>CM057826.1:92884869-94084869 GCA_030068075.1 Paguma larvata | reverse complement strand
TTTACAGGGAAGATGCTTCTGTGTTTAAAACAATGGCTGACACTGGCATGGCGCCTACCACGTGCCGGGCACTGCCTCAATGCCACTATTAGCGTCCCCTGCTTCTTCCCAGGAGCCCCATAAAACCCACCGCTGACCCTGCATTGAAGTCAGAAAAACCAAATAAGAAAGAGGCTGAGTGTGAGGGCAAAACTATCCTCCATCTCTCCAGAATGGTGCCAGCAGTTTCCTTTTCCCAGCCTCCAACCAAAGCTGAAAATGGTATAAATGAACCGGCACGTACAACACCGTGACGGCCCTGGAGAAGCCCGCATCCAGCTGCAGTGAGGAATGCCTGGCGGCCACCCTGACCATCAGCTAACCTAGGGGTTCTCAGACAGGAGGAGTTAAGGGTGCAGGGACAAGGCCACCTTGATAAAACGTGGAAGGGGATTGCTGTTTGGGAAAAGAATTTCCACTTAAAAGATTGAAGGAGGTTGAGCAAGAATTGAAAACAAAGGATTCTGGCTGGACAGGCAGGGGAACAAGGGAACGGAGTTTGTAGAAAGATAATAGATTCTTTCATTCTTTCTCCTTGGTACGTGTTGGTTAAGAGCAGACATGGAACATCTTTGGTCTGAAAAAAAAAATTCATTGGTTCGTCCTGCTGCCAAGAAGTCAGTCAGTGAAGTCGAGCCTTTGCAAACTCTGACTCTCTCTCCACCCTCCAACGACTTAATGAATGCGAGGTGACTTGTCCTTTGTGTGTCTGTAGAAGTTAATGGCATTCCTTTAGTAAGACCAAGGGAATGAACGAGCTAAAAGGTTATTTACTTTATAAACAGATAACCCCCCAAAGGAGAGCTACTTTGAGAATGATTTTTATAGGACAGCTGTGTGTCCGATGCATGGGAAATCATATCCTCTCTCGCTCGCAAGTATTCGAAGAAAGAATTTACTTATCCAAGGAAAAGACGGTCACATTTTCTCAAATGTAAATGCTAATTTAAGGAAGCTATATGCTTTTCATGTGAGGAACTGCATCCGCGTGGTAAAGGAAAATGGAGAGTCATAGGATATAAAGATGTGATCGTTGTTTTGGGTTTAGAAGCCTCAGATACCACATGCTCCTGATGCATGTCCATCAGCACTCCTTAGTGCTGTCCAGAAATCTCAGGAAGCTGTCCCTTCCGCTGCTCCAGTGCCCATAACATAAGGAGAGAGCTGTTCATATTTTATACCCTTTTGCGAGTCACAGCTTGGGAAAATACAGTCGTGTTAACCCAGCTGTAATTTCTGCTTGGGCCCTTTGGCAGGTTCAGCGTGGAGAGACTTCTTCCTACAGAAGAATGTTCTCCTCTTATCAGCAACATACACGCTAGCCATTTTCCCCGGAACGATAGTTTATCGTACTACCATCAGATGTATTTGGTAATTTATGACTCTCGAATCTAGAAACTTAGAAACGAAAATATGGTTTTAAAAAAACTGAAAGAGGGGTGCCTGGGTGGTTCAGTCAGTTTTTGGCTGAGGTCATGATCTCACGGTTGGTTCAGTTCCTGAGGTCAAGTCCCACGTGGGGCTCTCAGTGTCAGTGTAGAGCCAGCTTTGGATCTTCTGTCTCCCCCTCTATCTGCCCCCAACCCACTGCTGGCGCACTCTCTCTCTCTCTCTCTCTCAAAATAAATAAACATTTTTTTAAAAAAGTGAAAGAGACTAATCTGAAAGGCTACCTACTATAGGATTCTAACTGTACGACATTCTGGAAAAGGCAAAGTTATGGAAACCGTAAAAAGATCAGTGGTTGCCGAAGTTATTGGGGAAAAAGAAGGGGTGAATAGGGGGAGCTCAGGGGATTTTTAGAGCAGTGAAACTATTACTGTGTATGAGACCAAAATGGTGGATATGTGCCAAGATACATTTGTCAAAGCCCACAGAATATAAAACACAGAATGAACCCTGACCTAAATTACGGACATTCATCCATCACAATGTATTAATATTGGTTCACCAATTGTAAACATATGTACCACACTAAGATGTTAATAATAGGGGTGCGGAGCGAGGGGGATATATGGAAACCGTCTTTGCTTTTCACTCAATTTTTTCGAAAACCTAAAACTACTCAAGAAAGTATTAAAAAAAACAAAAGGAGTTCCACCTCCTGACATCTCCATGGAGGTGAGGGAGGTGGTGGGGGGTGATGTCATCCTACTTACGTCCTCTGTGGTACCCAACTTGCAGCTTCCGGCAATTTCATTTGAAAATAGGTATCAGGATATTAAATCTTAGCTTTCCAGTGGTTGTTGCTATTACTAGTCTCTTTGTTTAAAAACAAAGCAAAAAGAAGAAGAATATAAAATTAGATTACTCTCTTCTCAAGAAGTTCCTGTTTTTCTGTCAGCGATTCTGTCACACCCCTTCCACGCTGCAAACAGTTGGCAACTTGGCCACATGACGGAGGCCCACGTCCTCCAGTTTCTAGGTGTCTTGGCCAAGAAGAAGGTGGGTACTGCCGCCCCCTTTGCGGTCTGTTCCGACCGCTGGAGTCACTGGCCCCTACACAAACACCCAGACTCAATTCCTACAGGAGTTCTTATTCTTCTCCATGGTGTGGGTAGGGGGGCGAGTGGCTGATAACCACAACAAACGTCTACACTTTGTAGAGAATGTCTTTAGAAACGGCACAAGTAGTGACAAGTAGTCGGTATGAGTGGCCAAAGGGAAGCCCACGCTCCCCCACTTACAAATCAGAGAAAGATGTGGTAGATGCTGCAGTTTACAGCGTAGAAAATGCACTTCCCCTGGAGGGGGAACAGCGTGTCCAGCCATTATCTTGCATTCAATTTGCTTTTAATACACACATGTACCCAGCGATCCATAAAAAAGCTGAACTGGCATAAAGGCAGAGGAAATCCGTATTCTCGCATGAGGTCAGTCCCCTCGCAAAGAAAATGAAGTCTCCTACCTAGAAGTCCACAGTAAAATCCCATTCAACACACGTCGAGACAGTAAGTTTTCTCTTTTCTGAAGAATGTGTTAGGAAGTGGGATGTGGGCTTATTTATGTACCACCTGCCCATGTCAAATGCCAGTAGGGCGAACAAAGTCTTCTCTAGATCCACCATCGGATGCTCCGCTATAATGCTTTCCTGGGCTTGATTTCCCAGGCGGAAGTCTCATGAGGATAGAAGAAGTACATTAGCTCACTGGCGGGCCACCCAGCTCAGTATTGAGCGTTTGCCTGCCACCAAAACCTTTGGGAAGAGAGCTTGCCAGTTTACCTCGATGGCACCAGCAAGGGCAGGAATACGCCCCGGTCATCCCCGATTGTCTCTGAAAATACCACGGCTTTAGTTAGTTGAAATCTCACACATTAATTAAGGTCTGAGGAGGTAGGGAGTCAAAAAAAAAAAAAAACTAAAGAAAATATGGTCTTATGTTTTCATTTAACTCTGGAAGAAAAGAGGAGAGATTTTTCTTCCTGAAATTTCCTTTTGCTTTCTGGTCATGATAAACAGGAACCCATGGGCCGAGTAAGAGTCAGCCATGGTGCTGAGAAACTCGTGCGCTGAAGGAGCAACGCCAACGGCTGGGGTTCCCTGCCTCAAGATGTGCTAACGAGCGTTTAATCATTTCCCTTCATGACGTACAAAACTCTTCTTGGAGATCCTTCGACACTCCCACATAGGACGTTTGCGTCGAATGTCGCATCTGTGGAGTCGCTTTGTCAACCTTGTCTTGTGTCTCTTCCCCTTGCAGGGCAACAGGCTTTGGCTTCTTGAACGCACTGTGCAAAGCAGCGGCCGTCCTTGGAAACTTAATATTCGGCTCCCTGGTCAGCTTCACCAAATCAATCCCCATCCTGCTGGCCTCCACCGTGCTCGTGTGTGGAGGACTGGTGGGGTTGCGCCTGCCGGACACACGAACCCAGGTCCTGATGTAATGGGAAGCAAGCCATCCCTCCCGCGTTCCTTTCTCCCGCCCTGTGTCAACACTCCTGACTGACTCAAGGCTTCAGATTTTTCAGATACCGACGTGTGGTGAAATATCAGAACACCAACCCTTGCCGTCACTAAAATTTGTATGCATACCGTCCTGCCCCTGTGTGTGATTTCACAGTCTTATTCAGGCGTTGCTATCTTTCCTCACTGGGATGCTACCAGTGGAATCCTTTCTTAAAACGTCCTTGTCAGCCGGGCCTCCCTGAGATTCTGATCCCTGAAGGACGAGAAGCCTTTGCTCCCGTAAGATACAGATCCTGCTTCTAACTTAACATCCAGAGGAATTATAAGTTGGCATATGATTGCATTTGTGCTGAGGAGAGGGATTCTTTTTTTTTTTTTCAAACAGTGATATTTCCTGTTTACTTAGAAAAGGACACCCAGCAGTTCTTGCTGTTACAGCAGCGCCTTTCAAAGAAAACCATGTGGCCCCAAACGGAGCTGGGTGGGGCTCTTTCAAGGCATGACAGTGAAGGTGACTCTGCTGACAAGAGAAATAAAGGCCATGCAGTTAGCAGCAAAGATCTCAGTGAACTAATGACACACGCAGGATTTCTGCCCCGTTAAAGTCCCGAAAGACAGAAGGACGAGGAACCGCAGTACTGTCGGTGATTATGGTCCAGAAAGTGAGAAAAATCAGAGATCAGGGACAGACCTTCTGCCTCAGTTTACCCCCATCTCCTCCCTGCCCTCGCCCCAGCTGCCCTGTATTTTGCCAGAGAGCAGATTCCAAGGGAGAAACTCACTTTCTACAAAGTTGGATCTGCCTGCCCGATTCTGCCATTCATCCAAACTGCTTCCAGTCTAGAGACGGTCTGTCAGCTACGTTGTTGTCGTGCGCGGCAAATCAGGAAGAGGTTCACCCCCAGAGCCATTTGAAAATGCAAAATCATACCTTGAGGGTATCACTTTTCTGGAAGACAGTGCCCACCCCCCACCCCTGCCGTCTCCTCCCAGTTGACGGTGGGCTTTCTGGCAGGCGGCACAGAAGTGGGTCTTCCTCCAGCGTCCACTGGCCGGTGTGTTCCCAGCCGCCACTCTGTGTGGAGTCCCAGCCCGCTCAGTCCATGGGAGCCCCCTCTCGCAGATATGGGCAGCATCTCCTGGTGGTCTGGGGCTGCTTGTTTGACCGCTGGAATCCGCCTCGGCCTGGAAAACAGAGGTCAGCAGGACTTTCCCACGGGCTCCCAGCTCTGTGACCTTCTCACCTCTCAGGGCTGCCCCTCCTCCACGCCTGTCCTTTTTACCCATCTTCTTTGAAATCCGAAGCCTCTTGGTAGACTCGCCCTGGAGACCAGCTGGGAATAAATCCCATATTAAAACAATATTCCTTTTTTTAACCCCATCTTGTTAAAGGGTTATCCTTGTTACTTATTATGGCGTTTCCAGCAGGCCGCAGCCCCAGGGCCCCCCGGGAAGGGAGAGCCTTTGTTTCCAATAGCCATTACATTCAAAGACGGTCCCAACTCTGAAAGCCGTCCGCCTCCCTCTCCCCTTCCTAACCCTGCTCCTGGAGCTCCAGACTGCAGAGTTCAGACTCCGGGGAAAAGCTTGTTTCATTAACATAGCCATGCATCGGTCCAGCCCTCCAAGTAACTCAGGTCTGTAAAAGGGGCAGTCTGGTGTCGGAGGCTGGCAGGAAGAGGGTGGTTCTCTGGGGAGACCAGCTCAGGGCCCCAAACACCAGGAAAACTCAAACCCCAAACAGCAAAGGTAGAAGGAAGAGGGAAAATCAGTAATGACTGGATGAGATCTCTTCGACTGATCCCAGCAAAGGAGGGAAAGTCTGCCTCGGTGATATTATTGTAGAACAGAGATTGCATTCGCTCCACCCAGGAAGGTACCCTGTATATTTTTCTTCCGTATGTATTCATTTCCCACTGATTTATCTTCTTCGAAAGGGCCGCTGTGGGGACCCGAGCAGGGTTTTTTTAGTTGAACACAGCACGTTTAGTAACAAGCGCCAAAGTAAGATGTGTATCTTCATGAACCCGTTCAAAACAGAGAATTGTGCATGGGTGTCACTGTCTGTAGTCTTCCACGATAGTGAACTTTGCTTGCTGGACTGTCCTCTTTGCTTTTAGAAATGTCGCCAATGCCTGCGGTATCCCTAAATGTATAAAATATCTCCCAAGCTACAGAGCGCAGCAGTGGTAGAGTTTTCTATGATCGCTCGTTGGGTCAGAATGAGATAAACTTAGCAGAACCCCCACCTCATGAAACCTGACACCATGCATCCCTTTCAGAAGGGCCTTTCTTGGCCTTCCCGTCACCTGGTCACCTGATCCAAGCCCTCCCAGGTGGCCCAAGAAGGATCTATTCTAATCTCCTGGACGGTCCGCGGTCACAAACCTTCTTGGTCACCACCTTCCAGAGAAAATGCACGTTTTCTCTGCCTCCCTTGCATTGTTCCCATCACCTCGATTTTCTCTGAGAGAGCTCGAGTGTTTCCCGAAGTATGTGGCGTGGCCTGTCTAGCTCGTTCTGGGGTTAGCTGGATTAAGATAGAGCCGCGCGATTAAACAGAAACTCAGCCCTATCAATATAGCAGGCTGCTGGCACCGGGACCCACAACCAGCATCTCATTTCATCCGCAGAAGAAGGAAAATGAGAGTATGTGCCGAAAGGAAAGCCTAGGAAAGAGTTCCACTTGCTCCTCTATTCTGACTCCTTTTTCTATCTAAAATGTTCTCATTGGAATCCATCTAGAATGCTAAACCCATCGGCCAGGGATCTCCTTACACCCAGGGTACCAACCGTGGGAGAGAAGACAGACGGGTCCTGGCTTCTTTTCGACGCTGGATTCATCTTCCCAAAGCACCAAATAGGTTTAGTTTAGAAACAGAGAAATTAACAATTGGGCAAGTTGTTTGGGAAGCCCCTAGGGATAGGACAGAGGACATAGTTCCCATGTCGCCGGCGCAGCCAGCTTCCTAGGACCCAGCACTATCTCCACTCAGTGCTGGCTTGACAGTTCTCATCGCCTGCTCAGGAAAGCGAGCCACCCGCAGATGGACACGGTTAGAAGACGCTCTGATCACAGTGCTGTCCCAAAAGCCACCTCCTATATCTCTTCTCACTCCTTGCTCCCTTTTACTCTTGAAATAGGAAGACCTAGGCCTACAGAAACTGAGTTTTTAATTGGTGTCCCCTAAGTTGGTACGGGCACCTTCATTGACAAATCTTACCAATTCGGACTTCAGATGTGCAACCCAAAGCTGCTTCGTGGCTTTTCTGGATGTCTTCGGATGTCATGAGAGAGGTGGGAAAGAAATGTAGTGACAGAGGGAGAGTCCGAGATGTCGCTGAGAAGGTTCTAGTGGAAGGAGTAAGAGACAGTAAGAGAGGGATTATGAGGAAGTAAGAGAAACGAGACTTTCTAAATCCTGGGGTCATTTCAGAGCCATTTCATGGGAATACCTTTTGATTCCTTCTGCCAACCAACATAGAATATGACCGTCTCCAATTTTTCTATTTAATATCGGAATGGCCTTTATCTATCTATTTCTTTACCTCTTCATGCACTAAAGGCTCTGAAGCCAGAAATGTCTTGCTTTGGCTTTTACCTGGTATCACAGAAAGACAAGTGGTCGGTGGGTTTAGGGGCATATTGGCTGTGTGTTTGGTTTTCCTTTAACCCCATGTCATATCGAACTGCGTCCAGTGACCAAACCTATAGAAGCACCAGTTCGGTCACAACAACGAAAAGAAACCTACCCCACAGAGCACTCTGAAATGAGCCGCACATTTCTTACAGCGTTCGTTTCTGCCAAACACAGTACGTTTGGAGGAAACTTCCCTCACAATCTGTGTAGTGTAGACAAAAGAAAGCTATCAGTATCTGCTAGACATATCCCCGACAGCAGGAGAGAGCCTCTTGTTTTCTTGGGCTTTGTCGGAGGGACTACTAAATAATACTCGGGAAATGAGAGAAATGGAGGCACACGCGGTCTTTCTTTAAATGTCTCCACGCAAAATCGCGCTGAAGTATGACTGAAGGCAAAGAATCCGCGGCAAAGGTAGCCCCTTCTTCAGGGAGACGTTGGTTTTTCTTCGGAGGAATTTTTTGCATGGTTTGAAAGGGGAGGTGGGGGCCAGGAGGGCTGCGCCAGGGCTGGGGTGTCTCTCCAGAGCGGAGTCAGCACACCCCTCAGCTGCGGCCACATCCCCTTCCCGAGGTGTTTCCTTTCTGATTTTGAAGACTTGTAACTGTGTCAACTGGCTTTGCAGAGACGCCAGAGCAGCTTCCCCGCCCCTCTACCCTCAGCCGATAAACCACCCAGAAAACGGGTTCTGACAGTTAGTGGCAGGAGATTTTTAGATTTCGGTTTGAGGAAAACCAGTGCATAGTTGTTGCAAAGTGTCTTGAAGCTGCAAGGACCTCTGCGATTCTGGGGCCTGAGGGGAGGCCAAGTGGGGAGTAGTTGTTGGTGACCGGCCCCCTCCCCTCTGGGAGCCATGATTTCCTTTTTCACCCACTAACCCTCTCCTCCTTTCCGTCCTCCAGGAATACACACTCACTTCTGTTCTTCTCCACCTATCCTTCTTCCTCCCTGTCTCCTCTTGCCACTTCTCGACTCCAGCAGTGTACAGAGGCAGCGCCAAGCTTTCCTGGTGCACTTGGGGCTAAAGAATGTGCCCATCCCTGCCTCTGGTCAGGCCCAATGGATGAAGGAGGAGTTGAATGGGAGCAGGTGAGGGGTGGGGGGAAGCTCTAGACTGTTGGTTTTGACCCAGCTCCCTGCAGAGGGATAGATTGCCAACTGCTGCTCCGTCCTGCGCATAATTAGACGGGTACCACTAGCAAGGAGTTCGAGAGGCTTGTCTCTGGGGCAGAAGTCTGAGAGCTCGGCATCTGACTCTCGAAGGGAAAGACAAGGCAGCCTGCTGCGAGGTTCTCGGCATTCACTGACCTGTGGGAGGGAGACGCACCACTCTGTGCTGCCGTGGGTCTGCTGGGTGCTGCAGGCTGCGAGCTTTCTCTTCAGATTTACATGCTGACATTGCAGAGGCCGTCGCCTCTTTGCTTACACTACCACATCCATGCTCCCTTTTGAGCCAAGAGTGCCCAAAACTAGAGGAATGAGAAAGCAGCCCTCAGCCCTCTCTTCAGACAGGGTTGAACACCAGGTAGCAGCCAGCCCTAGAATTGGGGGTGCAGAGTGACTGGCAGAGCCTGCTCACAGGGACCGAAGTCCTCGAAAGCCAGTGATGGGTTGGAGCAGGCTCAAACCAGCCTCAGAGTCCATCCTTTTGGGGATTTTGTGAGCTGGTGGAGAAACACAGCCGTTACTGAAAATTAGGTCTACTTATAATTAGATCATAAATATGCAAAACTCATCACTTTCTAATGATTTTACTACTTTTAGTATTACCCGCGCCCTTAAAGTCAGGTAGGCCTATTTGTATGGTAGAAATACCGTATATTGGTGTGCGCTCTCCCCAACTCCAGGTTCAGTGACATCACGTTTGTAGCTTGAAATTGGCCAGGGTGGGAGTCTTTACACCATGGAAATCTATCGAGGCTACAGGTCACTCTGTTAATCATTTGCCTACCTACCATTCTACCTAACGCCCTGAATTGCGTAGGCTCCCACTGCATTGCCCCAGGCCACACCAAATTGGAGCCTGTAAATTCGTGGATCCGCGTTGCCCGTACATCCGAGGGAAGGAAAGACTTAGCAAGCTCAACCTCATGTCAATAAATAAAGGGTTTCTTTCTGCATTTGTATTGACTCAGAGCAGGACCCCCAGTGCCAAGAATCCAGGGCTTCCTATGGGGATTGCTCCTTCAGGGAGACTGTACAGTCAATTGCTGTTTTATGCCGTGCAAACAAAAATAAACTCATTCGAAGCTACAAATTGTCTCCCCTTTCACACCCAAGTAGGTGTCCAAGAAGGAAACTCCTTCCTTGTCTTGGCCTTTCGCCAAGCCTGCCTAGGTAGAACTGGATACTTGTGCTTGATCTCACTTGCACCACTATTATTATACATTTATTGGGCTGATGCTACGTCCTAAATCAAACAGAAGAATAAAGGAATGTTCTTTCTTGCTATGTGCTTATAGAACATCCAAACTGGGGTTCTGTATCCTTACCCTGGCCCAGGGTCATATTGAATAGATCTTGAGTCCTTCACTAGCGTCTAGATGCTGTAAATAAAATCCCGCGAGAGGCTTTTTCGTTCAGGTCAACCTCCATTTTGGACACATGCGAAACCCACGGTCCGCTCTCCTTTGTAGTGAGAACTTGGCAGTGGTCCTGTCCTCGGTTTTGGCGTTTGGGTGTTTTGTTTTGTTCTCTCTTGTTTCTTTCCTGTTTTTACCGCTCTGTAAGACTCCCTGCTATGGAGTTCCAGTTATCCCAGCCCTTCTGTGTATATGTGCTGCATGTGTGAACCCCAATAAATTCCGTTTCAGGTTTCTGGAGTTTCCATCTTCAGTACAGCTGGTCCTGTTGTGAACTCATCTCTCTGGTATGCTCCTCTTTGTCTGATTCCCGATTGCCAAAATGTTTGACCAAGTATGTTTTAACAAACGTTCCCGAGACATCCGTGCGTATCCTTGTGAAAGGGCATGCTCTGTGTGGGGTGACTCGTGTACAGCATAAATCTATCAGATGTGGAAGTGTGTATACATTTCTATGCCAGATACCTAACATTCATGTAACAGCTGCAAAGATATTTAATGTACATTGGATTGTTAATAAAAGAGCATTTTTTGCTACATTATATTCAAATAAAGATTGCCGTGTGACTGACTTCCCTTCCAGGTATGAATTGGCCCTTGAAGAATAAATACTTTCTTTGGGAGATCTGGGGGACTCAGTTGGTTAAATGTCTGACTACAGCTCAGGTCACGATCTTGCGGTTCTTGAGTTCGAGCCCCGCGTCAGGCTCTGTGCTGACAGCTCAGACCCTGGAGCCTGCTTCAGATTCTGTGTCTCCCTCTCTCTCTGCCCCACCCCTACTCATGGTCTGTCTCTCTCTGTCTCAAAAAATAAATAAAAACATATTAAAAAACAATTAAAATTAGATATTAAAAAAATAAGCACTTTCTTGACTATGCTTGGTCATAAAGAAAACCTGTTTCCCTCGATTTAGGCTTGTTTGAAATGTTTCCGTGGGCTGGTATCATGGGTGTTGAGGTATTGTTGATTTTACAGGAACACTTTCCAGTTGTTAGCCGGGACCATCAGGAAGAAAATGTTTGTGGGGGAGTTTGTGGGAAGGCACGTGCCTGTGTTCTTTCGCCCTAGAACAGGAGTCGCAAACAGATGCTTTTCTAGCATATTAACTCAACTGTCTGTTGGTGGCTGCTTGGAATGCCGATTTGGGAAGCATGAGAAAAGGTGCTGTGTTTTGTAGCGTGAAAATTGGACACAGAAACACGGACTGCCTGCATGGATTCGCTAATCCCAAAAGAAAACTTTTGACTGCATGTAAGGGACGATCCAGCTTCAAATATCTATTGTAATAAAGGGAGTGGTTATTTCACATAACAAAGGAGGCAGGACAATTCCAGGGTTGGTTATGAAGTAGCTGGGGACCATCCCTGAAGACGCAGGTTCCTTCCACCTTTTACATCGGCCGTCCTCAGCATACTTGCTTTCATCCCCTCATGGACATGAGAGAGCCCAGCAATGCCAAGCATTAGATCCTCACACAAAAAACCTAAGGACCAGAAGAGGGACTGTGCTCTTCTTAGGACCCCCTTTAAGATCCTGGAGAACATTCTGACAATGCTGCTGCAGACTTGCTTCTATGTCTCGTTGGCTGGATATGCACCATTTGTCTATTTCCAAGCCAATCACTTGCAAGAGGAATATAATTCCCATAACTGGCTTATACTAATCAACATTCCCCTTCCCCCAGAGAGCTCGGAAGGAGGCTCTCTCCCCTAAAAACACATGGCTTCTGACTGCCTGAACAAAACTGAGGTTTGGTGAGCAAGAAAGAAGGAAGGTAGCCATTGGGGAGGCAAACGACAGTGGGCCATGGGTTCTAGAACTGTGCTAGCTCACACTGTAGCCATATGCAGCTGTTTATAGTTATGCTTAAAATAAGTACAATGAAATTAAGAATTCACTTCCTCAGTCATCCCTAACCACATTTCAAGATGCTCAGTTACCACATGGCTAGTGGCTACCATATTGGACAGCACAGATATAGAACATTTATCATCACCGGAAGTTCTGTTGGATAGTGCTCCCCTGGAGGTTGTGTGCTCACTTTCTCCTGCAGGCTGTTCATTCTCCCGGGGCCTGCTCACACTCCTTCCAGGTTCTCTCCCCCAAGGCTGGATGCTCTCTTTTTTGCTGTCGAAACTTTGTTCTCCCTCTCCCTTCTCCCCAGCAGACTGGAAATAACCCAGCCCGTGGCTCCATATTGGTCTTCCCCCTTCCTCCAGCCCGCAGCCCACCAGATTTAAAACCAATGATTGTTTAAGAAAAGTTATCATTTGCCCCCTTTTCCTTTCTTTTCCGTTTCATTACAATTCCCTTGCATGAGGAGGAAAAGAGGACTCTGCGGACTAAAATCCCAATAGTGTCAGGGATTGTGGCAAGCATGGAAACTCACCAAAAAGACTCCGAGGGTGTAGGTGAGCTTGGCTAAGGATCACTGTGAGATCTGAGGGAAACCTCCTCAAGCCTGGCCTGGACCAGTGGCTGCAAAATCCCAAACGTGAAATTCCTAGCAACCGGTGTGCTAAAAGAAAGCAACGTTAGTCTCGAGGGAATATCTTTTCCTGCATGCCGATGTCTGATACAGTGAACTATTATCTACGTGAATTTACTGGGGCGGCCATGACAAAGTGCCACCAGCTGTCCCAGGCTTCCACAACAGAAAGTTATTTTCTCATAATTCTGGAGGCTAGACATCCCGTATCAAGATGTAAAAAAGGGGTGGTTTCTTCCGAGGCGTTCCTCCTTGATTTCAGATGGCCATCTTCTCTCTGTGTTGTCACATGGTCTTCTCTTGGTCCGTGTCTACGTCTTCATCTCCTCTTCAAATAAGGGCACTTTAGATTAGGACCTACCCTCGTGATATCGTTTTAGGCTAATTACCTCTCTGAAGACCCTATCTCCAAGAGCAGTCACATTCTGAGGTATTGGGGGCTTCAGACTTCAACGCATGAATTTCAGGGGGACACAGTTCAGCCTAGAATATCGTCCCAAATGCTACTCATTTTATTGTGTATGTGTACTGTGCATAGAATTGTATGGCGTGTGTGTTGTGTACAGAATGTGATTGAATTTGCCTGCGGTCACATAGGAGCGAAGCGAGGGCTCTTATGTGTGCTGTTTCTTCAGAAGGGGACATAAAAAGAGAGATTGGGGAATAATCCATGGGCCTGGCACTCCTAAACTAGAAACAAATAACTCTAGGGGACACCGCAGGGCAGGCTAGCCAGCCTCTGAGGCCTGTGTCACACGGTTTTTAGCCCAGTGACTCTGCCTTCTCAGACTCTCTGCTTACCGGAATTCCAAAGGCGACCTGCTCGGTCTGTGCAATAATTTTCTCTACTCCTGGAGTTGATGGCTGCAGCATTCCCCACTCCGCCCCAGCCTCTGAGCAAAGCAGCCCCTCTGCGGTCCTGTCCTGGTGAAGTGTCCTCCGTGACTGTGACCAACTTGTGCCCTGGTTAGTTGCTAGGGGAACCGGGAGGCGGGGCACTGCTGGAGCTTGAGCAAACAGAGTCCGCCTGGAGCTGCCGCAGTCCCTTCGTTCAGTGGGGAGAACAGATGCACCGTCCTCTCCTGTAATTTGCAGTCCAGACACCAGGTGGAGAAGTGAGAACCGCACAGAAGGCAAGTCTTGAAGGAAGGCGGGCTCCGGCCCCACAGCTGCTGGAACGGCCTTGGGCCAGAATGACAGTGTGGTCCGGGAGCACACAGGACCCAGTGAGGCCCAACCCTGAGTCCCAGTGCACCAGCGGCCACCTGCCTCCTGTCGTATTTCTGTGTCCACTGCTCAAAAGCCCACAGGGTGGCTGAACAGATCATACGTATGGCAGCTCCACTCCCTCACACCTGCTCACACCTGCATCCTTGCTCCAGAAGAAACCCTGTAGACTGAGATGAACAAGGAAGTCTCCCCAGCAAATTCCATTTTGGATGGGGCTGGAGGGAAAGCTACTGCACATTACAGAAGCTTTGTGATTTGTCAATTTCCCCTACCCCTCTTCTGCTCTTTGAAAACTGGACACGTGCCAATGCGAGGTGGGGGCTTTGCTGTGCTTTTGACCTTCGGCTAGAGGATGGCCTCCCATCTCCATTAGAGGACGCCTGCAGCACTCTCCAAACTGCAGGAAGCTCAGGCTTTTCCAGACCTCGAAGTCCAATTTCTCGATCCACACGGAGGACTGATGAAACTTCCAATGGAAGGTTCTACCATCGCTAAGAGCGTGAGTTTGAGCAGGGTCAGTTCCAAGTATGGTGGGAGGGTGGGGGTGGGGGGTTCCTCCTTACAAAAATTATAAAAAGAAAGTTAGCTACCAAAGTAACTATTTAGAATGAGAAAAGAGTTGCTTACAATTTACAAAGCTTTAAAAGTTGACAAGTATCACAGACCGTAGCAAAATCCCAGAATAGTAATATACCGTCTTCATTAATTAACTGCCTGACGCATTTCTATAATTCTTTTTCTGTATCGTTTGACTGTGTTTTCTCTGATTACCTATTCATATGGTAACAGTTTTGCGATATCATTGTCTATACAGAGAATAGAAAGATAAAACTTAGTTTCAATTACTAATAGTTTTTATTTTTGAAAGTTTCTTGTTTCTTCTCCATTTCCCACATACTTCCGGTGCTGAAGACAGAGACCGGATTCACACTGGCAGTCCGGTCTCTGGCTCTGTATGTTCAAGTCACAAGGCCAGGCGAGTGGGCACAGGGGGGCAGCAGGAATATTGCCAGAAGCCATTCCTTCAGTGAGACGGCTAGCAATGACTTAACGATCGCAGAAATGATCGTGAGCCTCATCAATGTATCTCACCAAACCCAAACTAAATACCTACACAGCTCAGATTGCTGTCAGTCAGCTCTCCGAAATGCCTAGCTCCACCCCCGGCAAGTTTGAGAGAGGGAGAGAAGACAGAGTAGGAAGAAACGGTAGTTTTAACTAAGACAACAATCAATGAATTTGGCAATTTTTTTCTTTAGTTTTGCAGATATTTAAAGCACATACAACCATTTGAATACTCTGTTAGGACCCTTCTAGTGCCTCGAAGGGACTCGTGCAAATGGGCGCCTCGAGGTTGATACTTCGTTAGCTTCGTGGTAAACTCTCTTGTGAGTTTCAGAGACACAGATGTGGGTTTGAATTCTGACTCTGCCACTTCGCAGTTATGAAGGCACGGAGGAAGCTAAAATTAGCCTTTTTGTGTGTTCATTTCCGCAACTATACATTAGAAGTGATGTTTGTGTTTCCCTGGGATTTTTAAGTATTAAGGAAATGAATATAAGAAGTTTAGCAAAGCCCTTGGCGCAAGTTGTCAGTAAAAGGGAGCCAATATGGTTAGCATGATGGGCTCAAATCTGCTCAGGAAGGCAGGTCTGCATTCCCTCCGCTATGAGGACTTCGAGGTGCCCCGATGATGGGTGTGCTCATATAGGGTGGAGTCCTGATGTCTGGTTCTCACGAGGCTCCGTACAGGATCAGGTAACTTCTGGCTTCTACAGTGACAGGCAGGTCTGGCAGCTACCTGGGCTTGTCACAACCCTGGCAGCAACTCCAAGTGACTCACGTACAACCCCCAACCCAGCGGAGGTCCCTCTTCCCACAAAGGCAGCACACGCAGTGCCCTCCCTGACTGACAGCCGGGATGCTCAGCTCCACAGGATGGCCTCTGGCCGCCAGGAAGAAAAGGTAGGAGAAGTGCTGGCACAAATACCAGAAAACCAGGATCTTTCTGACTCCAGCAGTCCACAGCTACCCAGTGTAGACTTGGCACTGCCCCTCAACAGCTTCCTTTTCCCCTGGGGTCCGGGGCCTTGCTCTTCGTCCTGCTCCAGACACAGAACGTTGTCCAAGTCTTTCCTACGGACGAGAGCCTTGCTTCCTCGGGACTAAGAGAAAGACCAAAGAGCAACCGTTCCAGCCGGCCAACCTAACACAACAGCGGAGAAGGAAGTGAATAATTTACAGGGAGGAACAAGGGCCATGTTAAGTGATCCCTGCCACAAGACGGCATGATGGTGACACATGTATGGAGCCTGACATTGTGCAGGCCTCACAGGGGACCATTTGGAGGCAATAAAGCTGGCGTAGCACCAGCAGGAATCAGGATCTTGGTCTCTAGACTCAGTCAGACCTGAACTGAAACCCTTACTTCTCCCCTAGTAAGAGTGTGGTTCCGGGGCAAGTTGATTAAGCTCTCTGAGCCTCGATTTCCCATCTGTAATAGAGGGATACTTATATCCCTGTTTGAAAGGACAGAATAAGTGCTTAGCACACTGTCTTCCTGATGCCTTTTGATGATAGAAGTTCCTAATTTTAATCTACTCTAATTTGTCAACCTTTCCATTAAAGGTTAGTGTTTTGAGGATCATATAAAAAGTCTTTGTCTCCCCCGATGTCATGAAGACATTCTCCTCACCTAGCTGCTTTGTTGTTTTTCATTTCACGTTTAGATCTACGTTTAGCTGGAATTCATTTTTGTGTACCTTTTGTATTGATCGGAAGACCGAAAGACACGACTGAAGGAGCGAAAGGGAAGCTACAGAGTTAAAGAAGATACTGGCAGTTTGACTACCTGGCAAAGACCCTTTATCCAGAACAGATGAAGTGTTGCTACAAATCAATACCAAAAATAGACAGATAACTCAATACAAAAGGCCCAAAGTCTCAAATGGAAACTTCACAGAAGATATCCAGAAGAACGTGGCCATTAAACACATGAAAAGAAGGAGCACGTGGCTGGCTCAGTGGGTAGAGCATATGACTCTTGATCTTGGAGTCATGAGTTCGAGCTCCCTGTAGGGCACAGAGTTCACTTAAAAAATACGACAAGAATTCCATGAGTCATCGGGGAAATGCAAATTAAACCATGTTATGACACCACTACATGCCCCGTGCCCCAGAATATCTAAAATTCAAAGACCGATATTACCAAGTGCTGACAAGGGCCTCTCATCGAGGAACTCCCCCTGGCCGGTGGGAGAGCAGATTGGTGTGACCATTTGGAAATTCTACAGACTTCTTCTCCTTGGTACATGCTTGATAGCAAGGTTGACATACGTCTATCAAGGACACACACAGTAATGTTTGTAGCCCAATGCCAAATATGGGACAGGCTACCGAAATACACACAAATACATTGTGTCCCCAGTGCCTTGGGCCATGCCTTACACATACTAGACACGCAGTTGATATTTGTGAGATGAACAAATGAAAGATCCAAGGATACAATCCAACCCCTCAGCCTACATACAAGGCTCTCTAGGATCTTGTCCCTGCCTCCCTCGCCAGTCACCTTTCCCTCCCAAGTGTACACACCTCGCTGGCACATAGGTGCTGGTAGACGCTGCCAAGACTTTCTCACGCTGCCCCTCTACCTAGAAGGCCCTTCTACTTGCTGGCCTTCTCAGGTCAGGTGTCCCCAAAATTTGATTCTGTGAAGGCAGCATATTGCTGAGTGATTTGGGGAGTGACACCCAGAAAGGAATGAAGAAAGTAGCGCTGTGCGGAGGTCAGCTGATCCCACGCGGCGCTGTGTAGGGGCTGGCTTTCCGAGCTGTCTCGGGGCGCCTGGGTGGCTCCACTGGTTAAGCCTCCGACTCTTGATTTCGGCTCAGGTCATGATCTCATGGTTTGTCAGTTTGAGCCCTGCATCGGGCTTTTTGCTGACAGTGGAGAGCCTGTGTGGAATTCTATCTCTCCCTCTTCCTGCCCCTCCTTACTTGCTCTTTCTCTCTCTCTCTCTCTCTCTCTCAAAATAAATAAAAATAAAACTTAAAAAAAAAAAAAGCGGCGTCCCAAACTCAGGCAAGGGGATGGGGCCTTTCTACCCCCACCAGCGAGTTGTGGCATGAGGCCATCTGAGGAAGGGGATAACTTTGGATGCAGGGGCTCCCTTTGATGCGGGAAAGGCCAGCTGTGAGTCATTGGCAGACAATATTCCAAGCAGCTGGGGGAGCGAGTGCTTTGGTCCTAACTCCGGGGCAGGAGTGAGGCTGTGGGTCACAGCAGCACAGCACAACCTCAGTTCTCACACAGGTAAGAAATGATCCGATCACAGCCTCACCTGCCCCAGGAAGCCTACCCTGATTTCCTCTACTTGCCCTCAGCAGCTAAACTTCCAGAGTCTGCAGAACTATGCAGAATCACCTCATTGTGTTAAAAGCACCTGTGCGTCTATCTCCTCCGGCAGACCGTAAGGCTGGAGGGGGGAACTAGATTTCACTTACCTTTGTGCCCCGAACACACTTGATGGCTGGTTGGCCCAGAGGAGGCCATACATGTGTAATTGGATTCTATGTAATAACACTAAATCTGCAGGTGTCTGTATTTCTGAATATAGATAG
Organism: Paguma larvata; assembly: GCA_030068075.1. Taxonomy (NCBI): domain Eukaryota; kingdom Metazoa; phylum Chordata; class Mammalia; order Carnivora; family Viverridae; genus Paguma; species Paguma larvata. Next base: position 94,066,359 of record CM057826.1, on the reverse strand, counting down.
TATAGCATACATGGTTGCTGGAGCGAATTTTCTGAATCCATTTCTTGGCTCTGTCACTGCTAGCTGGATGAGCTCAGGCAAGTTGCTCAACAGCTCTGTGCCCAGTGTTTCATCAATAAGAACAGAAAAACACTAAAAAAAAATAAATAAATAAAAGGTAACTAATTCTTAGGACTGTCGAGTTGTCGAGTCAACACGCAATGCTCAGAGCAGTGCCAGACACAGAGCGAGCTTTTCATAAATGTCAGCAGTTTTTACCAAAGGCGGCGTATTTTCAGTAATTCAGTTTGTTAGCAAATGAGTAGAACAAAGTCCTTGCAGGTCTTAGCTCTCAACGAGAACTCAGAGATTTTTAGCCCTCATTTCAACTGCTACATTTTTTCACTGTCACACGCCGTGAAGCAGTGTACCAGACATTCCAGAGCAATAACCCCAGTAGTCACTCGAAGTCTTTCTTGAACAGGTAGGAATAAGACAGCGTGTCCGCGCCCAGGCAACAGAAATCAGCTTCATGTTGATAAACGGCACTGCCGCAGCCATCGCTCTGAGCTGTTCGTTTAAAATGATGCAAGAATCCAAAAACCACAAATCTGCATGTCCTGGGTGGCTACTTCCCCCAGTGCACCCTCCACACTCGCAGTTCTTCTCTGAGGGCCCTACGGCTGCTAGAGAAATGGTATGAGATTTCCCGCCAGTGCACCGTCGCGTACCTGACTCCTAGCTTCATCCTCCAGAAGCAAAAAGAAGGAAAGGGAGAAGGAAGACCGGGGCTATGGAAATATGGGGGGTTTTCCAAGCAGGGGAAGTGAAACAGGTTTCCCCTCTTTCTCCAGAGCAACCCTTTTCCTGAGGTCCAAGGCACTGTCATGGTTTTCTTGAGAGTCTAGCAGCAGCAGACTTTTGTGGTCTCATTGTTGCCTTGTGAACTCTTTCATTCAAGTCGGCTCAGGAAATGACATCCGGATGAGCTGCAGAAGTCCAGGGACCCCCGAATTGCTGATCATTGCAAGTTTATTAATCCAGTCAAAAAAGTAAGTGCCAAGGAACTACTACACACCAGAAATCATTGGAAGCACCAATAACGAGTAAGACAACGTGGTCCTCCTTGTTTTCAAGAAGTCTACGTTAGAATGGGGGAAGACTGGGGCGCCTGGGTGACTAGGTTGGTTAAGCATCCGACTTCAGCTCAGGTCATGATCTCATAGTTCTGGAGTACAAGTCCCGCATCGGGCTCTGTGCCGACAGCTCAGAGCCTCGAGCCTGTTTCAGATTCTGTGTCTCCCTCCCTCTCTGCCCCTCCCCTGCTTGTGCTCTCTCTCTCTCTTTCTCTCTCTCAGATATAAATAAACATTAAAAAAAATACAGTGGGGGAAGACAGACAATAAATAAACAAATAAGTGGAAATGGATAAGGACTAATACACAAAACGCAAAGCAGGATGATACCCCCTCCATCACTGGGTAGGAGCTCCTTTAGCTCGGATGGCCAGGAAAGCCCTCCCTGAAGAGGTGACCATTGATTTGAAGGACAAGAAAACATCTCAAAGCTCAGTCTGGTCTAGACTGTGTTTTGCTTTGGAACTCTATGAGCCGGAACCCCCTCTCCCTACGAGGAGACAACTACCAAATTAGACGCTGGGTTGTATCAGGAAGGGTGTGGGGACCGTGGCAACAAAGAGAACTTGCCACTCTCTTCCCCTAGGCCATCATCAAAGCGGCAGCTGACAGTTCTGGCAGCCTCCAGTAGAGCCACCATTGGTTTTCTGTCCCAGAACCAAATCCGGCTAGAGTGCAGATACCAACGCTGTGACGCAAAGCATCTCGCTGTTCCATAGCTCCCAGTTCTGGTGCAAGCCGGACAGTGTGGACTCTGCTTGCACACTTCTCACGGGTGCACAGCCAGCTCAGTGCCTGCAGAATGGCCCTGTCCCTTTCAGTGGTGTCGCAGAGGAACGGCGCCTCACGGGTGGTAAACCTCAGCTTCAAAAAAAAAAAAAAAAAAAAAAAACAATCTCACACTACCCAGCCGCAGGAAAAAAACGAAGGTGCGTTATGAATGTAGGCAAACTTGCCCAAAAAGAGAGCTTGCTGAACAATAGATTTTTGGTTTTATTGGTAGCCCCCCCAAATTCCCTTTTCGTGTTTAGTAGTGTGCAGTAATATATTTGTCACAATTTTCGTCAGCATAAATACACACAGGTTTATATCTTGTTTTTTCTATGAGGCCCTTTTCATATAATACATTTCCCCTCATTTGTATGGCTCCCAAGTGTCATTGTAACAGCTTAATAGAATGTAAGTATGTTGAATTTCCTTGCTTATTTTCGCTTATTCTTTTTTTTACATTTTTGAGAACCGAAATTATTTGAGATTTTTGTATATTATTCAAGACCCTGCTAAGGATATGTTGGCTGACTTAGTTTCTCCTCTTATTTATTTTTTTCTTCTCTTTTGCCTTGTAAACAGCTTTACAGCTCTTGTTAAATTTACTAGCAGCTCTCAGGAAAGATGGAGTCGATTTAGGGCACCGGCTGATAGTGGGTATGCGCCTTTTTTCTTAGATCTGTTTCTCAACTGAGCATTAGCAACGTAAAGAGATGAAAGTGTTGCAAACAATTTGAAGGAATTCCTTGTTTTATAGGGAAAAAATCTCAAAGCCTTCCTTTAAACCCACGAGTGGGTTTATAGCCTTAATATAACCTTAACCTTGGTACTCCATAAACAGACCACTTTATGCACCTGCCTCAGGCCTGTCTTCCCTTCTCCCTGCTCTGAAATGCTCTTTCCAGAAAATCGCACGGCTGGCTTGCTTACTTCAGTCAGGTCTTTGAAGGAGAGGCCGGTGCCCCTCACCCCACTTAAAATGTCGTTCTGCCCCACTCTGTCCCTCTCTCTCCTCTTATCTTGCACGGCCCTCTTCAGTGCCTGACATACTATGTGCCTTTTTTGTTTTTATAGATGTTATCTATGTCCCTCCTCTAGAATGGATGTTTCATAAGAACAAAGGCTTCACCTTTTCTGTTTGCTTTTATATCCCCAGTGCCTAGAAGAGGCTTCCTACATAGTAAATATTCCATAACTACCACTGAATGAATGAGGGAGCGCATGAATGAAGTGTCTGATTCCATCATCCATCTTGGCATTCTAAAGAGTATGAGCTGGAAACTTGTGTTAGGCTAATTGGTGAATCTAAAAGTTTGCTGATCATGATGGGGTGTGTGGGTGGCTCAGTCAGTTAAGCGCCTGACTTTGGCTCAGGTCATGATCTCACAGTTTGTGAGTTCGAGCCCCACATTGGATTCTGTGCTGACAGCTCAGAGCCTGGAGCCTGCATCAGATTCTGTGTCTCCGTCTCTCTCTTTCTCTCTCAAAAATAAATAAATATATATATTTTTAATTTTAAATAAATCAAAGTTTGCTGGTCATGAGTTTCTAACTCTAATGAAACCGATGAGTCCTCTCACCCCAAAAATGTACACTCACAATTTTTGCCATGTGATTTCTATAGGTCCTGACTGACCGAAGCTTTTAATGGGTCCAGAAATCTCAGCTGCAGAACTAGTACTCTAATAACTACAGGGTAACCCAGAGATCACAGATGGCAGCCCTACAGATGCACTCTGTTTTAGTTTAGCCTATAAAAGATGAACTGGCACAAGGGCTGGTTTTTTTCTTTAAGTTTCGAATTGGTTGCTCCATAATGGAAAAATCGGAAAATTTCACGTAGGAAAACCAATCCTTATTTCTCAGTTCTCTTGAAAATTTAAAAGACTTGGAGGCACTTAGCCCATATTCCTAACTGAAGATAAGCAATCATGGCCCTAGGTTACCTCAGTCCCCACTGCTCCCTGTGGCCTCTCTAGCTTAGAAGCTGAGTGTTCGTGACCATTTATTATTAGGCTCACAAGGCTGTCTTAGACCTGAGTTAAGAGGAAAGCAAAACAGCCCTCCGCCTCTATTTTTCTTAAGCTGGGTCCACTTCACATATTTCTGTGACATGCCCGGCCGCTGTGGGAATTTAACTTGAGGCACCTTATTTCACTCAACCATGAATCATAGGTAGAGGAAGCTAGGATCCGGAACGGCTATGAAACTTGCCCAGGATTAGGTTGGGGGATGACTTGAACTCAGTTTTCCTAAATCAATGCTCTTTCCACCGCCCTGTCTTCTCAACTGAATAAAGAACCAAGAAACGTTACCATGTCACTAGAAACCATGGATTCTTACAAATATACCAGAATTGCCTAAATTTTTCAATGTCATCTCTGTACACCTGCCAAATGCTCAGCACATCCAAGCAACGCTTGGCCTCGTAAAGGAACAAACACATGGATGAATCAGTTTTCAAATTATAGTTTAACCTGGGGAAAAGTGGGATTCATTTATTTATTTTAACATTTATTTATTTTTGAGCGAGACAGAGTAGGAGTGGGGGAAGGATAGAGAAAGAGAGGGGGAGACACAGAATCTGAAGCAGGCTCCAGGCTCCGAGCTGTCAGCACAAATCCTGACGTGGGGCTTGAACTCAGGAACTGTGAGATCATGACTTGAGCCAAAAGTCGAATGCTTAACTGACTGAGCCACCCAGGCACCCCATAGGTAGGATTCATTTAAAAGCTACCCTTCACAACTACCGAGGGTATAATTTTAATTCTGACTCCTCATTTTTGTTTTCTTTTTCTTTTGTTTTTTTTTAAAAGGAGATATAAGTTTATTGAATACACTGCAAGGGAAGGTCAAAGGAGAGCTATCTGCCATGAGGCAGTGATAAGGGGCCAAGTCATAGGGTGGAGTGAGAACGTATAGGGACATAAGGAATTTTCCCTCGTTTCATAACCGTGCCTGGTTGTGAAGTAGCCCATTGGCTGGTTAGGGGCTATGGCTTATGAGTCTGTTTGCATTCAACCTGGGGGTCACTGTTGGCCCTTTTACTTTACTTGGGTTTCGGTCGCTCAAGCCTGTCACCTGAAAGCAGCCTCTACATTCCCCCTGACAGATTAACAATAACAAATCTTTGGCAATTGGGCACAGGCCTCGTGCTTCATGCTGGACAGGGGGGCGTGGTGTCCTTACCTACACTTGTTAATCTATCAGGGGTTTTGTGCTGTTACAGACCAGAGCATGGTGTCCTATTAAGGTGCTGGTCGGCCATTTGAGTGAAATTCCCTGGTGGCCAGGTCCATGGAACTTAGGGGGCAGGAACTCCTGGTCGGTCAGTCGGGCAGGCTGGAATTCTTGTTGAAACATCATTTGCATATGAAATTGTTAGATTCACTCCGATGGCTGGGAACATATTTTGCCTGTAGATCAAGGTGCCAGCTGGGCCCACGGGAACAAAAGGAAAAGGGGAGGGGACTGAAAGAAGCAAGGCAGCTGAGAGCATCAGGAAGGGGCCCAACCAAGTCTGCATTGTGTGCAGATTCGCGCTGGGTGAGCTTCTGCTGCCGGTTCTGGTGCACACTGGGAACTGAGGCCTTGGGAGGGACAGAGTGGGAGAGGAGAGGAAAGGAAAGGGCTCCTTTATCCTCAGCATGGGCAGTCAGACCTGTTCGCCATCAGACCTTCAGGCCACACCAGGAAGCTACCCTGGCCAGAGACCTTCGGTTGTCTAAGGAACACTAGGGTTAAGGGCCAAAATGAGAAAGGAGAAGGAGGGAAGGATCCCTCCAACAGGTGAGAAGGGAAATCTCTCCCCCTTTCAGGCGAGGGTGATCTGGCTGGTTCCTTTCTCCTGGGCCTTTGGGTTGTCCCCAAGGAATACCCTCAGCTGGAGGTCATTGGTTCCCCAAGGAAAATAAGAGTCAGACCACCTACGGAAAGCCCTGAGAAATTCCTGGAGAATCCGGGGAGGGGATTGCTGGCAGGGGTTCCAGCAATGAGGGCAATCCAGAATGCTGGCAGGGGTTCCCCATGAGGGCCAGCAAATGCCGGGCGACCCAATCTGGTGGAGGACAGCGGGATGGGCTGTGAAAGGATTCACCCGAGGCAGAACAAAGGAGATAGAAGTTTATTGGATATACCGCAAGGGAGCAGCGGGCAGGACAGCAGAGGAGAGACTGCGTGCCCGCTCATTTTTATTTTCAATGGAAGCACTCCACCGTATGAGACCCATGGCTTTAGCCCACCACGTGAGGCTGGTGGCAGCAAACTGAGCAGGGATTAGCCCCTCGGTCTTCTGGAGGACACAAATGAGTTTCATTACCTTCATCTGCTCATTTGATTTTAAACTCGGCAGGCTCCTTTAAATTCCCCACAGCTTGACTTTCAAGTCCTCAAAACTCATGATTTGTCCTGATTCCAAGAGATAAGAAGCAGGTGACCTGAGCCGCGGGGGCTGGGAATTGCCGCAGAGTTTGCGTTCCTTCTGACCACTGACGCTAACCAGGCTGGACGTGGGCCCTGACTCTGTTCCGAGAATCCATTCCCCTGTCTCCAGCTGCGTATTGCCTCTCTGTGGGAAATTATTCTCCGTTCTGACGGTGGCAATGCTGTGCCCTAGAGTAATAAGGGAGAGCCTCTTGATCTTTTTAGGAAAGTCATTATCATTATTATAGCATAATTTGAAAAAGCATTTCCTCCTTAATATTTATATCATCTCAACCCTGAGGACATTAACTGCCACTTCTAGTGGCCCCTGTATCGGTTTTTATTTTTTTTTCTATTTTAGCAACGGGTGACCTGTTTTCTGCTAGGTACACAGCCGTAGAGTAAATACCATATTTCCCAAGTACCCTTGTAGACAGGAAGAGCCATGTGTCTAAGTTCTAGCCAGGGGCATGGAAGTAGAAGTATCATGTATAATGTCCAGAAAGGGAAGCCTGCCAAGAGTGTGGGCATGATGGCTGGATCTCAAGCAGCCATTTCAGACCATGAGGCAGAAGCCACATGGAAGATGGCAGAGCAAGAGGATGGAAGGAGCTGACTTCCTAATGACCATGGAATTTTCTGTGATTTTCAGCTGAGTCTAATGCTAATTGAAGCAACTAAAAGTTTGTCAAGGAGACTGAAAACCATTTTGGTAAGTAGGCAGTTAATTATATTTAATTAAAGATAGGTGCATGAAGTTACTTTTCACCTTTTCCACTGAGACAGTCACTTCCGCACTATGGGTGAGTGAAAATGATGTTTCTCTTTTTTTACATAAAAAGAAAAACTTTTGTAGCAATTTTTATGTTTTATTATTTTTGAGCTCTAAGTGACATATAACATATTAGTTTTAGGTGTACAACACCATGACCCGTTATTTGCATATAGTGCGAAATGATCACCATAGTAATTCCAGCTCACATCTGTCACCACACGTAGCAAAACTTTTTTCTTGTGATGGGAACTGTCAAGATTTACTCCTCTCAGCGACTTTCAAATATGCATACAGTATTATTGACTCTAATCACCATGCTGTACATTATGTCCTCATGACTTACTATCTTGTAACTGGACCTTTGTTCCTTTCGACCTTCTTGGTCCATTTTGCCCACCCTCAACTCCCCACTCTGGCAACCGCCAATCTGTTTTCTGTATCCATGAGCTGACGCGATGTTTTTGTTTCTGTTTTGTTTTAGGACATACGAGGAAAATCATACACATTTGTCTGTCTCCATCTGATTAACTTCACTTAGCACAATGCCCTCAATCCATCTACGTTGTCACAAATGGCAAGATTTCCTTTTTTATGGCTGGATAATATTTCAGTGTGTGTGCGTGGACATGTGTGTGTGCGCGTGTGCGCGTGTCTGTGTGGACCAGGGTTTCTTATCCAATCACCCATCAGTGGACACTTAGGTTGTTTCCACATCTCGGCTATTATAAATGCTGCTGCAGTGAACATGGGGGTGCAGGTATCTTTTTGAGTATTTTTGTTTTCTTCGGATAATATTCAGAAGTGGAATTGCTGGATCATATGCTAGTTCTATTTTATTTTATTTTTTAATTTTTTTTAACATTTATTTATTTTTGAGAGACAGAGAGACAGAGCATGAGCAGGGGAAGGGCAGAGAGAGAGGCAGACAAAGAATCCGAAACAGGCTCCAGGCTCCGAGCCACCAGCACAGAGCCTGATGCGGAGATTGAACTCACAGACCGTAAGATCATGGCCTGAGCTGAAGTTGGCCACTTAACTGACTGAGCCACCCAGGCGCCCCGCTAGTTCTATTTTAAATTTTCGGAGGACCCTTTACACTGTTTTCCACAGCGGCCGCTCCAGTTTGCATTCTCACCAACAGGGCACAAGCGTTCCCCTTTCTCCACACCATTGCCAACACTTGGTATATTGCTCGTGCTTTTGATACTTCTGACAGGTGCGAGGTGATTACTTTATTGTGGTTTTGACTTGCATTTCCCTGAGGATTAATATTGGGCACCTTTTCATGTTCCTGTTGACCATTCGTACGCCTTATCTGGAAAATATCTATTCAGATCCTCTCCCCGGTTTTTAATTGGATTGTTTGGGGGTTCTGTTGAGTCGTAGGAGTTCTTTATGTATTTTTGATATTAACCCCTTCTCAGATAAGTGATTCGCACATATTTTCCCACTTTTCCCTGGCATAAGCTCCAGGAGTACCTTATAGTATTTTCATAATACATCTCATGTTTAGAACTATTTGCTTAATATCTGTCTTTGCTGTTGACAAAAGCTCAGTGAAAGCAGGCCTTTCTGTCTTGTCCCTGCCACTTCCTCAATAACTGGTCTAGCTCCTAACACTTAATGGAACTTAATAAATATTCATGGCACGAATGAGCTTTTGTTATCATGCTATCTGGACAGAATGTTTTTCACTTAAGAAAAATGTATGAGCCCCAACGATCTCAAGGATGAGCAGAATCAAAATAAAATGTTTTAGAGCGGCATTAGCAGTTTAGAAAGGTTGATCTTCTCTCTGGACCGGTGGGAAGATTTCCAGGTACCTCCTTGGGGAGGGACTCAGGACAGTAAATGACTGGCAGTCAGGCAGAGAGGAGGCCGGGCTCTGTGATCAGTCAAGTCACAAACAAGTGAGGGGCGGAGGTAGCGTTCCTCCACGCGCACACCATCCACCCTCTGACCCCCGCCTCCCCGCAGCCTTGCCTCAGGGTTGCCGCTGCAGGGCCGCAGGCACGAGAACATCAAACAGGAGGTTTTGTTTGCCGACTTGGCTTAGTAACAGGGCCTCTCCCTGACCTGCTCTTTGCACGTAATAAAGGGGAAGGACGCATTTAAGGTGAAATTGCACAAGTTTCCTGTATGTATTATTGCGCTTTCAAAGGAACGCTTCGGCCGGGCGCCGCTGCCTGGAATGGATGGGGGTGACTTCCCCAGCCACACACTTAGCACTTTTGCCCCAGTGCCCCTGCCTTCCCTATGGCAGTGAGAGCTGGCCCAGCCCAGCCACTGGGAGCCCCTGCCACGGCAAGAGGTGCGCTGGTCCTGGACGCTGTGGTGTCAGGTGCCCGGAAGGGTCCAGAGAGCCCTCAGGCTTGTTAGCCAATGGGGAGCTGTTTTTAGGGAATGTGCAGGGAATGAAGGAAGAAGGACCCCGCCACACGGCTGGGCTTTGGGGCCCCCCCAGGACGTCATTCACGATAGTAGAGCCCCTCAAGTACCTCAACACCCATTTCCAGAGTCATCCTCTGGAACTATCAGACTGGAGTTTCTGCTCTGTTAGGTTGACCCAACTTTTCTCTGTCTCCACCTGCACTATGTCTGTCCCTGCTGACTAATTCTCTGTACCTTCATTTTCGCTGCCTCAATCTTCTACTGCCTTTTCGCTGTGGCCCCTCTTCAGCACCATCCTGCTGTCATTTTCCCTGTCCATTCCTCACAGGCGCCCCAACGGTGGTGAGAGATGCGTTCAGCCTGTCGCCGTAACGAAGTTCCCTCGCCAGACCTCAGCCGTTGGCCAACCCATAGCAAGCCACTGTCAGGTTAGGGGCCAGTTCCCAGCTCAACCCATCGTAACGGAAGCCACACGTGGAGAGTGGCATGGTAGAAACTATTCACTCGCTGGACGTGGGCACCTTGTGTATGCCGGGACTCCGTCCTGGCACGGAGACCATGGCAGCAAAACAGAACAACACAAGCTGCAGGCTTCGCGAACAGTGCTTTGGATAGGAGGTTAGGAGGACTGACAAGAAACAAACCGGAAAGGGAATTATAGGCTAGATATGGGCTGATACGATAGAGAGAAACAAAGCAGGCACGTATAGGGAGTGCCTGGAGCAAGGTCGGGGTGGCTGTCCGTTTCAAACAAGGTGCCGGAGCAGGTCCACGGGAGAGAGGGACATTTGTGTCATTAAGGATGTAGAGAAGGCAAAAAGGCCAAGAAGGCAGCCTCACAGGGCTCTGGCATGGAGGAACGATGAGGCTGGGGGAGACACGGTCATGTCACTTGGTATCGGCTCTGTTGGCACTGAGAATCACAGGGAGTCCTGCCCTCTGTGAGTCACAGCGGAGAGGGAGGTGCTTCCATAAGGTACACAGCACAGCATCTGATGCTTGAATAAGTCCAAGAAGGACCGGACCCCAAAGGGCATTTTAAGAGGGAAGCAGAGGGGCGCCTGGGTGGCTCAGTCGGTTGAGCGTCCAACTTCGCAGGTCACGATCTCGTGGTCTGTGAGTTCGAGCCCCGCGTCGGGCTCTGTGCTGACAGCTCAGAGCCTGGAGCCTGCTTCGGATTCTGTGTCTCCCTCTCTCTCTGCCCCTCCCTGACTCATGCTCTGTCTGTCTCTGTCTCAAATATAAATAAATATTTAAAAAAAAAAAAGAGGGAAGCAGAGGACAGGGACACATTCCATCCACACCTGCCCCTGCTGTCCCAGAGTCTTCCCACAGGAGCGACAGTGCCAAGGACTTCCAAGTGGGAACTCTCTGGTTCAGTGGGCCTTGGCCCGTAGGGGTGTGGGAATCACCTGGAGGCCTTGTTAAATTCAGATTGCGGGGCCCATCCCCAGCAGTGCTGGCTCAGTAGGGCCGAGTGGGCTCCAATCGCTGGCATTTCAAACGCTTTCCCGGCGGATCCCGTGCGGCTGGTCCATGGACGACTGTTTGAGAAGTCCTGCTCTCATTTCCACTCTCATCCCTCCCAGCCCCTCAAAGTCTGCCCTCGCCTTTCTGTCTGTCTGAAATGCCATCTTCCTCTTCTGTTTCTCTGGCTTCTGCGAGAGGAAGGCCCTGCTAGGAATGAGTTCCAGCTTGCTTCTCCCCGGGCTTCCCTCCCCATCGAGACCCCCTTCTCACCTGAGCCCCCTGGCTCCCCCGAATGTCCTAGTTCCAGCAGATCCAGACCCCCTGTCGTAGCATCTAGCCATCCAGGAAGCTGAAATTGTTTCTCTCACAACACAATATGCAGTTAGAAGCCTTAAGAGGGCTGTTTGACTAAGAGACTCCAATAAACAAAATCAAGCCCCAGAATGGCCACGCGTGCGTGGGTCAGCCGGAGTCGGGAGACCCAGTGATTCCACCCTGCCTCTGCACAAGCTGAGTGGCCGTGGGCCCGCCGCTGGCCCCTTCATGCGTCCAACGAGGGAACTGGACTCGATGATTTCTGAGGTCCTTCTCCGGTCTCAAATTCCAAGATGAGACAACTGAGTTCATGTGGATGCTAAGCAAAGATTCCCAGACTTCCAGCAGGAGAGTGCCAGGTCTGGAGGGAAGTCTGTTTTTCCTGTAAGCTGTTTCCTAGGCCTAGCTCTGCACATGGAGTCGTGGGCCACTCCCTAAAGATTCCAGGGGAGCTGTGGATAGAAATGCAGCTGCGGAAGGAAAATGCAGAACTAAATTGTAACACAGAGACAGGTGTGTAGACACCTTATATGATCACTACCAGAATGAAGAGAAAATGACGAACAGCAAGCACCTAGCACAGAGGCCAGCACGGGACATACGTTCAGCAAGCATTAGTTCCTCCGTCCGTGTCTGGTGCCAAGCTGGCCCTTAAAGGAGGAAACATTTTGTACTCTGAACCCCAGCGTCCTTCTTATCAGCTACTGGTCACTCCCGCTGGCCTTGCTTGGTCGCTTATTCATTCGACCTGTGTTTATTGAGCTTCCACCGAGTGCCAGGTACGGCGTGAAGAATCAGCACAGGTAGTTACAACACTTGGTCCCCATCCTCAAGGAGCAGGAGCTGTGCTTTAGTTAGGGATATGGACACATCTACCAAGGATAAGCGCTGGGTTTAAGCAGGTAAGAGACATGAGAGAATTCCTGGGCAGGCGACATCCAAATTGACTCTGGAAAGGTGAGAGAGGATTAATTAGACTAGGTGGTGGCAGAGAAGAAGATTCTAGGGAGGGGGGGAAATGAGTCTGGATGGGCGAGCAGGATCCTATCACCAAAGGTCTGTGTCCTGCAGTAGAGAGCTGAGTCTTTAACTTAGGAAGAATACAGACACTGCAGGATTTCAAGTTAAGCAGGGGAGTGGTAGGATAAGCTTTGTGTTTGAAAAAGATCACTCTGGCTGCTGTGTAGAGAACTAATGAATGGGAGGTAGGGAAGGCCGGTAAAACTAAAAGAGCAGAGAACAGTTTAGACAGCACCATGCTGAAGGTCATGACAGTGGACAGAAGTGGGGGTATTTGAGGAATGATTATAGGGTACCATCTACAAGACTCAACAGTTAATTGGAGACAAAGTGACAGAGAAGGAGGGATCGAGAATGATGCCTAGATCTCTGGTCTAGGCAGCAGGATGGGTGCTGATGTCATTAACCAAGATGGCGACCACAGGAGAGAGGGGCAGGGTGGGGGTGGGGTGAGGGTTAAAATCAGTTGTAGGAGATACAGGACTTCTGAGGCTGAGGGAAGGGACTATTAAAGGTGAGGGATACCTGACTCTATTCACAGATTGCTGAGAAAGCACCAGTGGAAGAAAAGGTTAAGGACAAAGAAGGAAAAGGTCCAGGAGTCAATGATTTGAAGGCTCTGGAAGAAACAAAAGGGCGTGCAATGCAGATCATGGTAGAAGGATGAGCCTTAGACAAGGGTGAGGCCCACCTTGGCTCTTGGGGTGAAGGAAAGGATGTAGCCACAGGTATGCAAGTACCCCAGGTCTTTCTCGGCCCAGAACCCAAGAGTCCTGCCCTGCCACTCAACTCGTGGCTTCTGGTCTGTTCACTTAGTCCTCCTTGTCTCCTTCAGCCAGTGGGCGAATTCGCTCTTCCATTTAGTGGGCCCATCTTGAGCAAAGAGTTGGCCTTGGATAAGTGACTCTGTGCCTCAGGCTTCTCGTCTATAACATGGAGACAGACCATCTCCAAGGGTAGTTGTGAGGATTGAATGAAAGAATGTGTGAACGTGCTCAGAACGGTGCCCAGCGTGCAGGACGCTGTTTAGGACATTAGCAGTCTGCCTTCCAGGTCTGCCGGCACAGTGTTTACCTCAGTGCTCCAGGGGACCTTCCTCATCAGAAGCAGCCTTTCTGTTTCATGCCCATCTCAGCTTTGAAAGAACCGGAACTTTTTTTTAGCTGCCATTAAATTCCTATGTCCAATTTTCTATTTTTTCGGGCAAAATCAAAGATAATAAAACTGTGTGGTCTAGTGTGGGGATTCCACAAGCTGCCCAGCATTTTTTAAAAAATGCTAATTGGGGTGCCTGGGTGGCTCAGTTGATTAAGTATCTGACTTTGGCTCAGGTCATGGTCTCGTGGTTCATGGATTCAAGCCCCGTCTCGGGCTCTGTGCTGACAGCTCAGACCCTGGAGCCATCTTCGGATTCCGTCTCTCCTTCTCTCTCTGCTCCTCCTCGAATTGTGCTCTGTCCTCTGTCTCTCAAAAATAAATAAATGTTAAAAATTTTTTAAAATATGCTAACTCCACCAGTAACTCGAAACTCTGGGATTTAGGGCCTTGGAACCTGTGTTTTTAACATTGGTCTGATGAAAAGAGCAGAGTTTGTAGTAAGTAGCATTAAATTTTAGTCCTGGTTCTTCATTTTAGAATTGACCTTGGTACTCCTCCAGGCTTTTATTTCCTCTTCTATGAAAGGAGGGGTGTAAAACTCGTGGAGTTACTGTGAGGATCAAATAAGGTGGTACCATGCTCTGCAGGATGCAAAATACTCCCACTGGGCCCTGAACTCAGGTAAGATTTGATGACCAAGCCCTCAGACGCATCCAGGAAGGTGATTTACCAGAATCACCCACCACAATAGCTGTATACCACTAATAAGAATTTTAGAACATATCTTAATATAGTATTATATGCTATCCCCACGAAAGGAAGTGGAATGTATCTTAGCTACATCATATGCTCACCACTCCCCTTGCTGGAGGTAATACTTCTTCTTATCTACCTTCAGCTCAATTGTGTTAAATTTCAAAGGAAAACCCTCTCAATCTGCTGTATGAAGAACTCCAGTCCTGCTGTTCAGGATTTCATTTCTTTTGAGCAGGGTTTCTTACCTCCTGGCCTCAGCTGCTGCGCTGAGGAATCCTCAGAAAGCGGCCCCTCCCACAGGCACCCCTCTCTCCCGGGAACCTGCCCACTGTCCTCTCAGGAAGTCTGGTTCTCCAGCCAGAGCACAGTGGCCAACCCGACTTGGCCGCGCACAACCCCGTGAGGCCCCTGAGATGCCAAGGGGGATTTATAGACAAGGGAAACGGAGCTGGCGTATGTTGTATGTTGTTTGCTTCACTGGTACCACAGCCAAAGGCGGCTCCGACTCGGCCCTCCTTCTCACTCAGGAACCCGTGGGCTTTCTACCCCGAATGAGATACTCCCTTGGTAGCCTTTGAACTAGAATATCCTGATGTGTTCTTATTTGATGTTAAGTGGGGTTTTTTTTGTCCTTAATGATTCTGGGCTTGAAGAGCTACATCCAGTGGTTTTTTACAGGTAAGAGGGACTCCATTCTGTCCCCGGGGAACCCTAAACAATGGGGTGCCTCCATTTCTCCTTCACACACATTCACCTCAAATTTCCTTCCTCCAGCCTTACTTTGTATTGTGTTAGTGGAATGATTGATGATTGGTTAAATCAATTTAGCTTATAGGCCAATACTTTCCAGGTGTGGAGTTCTCTTTGTGTTTTTTTTGTTGTCGTTGTTGTTTTAAATGGCAGCGCAGGGCGCCTGGATGGCTAAGTTGGTTAAACATCTGACTCTTGATTTCAGCTCAGGCTGATCTCAGGGTTGGTAGGTTCGAGCCCCTCGATGGTCTCCTTGCTGATGGTGTGCTGACTGGGTGGAGACTCCTTGGGATTCTCTCTTGGGATTCTCTCTCTGTGCTCCAGTCTCTCTCTCTCTCTCTCTCTCTCTCTCTCTCTCTCTGCCCCCTTGCATGCACACACATGCTATCCCCTCAAAATAAATAAACTTAAAAAAATAATTAATTAATTTAATTTAATACATTGACGGTGCCGATTTTAGCCCCCACGTTTCTACCTCAGCGTATGTCCAGTCACTTCTTTCTTTTGCCTGTGTCATTTGCTCTAGGCCAGCAATCCTCTCGGCCACTGGTGCACTCTGTGTCCGGCCCCGACCCACTTGGGTCTAGCCAGGTAGGTGGCCAAGGACTGAAGGAATCTCTGAAGCTTCAGGCCCACTGCTTAATCATGGGCCTTCAGGAACCAAAGGGAAGCGGGAAGTAGAAGAAGGTTCCAGTGGGTTAAGAGAGTTTCCCTCATTTAATTTTTAGATTTTAAATTGAGTAACTTTGCAAGTATTTACTTGTGATGAGGTTATTTTCAGATTCAAAGGCAGCCAATATAAACCTGGGTCTTCAGGGAGCAATGAAATCTGAAGAGTCTGACCTCTCCACTCCCTTGCAAGTGGGGTCACCAGATTATGTCATTCCTGGCTGAAAACTCCCCCGTGGCTTCTCATCTCCCTTAGAATGAAATCTAGAGGCGCCTGGGTGGCTCAGTTGGTTGAGTGTCCGACACTGGCTCAGGTCATGATCTCACAGTTTGTGGGTTCGAGCCCTGCATTGGGCTCTGTGCTGACAGCTCAGGGCCTGGGGCCTGCTTCGGATTGTGTGTATGTGTCTCTCTCTCTGCCCCTCTTCTGCTCGCACTCTCTCTCTCAAAAATAAATACAAATGTTTGAAAATTTTTAAAAAAAGAAAAGAAAGAAATCCAAAGACCTGCACAGGCTGTCCTGCCTCCAAAATCGGTCTCCTCTGGGTCCTGCCATCTGCAGCCACGCCTGCCTACGGCTTGTGTGTTCTCCATGGCTGCTGCCTGGGATGCTGCCGCCTTCTTCGCAGACTGAAGGTTCTAGGTCTCGCGCCTCTATCACCTACTCAGAGACTGTCTCTGGCCACCTGGTCTGGAGCACCCCGGAATAAGGGCCCTGAGGTCAGGGCACAGGTCTGTCCTTGTCCCCTGTCGTGTCTTCCTATGTTTCCCCCCAAGACCCTACTGAGAGTCACTGCGCAGGTCCCCAACGCCCCTTTAGCTCCCTCCACCACTTGGTTGCGTTCCCCGGAATTCTGCACATGCCATATGTTCTCCCAATATCTTTTCTTCCCTCCTGCCTCTTCCTCAAGAAAAATAATCATTCCCTATGTCCTATCACTCCAGGATCCAGAGTAAGGGGTAAGAAATGGGACTCTGGAGACACATATATTCAGCAAATCCTGAAGGCCTGGGGTGAACCGGGGACTGTGCTGGGCCCTGGTTTACTCCAGGGTTTGAATCCTAGCTTTTCAACTTACTACCTGGGTGTCATGGTCCTAACCTCTTGGACCCTTAGGCTTCTCATCTTTAAAATGGGGCTAGTAAACTCTACTGTGATGGTTAATTGTATGCGTGAACTTGGCTGGGCCACAGTACCCAGATATTTGGTCCAACATTGTTCTGAATGTTTCTGTGAGTGTGTTTGGGGATGAGATTAACACTTAAATCGGTGAATAAAGCAGACAGCGCTCTGGAAGGTGGATGGGCCTCGTCCAATCAGTTGAAGGTGTGGATAGACAAAAAGACTGACCTCCCGTGAGCAGAAGCCTGCAACATCAACTTTACGCTAGGTCCCCGGGCCGTCAGCCCACCCTGCAGACTTCGGACTTGCCAGCCTTAATCACAGGAGCAAATTCCTTAAAACCAGTCCCTCTATGTACGTGTGTATCCTACTGGCTTTGTTTCTCTGGAGAACCCCAAACTCACATGTCTACCCTGCAGGATTTTGTAAGATTCATCAGCCCTGCTATTTGTCCCTATTTACTGAGTGCTCACCGTGTGCCCCCCGCCTTGCTAAGGGCTGACCTTACATGACCTCAGGTATTCCTCACCACAGCCTCATGAGCTGCTATCGTTATGATCCTCCATGTACAGCAAGAAAACGGATACTCAGATGGCAATCACCAACCGTCAAGGAAGGCTGGCTGGAGGGGAGCTGGAGGGGGGAGTTCACAGAAGAGAGACAGATGCGTGTGCTCGATTACCTGGACTTTGCGCAGTCTCGTTCTGAACCCGTCCACTTAAATATCTTTTCACTGATAAGCTCATGCACTAAAACAAGCCGCCTGCATGGCCTGCTTCCAGTGAAGCAGAAGGTGAGAGAGAGAGAGAGAGAGAGAGAAAGAGAGCGCTGCAGCTCGCAGGGGGCGGTGGCTCACAGAGCAGCTACCAGAGAAATGGTGCCCAGCACCCACCCCAGGGTTTCCCCTGTCCGCTCCGACTTGGCTGTCGCCTCACTTGGTTTGCTCTGGGAAGCCAGAGCCCCCCAGCGCGAGGCCGCGAGTCCTCCTGGAATGGTTCTCCCGGCTTGCCAGGCTAGATGTTTCCCCAGAAAATTCCCTTTGTCCATGAACAAACTTTTTTTGTTGTTGTTGTACTTAATTGGAAAGGGAAGGACTGAATACAGTGTTTTCAAAAAAATTAGAAAAGTCTTTTGGGGCAGATAAATGGGCAATTTTCTTCCACGCAGATTAGCGTGGATCGTACAAAGGCCTGTGCTGCTTACTGCACTCCTTTTCACATTTTGTTAAGAGCTTTGCCTGTGTGTTTTCTTCTTTCACGTTTCCATAATCCCGTGAAATAGATATTGCTTGACAGATGATGGCCCGGTGGCTCGAGGGACACAGGGACTTTCCCACATTCTCGTGGTCACGCAGTTTCTCCAGCTTCGCTCTGGAGATGGAGCCTCGCCAGGAGTGATGTCCTTGCCGCTGAGGGGAGGGCTGGTGACTCTAGTGATCCTTGACTTCTGCTGTGAAGAATGCCTAAGTGGAATGGCTGAAAATAGTGGGACCCGTTTGCTTTCTTTCTTTTTTTTTTTTTTAATTTTTTAAGTTTATTTATTTATTTTGAGAGAGAAAGCACGTGAGAACTGTAGGGGCAGAGAAGGGGTGGGGGGAGAGAATCCCAAGCAGGCTCCACGCTGTCAGCACAGACCCCATTGTGGGGCTCGAACTCACCAACCGTGAGATCATGACCTGAGCTGAAATCAAGAGGCAGATGCTCAGCCGACTGAGCCCCCCTGCACACATACTTACTCTCTATGTCAACATATTTTAAGTGCTAGAAATAAGACATAGTTTTTGTCTGGCCAAACACCGGGTTGACATCCTGCAGATGGTAAAACATCGTAAATGCCAAATTCAGCAAAACTTTCCCTGATGGGTCTAACTTTCTCTTTGTCCTAAAAGCTCCTAACACTGGGTTTTGCTAAGAAGTGTTCTTATTACTCCAGTGTGCTTTCTGTTTGGCTAACGTTTGTTTTCTTATTCTTATTAATCCTTTCCAAAATCCATGGCTTCTCAAACCAGTTAGACCACGAATTCCTTGAAACCAGAGCTTATGCACTTACCAGCCATTCGATAAACATGTTCTGACTTCCTACAGATCATTTCTGACACCCAGTAATTTCCCTATAAAATCAAAACATTTGCACTTAAGCAAGTCATCAATTTTATTTTCCAGCAGTGAGGTTCATGCTATCAGTTCTCCTATCGTAGTTTTTCTCCTGGATCTAAATCACACTGTGAATCCATTTGTGTACAGTGATAATGTTTGATACAAGTTGCAATGCGGCTCCTATTCCTGCAAACCTAGGGAAATCAGAAATGTTTGCCAGGGACACATTAGCTTTAAGAACTTGTTTCCAAACCGTATTTGCACGCTCATCTCTCTCTCGGTCTCTGTCTCTCTCTCCTCTCCTCTTGCTTCTCTTGCAGTCCCACAGATCACTGTGCGGTTTTGCCAGATTCATACAGTAACTTCTGGGCTGTGAGCAAAGGCTAAGGGACTGTGAGCAAGGTCATTGCTCTCTGCCCATTGTTTCTTAGAGTTCCCAGGCCCCAGCCGTGTTCTTGTTTAAACACAAGACTTGTTAAGTACTTCCTAAAACTAGATGTTTGGAGAAGGAGAAGGAAAAGTCACAGGAACTAAGCCAGCTGCCAGGCTGGTGATCCTAGTACAGAACCTGTATAGGGCCAGGCATGAAGGAGGGGACGAGGCAGGGGTGAAAATGTAAGCGGAAATGCCCCTTTATTCTCTAGGCTGTGGGGACCCATGCCGTCCTCACCTGGGCAGCCCTCCAGCTTTGTTTGACCTTGGAGCTGTACCTGCAGGGCGAGAGAGAAGCCATGTGTTTCCCTAAGCAGTGCTTGGCAATCTGCCAGGAGACCTGGCGCTCTGCTGGCATCACGGGTGATTCTCACAGGCTCCTCACTACTTGCTTTCCGGTTAAGGCTGGCCCAGCACCAGGAGGCGGCACTGACAGAAGTTCCTTGGAGGGGATCTCTGGAGGTGGGGGTGGGGTGGGGTGCTCTTCTTTCCTAAGCTGGCCCTGGGGAGGGGTGTAACCTGTCTGTCACCCTACCCCTAATCACACGTCTCAAATCGTGGGTGGGTCACACTCTCAAGAAGGGATGGCACAGCCCGCCTCACCCCCCAGGGCTGGCACAACCGTCAGATCACTTGTACGAATATCTCTCTACACTTAGTCTCTCCGCCTGGTCCAATCTTCACGCCACCATGCTCTTTTCGGTAGGTCCAGAAAACCCTGTGAGGATGCACAAGTGTCCCTTGAGAGCGTACGATTTATGCCGTGCACTGATTGGCCGGTAAGACTGTCCAGTGTGCGGATGCCACCCAGAAGACAGCAGGGCTTTGAGAAACAGGAAGGAACTCCGCAGGGCTAAGTCTGAATGCACAGGTGAGACAGAAAAATCTGCAGTACCAGTTTCTCAATAAACATGGGTACCAGTGAAAGTAGGGGAGGAAAAAGGTCATGAGGCAGGGCCAGGCCAGCACTTAACCCAGGAGAATAGCAGGGCCTGTGGGCTCTGGCTGAATGGGGATCCGTGTCCCATTTAAAGAGACAGTCATTGACTCCTCCCAGCCCGTGCTGTTGCATGAGAATGGGGGCCCCACTGGCCAGGTTTGGGTGTTTTTGTTTTTGTTTTTCAGGAGAAGGGAGAAACCACAACCAGCTTTTTTTTACACGTTGGCAACTAATTTAATATTTGCAAACACTGTGTGGGCCCGCACAGTATAAACGAAATAAAATATTTGTGAGCCTCCTTTGGCTCCTATAGGAAATAGTGAAGGAGGAGACTGCCCAGGGCCATACTGCTTCTAGGGGCTGCCGAGACACTGTTCTTTCCAGCTCTAATGCAAAACATAAAATGATTTAACAGGCAGGAGGCCCAATCGAACCCATTTAAGCCAAGAGCCAAGTGTAATTCTGTCCACCTCTTTACACCTCAGATCCCTATCTTGACCCTGAAAAAAAAATAGTTCAATCCATTCTTTTTTCTTTTTCTTCCTCTTCCAAGTTCAAAAGAAAAAAAAAGAAAAAGAAAAACGCAAAAAGCTAACATGAAAAGCCTTCACCAGGACAATTTCTCTGGAAAGGTGGCGGTTAATTCTTAATTCTAGAGTAGAACTTTGCCTCCCAGTCATCAGTCAGCAGTGTTCAGGTGAATCCCCAAGCCAGCAACATTTAGAACTTGGACAAAAGCCCTGAAACCCTGAATGACCTTGGGCAAGGTTCTTGGTTTATCTGATTCCCTTCTTTTGCTCACTAAAGACAGGCGACTGTTAGGCAGGAAAAGCACAAAACCAAGAATAGCTAATGGTCTTCCAGACACCTGTGCCTCAGTTCGATCCTCCGTAAACTATTGGGACAGGTCCAAGGCCTTTGGAGGCCAAGGGTCTCTAATAGCCCTGCATATGGAGCACTGCCTCCTGTTGAACCCAGGAATGCCCTCTAGCAAGAGTGTGAAATGCATGACGCTTCAATTCTTTGAGCTTCTCACCCTACCTCCTCCCACCTGTGGTTACCTGAAGCCCAGGCTCAAGTCCGAATGCCCCAAGGACCCTTAAAAGAATAAAAAGACTGGTTATTTTACTAAGTGACGCAGGAAGGTGTATGAATATAAACATAGAAAGATCAAGACTCCGATGTGCATATAAATATCACTTGGACCTAAAAGTACATGACGAGTGTGTGCCCGTTTTTTTAAAGGTTCAGAATGTCCCATAACCACTGGTTTTAGAAATCACATTCAGGACGTTCCCGCTGGATGCCATTAAGCGTGTAGTGTTTGGAACTATCTGCTCATCCTGACTTGGAAGCAAGTTTATTTATTCAGCATAAAAGGAAGTATTTGAACTCACAGAGTGTGATTCTCTGCCACTTTTAAAAGCGGCAAGACCGGACAGGCAACTTTTAGGACAACAAGACATATTTCTCTGTTCTGAATACCACCTTGCTACCTTAACCAGACACTCATAGCTGGGTAGAAGTTCAGTGTGGAAAAGGACATGCGTTTTTAGTAAATACAGGTCATATGTTTAGATGAGACTAATGGGATGTTTTCTAGAATTCCATTCTATTGCCTTCTTCATTCAGTTAGTTAGTTTTGAGCCACTCTTCTGTGAAACTAAACATATGAATGCTTTTGAGAATATCACATTATCACCTGAGCAAATAGAATGACTTTTCCGTCCCACTGTTCTTACTTGCCTACATTCTTTGGACCCAGCTGGCCTTTTGAAATGACAGATTTGCATAAAAATTAGGCTAAGAGCAAAAGGGACCTGAAGCTGCCGTGGTGGACAGCCTCTGGTTTATATTCCTCTCTCCCCTTCCTCCACCTCTAGCATAGTATCCCTCATAAAGGAGGCATCAGAAAAATTATGGAATATGTAGGAGAGAAGAACGAAACCAGAGAAAAGGCCAGCAACTGCTGAAGTAGATGGTGCATGAGAATGAGACCGCAACAGAAGGCAGGCTGAGCCCCGGCTCCCCCAGCTCTGGGCAGAGGCATCTCACCAGGTTTCAGATATTTTCTCCAGGGCACAGTTTCGCCCCCATCCCAGCTCGATTCTCCCGCTTCTGTGCTAAGAAGCCAACCTATTCTCTTCACGCCCCTCCTGGCTTCTTCTTCTCTCCCGTGTGATCATTTTGCTCACCCCCTCTGGGTTCTCACCTAATACTCACAGCCTTGCTTAATCATTTAGTCGCTGTCAGTAAGGAAGGACATGGCACAGGGAATTCCATTGAAGCTGGCTTCTTCTAAGCCAGTGAGTGGAAACCAGCATCACGCTCTGCCCCAGACTGTGTTTTGTTGATCTTAGATTCAGTTCAATGCCTCCCATGACTCGTAGGTTTTTTCTTTTTCTATTCTTAGGCATCGCTCGCCATTCTTCTACCTTTGTGCAGCTTCTGTTTCTCCTGGCCCTTCTCGTTTGCCCTGGCCTTCAGACCAGAGTGGAGTGATTAGAATGCGCTCATGTAACTTTCGCCCCTCATTGTGGTTCCTGGAGCTGGACCAGCCTCTGCAGTCTGACTCCCTGCTTCTGCCGGGTTTTTCTCTCACTGAAGTAAGTCATCCTCGCCATGTGGTCTTATCCACAATGGGCAGCTCCTGGGAAAGGTACGTCCATCATCTTGTTTGCTTTGTTTTGCTTCCTCTTTCTGGAAGTTGAACAGCTTGGCTGGCTGGAATGAACAATCTTTCATTGAAAGCAGTAAATGACTTTGCAAGGGGTTCCAAGGTGTTTTTTCCTTCTCAGAAAGGTCATAGTTAAACCTCTCTTTCTGGATTTCATTCTATTGTTACATATAGTGCTGCTATGCTGTGCTCTGTTCTTTTCTGGGGGGAGGGGCGAGGTGTTGCAATACGAGCACTTTTTATTTTTTATGTAGGTCATCTGCCAAGGTTTAGCTCTCTGTTGCAATCAGATTCTGCTAGAAGGTTGACCATTCACCAGAGAGGTGGCGTTAACTGAATTTCTCCTGCATAACAGGGCTTGTTGGCATCAGAAGAGAAAAGAGAGACAAGAAATTGATTTCAGAACCCCAATTTGAGGGTGTACTACAAAATTAATTTTGGAGAGAATTGAGATTGCAATTATTTATTGCGTCCTTAGTATATGCAGAGCACTGGGTTTACAAGCAATGAATAAAACTAGAAAGCAGTTAAACCACAAGAAAAGATGATTTGTTAAGAGCTCCCAGACAACAGAGACCCAAGAACTCTTTGAGGAAGAAATGAAACTTACCCAGAAATTGTAATTTTATACATTAGCTCCCACCTTTTCCTTAAAAAAAAAATAAAAAGTCCTAAAATAGGACTCTTTTATCAATGAAGCCTGATAGAAGCATCCTGAAGAAGAAGCAATGCCTGCCTGGTGTAAGATTACGGAGGAGGAAGAATGGGGAAGTGTAACCTCTTCTCTTTGTGGCCCTTGAGCACTAGATCCTGGGGATGTTTTAAGGGACTGAGCAGCTTAATCCAGGGCAGTAAACATGAATGGAATTCCAAAAGCTAATTTTTGAAACCCAGAACTATAAACCTGACCAAGACCCTGACGCGGATAAGATATCCATTGTTAGCTGAAGTCTATTGAAAGTTGTATTGTCACAGAGACGCATTAACTTGAGGAACTAGAAACAAAAATTAATGAGAAAATAAAGAATGAAAAAAATTGATTAAGATTTAAAAGAGTTATTTGTAAACTTGTAGACAAAGAACTTAGTGTAAAAACCTCAAAAATAAAGTCAGAGTGAGCTCAGACCTTCTGGCCCAAGGGCGGTTTGGAATTCTAGGTACGTCTCTGGTGATCTTGGAAAGGAATTGTAGGAGAATTGGGGACAGATTCTCAAAACTTGGATCAAAGGTTTCATTGCCTATTGAAGACTCCACCCAATAGAGGAATCCTCTCTGTAGCATTTCCAGCTAAATGCTTTCTTTTTCAAAGAGCATCTCATATAATTTTGATGAAGTATTATTTTAAACCTCAAGTTTATTCTAATTAACAGCTTTTCTGAGAAGATATAAACTCCAGACATTTAGAAAACCTTGATTCACCATGTTTTAAAGGACACTGAACGTTAATATTATAGTTTGCAAAGGATAAATTCCCGACTCTTCTCTATTTTGTTTAATTTTACCTCCTGGAATGTTCTCAATTCTCTCCAGAGACTGTAGAATTCACTCTCAGAATGAAAACAATTTAAATTCGTTTAAAAATAATTTAATAAACACCACTAAACAACACATAGCACTTGGAGTGGAAAGAAGGACTGAGAGTTTTATCAAATCTAACAATAAACATTAAGGGCTTGAAATGACAGAAGTTAAGCAGCTTTTTCTGACTGTTGTGTCTCCCCGCCCGCACTCGACCTTGTGTCTGATCAGTGGGAGGCTTCTGCCTTACTCTTCAAAGCCGTCCTTACTCTGCTTATGCGGTTTGTGTTCAATGTACATTTTTCACAGAAACATGGAACATGTGTCCTGGTAAAAATAACAGCTCTGACACTCCAACAAGCTTTAGAATACAGAAAATTTAGAAAATGAAAAGAAGCTGCTGTGGACTGAATGTGCCGCCCCACCCCCACATGCCCAATTCTAATCCCCACCCAGCTTGCTAGTATTTGGAGGCAGGGTCTCTGGGAGGCAGTTAGAGGCTCTCATGATAGGATTACGGCCCTTATAAAAGGAGACAGGAATCTCCCCTCCCCCTTCACGCATGCACCAGGAAGAGCCCTCTGAGGACTCAAAGTAAAGAGGACCATCAGCAAATCAGGAAGTGGGCTCTCATCAGAAACCAAATCTGGGGGTGCCTGGGTGGCTCACTCCGGTTAATCACCCAACTTTTGATTTCAGCTCAGGTCATGATCTCATGGTTTTGAGATCAAGCCCCTGTGTGGAGCCCCCATGTCAAGCCTCTGTGTTGGGTTCCACCTTAGGATTCTCTCTTTCTCTCTCTCTGCCCCTCCCCCACTCTGATCCCCTCTCCCACGCCATGTGCGCGTGCGCGCGCGCGAACACACACACACACACACACACACACACACACACACACACACACACTCTCTCTCTCTCTCTCTCTCTCTTTCAAAATAGATAAATAAACTTAAAAAAAAAAGAAACAGAAACCAACTCTGCTGCCATCTTGATCTGGATTCCCCAGCCTCCAGAACACTGAGTAACAAGTGCCTGTTGTCTAAGCCGCCCAATCTATGGTATTTTGTTATAGCAGCCACTGCTGATGGAGACAGAAGCCTTCACAAGTCCGCTCGTTTACTGACTTGGCTTCGAACCTGTGGAGACCAAATGATAATGTTTGTATGCGGTAAGCATACTGTATTTGTCAATGTCATCCCTTGGCAAGACCCAAGGAGATCTCTACAACGATTGTCCAATCTTTATCGAGCACCTACTCTATGCTAGACAGTCATCAAATTTCAGCTCCACGAAAGCTCTCAATATGTAGACTCTCAGAGTCTCTAAGAAGAAAATAGTAGCTTGGAATTCTACACACGGAAGATGAGCAGACTTTCAACAGCTACAACTTCCCATGTTGTCTGGACCTTCTTGGGGCTACTACTATTTGGTAGTAAGGGTGAAATCTGGGTACTCCAAGTGCTAACATTTTATTTCTTTTTAATTAAGAGGAAGTAGAAACAAATAGCAACTACAGCAGCATTTGCTAAAGCCTCAAAGGAAGGTATTACTAAAGATACTTGATACAGGAATTTGGAGGAGAAAATAATCAAGCTAAATCACAAGAAGGAGAAAACCAGCACCAGAATAGCCATTGGAACAGCCCAGGGAAGAGCTTGAACCTCAGTGGCCGCGGTGAGGTTGAGAACAAAGAAGAAAGAAGAGACGCTAACAGATAAGAGAGCTATTTTCAAGGAACCACCTGTCTCCGTGAGGGATTGGCTGGTGAGGAACGATTCTAGAGGAATCAAACCAGATTGGGGTTTTGAATCTAAGTGACTGACAATATTTGTATTAACAAAGTATGGCAAACAGATGAAAGACGCATTCGTAGACAGGGAGGGGGTCGATGTGGAAGTGGTCGATTATGATTTTTGGTCCGTCGAGTTCGAGGTGGCAGTTGTATTTATAGTATGGCAAAGGGCAGGCGCTGGTGAGAGCTGCCTTCCTCGCAGTGGTGTTCCTTGGCGAGATCCGCCTCGGGCTGACCAGATCCAGATGTGAAGTTAACTCTCAGCAAGCTGAATGACTGAGCTTTACCAGCTGGTTAGCTATAAACACAAAACACAACAGAATAAAATGGAGAGGCTTTAAAATGAAGGGTCCTCACCGGAATTTTGAAGCTGTGCTCTGTGATAAAATGTGGCAAGATCTGCTTAAGCGGTAGACCATTCATACGGTCATCCTTCCATTCACTCATGAAGTGGACGGGTATCCCTTGTTGAGTCTTAACAGGAGGACCAGGAGTCACTAACCAGCCCCCAGATGGAGAGGCAGTCATCAGGAAGTGGGTCTCTGCAGCCTGGTAAGGAGACCAGAAAATAAGCACCTTGTTAGAAAGATGTGCATATTCAGATTCACCTCTATCAACTTGTGATATCTCAATGAGGCTCTGTATTAAAATAGCATAGATATGCCTTAATCAAGCAAAGTAAATGAATCTCAACTTTAAACACCAGTAAAGTGACATTCTCAGATACTGTTTCTATTTTGACTACATTAACAAAACGCATATTGCTTTTGAAAAATATTTTGAAAAGCATCCCAAACACAGAGAAGGATACAGAGGGGAAAACAACAAATACTTATGTATATACCACCTGGATACAAGAAATGTCATATTTGCTTCAGTTTTTTTTTTTTTTTTAATTTCTTTTAGGGGCGCCTGGGTGGCTCAGTCGGTTGAGCGTCCGACTGCAGCTCAGGTCATGATCTCGGGGTCTGTGAGTTCAAGCCCTGTGTCGGGCTCTGTGCTGATGGCTCAGAGCCTGGAGCCTGCTTCAGATTCTGTGTCTCCCTCTCTCTCTCTGCCCCTCCCCCACTCATGCTCTGTCTCTGTCTCTCTCTCAAAAATAAACATTATGGGATGCCTGGGTGGCTCAGTCGGTTGAGCGTCCGACTTCGGCTCAGGTCATGATCTCACAGTCTGTGAGATCTCTGCCCTTCCCCTGTTCCCCTGTTCACACTGTGCCTCTATGTCTCTCAAAAATAAATAAACATTAAAAAAATAAATAAATAAATAAACATTAAAGGAAATTTTATTTTTTATTTTTTTAAAATTTTTTTAATGTTTATTTATTTTTGAGACAGAGAGAGATATTAAAGGAAATTTTATTTTTTATTAAAAAAATTTTTTTTAATGTTTATTTATTTTTGAGACAGAGACAGAGCATGAGTGGGGGTGGGGCAGAGAGAGAGGGAGACACAGAATCCGAAGCAGGCTCCAGGCTCTGAGCCATCAGCCCAGAGCCTGATGTGGGGCTCAAGACCCTGAACCGTGAGATCATGACCTGAGCTGAAGTCGTTCGCTTAACTGACTGAGCCACCCAGGTGCCCCTGCTTCAGTTTCTTAAAAAGAAGTGAAATGTTACAGCGTCTGATGTTCCTGTCTACCTTCTCAGCACCCCTAGTTTGTCAGACGTTGTTGCTATTCTGAAGTTGGGATGTTCTTCCTGTGCGTGTTTTTACACTTTCGCTACATGCATATGTCCCAGTATCATGTAATATTATTTTATTTGTTCTTAACTGTACAGAAATGGCATCACATAGTATTTTCTTATTCTATTGTGTTTTTATATATCACAGTGTATTTATCCATTTTGCCACTTAAAGACAATTAGGCTGTTTCCGGTTTTTCCTGGAGCAGACAGCCTTGTCCACGAGTACATGAATGTGAGAGCTTCTCTAGAGGATCTTCGTAGATGCGGAATTACTGAATTTTGGGAATTGTACATCTTTGCCTTAGCTAGAGATGGCCGAGTTGTTTCTCTCCATGACTGCTCGAAGTACATGCCTCTCAACACTGTGTGAGCGTTCCTAATATTCCACACTAGCTAAACACTGTAATTTTTGCCAACGTAGTGGCTGCTTTAATTTTCATCCCCGGATAAACAGTGAAGCTTTTTTTCAAAGTATCCACACTCTCCTAAGTCACCTAGAAGTTTGTTTGCCTCTCATCCACCAGTCAAGACAAAGGATTCTAGAAGGGGAGGAAGAGTCAGACAGAAAACTGAGCTGGGGGAACACGTGGAGACTCAGGCAAACCAAGTCCTGCCACTCACTACTCTAAGGCTCTCCAAGTCCCGGTTTCTTCACAGAGTTGCTTCAGGATTGAAAGTAACAACTGTTTCTAGTATAGTGCCTGGGACAGGCAGGTATTTAGCATATTCAGGATTGTATCAAAATAACGGAACAGCCACTACAGTCCAGGCATTGCTGCAAAGTCCGGGGCACACGACAGTGAGCATTAGATCAAGCTCTACCTGTCAGAAAGCTCACATTCTCAGACAAATCAAGAAAAAAGAATCCACTATGTGGCATGTCACATGAGAAATGCAGCTGAGAAAATTAATGTAAGGAAAAGGGGATAAAAAAATGGAAGACGGTCCCCTAGTCTCGGTCCCCCTAGTCTTCTACCTCCTGCTCGTTTCCGGGCTGCCCTGGGAATCACCTACCGAGTCACTGGAGTTTTGCCTTTCTTGAACTGTGAAATGGGAAAATAATCTTGGACTCGTGTGCGGTTTTATTTACTTCTTTGCTAAAATTAAAGTTTAGAGAGTCTTTCAAAACTTTGATTTGTTTAGAACTTTAACTTGAAAGCCCAAAGACAAAAACACAAGATTGCTTACTGATTGAACATTAACGACGTTGTTGAAAGTTGTCCAAAATTATACAGATTTTAGTGACGTGAAAAAGGGCCTCAATGAAAAAAATGTGTATATATAAATATATAACGAAAATATGTAAAGTACAAAAGGCAATGGGCGGAGGCTCTTTCGAAGCCCGGAATGTAGTTTAGACTCTATTTTTCCATAGCCAGGGAATCATACAACCTCTCTGTGCTGCTCAGTGTCCTTGTCCATAAAATGATGCCAAGAGGCCATCGATTCTACAGTTATTTTGCCCCCCCAAAACACTGCGACTCCTTCATTTGTTTTTGAGAACTGAAACATTTATTTCTGTTCTGATTCTTTTTTTTTTTTAATCTGATGTTGGACTGTAACAATTTCCTTTTTTAGATATAGAAGTCTTCTTTGCAAAGAAGTGCAGTTCCTGCTTCTGCTCAGGACAGGGAAAGAGTTGGAAAATCTTCGCTCAAAGGCTCCGGGGACTTTGAAGAAGCTTTAGATCATTTCTTTCTTGACGTTGCTTGGTGCTTCACTTCTTTGGGTGATGTTCTGAAAGCACATTGTTCAATATTCTGGTACATATGTTAAAATGATCAATAACATGATATTGGACAATCACCAAATCATTTCAAAGGTAAACGGAATGAATGTTAGAGTCGGATGCCAAGAGTTTTACTTAAACATACCTTTTCATCCTGTCTGATGCTCCCGATATGATTAATCTGTTATCGTTACAAAAACAAAATTGCATTTTCCCCTGAACACCTTCATGTTCATTTCAACTTATCAAAAGGAAAGAGGTACGTAAGTCTTAGACAACCACCTTTTAAAAATAATGTTGCTTTAAAATTGTTTTACTTTGTCTAGTTTTTCAATGTCATCTTTTGTTTCACATTAAAGAAAAAAAATTCCTCTTTATTAAAAAAAGATTTTTCACTAGATGGCTTCAGTTTTTGTTTGTAATATTCTCATAAGCACGATCAGATGGCAAAGTACGCTGGCATACTGCCCTGTATTTATTTGACTCCCTCTCCAATGTCAAACCCTAAGAGAAAATAGCCCAGAATTCTGCAAAGACGTTTCTTTTCTGAGATGCTGCAGAGAAGTGATCTGAGAGATAGTATTGTTACACAGTGCATGCGGACTGAAATCCCAAAGATTAATTCCAGCACTTGCAAAAAAAAAATCAGGAACATAAACTTTTACAGTTTCTTCTCGGTGTTAAGTTCTCTATGGAAACATGAATCGTGACAGAGCTTGATGCCTCCCCAGAGCCTTCAGAGAAGGGCTGACCAGCTAGAACGTGAACTTAGACGGGCTCTGCTGATCACCTATGTATGTTTCAACCTTCACTTTCTTCCCTTAACAGATATTTGCTTACTACAATCTGTGAGATCTGTGTAAATGTTGATGGCACCAACTTGTTTGTATTAAAACTCCCCCTTTATCACTTACTGCTGTCATTGAAGCTTTCCTTCTCCTCCTTCTGCCACAGCCCTGTTCGTCAGGTGTCCGCCTCCAAGTTGCCCCTCTCTAATCCATCCTATAATCTGATTGCAAGATTCACCTTCCCTGAACTCCCTTTCATCAGGCGGCTCCCATGCCCAAAACTTTGAGAGCTCTGAAATGCTCCTATGATAATACCCAGACACTGATGTCAGTGTTCTCCACGATCTGATACCGGCTCCAAAGCTCCCGCCCTCACCTCCCTCATGCCCCGCCCACTGTCCTTTGTCCTGCGGGTCTTCCTGGAGGGGACGTTGGGATCTGACTCTTACCCACTTTTCAAGGTCCACCTCAAGGCACACCTTCAAATCCTACCACCTTCACCAACCATTCTGGCTTATGGTTTCCCCTCATCTCTCCATACACAGACTACCCACTTACTCGAGCTTTAAATCTTCCATTCACACTGAAAACTGCTATGTACAAGTAAGTTTCATCGTTAGTACTTCAGACATGGAATGAACTTTAGATTATCCTCCGAGTCAGCATCTCCTGAAGTGCAGAAAATGCTCCCAGAACATGGTCCCCTGTGGGTGAACACTGACTGACAGGGTGCTGTAACTTAAAATGTGGCTGTTTCATGTTTGAATTGTTCTTATTATTAGAGGCATCTGCTCTCTAAGGAAGAAGAACCCCACTCATCCCATTCCAACCAGGGGAGAATCTGACGCTTCCAGAAAAAAAAAAAATAGCGGAGGAGGAAAGAATCCTCTAGTTCTCCCATTCCAGTGAGATTTCCCTGAGTCCAGTTGAAATCCTTTGTGCCTGTTTTCTAGCAGAACTACTTTCCTGGGCGTCTGGGTGGCTCAGTTGGTGGGGTGAGGGACTCTTGATCTTGGCTCAGGTGATGATGTGGCAGTTTGTGGATTCAAGTCCCCCCCCCCCAGGCTCTCCGCGCTGAAGGGGGGGAATCTGCTTGGGATTCTCTCCCTCTTTCTCTCTGCCCCTCCCCCGCTCTCTCTCACTTTCTCTCCTTCTCTCAAAATAAATAAATAAACTTAAAAAAGAAGTAGTTCCCTTTTAAAAATAAAATGAAAAAAAAAAAAGGAAAGACCAACTCTAAGCACGCTCTGCAGATTCGCAGTGTCAGTGTCACCCGGCAGCTTGTTAGAAATGCAAATTCAGGGCTCCGAGCCCAGAGCAACTGAACTGGAAAGTCTGAGGGTGGGGCCCAAGGATCGGAGATTCAAGGGACTGCAGCACCGCTAAGAAATGGAAAACAGCCTGCCACTGTCTGTATCTCTGCCTACTTCAAGACTGTCACTACGGCACTTTCGCTCCAATCAAATAATCTCACAACTCTACCTCAATTCTTTTATTTTGCCAGCCACGTGGTCACCCACGCATCCCCCATATGACAAACAGGTGAGGCCACGGGGCTAGCACCGTCCCACATTCCTCCAGATGTTAGCACTCGGAGGCACAAAGAGAAAAACAGCTCCGGGTGACCGCATTAGAAAACCCCTTTTAAAAGAGCCACAAGCAGTTTAATTTCCTTTCGAGCGCGGCCGGAAAAGATGTTTGTGGTGTGCGACCCCACCTGGGCTGGGCGGCGGTTCTGTGCACTGTGGGTGCGGGTGGGGGGGGGAGGGGGAGCCGGCCGAAGGTGAGCGGAGGATGACTCGCAGTTGTGTTTTGAGTGGTGGTGGTTCGGCGAGTGTTTGTCTTGCTGTTCCAACACACACACACACACACACACACACACACACACACACACAGTTTCTTGTTGTGAAAGGGGGAACCCTGTATTTTGTAGACAAAGAGTCGCAGAAGCAACTTTCAAAGAAAAAAAAACGAAAAAAAGGAAAAAAAAAGGCATCGCGCAGTCCCCCCCCCACCCCCCCGGGGGCAGAGGACCGCGCTGTTTGTCGTCCTGTAACTTGGCAACACCCCGGGCGACCGGCGCTGCCTGTATCTCCTGCGGTTTTTCTTGCTCCTCTCCGCGCGGGCTCACTTCCACTCTCGGAAGGCTCCAGACGCGCACATTCAGGCGGGGCCACGGCAGCGGGCCCCAGCTGCAGGGGATCCCGGCCCCGCGCGGCGCTCGGCCCCTTCCTCCCCACGCCCGCCAGCCGAGGGGCGGGCTCAGGCGGCCCGCGCGCTGCGCCCCGCGCGCGGTAGGGGTCGCTGTTCCGCGGCGCGCGCTCCCCGCGCGGAGAATAACGGGGCCGGGCCGCCGGAGAAAGGAAACCTGCCCGGGACGCGGCGGCGGCCGGGACGCAGCGAGCGACCGGAGTTCACTTCTGCTCGGGGGCCAGCGCGCGGCGGCCGCAGCGCGCGCAGACCGGGGAGCGCCGAGCGAGCGCGTCGCCCGTCTCGGGGCGACCGGCGGAGGGCAGCGAGAGGCCGGATACGAGCGCGCCGGCGGGGCGCGGAGCCCGCGAGCCTGGCTAGCGAGGGGAGCCGCGGGGGGCGCGCCCCGGGCGGGCCCCCGGAACCGCGCAGGATGCCCCACGAGGAGCTGCCGTCCCTGCAGAGACCCCGCTATGGCTGTGAGTACGCTGGGCCGGCGGCCTCGGGGGAAGCCCCCTCCCCGGGGACCGCGTCGGAGAAGCCGAGGGGGCCGGGTGCGCGCCGCGGAGGGAGCGGGAGGGCAGCGGCTGTGTGGCTGGCGAAGTTGGGCGCCGGAGTTGCACAAGGTGGTGAGCCGCGTCTTCCCGCTCTCCCCCCAAGTCTCGGAGCCTCAGCTGGCAACCCGGGTTTTCGGCCGGGAAAACCCTACCGGGGCGCGCAGGCAGCGCTGGGTCTGCGCTCTGGGACAGGCCAGGGTGTGGGTTTAGGGGTATCAGGTGAGGAACCCTCGGGGCTCCGGGCCGCTGCCGGCTCGGACCAGGGGGTGGCGTAAGGGACTGGATTGTTGCAGCTCCGAAGGAAAGTTTGCTGTGGCTACAGGTGGGCGCCGTGAGGACTGCGCCCACGCACTCGACCCGTGGCAAAGTCGGCTCTCCTGGCCCGGCTCTCCCCCTACGTTGCTCCCTCCCACTGCATGTGAGCTGAAAGTGCGGGTTGGAGCCCCGTCGGCGTGTATCCTTTCCTGGTGCTGCCGAAAGGGGCACCGCCGGGCCCAACCCCTCTGCTCCCCGCTGACCCTGTGGGGTCTGTGACCCTGCCAGGACTGCCTTGGGGAGGGGAGGGGAGGGGACGCCGAGCTAGGCTCTGCGGATCCGGTCGGAGCCCGCGTGACTCGAACGAGATGGTGTCGATTACCCAGCCAGGGGCTGCTGCCCGAGGCAAGAGCCTGCTTTGGCGGATCGTGAGTAGATGCAGCCAGATTAGCACCAACCACGTGGCTTCATGTACAGAGTTCAGAGTCTTCGCTAAACTTGTGCCAGGAAGTGTTTCCTTTAAAACAAACAAAAAGTTGGCGTGCGCTCTCCATCGTAGGCCCTGTCAGTGAACCCATGGCCGAAGACTAGTTAATCTTTCTCCCTGGCTGGCCTTGTGGTCAAGGAATCAGGATTGGGTTAAGGCGGTGTTACCTGCTGCAGGGCTGTTTTGTGTGTTCGGGCGGGCGGGGTGGGATGGCGAGGAGTTAAGTCGTGCAAGTTCTTTCTCCCCATTAGTCTTGGAATGGAGTGTTAGAGATAGGAAGTTAGTTTTGCCATGTGACCCATTGGGTGTCAGGCGATGAGGAAGAAAGCCTGAGAAGCCAGCCGCAGCCTCTGTACAGAAGGGAAATGCCTTTAACAGTTCCCCGGGACCCAGTTCTTTGCAGCCTGAATCACACTGTGCTAAAGCACGCGGACAGCAGAGCTCCTTGGAGTCAAGGAGCCATGCTGTGGTCATTCCATGTGTGCGGTGTCAACCTCAGGTTGGTGAAAGTCTTGTCTTTATGCGACAAGTTCTTGGAACATATGGTAGCTTCACCGTGTGAAATGATAAGATGACCATATTCTGGAAACTAGGCAAATAGACAACAACAACAACAAAAATGGCTCTGGAGGCACATTTTAAAGCATGACGTGTTTGGTGGGTGTCTCTCACCGGTTCAGTGTGCTGTGCAAAGTTGGAGTGAATGGACCGCATTCCTGTAACATCCTCGCAGGTGGAAACAGGGCTGTGATGTTGCTTCATTTTCGTAGAATACAGAGTAAACCCAATCCAGAAACCGAACTGAGGAGGTTCGGATCCCACAAGCATGGAGGGTACTCCACATTGCCACTGTTTTTTTTCATCTTGTTTTAAATGTTTATTTATTTATTTATTTATTTTTTAATGTTTATTTATACAGAGAGAGACAGAGCATGAGTGGGGGAGGGGCAGAGAGAGAGGGAGACATGGAATGTGAAGCAGGCTCCAGGCTCTGAGCTGTGAGCACAGAGCCCGATGCGGGGCTCGGACTCACAGACTGCGATATCATGACCTGAGCGGAAGTCGGATGCCCAACTGACTGAGCCACCCAGGCGCCCCTAAATGTTTATTTTTGAGAGAGAGAGAGAGACCAGGGAAGGAGCAGAAAGAGAGGAAGACACAGAATCCGCGAAGCAGGCTCCAGGCTCTGAGCTGTCATCCCACACCCCAATGCGGGGCTCGAACTCACCAACGGTGAGATCCTCACCTGAGCCACCCAGGTGCCCCAGCCACTTCCTTTGGAGATAATTGTCCCACTTCTCTCGTGAGTCTGGTGTAATGGAAGGGTGTGCCACCTGTTGGGAACCCTCTCATTTGCCTTACCCCAGCTCATGAAGTGCTGGTATTGCTAGGTCATTGAATAAAAGTGTTTAATAGTTTCTAGACTTTATGGTCACTCTAAAATATTAAGGCTTTAGTGAAATTATCTGTCATGTCCTTAACGTGAACATTTCTTTATTTTGCTACTAGGCTCATGGATGATTGTATGCTCATAGTTGATTTGAAAAAATCTAGTTGAATATACCTTAGTGTTAGTCAGTGTTAGGGAACACGGATTATTCATGCAAAAGGAGACTCTTTGATGTATTAGAATACATAATTTCTGGTGGTGGTTTGATTTTTGGGCCCCTGTCAACACAAGACTGCAAACGGTACTGTGAGCTTCTCACAGGAAAGCCAGCAAAGGGACAGAGGAAAATGCACTGCCCTTAGTGTGTTGATTAGAGAATTGTGCATTTTCTTGTTTGTGGGTTTGATGAGTACAGGTTTAATAAAACCTCGAAGAATACCAAACAGGTGTTGTTACCCCTGACATTTAAAAATAAGCAGAAAGGGGCACCTGGGTA
Organism: Paguma larvata; assembly: GCA_030068075.1. NCBI lineage: Eukaryota > Metazoa > Chordata > Mammalia > Carnivora > Viverridae > Paguma > Paguma larvata. The sequence continues at coordinate 94,030,653 of CM057826.1, read as the reverse complement.
GCTCAGTTGGTTGAGGATCGGACTTCGGCTCAGGTCACGATCTCAGGGTTTGTGGGTTCAAGCCCCTGTCAGGCTCTGTGCTGACAGCTCAGAGCCTGGAGCCTGCTTCGGTTTCTGTGTCTCAGTCTCTCTTTGCCCCCCAACCCCCCCCCCCCCCCCCCGCTTGTGCTTTGTCTGTCTCTCTCAAAAATAAACAATTAAAACAAAAACAGAATCCTGGTACATATCCTATATGTTATTGTAATTTAAGTTCCAGTACTATACCTTCTGAGAAGAAGGTATTTGAGACTGGGCTTTGAAAACAACTTTTTAGTAGTTGGTATTAAACTGTTAGACTTGTTTAAGGTCTAGTTTTCAATTCTGCCATCTGTCTTCCCCTTGAAATGTCATTTAATTCAGTAATTTTTGTACGAAGTTAGTTCACTGAGCTCAGGGCTGTTCTCCACCAGGCTGAGTGTGTGTGAAAGACCACACAGTAAGTTGCACTTGAGGGATTTCTCAGTGAGTTGTCCATGAAGGCACTCTTCTCAGATTTTGGACCTGAAAGATTGTTGAAGTCTTTCCGAGTGCCACATGGGAGCCATGAGTTAAAATTATATCATTTCTATTTAATCCTGACTTTTCCATTTTGGCCACATTCTCCTGAAACCTATGAAGTTATTTTGTATCTCGTTAATACAGAACATTATTCTGTATTAGCTGAAATACCAGCTCATTTGCATAATGCTGCAGAGAATGAGTGACAAAAGGTAAAGGTGGAATATGCTTTCTAATTTATTTAGTTTTATTTTTATTTATTTTATTTTTTGTTTATTTTTGAGAGACAGAAAGACAGACAGTGAGTGGGGCAGGAGCGGAGAGAGAGGGAGATACAGAATCTGAAGCAGACTCCAGGCTCTGAGCTGTCAGCACAGAGCCCGATGTGGGGCTTGAACTCAAGAACTGTGAGATCATGACCTGAGCTGAAGTCAGATGCTTAACTGACTTAGCCACCTAGGTTCCCCATAATTTATTTTTTAATGTTTATTTATTTTGAGAGAGAGAGAGAGAGAGAGAGACAGACAGACAGACATAGAATATGCAGGGGAGGGGCAGAGAGAGAATCCCAAGATGATTTCGTGCTGTCAGTACAGAGCCGGATGCAGACCAGAATGTTGTATGATAAACTGTCATAACTAGAGTATCTTTTTATACTCAAAACCAAATTTAAATGATTCTCATGGGTAGGCATGGTTTGCAAGTAATTTTTATGCTATCAGTGATGAACTATGATGGATTAGCCAAAATAATTCTGAAAACACACTGTTACCATGATCTGTTAAAAGATTTGTTCCAGTTACTTGAGAGTTAATATCACTGATAGCGAAAGACTGGACTTAGATAATCTCACTCAGAACTGATACTTCAATCAAGAGTTAAGTACCCACTATGTGTGTGTGGGGGGGTGTGTGGTAATCCATGTGTTTTTGGCAAGAACTGTGGTTTTCTACCCTCTGCAAAACTTCTTTTCTCTCATGAGAAACATTGTGAAACTAATAGTTGTCAGTGTTACATTGTTTCTTTTAGAAAATGTAACACGAGCCTAGCAGAGTGTGTGTGTGTGTGTGTGTGTGTGTGTTCGTTCCAGGCTGGGCTGTTCTGGCTCATCTTGTGAGCATTTTTTTTCTTCTTTTTTTTGATAATGCTCTTGTTTGAATGGTGAGATTTCTAAATCACCTGGTAACTGGAATACTGGGCTGGGTCACATAACTAAATTTCTTATTCTTAGTATGAATCTGAAAAGAAATTGAAGTTCTGAACTGGTTAAGCTCAAGTGCGTGAAACAGAATCAAATACATCTCTTGAGTGTGTCTTGGCTTGAACATTATGTGCTGTTTTCGTTTAAAGGCAAAAGGTTCAAGGTATAGGCTGTGTGGCCATGTGAAGCTATCATTAGTAGACAAAAAGTCAAGTTATTCCTTCATGTGCTATTTGTTTTGCTTGAGTTTTTCCAAAAGATCTTCAAGGTCCACAGCTAAAGTGTTGTTTTAGTATGCTTTTAACCTTAATTACACATGTTGTTAGCCAAAATGACTTGTTTGGGAGAGTTTCAGCTTGTAATACCAAGTTGGTTTTAGCATTTAGTATTTAGGGTGTTAGCTAACCCCCTTTTTTCTCTAGGGAACTACTGGTTTCCTGTTGCCCCTTACCCTCCCACTATGCAAGCTTTTAAACAAGTTATTTAAAAGTCTAGTATACAAACAGATCTAATGCACCAAGTCTTTGTGGTAACCAGAAGAGAAACAGAGCCCACTCAGTCTCCGGTTTGATGGTCAGCTGTAGTTCTACAGGGCAGGCGCTTCAGCGTGGGAATTCAGGTTTGTGAACTTGGCAAGATCCGGTACTTTTCCTGTGCCGTTGATCTCTGCTTATTAGTACCTTTGAGAGGGCTAGCGGTCACCCCATTTCACAGAAGAGCTGAAATCCATGATAGTGTCTCAAGGCCTCACAGCTGGCTGGTGACCCCAACCTGACAGCTGGTGCTATCGGGGCCTGAAGGCTTTGCTCACTGGCTCTTGCCAGTTTGTCTCCTCTGAATTGCTCATAGGAGTTCCACCATTTTTGTTTCCGGCATGTGTCAGTCGGTTGAGCATCTGACTCTTGATTTCAGATCGGGTCATGATCTCATAGTTAGTGAGTTCAAGCCCCGCTGTGCTAGCAGCGTGGAGCCTGCTTGGGATTCTGTTCTCCCTGCCCCTCCCCTGCTCACGCCCTCTCTCTCTCTCTCTCTCTCTCTCTCTCTCTCTCAAAATAAATAAACATTAAAAAAATGAAAAAAAAGTAGATGCATGATATGTCTAAACTGAATTTTGCTGCTTCTCCACCCCCAGGAAAAGCATAGGAGAATACCTGAGCTTTTTATAGAGCACGTCCAGGCTTCATCAGAGGATTTTATATCTGCGTAGAGACCTCCGAACTCACTGTGAGGCACCGAGATGAAAGAAAAGTTCTTCCGTAATGCAGTGGTATACTCCACTGATTGCAAAGAGGATAATTTGCAAAACACATTTTATTACATACACTGGCCATGCCTTAAAATCCAGGGTTGATGAGAAATCAGGCAGAAGTTTGTGGTGAGGTGACTGACAGCTGAGCCAGGACTTCTTCACTTTACCGGTCTGGTTTCTTTTTCTCCCTTGAAAGGCAGACATGGCGTGACATGGCGGCAGCTTTGGAGTTGAGGAGATGTGGGTTTGAATCCTTATTTGGGCACTGTCTGCCTGAGCAGCCTCAGGGTTTTCTCCTGCACCCTGGAGGGTGGTGGCTGATGTGGTTTCGGGCACACAGCACTAAATGAATTGTGGTGATTTCAATTAGTAGAGCACCTACTAGATACAGTAGGTTATGGATGAAAGGAAAGTGACTTAGTTGGGGACAGCCTGTAAGAGAAACTGGAAGGTAAAGAATGATGCTTACGCTTCTGTCTGTGCACTTACTAGTTTTGTGGAAGGGAAGACATCAGGATGGATTAAGATGGGGCAATAGGAAGGCTTCACGAATTGTGAACTTGAACAAACCTTGAGGAAGGTGGGAGGAAAAAGTGAAAGGCATTCCGTGTATTCATTGTGTGTGTGGTTCGTGTGGGGTTGAAGCTGAGGTTGTAGGATAGATGCGGGGCAGGGTGGTGTAAGGGCATTTTTCAAAGAATCATTGATTTGTAGGCCACAAGGGGCAATTAGAGCTGTCTTGAAGAAAGTAACTTGATTCAGTCTTGCACCGAAGTACCTTTTTCTTTGGGACATCTTTATGTATGTATGTATGTATGTATGTATTTATTTATTTATAACTTTCCAGTAGATTTTGATTGGGGAGTGGCCTAGTGAAGTGAAGAATGGTGGGAAGGCCGGGTATGACTGGAGTGCCTGGTGCTGAAAACTGCAGGGGGGCCGGTGAAGTTTGTACACCTGGGCATTTGGTGTCCCCTCTGTCTGCCACATGGAAGTCCCTGCGCCATGCTTCGAGGTTTGGGGGTTCCTGTGGACGGGCAGGTTTGTCAGAGTTTTGCTCAGGATAGGACAGAGGATGCTGAATGACGATGATGCCTAGGATACTGAAGGCATTCAATGAATCGGACTGGTAGACATAGACCCTACAGGGCCCTGACTGATGCCAGCCCGGAGATGGACAACTAACTCTAAACCATCCCAGAAGGAAAATTCTCTCAGAAGAGGTGAGAAGAATATTTTGACAACTAAATTATCTGGCAGTAGAGTTTCTGTCACTTATGTTTTAAAGTTTATTTTTGAGAGAGAAAGAGAGAGAGAGTGAGCATGTGAGAACAGAGGAGGTGCAGAGAGAGACAGAGAGGGAGCTAGAGAATCCCAGGTAGGCTCTGCACTGACAGCACAGAGCCCAATGCAGGGCTTGAACTCAGAGACCACGAGATCATGACCTGAGCCGAAGTCAGACGCTCAACCAACTGAGCCACCCAGGCACCCATTTCGCTTCGTTTTTGTTTTGTTTTGTTTTGTTTTGTTTTTCATTCTCTCCATTGGTTGGAACAGTTTTTACTATTAAAATTTTAGTAAAGATTTAATGCCTTCAAATGACCAGCATCCCAGGTGGGCTGAAAAATGGCTGACACCACGTTTCCAGTTCCTTTGTAGGCTCAGAGATATAACTAAACTCCAAGTGGATGCTCTTTAATTTGACAGTCCCAGATTAGGCCGTGTTTGCCACTGTGCCTGAAAGGAGCAGACAGCTGTGCCTCCGGTCAGTGCAGCGGTTTGTAGGGAGCAGTTTCTGGAAGAGCAACAGCAGCAAAGAACCACCTGGGAACTTGTTGGAAAAGGGGATTTCTCCACATCCCCTGTCCCCTAGGCCTTCTGAATCAGAAACTGGGGGTGGGGCCGAGCACCCTTTCAGCAGAGCCTTCTAGGCGATTCTGTTGCACTGCTCAGGGGTAAAGGTGAACAGACGTTCCTAATTTGCAATTATCCTCCTCACCGTGGCTTGCAGGTTTTTGTCAAATAAGTGTAGACACATGGGTACAATAGTGAAGGTTTTATTTAACTTCTTCCTCATGTGTGTGATTTGAGCACACACCTGCACCACACACAAATCCAGGCATTGATTTCTCTATACATTTGTGTTTATTCTACAGGATTCATTTGGGTCTGTCTTGAAGATTTCTTTCCTCTCTTCTAGGAAACAAATGTGATGGGGAAGATCAAGTCCAAAATCTCCACTGAGGAGGGAGCGAGGTCCACTTCAAAAGGATTTCTAGGTGGAGGCAGTGCTATTAGGAGCCGCTGGGGAGGCTGAGGGAGATGGGAAATCTTTCTGTGTAAAAAAGAGGCCCGAGGGGCACCTGGGTGGTCAGTTGGTTGAGCGTCCGACTTTGGCTCAGGTCATGATCTTACTGTTTGTGAGTTTGAGCCCTGCATTGAGGCTCTGTGCTGACAGTGCAGAGCCTAGAACCTGTTTCAGATTCTCTCTCTCTCTCTCTCTCTCTCTGCGCCCTCCCTCCCTTGCTCATGCTCTCTCTCTCTCTCTCAAAAATAAAAAAAATTAAGAAAAAAAAAAGGCCCCAAACTGGCAATTCCGGGGACTGATACCTGCAGGGGTGCTGGACAGTAAGGGTTGAAGGGTGTCCTCTGCCTCCATCTTCGTGACAAGTGGAAGTGTTTTTCATTTACTTATTCACAGTTTGGTTTTTTAATTTTTTAAACGTTTGTTTATTTTTGAGAGAGCGAGAGAGAAAGAGCAGAGAGAGAGAGACACACACACAGAATCTGAACCAGGCTCCAGGCTGTCAGCACAGAGCCCGACCCGGGGCTCAAACTCACAGACTGTGAGATCGTGACCTGAGCCGAAGTTGGATCTTAATCTTAACCGACTGAGCCACCCAGGTGCCCTCACAGTTTTTAGAACAGTTGATCATGCTAGCGGAAATATTATTGGCTAGGCAGAAGTGGACCCGGGTCATCCCCACACCACAGGGAAACTACAGATCTGTTTATTTTGCTATTGATTACAGACAGGAGTCTATTCGTATGATTTTATTTCTTGCTTGGGATCCCCACAGAGGACTTCCAGTTACTCTCCTTTAGGTATCCATCTTGATTTGATAGTTCAGATCTTTGAAGGAAGACCTTTTTATATCATTAAAAAAAAATTAAGGTTGATTAGTTCCTGGTAATTTTCTCCCTGGTCATATTTTTATTTGTGGATATGTATTCAATCTCAACTAATGTCAATGCATTTCCTTAGGCCTCTCCTCTAAAAAGCCTTGATTTGCAAGAGATGGAAGCCACATATATTTCAAATTCTTAAGTCACGTTTATATTCATTATCTAGCCAGTCGCCTGGTACCCTGGCACCGAGAAAATGTTCGATAAATATTTGCTGTTATTACTGGTTTTGTTTCAAGTGTCTGTACTGTACTGTTTCTCTTAAGGAGTAACTTGTTTCTATTACCTGTTGAAGAGAAGTTGAGCAGCTTTCAAGGGGCAGGCAAATATTTCATGTTTAGATTTTTCTTTATACTCTGTGGAACCTAGGCGAGTTATTTTAATTTCTCTGTGCCTTAGTTTCCATAGTTGTAAAATGCAGGTGAGACAGTGCCTCCTCAGGGGGTTAAATGATTTAATATGTGGGAACGTACCTCATCAGAATGTGCTTCTCTAGAGCCAGCCCTTGAACGTTGGACAGGGGGATGATGGCGATGGCGGTTCCTCGTCACCCCTACTGCCCCTGACCTTTCTCCTCACCTCTTTGCCCTCTTCTCCCCTTAACAGAAAGTGGACTTTACATCCTGGGACCAGGGGCACCTGGCAGGCTCAGTCGATAGAGCATGCAACTCTTTTTTTTTTTTTAATGTTTATTATTTTTGAGAGAGACAGCACCTGAGCAGGGGAGGGGCAGAGAGAGAGAGACAGAGTCTGATGCGGGACTTGAACCTATGAGCTGGGCGATCACATCCTAAGCCAAAGTCTGATGCTTAACTGACCTAGCCACCCAGGTGCTCCAAGAGCATGTGACTCTTGATCTTAATGTTGTTAGTTTGAACCCCATGTTGGTAGTAGACTTAACTTTAAAAAATTATGGGCCCATGCTCTGTTGAAAGTGTATACTCATGAGAACAATTTTTAGTTATCTGTATGGAAATGGAGTTAATCTTACTTTGGGTGGAGACCAAATTATCCTTGTTTATGTATACATAAATCCTAACACATTTTGTTCTTCTTTCTAAATCAAGTTGGACTGGGATTGGATTCCTGCCCTGTATTTTTCTGTCATGGTAAAAAAGATTGTGGAGTTGTCACTCTCACACCTGAGTGAGGAACTCTGCAGTTACTAAGCATCCTGTTGTCCCTTCTAGGGTTAAGTCAATCGTGGCTGCATTCATGATAGGAACATACCGAGATGGGAAGGAGCCACTTGAAAACAGTGTTAGTCTTTTGCCTGGTTGACATTGTACAGTTGGACCTGGCTAGCGGGGTTCAGCCAGTGCTGTGGGGGTTCAGAAGGGAGGTGAGGAAGAGGAGGGAACTACACTGGGTCTTTCTGACATCCCTCAGGCCTTCCTGCCTCTGGAAAGGTAGTGAAGCTTAAATTCATGGGCCCAGCAAAGCTCAACTACTAGGTATAACCGGAATGTATGGTGGAGCCATGAGAAACCAAGAATCCAGGATGCTTCTCACGTTGACACTTGCAGATTTTTCTTGATTCTGCGCCCCTTTTCTACTAGGCATTTGATTCTAGCATCTTTCGTATAAATATTTTTTATCCCCTGCTCTCCTCCTCAATGTCCCAAAAAGGGAGAATTGAGACCAGCTAGACTTAACTGACTCCTCCGTAGTCATTGGGTACATCTGCCCATAACCTGAGGGAGCAGGCTTCCCAGGGGTGGGGGAAGGGCCCTGGGAGGTGTCGGTCATCAGCCAACCCCAAGGGGTGGGAGTTCTCCTTTCAGCCCCCACTCCGCAAAACTGTGCTACCCCGTAGAAGATCCAGGAAGGCGGCTTGCCAGAGCTTTGCTCATACAAGTTTATCTGAGAAATGGTCATTTCAGAGCTAATACAGACATGCTTTAGCTTTTATTCTGTAGCTGAGATTTATTTTCCAAAGGGAAAAAAAAGTACTTAAACATATATATAAAGGTACTTAACTGTCCATTGGAACCAGGGTGACAAAGTCCTTTCCTTTGGCACTAATTCTGGATACAGTCTTAAATATCTTCCTCTGTTTTCCAATAAGGTATTTGCTGTTGTTCTTTTCAATTAGCCAGTAGTTCAGAGGATTGTGCTTACATGTTCCTCTTCAGTGAAGGCTCTGGCAAGGGTGGGAATACGATTTTAAATTGTTTGACCATCAATTACCTTTCATAACAATCAAATGAGTTTTGAAAAATACTCTACTACATTGGTTACTCTGAAGACAACCATGGACAAAATAAAAGAAACACCTTGAGGATAGGGACTGTTTTTTGGTTACTGCTGTGTCCCCAGTATCTGGCACATGAGTAAGTCATCCTGTCAACAGTGGTTCTATCTAGGTAATGAGGTAATGGGTGAAATAAAAAAAATGTTTTTCCTCTTCAAATTTTTTATGAAAATGCTTTTATAATTTAAAAGTTCTAATAGTTACCCTCAGCTGATGAAGATGCAAAGTTCTTGTTAGATATAAACCCTGCCTTCAGAAAATTACAGGTCTGAAAAACAGGTCTGCTGTCATGAAAGGATTCAATGGAGATCGAATTTTTCAGGTGTGTGTGCGAAAGAGCGAGCCAGATGGAGAGACAGATGCATTGACTGGCCAGGACCCATAGTTGTTAAGCTGCTGTAGTTGGGATTGAGATCATGAGAGGCTGGATGGAAAACATAAAAATCTGCAAGGTGAACTTGGCAATGGCGACAGGGAAAAAAATCCCAGGTGGACAGTAGCTCTTGAAGGTTTTTTGTTTGTTGGTTTGTTTTAGTCATCTCAGCACCCAAAGAAAGGCTCAAACTTAGGACCTTGAGATTGAGTCCCGTGCTCTTCCTATGGAGCCAGCCAGGTGCCTCTAGGTTTTTAAAAGATGTGAAGGAAAAGTGTTAGGAAACTGATCTGTAAAAAGCAATAATGACTCAAGAAGTAGTGTCCACAGCGACAGTAAAGATTGGTGACGTTAGCAGCAAGGGGATTATTCTCCTGACTCACCAGGAGAACTCTAAACAGCCTAAAAAGAGGAGACCACTAAATATTGTTCTTTCATTCGACAAGAAGTGCTAGATGGTGTATAAATGGTGGAGTTCACACTGAGTCTGCTGACCAATGCCTCCAGGGGTCAAGTGTGATTGGAGTCTTAGATAAAAATAAGCAGCTTTGGAATGTCCTTCAATTGGAGATTGTATTTGCTATGTTAGTCACCCCAACTGGGAGGAAAGTATTTGTGAACAGTACACAGATAATAGTATATAGGACTCTAGAAGCTTAGTGGCCCCTTGGAAGCCACCACTTTCCCCTGAATTATGTTACAAACCTGTGGTAGCTGTGGTGGAAGTACTGTCAGCCTGAAACCATGAGAGTCGTGAAGCGCTGTGAAGATGAGGACACCATCGACCATCTGAGAGCTTGGGTTAAGGTGTCGCTTGTTGTGTGATGTGGAGTAGGACTTGCCTGAGCTCCTGTTTCTATCTGAAAAGTGAATTTATGTTTACGCCAAAAGGGATGTGAGGTATGGGACATTGCTCTGAAAATGACTCAAGTGTGTATATGTGTGATCGTGTTGGGGACTAATTTTGCCACCTACTTGAGGAACTTTTTAGTGTAGGCTTACACATGTTAGTGTTATCCCTTAATCCTCTATCTGCCTCCAAGCCAGTGCCACTTGAGTTTTGTGACATAGGCTGTCTTGGGACCCATATTTGCAATGAGATTTTTTTCTTCTTTCCCTAGCTTGAAAGGCATTTTGACTTGGGGTAATAATACCTGTGGGATGTGAACTGTCTAAGTACTAACATATAATCTTTAACCAGATCCTTCCTTGACCGGCCGAACATTTCTTTTCCTAGGAAGTGTAAATAATGCAAACACAAGAGAGCAGTAAGATCTTTAAACTTGAAAAGAGTTTTCAAGAGTAGTGTCTTAGAGCCCGGTGCCACTGGGAAATGTTTCATAAAGAGAAGCTACCTCAGGAGATGGGGCAAATCTGTGTGTTCAGCAACGGGGGATGAGGCTAGGGAAGGCAGTTCTGTCTTCCGGTCTGAGGAGAGAACTTCTTTCTTTGCCAAGTTGACATGTGGTGATTTATTGTCAAGTAAAGGAGAGGGAGAAGGGGGGCAGCTGGAGTCATTTAGGGCTTGAGAAGATTACTCAGGGCTGCTGGGTGTCCACAGTGGGCCAGCTTGCTAGGTTAATAGCACATCTTTGACGACTACCATGCTGTCATAATAGCACGTCTTGTTTTAGGGCCGTGGGATTCATCGGTGGCAACCTAGTAGAATCTCCACGGGAGCTTTACAAAGAAAATATTGATTCTCTGGATCCCATCCCCCAGATACTCTATTTGTTTAGGTGTAGAACTCAGTTACAGGTATTTTTATTTTTTAAATAAAAATTTTTGGACACCGCCCCCCCCCCCCCCCCCCCCCCCCCCGCAAAGCCTCAGAGAGAACAGTACAGCAAATACCCAATCCTTTCACTTAGGATCACTTCTTGCTCACCCCTTAAATCCCTCAGCTTCCATCTTCCATGCCAACAGGGACGTTCTCCTCCACACCCCCAGTACCAACAGTACCATGCGTTCAAGTCCACCATCCAATTTGAAATTCAACACTAAGTAATTTTCACATTGCATTTGGCTGTTCCACCCACCCCCCACCTTGGTCTTCCCCAGGCTGAACCAGGTCAAGGACCCCGAAGCCCCTGAGGAGGCCAGGCCCACTTTCTGGCCCGAACGGCATATGGGTGCTGTGGCTTCCTCCCAGCACATCACATCAGGAGGCCATCGTGTCCAACCTCCTGCTACTGGTGATGAATAGATAAAATTTAAAACTCTACCAGAGATTTCAGTGGGCAGCCTTTGAATTGAATTGAATTGAAACACCTCACTCTGTGTTTGTCGTAAAATATACAACATAATATTTAGCATTTTAGCCATTTAAAAAATTTTTAAATGCCCCTCTCTGCCAGAGTCTGGCAGAGAGAGAGAGAGGGGGCTCAGAATCCAAAGCAGACTCCAGGCTCTGAGCTACCAGCACAGAGCCCGTCACGGGGCCCAAGCCCACGAACCCTGAGATCATGACCTGAGCTGAACTGGGACACCCAACTGACTGAGCCCCCCCATTTAGCCACAGTTCGGTGGCATCAGATACGTTCATAGTGTTCTGCAATCCTAACCACGATTCCTCTCCAGAGGTTTTTCATCTTCTCAAAATGAAACTTTGTACTCAGTAAATAACTTCCCATTCTCTCTTCCTGCCAGCCCTTGGCTCCCACCCTGCTACTTTCTCTAGAATTTTTGACTACTCTAGATGTCTAGAGTGAATATCCAATATCTGTCCTTTTGTGACGGGTTTACTTCACCTACTATAATGTCCTCAAGGTTCATCCAAGTTGTAGAATGCCTTTTTAAGACTGAATAATATTCCATAGTGTGTATGTGAGTGTGTGTGTGTTTGTGTATATATATGTTTATGTATGATGTATCTATATGTGTGTGTATTTTTGTGTGTATATATGTATATGTGTGTGTATGTGTATATATATGTGTCTATATATGTGTGTGTATATGTGTTTATATACATACACCATATTTTGTTTATCCATTCATCCATTGATGGACACTTGGGTTGTTTCCACCTTTTGGCTATTGTGAATAATACTGCTGTGGACATAGGTATGTACAGTATGTGTTTGTAACTCTGCTTTCACTTCTTTTGAATCTATAGACCCAGAAGTGACGTTGCTGGATCATATGATAATGCTATGTTTAAATTTTTTATTTTTTTTTAATGTTTGTTAATTTTTGAGAGACCCCCCCCTCCCAAACACACACGAGCAGGGGAGGGGCAGAGAAAGAGAGGGAAACCCAGAATCTGAAGCAGGCTCCAGGCTCTGAGGTGTCAGCAGGATGCGGGACTTGAACCCACAAACCGTGAGTCATGACCGGAACCGAAGTTGAGTGCTTAAACAACTGAGCTACCCAGGTGCCCCAATGCTATGTTTAGTTTTTCGAGGAACTACCACCCGCCTCTGAATTTTCAACAAAATGAATAGAAGAAGCCTCTGAAATGTCTCTGAGTTCAAGGAAGAACTCCATTAGAATGCCGGCCTCTAGGCTCCTGTTCCTACTACCTCCCCAAGGGTGTGTGTGGATTTATCTTCTCTTGGTAGAGGATAAAGACCAAGGGTGTAAAATCTAATTGCGCTAAGATTTACTTTTTAACAAACTCAGATGCTATGCAGGATAAGAGAGTGTACTATTTCATGAACCGTATACATCACCTTTTAAATAAAGAGTTTAGTTTGGGGCTGGTAATTTAAATAGTATTAGTACATGGACAACAAGTTGCCCTTGGTTTCTGTAAATAGCGCAAAGACAGGTATAGGTTGCCTTTTGGGGGCTTTTAGGATTTTTAAAACAGAATATTTGATCAATTCGGTCACACTAAATGTGTGACCTTGGGCAAAGTCTTCACTTCCCTGGTTCATTTGTGCACCTGTAATATGGGGATAATTACAGTAGAATGAATTATCTATGTGGAGTACTTGGCGTCTGGTACAGAGAAAGCACTCATTCGGTGCAAGCTGTGAATATAATATTTCCCATCAGTTTCAAAGATGTCATTTAGATCTGATTATCTTTGGAAGTATTATTTGGAAAGCAGGTATTTTTAAAATGAGCTGTTACCATTTTACTGGACTTGACATCTCTACTTAGCAGTCTGTGACTGAGTAGCTTGAGGCTTCTAGAGTGATGATTCTTAATCTAAGCAAAAAGTGGTAGGAGTGTGTGAGAACCTGGGCTGTAGAACCGTGGACTTTGAGCAAACTATGTCGTAAGGGTGAGTGTTCATCATTTTTATATACAGCTCCAGCTGTGGGGTTGAGATTCAGAAACCGTGTTTGGAAGATTTTGGCTTCATTGTACCCGGGTAAGGTGGATTCACGATTGGCAGCCTGCTCTTTTTGAATGTTGGTTGTTATTCTATTTCCTGGTTGAAAATGAGCTGAGAATTTTTAGATCAACAGTCTAACTGCATATAATCAAATTGCTATGTGTTAATGATTAGTTTGGAGCTCATGCTAAATATAGCGTGTGATGTCCCAAGACCTATTCAAGAGAAAACGTTGGTTCTGAAGAGACATTAGCCTGGCAAGTATTGACTATTGGGCACTTTGCTTTAGTGGGAAACCTCGATGGAACCCTTCTCTTGGGCCTGTCTCTGGTTCCCTGTACAGCCGAGGGAGAGACATTCCATAGTGGTCACATCTTCTAGGAGGGGACAGGACCACGAGAGGCGAATCATGTATACACAATTCTAAAAGGAGGGATTGGTTTCTGCCTTTTTCTGTCGGTTTAGCCTCTAATGATGCTGATAATAACAAGTAGACCTAGTGCTTTTACAGGCCAGGTGCTGTTGTAAGCACTTTACATGAATCATCTGATTTGACCCTTACAGTGACCCTCTGTGGTTGGTAACATTATCCTTAGAAGTAGAGAAAATGAGATACAGAGAGATTAAATGGCAGAGTCAAGATGTGAATCCAGGCGGTGGGAGTCCAGGTTTTGGGCCCACCATAGCTTTTGGATACAAGTTTACAAAGTTGTTTTGGGCACTTGGTACTCTGTCTTCTGGGTATTGAATTTAGCCATTGTGTGCATTTCCCATTTTATAACAAATGAATGCAAACTGTGGGCTTTCATGCATTTTTTAGAGAAAAGAGAAATTTATTTTCTCACAGTTCTGGAGGCTAGAAGCCCCATCAAGGTGTTGACTGGGTCATCCTCCTTTTGAAAGCTCAGCTAGAGGATTTTCTTCTTTCCTCTTCTCTTCCTGCTTCTGCTTATTGCTGGCAATCCTTAAGTTCCTTGGCTTTTAGATGAATCCATCCACTCTCTTCCTCCATGGTGACGTAGCATTTTCCTGGGTGTCTGTTCACTCTTCTTACAAAACACTACTCATTGGGTTAAGGCCAATGCTAATCTGGCATGAGCTCATTTTAATTGATTGCATCTGCAAAGACCCCCATTTCAAAATAAACTCACATTCCAAAGTTCTGAGCATGCATGAATTTTGGGGGGTGGGGTGGGGAAACCATTCATGTAAAGCCATTAACTTTGAGAAAAGAGAGAATGACAGACACGGTAGATTTGTAGCCCAGTGGCTTTGGCTCTCACAAACAGTTGGTGAGTACGGCCTCGGAGAGGTGGTGAGTTAGGGGGCTGGCTGGTGCCTGCTCTTCAGCCCGGTGCTTGCTCCTCACCAAGCAGAAGAAAGAAGGGGGTTGCAAGCAGAGTGCAAGAGGAGCAGATAGCAGGGAAAGAGTTTGGCACCAGAAGGCAGATGATGCTCTGGCCGGCACTAACCCAGTGAGAGACACAGCAGTGACAGCAGTGCTGCGTAGCAGGAGGCACCTCGTACTGATCATTTAAACCTTCTCTCAGTGCCTTAAAGTGTATGTAGCTCATTCTGAATAAGAGAACCGGGTAATGTGTGGCCCTTTTTGGAGGAGTTTGTATCAAGTTTACTTTGCAGTGCCTATAGGCTTAGACAACAGTTAGGCAGAAAATAGGCTCATTTAGAAGTCATTTGATCAGGCTGCCTGGCTGGGACATACATTGCTCCCAATGTCATTTCTATGGCAACGGGACTTCATGACATTATCCATAAGTCAAGTTTATGAACATCCACTTTGCATGTTTTGCTTTGGCCTGATGAGCACAGAACCAAATTTGGGCTCATCTGTAGACTTTGTGGAGGGCTTACCCATTGTTTCAGTGTATTTATATTCCTTCTGCCTTCCTTGCTCTTGGCTTTTACTGCTGTTTTTACTCCATTTCATTATTTCTTTATTTTTTCATGGTTTTTTTTTTTAAGTTTCTATCTCTCTCAGTATAAATAAATAAACAGCACGAGTGGGGAGGGGCAGAGAGACTAGGAGAGAGAGAATCCCAAGCAGGCTCTGTGGTGCCAGAGCAGAGCCTGATGTGGGGCTCAGACTCCCGAAACCGTGAGATCATGACGTGACCGGGACCAAGAGTAAGATGCTTAACCAACTGAGCCACCCAGGTGCTCCTTAATGTTTTGTTTTGTTTTATTTTATTTTATTTTATTTTATTTTATTTTATTTTATTTATTTTAAAGAGAGAGAAAGAGAGTGAGTGGGGAAAGGACAGAATGAGAGGGAGACACAGAATCTGAAGCTCAAGTACTCCTAGGAAGGAAGGGAGAGAAAAGTGTTCATGAGACAGAGAAGCTCTTAGGGCAGGTCTCTGTGGAGGGGATGGCACAGGGTCACAGAGCACTCCGGTGAATTCCTGTGAATCTCCTGTGCAATCAGAGTGTACCTGTCTGACGCATCTGTAGGACACAACGGGAGAGCGAATGAAAAGCACCTGGCACAGGGCCCGGCATGCACAGAGTGCTCAGAGGAGCAAGGAAGCCTTCCACAGAGGGGATGGTGAGACTGCGCCCGGAGTTGGGAACACGTGCATGTGTGTGGGATTGGTGAGAGCATGGGCATGGGGGATGGGGACTCTCTAAGCCCAGGGGCACCTTGCTCTCTCTGCCCCGTCTTTTCTCCCTGAGGAGCATCTGCTAGCTCCAGGAAGTCAGGAGGCCTGCCCACTTCACTGATGTCAGTAGAACTGATGGAGAGACTGGCAACTCCTAACGCTGGTGACCGAGACTATTGTGGGAGATGGAGTCATTAAAATTTCATTGTTTCAGTTTGTTTTTTCTTCTCCATCCTCTTTACTTACAGCCTTCTGTGATGTATAAACTTTTAAAGTCTGAAGAGCAGACAGCTGTTAAAGTTGCCATTGGAGAACCACAGACACAACTTAAACTGACAGATTTCTAATGACAGAGAAATGCTTATATAATAAGGTGAAACATCAGGATACACCGTGGGAAGTTAAAATTTAAATTCTGTGGGGGAAAAGGCTGGAAGGAAATGCATCAAATCGTGACGGTTGTTTTAGGTGAAATGGTTTCCTGTTCTTTAGTCTTTCCTAGAGAGGCCTGTAATCATATTAAAAACAGGGGGAGAAAACCCCCCACACTGAATTTCATATTACTCCTTCCCATGGTGAGAGACCAAGTTCTTTCCCATCTGGACTTGATGGACTTGGGTGAATATAGTCTCAGCTGGAGGTTGTTGGCGTGCTGTAATTGCTAAAGAATCATACTGCCACCTTTGCCCTGAGCCTGGGAACTCCATAAAACCATTCAGACCTCCTGGTTCCTTGCGTGCGTGTCACATGGAAATAGGAGTTTTTCGTGTGTGTGCTGGTGTTAGAAGTCGGAGGATGAACTGAATCTGAATTGGAAACTGTTGTGTAACTAACTGCGCAGATCACGTTGAGAATAGGTTTTCCCATGGTCTGTGCCAGTAACGTCTTTCTTGATACCCTCCAGTCAGAAGATTAGAATGGCTTTGCTCAGTTCTGGGTTTCCCTTCATCAGCGTCCAGTCATTTTCAGTGAGCAGAGTCTCAGTCAGCTGGCACCTCGCCAGCAAGGACCAGATTAGACATAATTGCACATCAGCCTCACTTTCAGGTCTGGTGCTTACTGTGCCCTGCAGAAGCATGCCAGACCTGCCGCTTTGTTCTCCCTGGGAATAGCATGCCCCAGGAGAAAGGTTACAGTATAACTCTTGGTCCAAACCTAGACGTCTTTGTGGGGAAAGGGGGATTCCGTTAATCATGCCAAGGCAACGGTGTCAGCAATGGTGTCAGCAGCGGTGTCAGCTGGGTCATTTCTGGGCAAACTGAGACGTAGGCTCCCTCTGCTCCTTAGGATGGACCTTTCTCCGTTCTGTGAAATTGAACTTCCCTTTCCTAGACAGCAACCTTGGGAGGAGAGAGACCAAAACAGTTGGAGAGTGTGCTGGGCATTTGAGAAATCGGGTACCTTTTCAGGGAAGTTGAGCTAAAAATAGAGCCCGGCCATTCAGCAGTTGCTTGGACACTTCAAACAGTCCGAGTTTGTGCCATTGTTCCCTTTTTCTGCATTCCTTGTGAGTCCTGTCTCCCTGTCCTCTGTGTTAGAAAGGAGCTGGTCTCCAGGCTGCGTCGGCTGGGATGCTGCCTGTTTGATACACGGAGGGAGCGGGACTGCAGGCACATGAGGCCTCTGGCAGCTCTCTGAGCCGTGCTTTGATAATAGGTAACCTAAGGCCTGTGCTGCATGGGTGATGAGGGGGCCACGAGCAGGAACCCTTCCTGCTGAAACGGCAGGGCCCACATCCTCCGTCCCTGGCTGTCCCACACTCAGCGGCATGTTCCTATGAGCGGGGGCGTGCAGGCCTTTCCCTGGAGGGTAGGTTTCCTGGTGGGGTAAGCAGTAGGTGATGGGGATGCTGAGAGGGAAGGGAAAATGACATCGGAGTTAATTCTGTAGGTCAGGCTTTCTCAGCCTCCAGAGTGTTGCCATTTTGGGCTGGGCAGTCCTTGGCTGGGGAGGGGAGGAAGGGACTGTTCATTGCGGATGCTGAGCGGCATCCCTGACACACCAGGTGCCAGTGGTACCCACCCTCAGTCCCCTGTTAGGACAACCCCAAATGTTTCCACACATTGCCAAATGTCCCAAATGTCGAGAATCTGCTGTAGGTAAAGAATGAAAATTGTTTGCTGGATATTTCTGTACTGCTGGGCTTGCTTCTGGCCACGCTCCCACCTTAAGCTTTTATAATACCATTTACTGGACCAATTAGTGTTTGTGATGGTGGGTGGCGACTTAAAATGAAATAGCCTCATTTTCATGCTCTGGGATTTGGCTCTGAAATAAAGTGAGCTGAGCTCTTGCCCCTCCCCTTTCAAGAGTGCATGAATAATAAAGTCTTTCTGCGGGGAGTGGAATTATGCTTTTTCCCACCTTTTAAAACTCTTTTTTTGCAGTATTTCTACAATGACTAGTAAAACAGGTTTTATACTGACAAAAATATTAACTTTTATTTTTTAAAAGTTTTTTGATGTTTAATTTTGAGAGAGAGAGAGAGAGAAAGCACAAGAATGAGTGGGGGAGGAGCAGAGAGAGAGAGGGAGACACAGAATCTGAAGCAGGCTCCAGGCTCTGGGCTGTCAGCACAGAGCCCAACGTGGGGTTTGAATTCAAATATCGGGAGATCATAACCTAAGCCAAGTCGGACACCTAACCGACTGAGCCACCCAGGCACTCCAAATGTTAACTTCAAAAAAAAGAAAAAAAAAGGGGGGGGGTTCTCACATACAGCACACGTCCCATGTTAATGCACTCATGCATCCTCCGAGGACCCAGTCATACTGCCGGTGTAGGAGATGTGTTCTGGGCCTGAGATTGCGCGTGGCAGATGAGCTTCCTGGTGATGCCCACGCTGTTGGTTTCATAGACCACCCTTCAAATAGTCTCTAAGAAGAACGGACTCTTGACAGTTAAAGAAAAGTTGGCAGACAGGTCCAGGAAGGGGATAGCACACTCTGAGTGGAGGCAGCATAAAGCTTTGGGCAATCTGCTGTTGGCCGGACTTCCCACAGACCTTTCCATTCACCGGACGTGGTTGTCTGAGTCCGTCTGTAGCCTTGCAGGCTGTTGAGCAGCGGGAGGACCAATGCTTGTAGCCACTTACCTGGCACCGTGAGGAGCAATTTAACAGGACAGCCTGAGACAGATGGCTGCACCCTCTGATTGGGCGCTAAAGGGGCAGGTCACTTCCAGAAAGGCAGCGGATGAGACCATTTTAGGCTCTGAGCTGTTTTCTGGCTCCCTGGGTTCAGTTGGAGCAGAGAAAACAAGTCACACAGGGGAACCAGGCCCTCAGAATCACTTTGGCATAACTTGGTAGTTGCTGAGCTCTGCAGGGATAGCAGCAACCAGGCATCTGCTCTCCTAGCGAGGGATGCTCTCCCAGGATATTGGGCAACATGAGGAACATTTGGTGCTGTTCTTGTTACCCCAAAGCCTTTGTTTCTGCAGGTCTGCTGGTACCGGGGATGGAGTGGGAGAAGGTACTGGGAACTGTGGGAAGGGAGTAAAACATTTCCAACTGGTGTTGCAAGGAAGGTGGGAGCCCAGGCCACCCACTGCTCTTGTGCCAGGAGTGGGGATTTGATATCATTCTACAACTACAGCAGTGTCTTTATATTGCTCATTAAATCAACCAATGTAAAGACTGTATCTTATAGAAGTAATAAATTGTCCTCCTAGCAAAAAAACCAAACCAAACCAAAACAAAAACGAAAACCACACAGAAAAACAAAAAACGAAAACATGGAATGTAAAGAAAAATTTTAAATAATTGTTAATTTTATTACCCAAATACAATCATTGTGAGCATTTATGTGGACATAGTTCTTGGTAGTTTTCTTCCCTTTGTATCTGTTTTCATAATTTTTCAAAGTTAAAATGCCAATCAATGAATATCTTTGTGGGAGAACAGAAATAAATGAGTCCTTACATTCTCCAGAAGTCCAGAGATCCTGACTAAATCTTAAACCCCAAGTTCATGGGGGATTTGCATTTGAATAACTTTGCTCCAGCTGAATGAAAAGGAACACACACACACAACTATATTGCTCGTGTAGGGTTTTAGCACATTTCTGAGTTCTCTCACAGTATCCCTCTAGGAGGGGAAAATAGATCTTTCTAGTTTGTAAGTGATGACAGTACAGTTACAGTGGTTTAAAGACTAAAAGGAGGTACTAGTCTTGACCTCAGTGTCTTTCTACATGTCATTACAGCAAGAAGTAGTAGAAGTAATAAGATTTAAGGTGAGAGAAATGTCACTTAGCTGAGTTAGGCATATAGACCTATGTACACAGATTAACTTGTATAGTGCTATGTAACACATTACCCCAAAACTTAGTGGAATAAAGCCACCACTATGTCACACTTGTAGATTCTCTGGGTTGGGGATTCAGGTAAGGCACAGTCCCTGCTCCGTTTGCTGGACCAATTAATTGAGCTGGAAAAGTCTCAAACTCCTGGCTGAAGTGACTTGAAGACTGAATCCATCTGGGGCTGTTGCCCACAGCACCACCAGGTAGACTTTCCATGTGACATGGTGGCTAGTTTCCAAGAAGAAAGGTTTTATGAGAGCAAGAGGAAGTCACATGGGATTTTATAAATTGGCTTCAAAAGTCAGATAATACCACTTGTGCCATCCTCCATTGGATAAAACCATTGTGAGTCTGCTCAGATTCATGGAGATGCGACCTAGACTCTACCTCTTAATGGAAGGAATCAAATAATTTGTAACCATTTAAAAAAGGCACTCTTTAGTTCACACTGTGCTGCAGCACTGATTAAATAAAAATTAGCTTGTCTTAAAGTTAGCAAAGCTAAATTAAGAGTGGGTTCATTTGTAGGGATGCCTGGGTGGCTCAGTCAGTTGAGCATCCAACTTCGGCTCAGGTCATGATTTCATGGTTACTGGGTGTGAGCCCCACATTGGGCTCTGTGCTGACAGGTCAGAGCCTAGAGACTGCTTCAGATTCTGTCTCCATCTCTCTGCCCCTCCCTTGCTTGTGCTCTGTCTCTCTCTCTTTTCTCTCTCTCTCTCACATATAAAAAAATGAAACATTTAAAAAAAATTAAAAAAAGAATCGGTTCATTGTAAATAGGGAAATAAAAGATGTGTATGTTGTAAAGAAGTAATGAAAATAACTCTAACCACATTTATTAAACATAGTATGGGAAGTCCTACTGCAGTAGTCAGACAGGGAAAAAGGCACCCAAATAGGTAAGGAAGAAGGAAAATTGTCACTATTCATGGATGACATGGTCCTGTACACAGAAAACCCTAAAGATAACCGAAAAGCTATTAGAATAAATAAATTCAGTTAAGTTGCAGGATACAAAATTAATATACAGAAATGTCTTGAGTTTAATAATAAAGTAGCAGAAAAATTGAAACAGATCCACATTTACAATTGCACAAAAAAAGATAAAATATTGGGGGCTGGGGGAGTGAAGGGAAAGAAGATTAAAATATCTAGGAATAAAGTTAGAAAGATCTATATTTGGAAAACTATAAAATATTGATGAAAGAAATTGAAGGCATGCACATGGAAGATATACCATGCTCATGGATTGGAAGAACTAATATTGTTAAAATGTCCATTCTACCCAAAGCATTCTACAGATTCAGTGTAATCCCTATCAAAATACCCTCCCCTTATGCATTTTCCGCAGAACCAGAACACATAATACTGAAACTTGTATGGAATACAAAAGGATAGCCAAAGCCCTCTTGAATAAGAGCAAAGATGGAGAAAGCACAATCCCAGATTTCAAGACACATTACAAAGCTATAGTAATCAAAATTGTATAGTACTGGCACAAAAATACACACATAAATCACTGGAACAGAATAGAGATCCCAGAAATCCACGTTTATGTGGTCAATTAATCTAGGAGAGAGGAGGTGAGAAAATAGTGAAAAGACAGTCTTTTCAATTAATAGTGCAAGGAAGATTGGACAGCTATATGGCCAAGACTGAAACCTGACCACTTTCTTATGCACAAACATAAACTTCATGTAAGACCTGAAACCATAAAAATCCTAGAAGAGCGAACAGACAGTAATTTCTTTGACATGAGCCTTGGCAACACTTTTCTAGATCTGTGTCCTCAGGCAAGAGAAATAAAAGCAAAAACAAACTATTGGGACTACACCAAATAAATTTTTGCTCAGGCAAACAACACCATCCACAAAGTGAAAAGACAACCTCCTGAATGAAAGAAGGTATTTGCAAATGATCTAATTGATAAGAGGTTAATACCCAAAACATGTAAAGAATTTATACAACTCAACACCAAAAAATCCAATTTAAAATGAGCAGAGGACTTGAATAGACGTTTTTCCAAATACCTCCAGATGGCTGACAGATACATGAAAAGGTGCTCAACATCACTAACCGTCAGGGAAATGCAAATCTAAATCACAATGAGCTAACACCTGACACCAGTCAGAATGGCTAGTAGCAAAAAGTAGCACCTGTTGGCCAGGATGTGGAGAACAAGGATCCCTCATGCCCTTGGTGGGAATGTAAATTGTTGTAGTCCCTGTGGAAAACAGTATGGAGGCTCCTCAAAAAATTAAAAAAAGAAATACTATATGGTTCAGTAATTTGACTAGAGTCAAAGAATATGAAGACACTAGTTGGAAAATACATATGCACCCCTATGTTTGTTGCGATTTATAACAGCCAAGATATGGAGGCATCCCATGTCCACTGATAGATGAATGGATAAAGGAAGAGTATATACACACATAATATATACATATATGTGTATACATGTTAATATTACTCAGCCATAAAAAAGGATGATATCATATGTAACAACATGGATGGTTGGAACTAGAGGTTCTTACACTAAGTGAAAGAAATCCATGAAAGACAGACAGAATGTGATTGCACTTATATGTAGAATCTAAAAACAAACAAACAAACAAAAACAAACAAAAAAACCCAACCAGAAACAGATTCTAAATACAGAGAACAAATTGGTGATAGCTAGCCGGGTGGGGGGGGGCGGAGGAGGAATGGGCAAAATGGATTAAGAGGAGTGGTAGGTACAGATTTCCAGTTCTGGAATGACTAGGTCATGGAGATGAAAGTACAGCACAAGGTACATAGTCGCTGGCATTGTAGTAGCGTTATATGGTGACATATGACAGCTATACTTGCAGTAAGCACGGTATATAGAGTTGTCAAATCACTATATGGTACATTTGAAATAAATGTATCCTTGTATATCAGCTATACTTCAATTTTTAAAATAAATGAAAATAATTAAAGCGAATAGAAAAATACAAGCTAACCTAAGAGTTTGACATTAGGGAGTGGCTTATGTAATTTATGAAATCTGTGTATTGGCAATACCTTGCAGTCTTTGAAAAGAATGATGTAGCTCTATATGGAGTGTCATGGAGATATGCCTATTAAGTGAAAATACTATTTACAGAAAAATACGTATCCAGTGATCCATTAGCATTTTATTATAATCTATACATATATGTGTAATTTTAGGAAACAGTCTTAAAGGAATCACACCAAACTGTTATGGAGGTTTCTAATGGAGACAAGAATATGATATGGGTGGGTCTTAGGTGTGAAGGAGAGAGAACTCAGTTACTCTTTATAGTTCTATGCTATTTAAATTTTATAGTCCGTATTTTGTATAAAACCACTTATGTTGATCCACTTGTGTTTAGTGTTGAAAACTAATGAACCATGTTATCTCTTTTGATTGAACATGCAAGGAATTAAAAAAAATTTTTTTTAATGTTGATTTACTTTTGAGAGAGAGAGCATGAGTCGGGGAGGGACAGAGAGCGACAGGGAGACACAATCTGAAGCAGACTCCAGGCTCTGAGCTGTCAGCACAGAGCCTGACACGGGGCTCAAACTCACGAAGATCAAGACTTGAGCTGAAGTTGGACATTTAACTGACTGAGTCATGCAAGCACCCCGAACATGCAGGGGACTTTTTATTAGAAGTCTTCAGAAGAAGAGCATTCTTCTGAACACAATGTTGAATTTAAGGATTTTATTACTTAGTTGTTCATATCGTGAACCTAAAAATAATGGCATAAAGTTTGGGGTGACAGGCATACTTTTTCATGTTTAAAGTTGAGTTATTCTAGTTTTCTAAACCAGCATTCCATGTGGAGTCGATTAAATCCAGCCACTTATCACTGTCCCCTCTCAAAGTCATACTGGTTCATGAGCAGGTCTCAGTCACAGTGACAGTGCTTTCTCCCTCACACAAAGCTGCTCTCTCCCACCATGTCCTACTTTGTTTTGCTAGTCTCAGAGTGTCCTGGTCCTGTGTCGAACTTTTTTTCCCAGTATCACCTCATGGTTGTGAGCTTTTCATGATCCAACTTGTCCTTATTGGAGATTGATAGTGACTTTCCTGAATTTGCACAGTTAAATTCCTGGTTTTCCTTTTTCCTATCCTTTGTTGGTACTGGTAGTTAGCTCTGCAAATTTAGAAAGGCCTAGAGAATAGCTGGGAAATGGAACCTTTATTTTGGGGTTTTGATGTTCCTGTGTACCCAGTGTTGGCAACCCAAGCTTTTCAGTCCTTTGGGGATTGTTCTAGAAAAGTGTCTCTTACTGTAGAAATGTTATTGTCTGCCATTTTGGTGCCTGCCTCTCTGATTCCACCATTTTATAAGTTGGGATGGAGTTTGCTAAAATCTGAAAATGACATTTCAGAATAAAGAAACATTAATTGAGTGCAACCACTTAAACTTTACTCTTGAGTGTCTCCTTTGGATATGGATTGTGTCTGGACCAGTTCGTCTAAGTCCTGGATCTTTTTGGTTCATAGGAAATCATGTTCTCTTTGTTCTGCATATTATGTATACATTAGAAAATGAAAAATGTGTGAATAACACTGTATGAAATTAAAAAATTTGATAGTGATTTTAGTACCCCTGTATTGCTGTTGACTTGCTATATGAGATGTTAACCTTTAAAATGTAGTAAAGTTGACTTGGTAAACATGTAAGTCAGGAGAGGGAATTGGTTGCTTCTTAGGCCTGCTGTTCTACCTTGCCTTCTTTGTGTTTTATGATAGGAAGAGCTGTACTAGGTGTGGTATTGTGCAAGAAAGAAGTAGTCTGCTTATACATTGTAGTTGCCAGCCAGATTTAAGAAAATCTTTTTGTTATTGATTAGTTTTGCTTTTTCTTCTCTTTACTTCACTAGAAAGTCTGCTCACTGGCAGTGCAGTTCCTGAAATGCATGGTGATTCCAAGTGACCTTTCCATAATGGCTTTAGTAGAAGTTAGGAGTAGACGTACCCATGTTGAGTGGAATCATGTAATCTTGCATTAGCTCTTAAATGAAATTAACTATATTCATATAATCAAATTGGGGAAATTCAGTAGCATTAGAAAAGATTTACAGCTTTAATAAGATTTAAACTATTTTATTTCTAAGCCAGTATTCTGGGATTGGGTTTGTTCGTTTTTTTGTTTTTATTTTTTTTGGTTTTTGTTTTTAGCATCACATACTTCTCAAACTCATAGAATAGCATGGAAGCATGAATGTAGATGTGCATGTGTGTTTTAAAGGTGTAAGCCCTCTACTTGTTGCACACAATCCATTCACACCTTATTTTTCAAACACTGATATTATTTAAAATGATACCATAATGAGAGCTGGGAAGAGGGACTTAACCTGTGCCAGTGAGTCAGCCGTGTCCTGGCTTGGCACATGCTTCCTGCCCTCGTGGCATTTACCATTGAGTTGGACAGACAGAGACATAAAATAAGGGGTTGTAAGAGGATTAGCTTACCACATGGAGCTGGATAATTTGTTTGCCCTTTCCAATCCATCATCCTCTATGCCCTAGCCGGCAGGCCATTATGGATGTCTGTAGGCTTTCTTGCCCTCTGGCTTTTGGGGAAATAAGTCAGGATATGTATTTTCCTTGCTTCTACCTTCCCCAGGCTGTTGGTTAGAGGTGGTGCTGGGTTCCTCTGCTGAAAGACACAACTCCTATCAGATGGCCCTCTTGTGCTGTTGCTGCAATTAAGTTCTTGATGCAACTTCTTTGTCACTTGTCCCTTCAGACCTAGGGAAGGTGATGGCGCTGCACTGTGGCTAGCTCCTGGGAATCTCAAATCCTTGCTCGTATCCCTTACTTTTTTCATACTTTGGTAAATATTGCTTTTGTTAAATTCTTTTCTTTACTCTGTTTGTGGTCCATTTTTTTTTTTTTTTCCTATCTTTACCCTGAGTAGTTAGACAGTATCCCAAATGAAAAAGTTGAGGCTTCGAGACCAGCGAATATCAGAACTGGGATTAGAATCTAGTCTGTTTTGTCTCAAAGCCTGCTTCTTAAACTCAGTGTTTTACTATTCGCCTGTAGTGACTTAGTAGTGACTCACTGTCATCTTGAAATTAAAGAGAAATCTGAGTGAAATTGGCCACCTGTTGGATGTGACCATTGTTAGGAGGCCAAACAACAAACTAGTTCTTGCACATTAAATAAGCGATGTACTTCAATTCAACCTCTGTAGTTGCCATCAGGATCATCTTGTCAGGAAGGGGAAAAAGTCTAAAGTAATGAAATGTTCTACTTGCCACTTAATTTTCTAGGCTTGGCTCAAGTTAACTACTGGTTGTTTGCAAACAGCTGATCCCATCTTTAAGGACCAAGTTTCAGGGCATTTAAAAGAAATGCATAATTGAGTCGAAGGCATTCCAAAAGAGGCATCTAAAAATGTGCTCAGTAATGGCAGCCAAGTTGGAGTGAACATAGTGCTTCTCAGCCAGTTACCTTGGAAGATAAAATATTTATTTCTATGTGTGATCTCTTGACTTAGAAATACCAGAATTTAATCATATTACCTGAGTCTCCTCTCATTCATTATTGCCTTATAACCAGAGTGCTCTTTGAAGCAACATAGCCTAATGGTTAAGAGCTGGGCCATGAGGGGCGCCTGGGTGGCTCTGTCGGTTAAGCATCTGACTTTGGGTCAGGTCACGATCTCACAGTCTGTATATTTGAGCCTTGCATCGGGATTTGACATTTCAGAGCCTGGAGCCTGCTTCAGATTCTGTGTCTTCCTCTCTCTCTGCCCCTCCGCCAATCACTCTCTGTTTCTCTCAAAAGTAAATATTAAAAAAAAAAAAAAAAAAAAAAGACCTGGGCCTTTGAGCCACACTGCACTGGTGCTGATCTGGGCTCCACAAATGCCAACTGAGTGCCACGGGGCTCTGTGCCTTGCTTTCCTTATTTGATAAGTGAAAATAATAGTACCTACCTCACAGTTTTGGGGAGGATTAAGGTAATTATGAAAAAGGTTTAGGATAATGTCTAGCACAACTATAAATACTAGGTAGTGGTTAGCATGTTGAGTTTTTTGTTTATCTCTGGTCATCATCTTCAGTCGGATTCCCTTGATCTTTCCAACCTTTGTGTAATCGTGTTCCTTCATAGACCTTGTCCATCAAACTTTAGTGAACTTCTTCTTGGAAAGATACGAAAATTAACTCCCTACTTCAAAAGTTCCTACTTTTGAAGAGGTTGTATCCAAATCATGGCATGGAGAAAAGGAACCCAAGGAGAAAGAAGAGATTAGGAGCCTGGTGGGAAAGTGAGCATGCTGTGGGGTTTTATGTTTGTTTGTTTAAAGCCAGTACTTAGGATCCAGCCACACGTTTGGGTGGTTTCTATTTTCTGAATTTTAATGAGCCCGGTACCCTTTGCCATTGCGTCACTACTTCCTGTGCCTCTGTGTTTGCAGCTTGCAAAGTGTTGTTAATATGTCTTACTTCCCTACCTTCTGGTTACCTTCCCTACATGTTGCAGACAAGCATCCCTCTTGCATCGGACGTGTAATAGATACCAAAATCAAAGGAATTTTGTTCTAAGAAAATAACATGAGAAATCCCCGTGTGCCATAAATAAAGAGGACATTCAAAGCCTGAATGTGGAGTAGGAAATGGAGCAGGATGGTACATGGGGAATAAAGTTCAGGCCTGGGAAGAGTAGGAAATGGCACCCAGCTCTCCCTGCATTAGTTCTAGAAATCACAGAGCTCTTCTACCCACAAAATGGGGAGTTGAAAAACTCCGCCCACTGGCTAGAGAATGGCCATGGGAAAAAAAGAGAGCAACTGGCGAAAAACTGGGACCCAAAGCTGCGTCACTCATAGATGAGGTAGTGAAATTCTTACCTGTGCGATCCGAGCCCCTTTCAGATCACTAACCCACGGTTGTCTAAAACCAGTGGGGAAGGTTAAGGGAGCTATAAAAAGGGATTGGGCTATAAGACCCTTGTTGATAATATATCTCCGCTACCTCTTACATTCTCTTTAGGGAATGTTGTAATTCTTTTCTTCCCACCCTTCCAATGAAAATAAAAATGTATGGTACGATTTATTACAAGAACTCTTTCTTAACTTCCAATAGCCTGATCTCATTTCCTTTAATGAAAACGGTATTGCAGTAAAACTAGGTTATAACATTTATAGTCTTGGTCCTAATACAGGCCTACGGGTCAACTTACCCCCACTGAGTAGCTCTCGTAATGCATAAGTAGGCTGTGTGCGTGCTGTGTGTGCGGGAAGGAATGGGAGTCCTTTTTGACTGAGAGTAAACGGACTGCCTTTTTAGAGCCACAGGCCAGGTCTGAGAGCACACTTGGCCACTCATGCCTCCTTCCCTCGGGATGAAGGGATGAAACATTGAGTGTGTGTAAACCTATCTCCTCACTTACCTGAGTCACCCCTCAGCCAGAATTCCCCTCCCCTTCCTTCCTTTTTTTTCTCCTAAGTTCACATTTGTCTAACAATATGATACAGGAATAAGGACCAAATTTATTCTGCCTCAGTCTAAGGAGATTCACTGAGAGCTTAAATAAACCATGCCCTGGTGGAAGATTTTCTCTGGAAGTGGCTGTGTGATGGGAGTGCCACAGTTCATAGTGGGAAAACGTATTCAAGTTAATCATTTCCAGAGATTTAAATCCTCAGTATAGACCCTCATTTCAATATAATAGTTATCTGACACATAAAATGGATGGAAGCAAAGGTTATGGCAGATGTGCAAACTTGAAAGTTCACCATTATCCCCTTGTGTATATACAAAGGGTCAGAGCTGTGTATGGAAGAACATGGGTTCTAGAACCTTAACCTGGCCTGCCTGGCTCAGGGGCTTTGGGCAAGTCCTTAGCTGTCTGAGCCACGTTCTGCTCTATAAGTCAGGGTTGTCCGTCTAGCAGGGTTGTGGGGAAGATCAATAATTACATGTCAGGCCACTGGCACAAAGCCTGGTCAATTAACCAATGGCCGATGTTACAGGACCTGGTATTTCCATGTCTGAGATACACCCAGAGCTTTGTCATAGAGCAAGTGTTCAGCTGTAGACTTAATTGCTGAAGTTTTAGCACATCTATTGGGCAAACTGTAGTTATATGAGATACTTGTATAAAATTTTAATCCTTAACCCTTTGTTTTCATATCAAACTCTTTGGTACATGTTTCCTTATGTCAGTTTTTCGAAAAACAGGTATGGCATTGAATACAAAATCCACAAACTGATAAAAATAAATGGGAAGAATGTAGGCTCTTCCTTTCAGTAGACAGCCTTCCAATGGTAGAAGGAATAATGGAGTTAGGAAATCTTTAATAGATGCTGACAGTGTTGGATTAAAATTTTATGAAGAAAAGGTCATTTATATAGTCTCCAGGTACCTCCCCACAAACAAATGACTTACTTGTGAGGGGGAAAAAAGTACAAGTGTAGTGGAGAAATCTGCTATACATCTCCTTAACCAAATGATTAAAGTTAACATCATCCATGTGAAAATAAACCAACATCCCCTGCCTTCTGATTTGAGTCTGCGAAATCACACAACTTGAGTTTTGTGTGTTAAGTGCAAAATCTGAATCAAATAACCTGAATCAAATCCTAAGGAAACGTTAGACAAGTCTAAACTGGTAGACACACTATAAAATGGTCTAAACTGGTAGACACACTATAAAATGGTCTGTAATCCTCAAAAACGTAAGATCAACAAAGATAAAGGCTGACATCAAGACGAAAAGAGGTTAGACATGGCAATGAAATGGTGTGGGACAGAAAGCCATAAAGGACGTTCATTACTGGGATAAGTGGTGAGACTTGACTGCGGGTTAGATAATAGCATTGTATTAATATTAAATTTCCTGATTCGGGTAATTGTGCTGAGCTCATGCAGTAGAATGTCTTTGTTCTTAAGAAATATACACAAAATAAAATAGACTACAAGAAAAGAGACAGAGAAAATGGAGCCCTAAGCCCAGAGAGGTTCACATTTGCCATTGTTAGGCAAACATTAGGTTTGCCGGCAGCTCCCTGGCCTGCCTTACTCCTGTCCTAGTGAGATCTCGGGGGAGGCGTGCAGGATGCTGACACTAAGAAAAAGGCATTTTTCCTGAGGGGTATTGAAATACCCTGTACAGAGGGCATTGTTCCCTTTTCGATAAGTAACAAGGTGTGAGAAACTGACAAGAATCCCAGGAGCAAAGACCTGGCTGTGATCATTCTTCACCTGTTGAAGTATTTTATTTAGATCTTTATTTTTTTCACAGCCTCCAGGTGGACGGCATTATGAGACCATCTTTTAACTTTCTGAAAAATATTTTTCATACATTAAACCTATCTGAAATCATTCATACTGCTAGAAGATAGTTGTACAAGTATTCCCACCTGACAGGTGAGGAAGGAAGACCCAGAGGTGCTCAGCGTGGTTCCTCTCACCCTTGAACCTTCATCCTGTGGCCTGAGGGGATTGGTTTCTTTTCCACCATCGATTCGTATGTAATTGTTGGCAGTACAAGGAAAATAAGGTAAAGGGGCAAACCTGTCTTGTAGTTAAGCAGTGTTCTTGTCTTGGAAATTAGATGAGAGAGATGCATTTCTAATTTGAAACTCTTCGGTTCTACAGAATTGGTGAAAGAGGCCAAATTTGATTCTGGATCTGTCTGTCGTGAGCTCTCTGGATTTCCTAAATTCACCACTGTGAGACTGGAGCAGGCAGGCATCTGTGGGAGCCCCCCAGTGGTGCCTAAGCCACTGGATCTGTTACCTGTTGTTCCGTTATTTATCTGTTACCTGTTATTCTTTGGGAATTGGTTGGCGAGCCCCCCAGGCCCAACTGTCTGCCTTTCTGACAAGCAGGCGAGCAGGGTGGTTAAGGATGACAGGCCGCGGCTGCGATGCTAGCCTATGTTTGTCGGCTCTGCCACTTGCCAGCTCTGGACTGTGGGCAAGGGTCATTCTTAAGGTGACAATAATAATAGAACCTACCTCACAGGCATATAGTGAAGATTAAATGAGTTAATATATGCAAAGATGTTAGAACTATGCCTGGCATTATACCAAGTGTTATAGAAACATTTTTTAGATTGTGATAAAAGACACACAATTCCAATATTAACCATTTAAACATACACTTCTGTGATATTAAGTATGTTCACCATCCATCTCTAGAATATTGTGTTTTCCCAAGCTGGCGCTCTGTACCCGTTAAATATCGCTCCTCATTCCCCACTCCCAGCAACCTCCGGCAACCACCCTTCTACTTTCTGTCTATGCATTTGAATGTCCTAAGTGCTTCATAGGAGAGCGTGTGGTTTTTCTCTCTCTATGGAGCAGCTTATTTCACTTAGCATAATGTCCTCAGTGGTCATCTGTGTTATAACGTGTGTCAGAACTTCCTTCCTTTTGAAGGCTAAGTTGTATTCCATTGTATGTGTGCATCATATTTTGTTTCTTCGTTTATCTGTTGGTGGACCCTTTGGTCACTTCCGCCTTCCAGCTCTTGTGAGCAATGCTTCCTTGAACGTGGGTATGCCGCTGCTTGTTCAACTCCATGCTTTCACTTCTTGCGGTTGTATACCCAGAAGTGGAATGATTGGATCACCCGGGAACTCTGTGTTTAATTTTTTAGGAAACACCATTTTCTACAGGGGTTATACCATTTTACATTTCTACGAGCAGTGTGCATGGGTTTTAATTTCTCCATTTTCTGTTTGTTTATTTTAGTAAGCTTTTTTATGTGTAAAAACACTGGGAGTATTTATTTAATAAACACCAGTCTAATAATCAGTGTGGGTTAACTTGTAGCTTTAGTCTTTTCAAGGAGAGAGAGGGGGAGCAAGATAGTTTGAATAGAGGAGTGCACAGGTGGCTCAGTCAGTTAAGCATCTGACTTTGGTTCAGGTCATAATCTCACAGTTCGTGGGTTTAAGCACTGAGTCCAGCTCTGTGGTGACAGTTCAGAGCCTGGAGTCTGCTTCAGATTCTGTGTCTCCCTCTCTGTCTGCCCCTCCCCTAACCCACCCTCCCATTCTCTCTCAAAAATATATAAACATTAAAAAATTTAGAAAAGATATTTTGAGTAGAGAAGTTTGGGGAAATCCTTTGGTTAATGAGATACTAGGTAAAATGTTTACCACCAAAACTTGTACCAGAACCTTTATTCGCAGGCGAGTGTGAGCTAAGCTGGGTCAGCGCCCGAGACCTCTGCACCGTGAAACCCAGTGCTGAAAGGGTGCAGACCCAGGCAGCCAGCAGGGTACCCAAGACACATCTGCTTTCAATGCCAACTTTACTAAATTTGGAAGTAATACGGAACCACAAATTAAAATACCAAACCACAGATTGGGGAGTAGAATGCACGGTGGGTGATTTCTAAAAGAGTAACACTGAAATTAGTCAACTCATGCTTATTGGCCTTGGAGTTGTGCCCCTGCATACTTCTCTTCACCCCCAGTTCTTTCCATGTGTTTGGTCTCTTCTGCATTTAGGGCTCTTTTGTTTTTAATGATAAAGGGCATCAATACACAGTTTGGGAGACCTAGGAGTGTATGGAGGTCAGCAGAGGGCTTAGAAAGGCAAGTTTGCATCTCCTGAAGGCAGTGTGCCGGGTAAGACCGACTGCTGCTAGACGGCTCCCCGCGTGTCAGCCGTGAGCTTGAACAAATGATTCAGCTGTCCCAAGTCTCTGTTGGCACATCTGTAAAGTGAAAATAATACCAGAGTCATAGGATCATGGTGGGTTAAAGGCAATAATGCTAGAGCCGGGAGAAACTGCCCTGGGAGTCCTCAGCGGAGTGGAGGCAGCAGAAGGGTGGATATGAAGAAGCGGAAGCCTCCCCAGCTGCTTCTGTCAGCCTCCCCCGGGGTTCCCCTCCTAACTCAATCCTGTAGGAGAGCTTCCCTATGCCGCCATTCGCAGCCATCTTCATTTTCTTTCTGGACCTCTTCTCCTTGTCCCTTTTCCTCTAGAAGGCTCTTACTCTTTCCAACGTGAACTCAACAGGAAAGGAAGGCTGTGGTGGGAGAGGGTCTGCAGCTGCCTGGGACCGTTGCAGAGGAATCCACCTCACAGGGCAGAAGACCATGGAGTGTGCTGCTTGAGGCTGTCTGACTAGTGGGGACATCAAGGTGGCAGCAGACGGTGGACTAGGAGAGGGCGTGGGAAGCACAGATTTTGAAAAGCAGATCTAGGACTGCTTCCTTAATCCCCATCCCCGCCTCCCATGGATGCGGCTCTGAACTCGTTCCAAGGGAAAGCAAATCCTTGACCGAATACTGGTAAACTGGCAAACGAAGGAGCTTGGCTTGAGTATTTAATAGTAATTACAGTGATTTATGTCACTGCTTTAACAACTGATGCCCAGTGAACTATATATGATTCTAACAATTATGTGTGTTATTAGATGTGTCAGGTTAGCTTTGTTGAGAGAGCTTTTATCAATGGAATGAAAGTCTGCCCTGCACTTTGATTGTGAGCTCTCCTGTGATCTTCGCGCTGTCATCAGACACCTGTACTCATTTCACCTACAGTGCTTACAAGCAGCTGTCGAGAGTCCTGGGGAGCCTCTCTGTTCCTCTCAAGAGATTCAGAGACCCTTAGAAGGGTGGGGAGGGGCTGATGGGAAACTCTGAGGGCAAAAGAGTGGGGTGGAAGATAAAGCACCAGACTGCATCTTGAAGCAGACGTGCGGTTTACCCGTTCGTGATTTACCTCACTAGTGGTCTTTCCCCACCCAGCCCTCTCTCCCCGTCTTGCAACCTGACTTCAAACACATGCCATGGAGAACAGTGGCCCTGCATAATCCCGTGATTGAATAATCTTTTCTCTTCCTCTTGGCTTTTCTGTTCTTTGTACTGTAATTAATCTGTCCTTTTTCCAAAGGAGCTTTCTGACTTTTTTCCCACATTAAATACATGCTCGGTTAGGTTGTAAACTATTAGGGGCCCTGAATCCTTTCTCCCACCTCATTCCATCCTTTCTCTCTACCCCTGGCATGCACTGTGACTTTTGAGCCATCGGTAAGAGACTGCCGCTACTGAAAGAAACACATTCTGTTGTTGTTGGGTTTATTGGTTTTAATTACAAGGCATTTGGAAGGCATTTGAGGACTCTGCATCTTCATAATTCTCTGTCAGCGTTTTGCACCTAGTGGACCAATAGTACGTTTCCAGCCTCGCTTGGCTTTGGAATCACGGACACTTGTGCTGCACAAATGCTAGCAGGACTGTCATGTCTGAAGTAGAAACAATGACTTAACTCCGAAATTGTATTCAGAGCCAAAGAGCCTGGTGGCTGACACACACTTTGGCTGTCTCCTCTGATGTGCACTAGACATATGGTGCAATTTACATACGGTACCATGGTCCGGTCCCCAGCCAAGAAGGAAATGCCCAAGGGAGATCAGTTATTAATTTAAGTCTGAGGCAGAAGGGCATGAATTCTACTTCATGCGCTTGCTGTCCTGGCTGTCGTATAAAGCTTTTGAGTTTTGGACTAAAGGAACATAATATCTGAAAACCTCAGTGCCGTTCGTTCTGCTTATAAGAACATCTACTTTTCTAAACTTGAGACCTTGTACTGCACGTTCGAACAAAAAGCACACAACAAGCCAAAACCAAAATATTTTCAGCTTTGTTGCCCAAGTGGGGTAAATTCTTTCCCACCAGAGAGCCGTTCCCAGGGTATTTTATACACTTCTCAAGAAGTTTACAAAAATCATGGTTTGTGTACATTCTCTCCAGCCTACAGACTTGACGCTGGCCTCACCCACTCTTGCCAACTCCACTCCCTTCCCACATCAGCCCTTCCATTTCCTCCTACTGTTCCCTGTACTGTTGACACAAAGGAATAAAAATATGTTTGCTTTCCTATAGTAGGGTACCTCCAAAAGTTTGATAAAAACTAAACATAAGCCAAGAGCTGGTTTTAAATACGAACCAGGTCTGTAATCTAGCTCTGGGACCTGGAACAGAGCACTTAAACCATTTTAGTCAGTCACGTGGAAGTAATTGAGACTTGTCCATCTATCTGATGGGGCTCTTCAGTTGTATGAGATAATTTTCATGGTAACACTTTATAAATGTATAGGACTGCTATGAAACAAAAGAGCCCGGCTTACTTGGTTCAAGTCCTGGTGCTTGATAATTGGCACCGTGGGTGGTGTCACGTGATTTCTCATGGGGCTGGTTTCACCCAGACCCGAAATGTGTAAACTGCTGGTGATTTTCTTGTCCTTCTTAAAAACAGGGAAAGTTCTTGGTCATGATAACTAGCCTAAATTCTGTTGGCCCAAAAATCAAGTTGAAACGTATTCTCGATCCGTGACTGTGTTGTCAAAATATCTCCATTTGCAGGGTATGATCTATTGGAGAGCTGAGTTTTTGGCGTAGTTAGAAAATTGTCCTGAATCATGTGTTAATTCGCACTCACTAACAAACAGCATATGCTCGCATTAATAGTGCCCTTCTGTTCTCCATCATAGCCTTCTAATTGAATATGTTTTATTAAACTTCTAAATACACGCTTAGACTAAAAGCTCCTTAGTATATTGCTAGAACAGTGGGATGCTTCCACTTTTTTTCTCGTTAATTATACACACTTGCCTTTATGTAAATTGGCATATTAGGGTGACTCTCTGGTGCTGAGCCATTTCCACCTCCACCATCTGAAGTCACAAAAGGAGTTGTCTGCTGCTTGTTGGCTTCCTTTTTCTTCCCCCATACCATGCTCTTCTTCTTCCTGTTCATTCTATTGCCAAATTCTGCCCTTGCAAAGCATCACGGCATTTTTCTTTTTGGTCTCTAATTCAGACTCGAAAGGTTTCATATCACACAGGCATGTTGGGGCCACCTTTTCATTCTTCAGATTAGGTCCCCTTCCATTCATTCCTTTTCGCTTTCATTTTACCCTGTCTGCTCCCTCAAACTAGCTTGTCACACCCGAGCTTTTAGGCAGGTAGAGCCTTCAAACAGAAGATCCTGGCATTAGTCTTCCTGTCTGCCGTCTTTCCACTTCTGTTATCTTTTTTCCTCATGAAGCCTATTAATAATTGTTGCACATGTTCAGTGTCAGGGTCCTTCTCTAGAAGGTCAGATGGAGCAGTGAGTGCATGCAAGGCATGCTTCCCAGTAGAACTGGCATTAAAGTGTGTTCCTTATTTTCTTATTTTTCTGTAACGGAACATTAAAACACATTTAATCTTTCATTATTAAAACAATACACGTCAGGGGTATAGAGTATCTGGAAAATGTGTATGAATCAAAAAAGCTAATGAAAAAAACCCCAGCTCACTCCTTTTAAGAACAAGTGCTTTAACATTTGGTATTTCCTTTTAGGCGTTTGCCCCCCACCCCTTAATTATAGTTCGTATAATAACATAGCCTTATATAACTATTAAAATTAAGAACATATACCCACTACATATATATGTGTGTATGTGTGTATGTATATATATATTCAGTATGTATATACATGAATGGAATTCAAATTTTGCTTTTTTTTTCAATTATACAACTTCAGACACATTCAGTTTTTAAGTATATGGGAAATACACACTAAAGCCACTGAGTGAGGGGAAAATTGAGTATAATCAGTTATCCTTGAAAAACTAGATGATTATCTGTCGTCTTTATTATGCACATCCATAAACTTTGTATTTTATTACTTCTTTAATAATTGATTATACGATAGTTTAACTGTAAAATACTTTTTAGTGTTTATTTTTGAGAGAGGGACAGCGCGTTAGCAGGGGAGGGGCAGAGAGAGAGGGAGACACAGAATGTGAAGCAGGCTCCAGGCTCGGAACTGTCAGCACAGAGCCCCCTGTGGGGCCCAAACTCATGATCTGTTAGATCGTGACCTGAGCTGAAGTCAGATTCTTGACTGATTGAGCCACCCAGGCGCCCCTAACTGTAAAATAATTTTAAATATATGTGATTTTTTAAAAGTATTCAAACAGCTTCATGGGGCAGGTAGCATTATTTCCATTCTACAGACCATGAAACTGAGTGTCTAGTTAACTGATCCATAACTGAATGTGACAGTACTATAGGCATATTTCACCCCAAGCCACTTCCCTTTCCACTCAGCCACACCTTTCCGTCATGTGTCTTCATCAGTACAGTCAGAAGCTTACTTTTGCGGGGACAGAGGAATAGAATAAAGGAAGGTACTGGAGATAAAAATGTTTCATTTTCTCCAATGTGTTCCCAGCATTTATTGATCATAAGATTTTGCTTCTGTGTCACATAAGCAGTGTCACTGACATGTTTGTTTTTGTTTTGCTCTTGTCACTACCCTTACGTTCCTGAGAAGTCTGATTTGGCAACGCTGAATAATATCTTAATGCTTTTTCCTTCATCAGACTGTATTTGACGTTACTGCTTCTCTGAGAAATAAGCCTCTGATTTTACTTTCTGTACACCCTCAAGATAACATTAATTTATGTGGTTTACAGTAGGAAAAAAGGAAAGTCACATAAATCTATCTGCTGATTAATAAGGTATCAGTAATACCATTAATAACACCCTCTGAAAAGCCTCATGGCTGGTGGGCCAGTCATGAAATGCTTGCAGGGAGGCTGTGACCCTTGAGTGTAAGCGAAACACCAAAACTTGGGAATCAGAGTTGTTGGGAACTCTGCCAGTTCTGCCATTTACCTGTCATCGTGATTTTTGAATTACCTAAACCTGAATTACCTAACCTCCTTGAGTTTATTTGCCACTAGAAAAATACACATTCAAATTCCTATCATAAAGGGGGATACAGGGACTGAGGTAATAATATGTGACATATCCAGCACATAGAAGGTGCTTACTAAGTGTTCGTCCCTTCCCTCTGTATCACAGAGTTTATGTTGCTTAGAGGAATAAGAGAAATAATACATGCATATGGAACGTGCAGGAAAAACATCTCTCAAAAACCAAGCAGCTGTTTTGTTTTCCTGCACTTAGTCTTGAACTATCTGTGATTTATTTTCTCCTAATAGTAAAAGAAAAAAATAGACCAAGACCCAGTTTTCTGTTGTCTTGTAAAGCTCAAACAGCTTTGTAGAAATCTCTGATATTCTGGTTTATTTGGGGTAGTGTTTGAGAGGATAAGGACAGGGTGTTGGCAGTGACTTGGTACTCCCTGAGAACAAGCCCAGGGAGCTGTCATTATATAACCTGCTACGTCCGTTTAACAGTAGTTAAATATCATCATTCCCATGGGGGCATTAAAGTCAACGTAAGGGGCGCCTGGGTGGCTCAGTCGATTGAGCATCTGACTTTGGCTCGGATTGTGATCTTACGGTTCCCGGGTTCGAGCCCCACATTGGGCTCTGTGCTGACAGCTCAGAGCTTAGACCCTGTTTCGGATTCTATGTCTCCCTCTCTCTCTGCCCCTCCTCCGCTTGTGTGTGTGCGCGCGCTCTCTCTCTCTCTCTCTCTCTCTCAAAAATAAATAAACATTAAAAAAATTAAAAAAAAAGTCAAGGTAAATATCTATCTCCCTAAAATATTCATTATCTGTAGAGAACAGGGAGAATAATTTTAGGACCGGTTCTACATAATTTGCAACATTTTACACTGACCGTCTTAAGCATACAAAGTTCATAGCCAAGTAGAAAGGAGTTGAATTCCTTTCTCTTCTTTAAAATAGTAGAAGCTCACCCAGACTAAAGGTTTTTACAATTCTTCTGTAATTTTAACCGTTGGAGCTAAAAATTTTAAATTGGCCTTGGAAACTTGACAGTCCTTCTTCCTTACTGAGATCTGATGATGGAGTGCGTAGGAGCAGACAATGAGCAGATGGAATTTTCCTCGTGCCTACTTGGTAGCAAAAGAAGTGGGGTTTTTTTTTGCGATAATAATTGACTAAGAAATCCCAAATCTAGGAATCCTTGTCTTTAATTCTTCCCCTAAATGGAGGAAAGTCCTAGGTAGATCCTCCCAGTCCGGTCTGCAGGGTGAACCTTAACAATCTCTATGGCCTGCTTTGAATTTCTAGATTATATATATATTAAAAACAGTGAGACATTCTTCAGATTTGTGCAGTGGGCCAAAATTAACTTTACTCTCTGTGTGAGAGGCAGAAATGAGGTTCTGTTCTGAAAAGCTGTCCGGAGTTTTAAGGTTCAGGTTTGATAGAAACAAATGGCATTTTAGATGCTCAACCATGATAACATTTTTATGGGGCACACGTTTGGAACCTTTTGTTTCAAAGTGGGATCAAAGAACCCTCCTTCATATGCAGGGCTTAAAGCTGTGTACGTATAAAACACGTTTGCAGAAAAGGATTAACCGTTTACACAAAGCCTGAACTGTTTTCTTTTTCCTGAGTAATTGTGACAAAGAAGTTCCCTAAGTCTCCTGAGCCTTAATAACCTCACTGGAAAAATGAGATTAGTGGCTGGTTAGAGACTCTAACTCTTGTAAGTAACCTGTGTAGTTTCCAACCGTGACTTTCTTTCCTCACCTAGGAAATTCTTCTTCCAGTGCTGAGGTTGATGGTTTGGGGCTTTGGCTTACTAAAGGACAGAGTGACCATGGTCCCTTACAACCTTGTCTGACATGAACATCCTCTGAAGTTGTACACTGATTTATAACTTTGGAGAGTTCTCAGGAATGTGTGATGGGGAGAAGTTCCGGGAAAAGTGCGGGGGACAGGCTTTCGAGTTCACCTTCCCTTAGGATCTGGACCATATGGCTGTGTTACCACCAGGGCATTGGACTCAGTGGGACTAAACCTAGAAAGGACACAGCCTTTCTGCTCACGAGCACAAAGTTGAGCACATCACTTTAGCAGCTTTTATTGAGCATGTACTATTTACTTGGGACCTGGTAGGCATGGATGAGGTACGAGCCCCTGCGCTCAGTGTCTCATAATTTTAGTGACTCGATAAAATTTCCAATGTTTTTAACACACAGCATGGCACTCTGGATCATTATTGAAGATTCTTTAGAGTACCGACAATATGCATCAAGTTACTAACAACTCCAACCTAGGTTTGCCTATTTTCAAAAGAAGATTCAGATTAGGGAAGTTGGATCATGTGGTCCTTAAAAGCTTAAGATCAAGTAGCTGTGAAATACTTGAGGAAGCATCCTGGTGTGAAGCCAGAATACGTCATGGATCAAGATTATTGAGTGTTTCACTTTATTGGGAACTTTGGACTTGGCGTTCTCTCATCTTTGTGTCCCCACTTCTGTGTCCTGCACATTTTAGGGTTTTGGAATCAATTCTCTTTCTTATAGATCTCTCCTTGGGAT
Source organism: Paguma larvata (assembly GCA_030068075.1). Lineage (NCBI taxonomy): Eukaryota > Metazoa > Chordata > Mammalia > Carnivora > Viverridae > Paguma > Paguma larvata. The sequence goes on along the minus strand of CM057826.1, from coordinate 93,990,399 downwards.
ACATGTCTCTGGGAATCATTTTCTAAGTTCCAAGAATGTGGAGATAAACCATTTGACTCTGCTCTCTCAGCTAAAAGCCGGACCCAGATCTTGCAAGGTGGTTCAATACACGTTTCAATTGAATTACACATTCAGGACTGAAGATTCTCAGAGTTCCTTTCAGAAACTTAAGTCACACAGAATTATAATGTGTATATAAAATGCTAAACTCTAGTATGTTTATTTGAATTAATGCTTTATACCATATTTTAACCTGCTTTTCCTTAAAGAGACATGTTTTAAATAGTCACATTTCATAAAACAGACATTCCCAATCCTGATTTTTGTGATTCTTTAAAAAAAATTTTTAATGTTTTTCTATTTTTAAGAGAGAGAGAAAGAGAGCATGAGAAGGGGAGGGGCAGAGAGAGAGAGGAAGACACAGAATCCAAAGGAGGCTCCAGGCTCTGACCTGTCAGCACAGAGCCCGACATTGGGCTCAAACCCACCGGCCCCAAGATCATGACCTTAGCCAAAATTGGTCACTTAATGGACTGAGTCACTCAGTCATTTCTTGTGATTTGTGAGATTCTTGCTGATGCTCCCTCCCCTGGACGGGGTGTATCCCTACCTATCTTTTCTTTTTTAAGTTTATTTATTTTTGAAGGAGAGGCAGAGAGAGTGAGTGGGGGCGGGACAGGGAGAAGAAGAAAGAGAGAGACAATCCGAAGCAGTCACACTGTCAGCACAAAGCCTGATGTGGGGCTCAGACTCACAAACCATGACATCATGACCTGAGTAAAAACCAAGAGGAGGAGACTTAACGCACTGAGTCGCCCCTCCCCCAACCTATCTAAGCATCCTGCAGTTATGTCAAATTTTAATTGTTTATAATAAAATCTTTTTGAGGGACTTTGTGTGTCCTCCTTGTCACTTTGTATCCAGTCTCTGCAACAGACTGGCACAAAGCAGAGACTGAAATGGTTGTTGAACAAGTGAGTGGATTTTAATACAAAGGAGATGGTGGCTTTGGCATCTCCACGTGTGAAGGGAGCAAGTAAAGTAGCTGAAATTAACAGGTGACCAGTCCAACTCCTTCATGAATGAGGCAGGTCTTTTGGCCTTTTTTACATTGGATTTTGTGGGTGTTCTTTGGAAAATGAACTCAAGTTCCGTTCCATGACTAATTTAGAGTTTTGCTTCAACACCTTCTCTACCAACACTTACTCAGTTCCTTAAGTCTCTGAATAAGCCCTATAATGTGATTGCTATAGAATGTTAGTGCTTTTCAATACCATCTTTGAGCCAGGATCCTCTACTGTTGCAAAAGACATTTTGTGAGTTGCTAATATTTCTGGAAGTTCTTCACAATATCTTTGTGTCTCTTAGGCCTCAAGGCAGCAAATAAAGACGAACTTTGGAGGAAATTGCAGTTAGTCGTTTGCTTTAAGATCAAAGCAATTCTGAAGCCACTTCAGTGGTCTGCCCTCGAGTTCGGCAGTGACCAGAACCTGTCCTGTCCTGTCCTGGCTTACTCAGGTCTAGCAGCAGCACAGCACTGGGCGAGGGCAGGGACTGCAATGCTCAGGGAACTGGGTTCCAGCCCTGGCTCGGCTATCGACCCAGCAAGTAACCACATGCCATCCCTTTCCCTTGCATGACCTTGTTTCCTAGAAGGAGGCATTGTCTAGTTCTCAGAGTGATTAGGAGAGCCATAGCATAACATGCAGGAACGATTTATGCGTGGTAAAGTCATGCTTAAGTGAGTTAGTTCATCGGTTCCATGATGGCTCTTTGAATGGAGTGTCATTATCCATGCCAGTGGTTCTTATCAGAAGTTGCTATTTAGTAAATGTTGAATGATGCAGATATAGTTGCAGGCAACCTCTGTGGTCCAGAAGGATCTACTTTTGCTGTCATTAGGACATTTTTCACACTCATAACCTTAGCCTGTGCATTGACCATACATCAGAAAGGAGAGAAGCTGAGGCTGAAGTGGATGTGGTTGAAAGGGGAGTGGCCACTGTGGGATCCGGTGGGCCAGGTCAGAAACGAAGGAAGGGATGTATTAAAGGAAGCCCCATGAGGGCAAACATTTTTTGTTTGGTTTTGTTCACTGCCCTGTCCATGATGCTTTGGCTCATGCCTGGTCCTTAGAATCTGTGAATTGAACATTAAGTAAGTGAGGTCTGTGGAATGGTACTGTATTTGCTCCATCACTGCCCATACCCTTATTTTATTCACTGTAAGTAGTCAAGTAAAAATACTATCTTGATATTTTAGAGTCCTCATGTTAATCATTCCTGATAAGAGATTATTTATCATATATTTTGTGGAGCATGTAGCCTGTGCAGGGAAGGGAGCTGGACATGGTGAGAACATAACTGTGTCTTCTAGGAGTTTACTATTAAATGAAACAATACAGGAAGTGGCAGGAGAGAGCCCATTATGAGTGGGAACAAACAGAGAAGACTTTGGGAAGGAAGTGATGATGAGTTGAGCCGTTAAGATGGACAGAATTCTATCACCCGGGGCCAGTACTTTGGAATTACAATTTAAAGCTTTGTGGCATATGTGTGTGTTAATTCAAACCTTAAGTCACATCTTCCCTTTGGATGGGATGATGTCACAGCTTGAGAGCCCCTCTGCGGCTCTCCTGGACTGGTGGATTCTCGCATGGCTTGTGGAAGGAGTTGGGGGTTGAGGCCTCGGGACCAAGTACTGCTAAGGCTTCTCTTTTCTCCTGGGTAGGTTTGTTGAGGTGGAAGGAAGTGGTAGCCAAAAAGGAAGGTGGCAATGGGAATGTCTCCTTTTGAATGTGACCCCTGCGCTCATACATAAAAGTTGGGAGTGTAGGATGATTGTGTGGATTCATGCCAGGAGTTTTATATTGTTTTCATGCTTTAATGTATCCGAAGGTACTATGAAATGAAAATGTTCTGTCAGAAATGGAAAACAGTCTGTAGACTGAAGTTAAAATGAGAGTTTGGAAATCGTGACGTGGTCCAGGGATGAAGTGTTAGGAACAGTGGAGACGGAGGATTAGGTGAGGATATGTGGGCATGCCAGCTATCTTGTAGGAAACTGAGGATAAGAAAAGCATAATATGAGAAGTACATTCGTTATGGGGTGATGGTTAGCTCACTTCAGAAAGGCGATTTTTCAGCAAATGTTTGAGTGTTGTCTGTATGCAAGAAGCCATGCTAAATGTCAGGGGGACATGCAGATGAGTTAAGAGTCCTTTCCTATAAGGAATTCCCATTTTGTAGAGGGGGAGACATGACTGAGCTTCTGTGATGAGTGATGTCATAAAAAGGTGAACCAAAGTGCTGAGGAAAGTAGATGGATCCTGACTTGGAGATCTACAGAATTTTGCATGAGAAGATGTAATGCACAGAAGGTGGCAGAATGGCTTTCCAGGGCACAGAGAAGGTGGAGAGCAGAAGCACCCCAGCCTAGAAGGTGGTGGAGTGGGCCTGGCACACAGCACTGCCTGGAAGGAGTGGAAGGAATTCAGGCTTCATGTTGAAGAGGAGTGGAAAGGTCTTTGAGACCTTCGTTCTGTAGCAGATGGGGATCCAGTGAAGGCCTGGAGGAGAGTGAAATGAGCAGGACTGTGTGTTAGAAAGATGCTTCTGGTAGGGGTGAGGACAATGAGTAGAGGAGGGGTGGTGGCCAGGAGGCCGTTGGAGGGCTGTCACAAGAGTCCAGGGGAGAGACATTGAAGGCCTGGCATCTTGAGGTGGAGGTGCAGAGGAGGATTGTGCCAGAGCTTTGGTGCTTTCCCTAACTTTGAAAGCTCTCTTCTAAAGTTGACATCTGATTGAGTTTATTAAGAAAAAGAAGATGATTTTGATGAACAAAAATTTTAGTTGGCCCTCACTGGTATCATTGGTCTGTTTCAAGGAATGGAACCACACTGGGGAATGGAGAGTGCTAGAAAAGGAGGACAGAAAGAGGGTGATGGACTGTGTGGAGACTCCTGCTTCTTTCACCCCAGAATGGTTCTATCCAGGCTTTTCCTAGCACTTTTCCACGTCTACCCTGTCTCTTCTGCTGGCTCCTTTTCTTCCTCCTCTATAAACAGACACATGTCCCAAAGTTCTTCCTTGTTTTTTTCCCCCATCCTTTTATCCACACATTGCTAGCCCTAATGTTTCTACTTTTCACTTGGGCAAATTACTTGGAATCCCATTTGCTCAACTGCAAAGTGGGACAAATTACCTGCCTCCTCATGTCAGGAGATGTGAGTTCATAGAAAGCACTGCCAAAGGGCTTGAAACAAAGTAAGTGCTCAATAAATAAGCATCGAGCATATCTTTATATGCTTACAGTATTCTATCATATTTTATATTCATGTAAGTTTTATTGCTTCTCTGTTGAGTTCTTTGAGGTATTATTTTTAGATGAAAATATTTAGCATCATACTTGCTCCAGTAAGAGTTGAAAATTTGATCTTAATTCCTCTTGTCTACTAAGGGTATTTTGAACTCCTGCTTCGTAGGGCATGGGATTGGCCTTTCTGAGGGATGGTTGGGTGACCTTGACTCTTATGCTTGGAACCAGGGGGTCTCATTTATGAAATGGCTGTTTGGAGCTGGTGGCTAGGGAACAAAAAAAATTCACGTTCCTGCTGCATATGCCCATATATCCCTGCTACACACACACATTGTGTTCATGAGATGAATAATGTAACTAACTAGAAACCAAATTCACTTTATAGCTATCAGAACCCAAATTGAAGATTGAAGTTCTTTGTCATGTAAATAGACTGCCAAGCATTGGCAGATTTGACAGGTGAGAGCATTGAGTGCTGTTGAGACTGGGCAGGGCAAGTACACTCAGGAAATGGGGATGCCGTATTCTCTACAGAAAAGTAAAGCTGAATTGTGGGAGTTTATAAACTCTATTTGTGTCGGAATAAAGACTGTGGGCTTAAAAACTGCTCAGTTGATGTCTCCTTTGTTTTGTTCTTCTGGAAACCTGTTGGCCAGGAAGCTTATTAGCCTCATCAAGGCCAAGACATATGTGAAGGAGGAATCTTAGTCTTTGGTATCTGAACACTGGGGTTTTCATTGATGAGAAGCTTTAGTTCTCTTTAGGAGTGGGAAAACATGGGTCCTTGTCCATTATTTGTTAAACCTCAGAATTTCCAGGAAGGTCCAAGCTGAGCCACTGGACCAATCCTACAAGCTTGTTAAGGAAAGTTGTCGGGAATGGACCATGCTTTAATTGATTCGAGGCTGTCAGAATTCTCCGGCATCATGTCTATGAAATAAGATGGCTGTTCTCATTCTATTAAGTAATTTCAACCTATACTTTAGTATTGCTTTTTTTTTTTTTTTTTTGCTAGCAATGACATATTATAAAACTCAAAGGCAAATCTATTTTTCTGATGTTTAAATATCCCTTTCAGTATTCAGCGTTGAATTGCATGAGTTTTTTCTGGTTGTTGTCTCAGGTGTTTATTTGATGAGCACTATCCTTATAAGTAATGTGATGCTTTCCTCAATTTCTAGCTATTGTGGATGATGAAAGGCTCTCTGCAGAGGAGATGGATGAGAGGAGGAGGCAGAACATTGCTTACGAGTATCTGTGCCATCTAGAGGAAGCCAAAAGGTAAGATCCCAGTGCAGTCTATTTGTGCACCTTCTGGATGAACTTGAGGATACTAAAGTTTTTTTTAAAAGTTTTATTACTTACATTGGAGAGAGAGTGCGAGAGTCGGGGAGGGGCAGAGAGAAAGGGGAACAGAGGATCCGACATGGGCTCTGTACTGACAGCAGAGAGTCTGATGTAGGGCTCGAACTCACGAACCGTGAGATCATGACCTGAGCCAAAGTCAGTCGCTCAAACAATTGAGCCACCCTGGTGCCCCTGGGATACATACTTTTAACTACTCATTTGGAGTCTTACTGGTAGCAGTGTAAGGGGAGAAGAACCACCTGGCTTTTTGTAAATGGTCAGGCAGAATTGAGAAAAGTTGCTGCCGCAGCCTGGGTCAGGGCACTAGTGGGGAGGCAACTATTCCTTTTTCTTTCTCACATTCTCCCAGGAAATCTCTGGGCCAGATGCAGATTGTTTCAAATTCTTCATCTCACTGATTTGTGAGGGTGCAGCAAAGATATAAATCAACTTCCATTTTTTTAAGTTTTTAATTTTAACCCCAGTTTTGTTAACATACAGTGTTAATTTCGCTTGTGTAGTATAGCAATTGAGCAACTCTGTACACTACTCAGCGCTCATAATGATGATTGTACTTGAACTTCCTTTTCCCCAGAGCTTCCTCAGATATTTTGTCCCCCCAACCCCAGTAATTATAAATACTCTATTGGACAGTATCATTTCGAACCGAAGTCCATCAGTCACTAAGCTAGAGAGTAGGTTTATGACTGCAATCTCCATTTTAACCGATGGGTGTGTGACCTTTAGGATACGTTGTCTCTAAACTCATATCGACTCTTTCTTTTTAGATTATACGTAAATGTTGGGTTCTCTGAGGAGAAAGTGAAGATAAAGTAATTTGCACTTAGGCCTCTATATCAGAGGAACCAGAAGAACTTTGTCCTAAGCTGGGTGGATACTCCAGTGCCCATATGCCACAAGTTAGATTCTGATTTAGTGCTTTGTGCCATGATTGAACAACACTGTCATTCCTTGGACAGATGATATGTTCCAGCTTTCTTAAGTATATAGAAATAAACATTGAGGTAATGGGCATTGGTGTTAATGATCTCTAATCACTGATAAAGAGCTACCTACAGAGCTAGAGGAATGGGGCTTTTAGTCGAGTGTTGTATAGAAGAACATTCAGTGACACATGAGCTAATTTGGCCTCAGAATTGCTTGAATGGGGAGTTCTCAGGATTGTTTAATAGGTTAACAGTGTCTTGTAGCTCTAAGTTCTGAAGACTACTTTTAAAAGTTATTAAATATGTGACGTTGACAGGTTGCAGGTCACAGAAGACTCAGTATCAGTCTAAGATGACTAAAAACATGCTTTTAGTCAAGTTGTTGATGATAAAGTTAGATAAGGAGAGTGGTTCATAAACATTCCAAATAAACATGCTTCCAAAGAAAAAGTTTAGGAAGCGTTACTGGAAACTTTCTCCTTACACACATGTCGAGTTCTAAATTTTTGCCTCTTATTTTTTCTAAATGAGAAGCCATGTCACACTGGGGAGATGTGTGACCTGGAGTCAGTGGACTGGATTTCCTGGTCCCAGCATTACCTCCTAGGGGCTGTGTGACCTTGGGGACATCACCTAACCTGTGGGGACTTCATTTTTATCTTTTCTGTAATGATGACAAAGATGTTAGTACAGTAATGAGTTTTCATTGTGTCATAAAATAAAATGCATAAACTAGGGGTTGTCTGGGTGACTCAGTCGGTTAAGTGTCCAACATCAGTTCAGATCACGACCTCGTGGTTCTTGAGTTCAAGCCCCACATTGGGCTCTGCACTGACAGTGTGGAGCCTGCTTGGGATTCTCTCTCTCTCTCACTCTTAGCCCTTCTCCCACTTGCATTCTCTCTGTCTCTCTGTCTGTCTCTCTCAAAATAAATACACTTAAAAAAATATAGGAGTTTCTAATGTATAGCTAGATTTAACTACTATTTTAAAAAATGTGTAAATTAAAAAAAATAAAAAGGATTTTAGTGCCACCTGCCCTACTTAATGCTTTTTTTCCCCTCTAAAAATCATCCAAAATAAAAAAGGCATAAGTGTTCTGTAAACTTAACAGTGCCATTCAGGTATTTGGTGTGATAAGTATAGTTTTCTCCTGAATGTATCAAATGTATCAATATAGCTTGACAGCTTGTCATAGTGTTTTCAAAACTTTGTAGTTGAATTTTGTTTTAGAAAAGTCAACATAACTGTTAGCTCAGGGTTTTTTGAAGAAAGTTTCCTTATGAATAGTTTCATTGAAAGAAAAGACTATGAAATATACAACATTTCCTCTAAGATGCCTTTAAAAATTTATTTTACAAGAGGCAATTATATATAATATGTATTTATGAATCTTATTAAGATCTGAACATTTTTGGTGACTTTTAGGGAACCTGATTTTTTGTCATGGAGTCTGTAAAAATTATGTGGCCATTAATAGATAGATAGTAATATGTGAGTTGTGATTTCAGAAAGCATAGTACACAGAATTCTCAAGGTCTTGAACTCAAGAAATAAATGAAGGAGTGAATTAGTCTCTGTCCAAAAAATTGAGAGGGTTTGGTACATGACTCCTTTACAAGACTAATGCCTTAGGAATTTGTCATATTGGGTTTATTATAGTGCACGCATGTGCATGTGTTCATGTGAGTGCAGTTGGCTTAAAATACTGAGTTTCTACTAAATGATAGAATGTGTAAGCTTAGTCAGGATCTGTCTCTTGTTTCTTAGTTCAGTTCAGAACTTATTGGGTGTACTTTAAAAATGCATAAGTTCTGTCTTTGTGCCTCTTTTTGGTTCCAGAGGTAAGAACTGGAAGGATATATTTGTATGTTCTTATAACTCAGAATTTGTGAAAACTCAAAACTGTAATAGTCTGTCCCATCTTTAACTTTGGCTTTATTAATGTCAAGATTTGTGATAATAATAAACCATTTAAAAGTTATTTCATTCGGAGGAGATATCACTACTAACAAATTAAAAGAGTGATGGACTACTATGCCAACAAGTGTGTGTAAGATAATCTACATGAAATGGACAAATTCCTAGAAAGACAGAAACTATCAAAACTGACTCAAAAATAAATAAAAACTCTGAATAGACTTAGAACAAGTAAAAAGATAAAGTTAGTAAGCAAAAAATGGCCTACTTTTCAAAAACCATGTAAGAGGAGGGAACACTTCCCAGCCCATTCTACTAAGACCCACTTTTTCTTTGATGCCAAAACCAAAGATACCTCAAGAAAATGATAGACCTATATGCCTTATGAGTACAAATATAAAAATCCTCAACAAAATACTAGCAAACTAAGTCCAGCAACATAAGTAAAGCACTATAGACCACTAAGTGGGATTTATCCCAAGAATGCAAGTTTAGTGTAATTCAAAAATCAGTCAAGACTAATTAATGAGGAAAAAAACAATCTTTCAACAAATAATCCTGAGGCAACTGGAAATAGTCAAGCATAAAAGTAAATTTGGATCCCTATCCCATGCAGAATCTAATCTAAATTTGAAAACCACAACTACAAAGCTCCTAAAAGAAAACAGTGTAAAGCTTTGTGATTTGGAGTTAAGTAATGGTTTCTGAGACTTGACATCAAAAGCACAAGCAGAACAGAAAATAGATAAATTAGTATTACAAATAGTAAGCCCCTTTTGACTCGAAGGATACCATGAAATGGGAGAAAATATTTGCAAATCCTATATCTGACAAGAGGTTTGTATCCAGAACTTTTTTGTTTTTTTAAGAGAATGTGCATGTGCGTGTGAGCAGGGGAGGGACAGACGGAGAGTGAGAGAGAGAATCTTAAGTAGGCTCCACAGTAGGCGGGGCTTGATCTCACCACCCTGAGATCATGATCTGAGCCAAAATCAAGAGTCAGAAGCTTAACCGATTGAGCCACCCAGATACCCCTATAGAGAACTTTTATAACTCAACATAAAAAGTAAAAACCTAATATTAAAGTGGGCAAACGTTTTGAATAGACATTTCACCAAGTAAGATACAAATGGACAAGAACAGGATGGGGTGTTTAACATCAGTTGTTAGGGAAATGTAAAGCAAAACCACAGTGAGATACAACTTCACACCAGAATAGTTATAATTGAAAAGGCCAACAATATCAAGGATGAGGGAACATGCTGGTTGAATTACAAAATGGTGCAGCTACTTTTTATAACATTCTGGAGTTGCCTAGGTGGCTCAGTTTGTTGAGTGTCCACTCTTAATTTCGGGTTAGGTCATGATGCTAGGGTCATGGGATCAACCCCCACTTCGGATTCTGCACTGAGCATGGAGCCAGTTTAAAATTCTCTGTCTCAGGGCACCTGGGTGGCTCAGTCGGTTAAGCATTCGACTTTGACTGAGATCATGATTTCACGGTTGGTGGGTTTGAGCCCCGTATCAGGCTCTGTGCTGACAGCTCAGAGCCTGGAGCCTGCTTTAGATTCTGTGTCTCCCTCTCTCTCTGCCCCTCCCCTGCTCACACTCTGTCACTCTCTGTCTCAAAAATAAATAAACATTAAAAAAAATATGTTTAAAATTCTCTCTCTCTCCCTCTGCCCCTCTCCCTCACTCGCACACACTCTCTCAAATAAAGTTTAAAAAAATGTAAAACATTCTGGCAGCTCTTTAAAAAAATTAAATATGGAGTTACCACATGACCCAGCAATTCCACTACCAGATATATACCCAAGAAAACTGAAAACCTGTGTGCACACATAAAACTTGCATACAAATGGTCATTCGGGTACTATTCATGGAAGCAACAAGTGGAAACAACCCAAATGGCCATCTACTGATGAATAAACGAAATGCAATGTATCCCTACCATGATATATTATTCATCTATAAAAAATGACTGTTAGTAAATCAAATTCAACAGTGTATAAAAAGAAATATATAAATCACAACCAAGCGAGATTTGTCCCAGGTATGCAAAGCTAGTCTGATATTCGAAAATCAGTTAATGTGATCTATCACATCAACAGGCTAAATAAGAAAAATTACATGATTATGTCAATATATCAGTGCAGAAAAGGCACTTAACAAAATCCAAACTTATTCAAGAAAAAAATTTTTAGTTAACTAGGAATCAAGGGGGAACACTGTCAGTTTGAGGAAGACTGTGAACAAGAACACGCTCAAAGCAAATTTCATATTTAATGGTGAGAAACTCTACGTTTTCTCATTAAGATCAGATATGAGGCAGACATTCCTTCTGACCACTCCTTTTTCAACTTTGAACTGGAAGTTTTGTTAATATAGTAAACCAAAAGATAGATTGAAAAGGAAGATATAAAACTGGGTTTCTTCATAGACGACATGATTCACTATGTAAAAACTAAGAAATTTTTAAAAACTGGAACTAATAAGCAATTAGAGCAGAATACAAAATTATATATAAAAGTCTATTGCTTTCCTATATATCAGCAATGAACAAGTGGAATTAGAAATTACCACAATTCCATTTACATTAGCACTCAAGGAATGAATTATTTAGGTATAAATTTGATAAAATACGCACAAAATCTATATGAGGAAACCTATAAAACTTTGAACTAGGGGCGCCTCGGTGGCTCAGTCAGTTAAGCAGCTGACTTCAGCTCAGGTCATGATCTCACAGTCTGTGAGTCGAGCCTCACATCGGGCTCTGTGCTGATGGCACATCAGAGCCTGGAGCCTGCTTCAGATTCTGTTTCTCCCTCTCTCTCTGCCCTTCCCCTGCTCACACTCTGTCTCTATGTCTCTCAAAAATAAATAAACATTTAAAAAAAGAACTTTGAACTAGAAGAAAGACTAAATAAATGGATAGATATTCCATATTCATGGACAGGAAGACAATATTGCTAAAATGTCACTTCTTTAAACTTGATCTGTAGATTCAATGCAATCCCAGTCAAAATCTCAAGTTGTTTTTTGCATATTGACAACTTGATTCTAAAGTTTATATTGAGAAGCAAAAGACCTAGAATTTCTAACACTATATTGAAGGAGAATAAAGTTGGAGGACTGACACTACCAGACTTCAAGTTAAATATAAAGCTGCATTGGTCCAGACAGTGGCATTGGTGAACATTAGGCACATAGATCAGTGAAAGAGAATAGAGAACCCAGAAATAGACCCTACAAGTGTAGGGTCTATTGACCTTTGACAATGGAGCAAAGATGGCCTTTTCACCAAATGGTGTTGAAACAGCTGGACATTCAAAAAGTGAATCTAGACCTTACATCCTATACTCCTCACAAAGTATGCCATTATACCCTTCACAAAAAATATCTCAAATGGATCTCACCTACGTGTAAAAAGAAAAACTGAAACTTTTAAAAGGTACCAAAGGAGGGGGCACATAGGTGGCTCAGTCAGTTAAGCGTCAGACTCTTGATTTCTGCTCAGACCATGATCTCACAATTAGTGGGATCAAATCCCACATCAGGCTCTATGCTGACACTGCAAAGCCTACTTGGCATTATCTCACTTTCTGCCCCCCCCCACCTCTCTCACGTTCCCTCTCCCCAAATAAACATAAGAAAATAAAAGGTAACAAAGGAGAAAATTTAGATAAACTTCAGTATAGCAGTGGCTTTTAAGATAGAGCACCAGTGGCATGAAAGAAAAAAATCAGTAAGCTGGATTTCATTAAAATGAAAACTTTCTGCTTTGCAAAAGGCAATGTCAAGAGAATGAGAAGACAGTCTGCAGGCTGATAGAAGATATTTGGAAAGACCTATCTGATACAGGACTGCTATCTAAAATATGTAAAGAACTCTTAAAACTCAACAATAAGAAAACAACTTGTGTTAAAGAATAGGCTAAAAACCTTAACAGACACATCTCTGAAGAAGATACACAGGTTGCAAATACGCATAGGAAAAGGTGCTCCACATCCCATGTCATCAAAGAAATGCAAAATAAGATACCACTATACAATGATCAGAATGGTCAAAATATGAAACACTGACAACACCAAATGCTGTGAGGATTTGGAGCAACAGGACCTCTCTTTGCTCATGGAAATGCAAAGCGGTATAGTCCCTTTGGAAGACAGCTTGACAGTTTATTAAAAAACCAAACATACTCTCACCACACTATCCGGAAATTGTGCTCCTATTATTTAACAGATGGAACGAAGTCTTAGGTCTACACAAAACACTTGTGTATGCATGTCAAAAAGACTTTTTTTAATAGGCAAAAGTTGGACATGACCAGGATGTCCTTCAGTACATAAATGAATAAATACACTGTCGCATATCCAGACAGTGGAATATTATTCTTTGCTAAAAAGAAATGAGCTATCTAGCCATTAAAAGACATAGAGGAGCCTTAAATTTATACTGCAAAGAAAAATAAGCCAGTCTGAAAAGACCACATCCTATACGATTCCAACTATGATATTCTAGCAAAGGCACATCTATGGAGACAGTATAAATATCAGTAGTTGGGAAAGGAGGATGAATAGATAGAGCCCAGAGGGCTTGTAGTGTAGTGAAATACTCTGTATGACACCACAGTGATAAATGTCATGATATATTTGTCCAGACCCAACAGTGAACCTTTGTGTAAACTATGGATTTGGATGGCTATGATGGGTTCATAAATTGTGACAAATGGAGGTTCACGTAGGCTCATCAATTATAACTAATGTTCTGGTTCAGTTGGTGGAGCATGCAACTCTTAAGAGTTATAAATTGGAGTCCCATGTTGGGTGGAGAGGTGGCTAAAAAGAAAACCTTTCAAAAAAACGAATTAAAATTCTGATAGACTTCAACCGGAGTGAACACTAAAAAAATACTGAGTGAAAGAAGCCAGACACAAAAGGCCACTTATTATATAATTCTGAATATATGAAGTTTCCAGAAAAGGCCAATCCATGAAGACAGATGGTAGATCATTGGTTGCCCAGGCCTGGGAGAATAGAGGGGATGGAGAATGACTGATTATTGCTATGAATTAGTGTAGGAACAGAAGTGTTCTAAAATTGATTGTGGCAATGGTTGCAGAACTCTGTACTGAAAACCACTCAATTGCAGACTTTAAAAGGGTAAATATATGGTATGTAAACTGTACCTTATTAAAGCTGTCGTTAAAGAAAGGTTCCTTTGACCAGACTGACTTGGAGAAGTACTTAGTAAACCTGTTAAATAAGATTAAACAGTATTCAGTAGATAAAATGGGCATAGAAGGTATGTCTAAGATACTTGGGTTCTAAACACTCTTCATTTTATAGTTGTTTTTTGTTTGTTTGTTTGTTTTTTAGCATCTGCCGTGCTTAAACGGATACGGTAGGGTCACTTTGGGGGATGGAGATCAGGCGACTAGTAATGTGCTCAAAAAAGCCTACTTTTCAGTTAAAACTTTTACTCATGAGTTTAAAATTCTTCCTTCACTTTGATTTGCTCTTTAATCTCTGTGTGTGTGTGTGCAGGAGTATCTCTCTGTATCCAGCTCATCATTCTCCTAAATACCTGTCGTATGTTCACCTCCCTATCCCACCATGAGCCTGTGGAAGCCTTCTGACTTCTCTTGCCGAGATTATTGCAGGGGTCTCTGACTGGCTTCCCCACCCCTCTCGCCTCTTTAATCCTTTTCTTCAGAACTCTGATCTGTTCTGGCCAACCCGTTGATAACCACTCGGTGTTTTCTCAGTTCTCATAGAATCAAGACCAGGCTCTTTTACAGGGCCTCATAAGCTCTGTGTGGTCCAGTGCTTTACAGCCCCTCCAGTTTCCTATTGTGCCCTCTTCCTTATTGCTCTATATTCCAGCTACATTGACCGCTTTTCCATGCTCTTTTCTACACAGGACCTCTGCACGTCCTATTCCCTATTCCTGTTGATCTATTCAGACTCCACTGTGTTTAGATTTCAGGTCACTTTTTCAGGGAGTCCTTCGGCATGCCCATCTAGGTCAAATACCCCTAGTATAACATGACACCATATCTATCACATAGCGGAATGAATTACTTAATGCTGGTATTGGATTACTATCATTTGTTCACTAATGAGGATTCATTGTACCCAGTTTTATGTATGCTTTGTTTTCTCAGAAGTAATAAGTAGAATGTGAATTAGATTCATGGTAGACAAGATTCTACATGGTTTGATAGGACTGCCAGCCTAAAGTAGAATTTAGTTTTTGTCTCAGTGGAAAATTCTGTATTGTAGTTAGATGGTACAAGTTCTTCCTGCCATACATATGACCCAGTGGGTTATGAAGCTGGGAATCCTAGAGAGTTTGATACCACAGTAAACAAGAAGTGACCCAGAGAAGGTATAGAATATTTTTCAATGAATGAATAAATGACTGAATGAGAAGAGAGGAAGAGGTAACCTGCATTATTAAGGTGACTTATGGCTGAAATTATTGCTCATAGCTGATAAAATTGGGACATCTGGGCATATGGACTTATTAATTCTCAAAACACTAATCTTCGTGACGGGAAGATATGAAAGGTATATTTTTAGGACCAAAAATGAGAGATAATTGCTTTATAAAGTGGCTCTTGACCCTGTGTTCCTAACAGGCTAACAAGTTTACATGATGTCACAAAGAGCCAATCATAATTTTGTTGGGAGGCAGAGGATGTCTGTTGTGTGTACTAGTTATCCATGACTGCGGAATTAATTACTCTAAAACCTAGTCGCTTCAAACAAAGAATATTTATCTCAGAATGTTTGAAAGTCAGGAATCTGGTTCAAATTTAACTGAGTCCTCTGGCATTCAGTCTCTCATAAAGCTTCCGTCATCACAGGGTCCGAGCATAACAGATCTTCCAAGCTGGGTCATGGCGTTGGCAGAATTCAGTTCCTGATGGACGTTTGGACTGAGGACCCCAGTCCCTCGCTGCTGTCGGCCACAGGCTTCCCTCAGTTCCTTGACATATGGGGCTCTCTGTGGGGCAGCTCACAATATGGCAGCTGGCTTTCAGTGGGCAAGCAAGAAAGGGCAAGATGGATGCCAGAGCCCTTTTGTAACCCATGCTCAGAAGTGCTGTCCTATGGTTTGCTGTATTCTTTTCATTAGAATCAAGTTACTAAATCTAGCTTGTGTTTCAAGAGAAGAAGATTCTAGAAGGGCATGAATTCTAGAAGACAGCAATCACCAGGGGCCACCTTACAAGCTGCCTTCTACAGGATGTATATGTATCCTTTTGTGATTGACCCCAGAAAAGGGAGGAGATCCTCTTTATTAATGTCAGAGGCCAGATCGGAAATAGGATGGTGTCTTGGTCTAAACGATTATGGTACTGAGGTTATTTATGCCTTGATATTTCTAAAAAAAATTTTTTTTGAAGTTTATTTATTTGAGAGAGAGAGAGAGAGAGAGAGAGAACGCGTGCACGTGTGTGCATTTGAGCGGGGGAGGGACGGACAGAGAGGAGAGAGAATCCCAAGCAGGTTCTGTGCTGTCAGATGCTTAACCAAATGAGCCACCAGGTGCTCTGGTAGTTTTGAATTGTGAACTACTTTAGATTAAGTTTTTCACTCCTCTGCCATTGAAAATAATACTAAATGGACTTTTAACTTTTCGTTTTAGGTAGGTCCTGGAAACTGTCTTTATCATTTCTCTACTGTGGGAATTTTGGTGTACTGGGCCTGTTCAGACAAGGCTGCTATGTCTATGGGCTTTGAAAGTTTCTCTCTGATGCCAGAAATCCCACCATTTAAATTAAAGGAGTTAATTTTCCCAAAAAGAATTTGTTCTGCTGAGTACATTTCATATTAAATTCTGCAAAATATATTTGAATAATGAAAATCATTCTTTTAAGAACTTCATTTCTTTAGTTTTGTAGGGCAACCATGCAAAAAATCTAAGATGAAGAGTTCTCTTTGGGAAAAGTCTAGATTGAGGAGGGAAATCAGACTAAAGCTATTAGGAAAAGCAGGGAATGGGAAAGGGCATCTAGGCAAGAGAGGAGAGGGAATATGCTAATTGTAGTTGAGCAAATAGTTATGAATGGGGCTGCTGTTGTATGTTTCCCAAGGAAGTTCCTGAAATATTATATTTCTTTTTTAAGGGAAGAGAAAATGCTACAAATCTTCTGGCGTGCTTACTTTTTCTGTCCTACCTCGGAAAATAAATAGAGCAGAAAAGCCTTCCCTTGGTGATGGGCTGTTTAGAAATATTATCTTCAAAGAGCTCTTTATGTGAGCCAAGCTGTTCTTTGTATTAGTGAGTCTAGGGCAGTTTCATATGTGTCCTGGAAGAGAAACAAAAATACGGGTGTGATTCCTTTTGTGTCAGTGCTTACAACTTAGACACCGAAAACGACAGCTCATTGATGAGATCAAGTCTCAAGTTCTGGCCTTACCTAGTAAGGTGATAGATAATTATATTTGAAAGGAGAAGTGCTTCACACGTTTAAGCCAGTGAGGGCCATGAATATGGGTTTGCCTAACACTCAATATTTGGGATTCCTTTAAGAAAAAGAATCTTGGGTCTGGGGAGTGCTTTAGAGATTCCATTGGATTTCTTCTACAGGCTTAGACCTTGCTGTCCGTTTTCCTAAAGATGCTGCCTATGGCTTGCTCAGAAGTGATGCTCATAGAAACGAGGACTCCAGAAGGAAATGTCTTCCTTGGTTGTCAACCCATTAAGGGACATGTTGTTGTTCTCTACAAAATGTTAATCAAATATTAAGTAATTCTTAATTGCATTTTCAAAACATATAAATAGCTCTTATTTTTCTCCAGCAATTCTGCATTTCCCCCCTTCCTCCTTGTTCTCTCCCTGGCTCTGATCTCCCCTCGGTGTCCCAGGGAATAAGAAAATGCGGGATTGCTCCGTGCAGTGGCTGACAGTCTGGTGTGGCTGGGGGCACAGCTGAGTTGAAGCAGGGACCCTTCTCAAGGTCTGGCTCCTGGGTGAGGGAAGGGCCTGCCTCTCAGGAGTGGCCTGTTTGGATTTGCTTTCCAGTCAGCTTGCTTTGAGAGCCATAAGCCACAGAGGTCCAGGATCTTTTTGATATCCCAGGGTTCATCCCCCTAAGGTGCGTATCAACAGTAGAGAGATGGAGGAGAATTAGTAATCAGGGCTAGCCATCAGGGAATAGATAGCCACAGACTAGATGATAGGATGAGATGTGGTCTTTTTTTTTTTTTTTTTTTTTTTTTTTTTTGAGAGGAAGAGTACATAAGGTTGGGGCGGGGGGGAAGAGAGAGAAAATCTTAAGCAGGCTTCACGCTCAGCACAGAGCCCAACATAGGACTTGATCTCATGATCCTTGGATCATGACCTGAGGCTGAGGTCAAGAATTAGACACTAAAACAGAAGCCACCCAGGCACCCCAAGATGTATTCTTTTTTTTTTTTTTAATTTTTTTTAATGTTTATTTATTTTTGAGACAGAGAGAGACAGAGCATGAGCAGGGAAAGGGCAGAGAGAGAGAGGGAGACACAGAATCCGAGGCAGGCTCCAGGCTCTGAGCTGTCAGCACAGAGCCCGACTCAGGGCTCAAACTCACAGACCGTGAGATCATGACCTGAGCCAAAGTCGGACGATCAACCGACTGAGCCACCCAGCCGCTCCTAAGATGTGTTCTTAATGGGTGTCTCCATGGCACAAAAGGAGACATGGTACAGCTTGGCCCTTGGAAGGAGTGTTGGTGCTGAGGTCCAGCTGTGTGGTAACCAGGGATTGTGTTGTGGAGCTGCTGTAGAAGGGATATTTGTTAAGGACATAAAGGGAGAAGTCACAGGTTTGGCAGGGAACTGTATTTAAGGGACAGAGGAGACTGGGAAGTCAGATGCATTGGGGAGGATCCAGGCATGACTTACTTGACTCAGTCACACACATTGTATGGTCTCAATCAGGCGAGTCTGGGGTTGGAACACATAGTTGAGAGACTTTTTAGTTTCACATATTTTGTGTCCTATCCTTGGATATATATTGGGCAGGTGCCAATCAGGTGTGAGTTCACAGATCAAAGCTTAACTTTTTAGAGTGCTTATTTTTAAATACAAATAATCAATATTCATCCTCTCTAGCCAAAGAGAAATTGAGTAACTGATATTTGATCCCGAAGTTTATATTAGTTTTTCAGTCTCTTTGAAGTTGGAGAGCTGGGAGAGGTTAGGAATTTTCCATGATCTCAAACATACTTCACTCCAACGGTTATCAAGTGAGTGTCCACTCACCAGGTGCATACAGTGCCCAAAGCATTCAACTTACACAGGGTTATTCCCATTTTATAGATAGCAAAAACAAGTCCTGGAAAAACCTAAGGGATTTTTCCAAGGTCACAGCCAACAGACAAATAAACAATATTCCAACCCAGGTCTGTCTGATTTCAAAGGCTGTGTGCTTAAAAGGTAACACACTTTGTCTTTTCTTTATTTCTTAATGTGCTTTAATCATGTCATTATTTTTTGATTTAAATTCAAGTTAGTTAACATATAGTGTAGTATTGGTTTCAAGAGTAGAATTTAGTGATTCATCACTTCCATATGACACCCAGTGCTCATCCCAGCAAGCGCCCTCCTTAATGTCCATCACACATTTAGCCCATCACCCTACCACCCTCCCCTCCAGCAACCCTCATTGGTGGTCTTGGCTTTTAGGTTCTATATAGACTAGCTTTGTTCTAGGTTTTGGTCAGTTTTCACTACTTGAGCTTTGATAGAATTAGCACAATACGATGATCCATTGTCTTTCTTGATTTTCTTCCCCCTCCCCCCTTTTTTAAACCTTTTCTGTTGCTTTGCTTTTTCTGTTTTGTTTTGTTTTAAAGATTTATTTTTATTTTTTTTAGAGAGAGCGTGAGAGTGAGTGGGAAAGGGGCAGAGGAAGGGAGGGATGGAGAGGGAGAGAGAGAGAATATCCTAAGCAGGCTTCATGCTCAGCACAGAGCCTAACACGCGGCTCCATCCCACAACTCTGGAATCATAATCTACACCAAAGTTAAGAGTCGGACACTCACCTGACTGAGACACCAGGTCCACCTGTTTCTCTTTACTTTTAACTGGTACTTGTAGTAGTTCTGGGAGAATATACCTTGTATTCACCCTCCCTTTCTTGTCTCTTGCCTGTCTGTCTGCTAGCAGCCTTCTTGAAGTTTTAGTAGAAATTTGCACTTTTCGATGTAGACTTTATTCTCCTTGCAGCACCTTTGTTCTTGGTTGGGTCTGGATCCTACATTCAATCTATCAATTGGCTTTTTGGTTCTGCTGCCACTAAATCTGGCTTGAAAGAATGCCATGCCTTGTGGTTGAAACATCAAAAGGGTACAAATAGCAAATACCGCTGAGGTCTCTTCCTTCCTGTAGGAACCTCCCCACCAGATGCTACCTCATGCTGTGATGCTTATAATTCATAAGACTGTATCATTATTTGAGGCCTTAGGGGAATTCTAAGGAGGACTGGTGGGGAAAACACTTGTACAAGGTTACAAAATGAGTTTTTCATATCTTCCATTTGTAGAATGTAGAGTGGTCTGCCATTGCTTTTTTTGTCTGAACGCTTTTGTTATCCTCTGGTAGAGTGCAAATCTCCAGGTGTAATGGGGTCACTGAGACTCAGAGAAGTTCATCAAGTCACCAACCCATGGCGGAGTTACTGGGAGATAAAGACTCCCGGCTGTTTGACAACTGCTCTTTTGTCCCATGATTCCAAGTCATGTTGATTAGAAAAAGTATTAATAGAAGGTTCAATGGTGAAAATAAACAATAAATATATTTAATTTAGGCTGTTTGATAAATTCAGTTTAAGTTCGCTTTTAGCTATGTACTGAATTCATACTATACATTTTGGTCATTTATCATACATTTTTGCTGAGAAACTTGAACCTGTTTAGGTGCTAGAACAGAAATTCACGAATTCAGTTCTAGTTATTTCCATGCTCTCCTCATTTAGTCTTGCTTGGCTCAGATGATCATTGATTTTTTTCCCCTTGAAATAATTTATGATACAGTGGTTTCTGCCTCAAGGATTTTACTGGACACAAGCTGAGGCAGCTACATCATCAAAGTGAGAAAGTGACTTTGGAAAATGATGCTCAAATTCACTTACCTCCTGTGTCAGGATCACAGGGACACTTGTGCACATACAAGCTTCTGAGGTTCACTCCAGATTAATCTCTAGGAAGTGGTGCCCTGGCGTCTGCATTTTAACAAATGACTCAGGTAAATGTTTATGCACACCGAAGTTCGAGAATCACTCTCTCAAGGGAGAAGAGACCAGCTCTGGCTTTCTCATCCCAGCTCAGATGAACACAGATTCCCCTTGCTCTGTGACCAGAGTGGGAGAGGAAGAGTATTGAGGGTGTCTTCTGCTGTCATGAGAATGATGGAGGAATGAAAACAGCTGCTGTAGAAAAAGTACATCAGCCAGTACAAAGCCTGAGCAGTTTTTAGAACTTTAGTTGGCTCTTGAGTTTTTCTCTTGGGGCCAATCAACATGTTCCTGTGAATTTTACCAACAAGATGAGAGGACATGAGTGGGGTGACTGGGTTCAGGGATTGGCATGTTGGCTCTGAGAAAGTCAAAGGGATGGGAACCCCTGGGTGAGCATCATTGATATTGGATGGTCTTGAGCTCCCATCTTGATAAGGAATGTCATGACGCCAGGATGGAGTGGGGCGTAGGGAGAGTCAAGGAACTGCTTATGATGATGAGGATGAAGGGCAAGACCTATGAGAACAACACATGGAGAAGTGGGTAAATAAAAAGCTATGGAGATTTGGAAGCCTCGATCTTAAAGATGGAGTATTTCTGGGTAGTTCAAGGTCCAAGGTGGGGCCTGTGTGGAATGGAGGAGAAATCTTTAGGTGAAGGAGGGAGTCTTCCAGCTGTGCTTTGGGTATTCCCGAGGGCCTCCACCTTCTTGAAGCGCCAAGCAGAGATGAGCATGGGAGAAAACAGTGATTTTGGCAGGAAAGGAGAGTTTCAGAGGTCAGGAGAAGAGTGTTAGGGCATGGCCTGGGCGAAAGTTAGTTCAACTGGAATGGCGATAAATAACCCTATCATCCCTGGTTCTGTGAGTTAGGGATATTTGGGGAACAAGCACCCCTGGTTTGTGGGAAGTAGTATTATGAAGGAAAAGTCAGAATTCCATTAAGACAACCAAGTGGGGAAAGTGTAAACACAAAGTTGAGAATATAAGAGTCTTACGTTTTTAAAACAGGAGTTCCAGAGGCACATCAGAAGGAATTAGTAGATGGAGGGTGTGTGTAAGAGGACCTCTCAGTAGGTCTCAGTGAGACAGATGAATATATCCAGAAGTGTGCTTAAGGATCAGCACCTGTGTCAGACTTGCAGCCTTACTTAGGAGACCAAAACCCCTGCAAAAGCAAGGTTAGATAGTTTTAACTTTGGGTAGGCTCATGAGAGATCTTAGGTTTCTAATTCATTACTAATTTGTTACTGTGACGTACACTTGAAGCAAGTGACTTTAAAACCTCGTGACCCATAGTAAAACAGATTTATATCACGACCCCAGCTAGCTGTGTGATGATGTGTGCATGTGTGTCTAACTAAACAACCAAGATTCACAAAGCAACACCACTTAACCTTTAATATCTACAACACGCCCTGACATTTATTGCTCTGTCCTAATTCATTTTCTCAGAAAATGCTGGTCGTGACCCATTGATTCATGATGCATGCAGGGTTCAGCCTGCTGTTGAACAAACATGCATCTGCTATCGTAAGCCTTCTGCGGTAACGCCAGGCGCTGTTTCCTGGGCATCCCGTGGATGCAGAATATTCATACACTTTTTGTTTTATCATGATTAGAGCTTATTGTATGATCAGGAAGAAGCCAGGAAGTCATATTCGATAAAAGCTTTCCTGCTTAAAATCTTTACTGGCTCCGCACCACCTACAGGATCAAACTGTACCTCCTTAGCCTCACACAAAGGTCCATACTTGTCTTACCCCTGTGATGACTTCCCATGGTTAATCATTCCCTCCTTGTCCTTTTCCCACTGCACTGATTACGGTTCATGGTAATTCTTAGTACATGTCAGCCTTTCCTAGCTATCAAGGAGCTCCTTGAGGTAGACCTTCTTCTCTCAGTACCTCCAATGCCTCACACAGGGCCTGGCACAGAACGGGTGTAGGTTGGCTTGGCTGAGCAAATGTAGTGATCTCAGAAGTCCTGCTGCAGTTTCTTGTCCAATATGGGTTAGCCTAGAGGGACTGTGTGAGGGACGTCAGTTCTCTACATTGAATAGTTCTTGCTGATCATGGGTGATTTTCACTTCTGAACTGTGTGGGTCACTTTGGGGAACACAGAGCAGCCAACTGCTTTGGCATTTTATTATGGAGATGGTAGTCCCAAAATGGTTGTACTCACATTCCATGTATATTCTGTTACCGACGATACTCAGTGATTCCCATGCCATTCCTCTCACAGTTTTGGGTAGTGTAGGACTGGGTGCTGCTCACCTTTCTATTTAAAAAATTTTTTTTAAGCTTTATTAATTTTGAGAGCATTCAAGTTAGGGAGAGGCAGAGAGGGAGAGAAGGAGAATCCCAGGCAGGCTCTGCACCAGGGGAGGGCTCGAATTCACAAACCTCAAGATCATGACGTGAGCTGAAGTCAGATGCTTAACCGACTGAGCCACCCAGGCACCCCGCCTTTCCATTTTAGTGGGGCACTTTGTCTGCGGGCTGCTCTGTGTCCATGGCTTAATGGAATAGGAATTTTAAAGGACCTCTGTGTAGATAGAACTGCCCACCCCTGAAGATGCATTTTGCACAAATATTTTGAAATGGGCTTTTTGTGGATCAGAACTGCCTACGGTCTAACATGTATCAATAAGATAGATTTGAGGATGGGTTAGCAAAGTCTCAGCAAACTTAAATGATAAATGTGGATGCACAGAAGTCCAGCGGCTAAGTCAGACAAAAATAAATCTATTTATGTGATATAGACCTGTGTGTGTGTGTGTGTGTGTGTGTGTGTGTGTGTTTTGAGGAACAAAAACAGTAGATGGCATATTATTTTCTTGTTTCTGATATGCCTCC
The DNA here is from genome assembly GCA_030068075.1 of Paguma larvata. Classification (NCBI taxonomy): domain Eukaryota; kingdom Metazoa; phylum Chordata; class Mammalia; order Carnivora; family Viverridae; genus Paguma; species Paguma larvata. The sequence continues at coordinate 93,966,782 of CM057826.1, read as the reverse complement.
CAGGCTGGATATAGACAGAACAAAGGGAAAGTAGGCTTAGTTGGGGATGGTGGGGAGGGGGCAGGCCCGAGTGACCTGGTTTCTAGTAGCCACATGAACAAATCAACAGAAACAAGTGCAGGTAATTTTAATAAATTCTATTTAATCAAGTATATCCTTTATAATATCATTTCAATATATGATCACTGTATAAAACTATCGAGATGTAATACTGTCTTTTTTTCCCCCAGCACAGCTCATTTCAGACTAGCTGCACTTGAAGCGTTTAATAGCCACAGGACTAGGGGCGACCATGTAGGTCAGGAGAGGCCCTACGTGCGTGATGCTTTAGTCTATGGCGGGTGGGGGGGGGGGCTCTCTCAAGGAACCTCTGACCATGCCAAGCAAAGATGAGAAAAGATGCAGAAGTAGATACATGTGTATACATTGGAAGCAAAGGAAATCTTTAAGAGAGTAGAAATGGAGAATTCACCAGTGAGGTGAAGTTGAGTTTTTCTTCTCAATTTCCTGCCCACATTCACATTTAGAAGAGAAATGAACTTGCCAAGATTCTTAAGGAAATAGTACGTGATAGGCAGTGCATTCCCCTTTTCTGCCTCGCCGTGCTCAGGGGCGAGTGGATAATATTCCTTCATCTTTGCGGGACAGGTGGTGATGGAGGGGTGGGGATTACAGTCACTTCATCCTGTGCCCCTGATGGTTTCTTGCTTCGCTCATGAAGTTCAGCAACCAAAATGGACGCTGATAAGGTGGTGATAAGGCCGTGATCAGGAAGGCGCCTGCTGACCAGCAGCCTCTGTGGACGTCAAATCCATGTCACTTTTCTTTTTTTCTCTTCCTTAATAAAGGACTAATCAATGATGGACAATGACAAATTTGGCCGTCTTATTTTGACAGTTAATGGAGTTAAATTAAGACCTGTCTACAATGCTTGATTTGTACAAAGGTGGTGATGGAAAGAGAGGAGGTGGGTAGTACAGATGTATGAAGGAAGTAGGCCCAATATCAACGCTCTAATACACGGGACTAAAAACAAAAGTGTCTACTGTTCTATAACAGCCAAGAGGGATGCTCTTCTGTCTAGGCAGATACTCTCTGAATTTTATTCACAGGACAGTTTGCTGTGTAGTGCTGAAGAAACAATAGAAAATATAGCCTCTTTGTTATCAGAGAAGCATTATCTGAATAAAATTAGCAGATTCAGTGTTTTGATTTGGCCTTGACTGAAAGTCAGGTGCAGAGACGACATGCTGATTTTGTTGTTCTTAGTATACGAACTAGAGTTGATGTCTTTTCCCTAGCTCTAGCTCTGTTAGTATTTGACCTTGAGCACAGCACACTGTCATTGTCTCAGCCTTCTTAGTTGCTAGACGTGTCCAGGAATACCTTTCACACCTCCCTCCTTAACTTTACCTTGTGAGAAGCGGGCTGAGAGTTGAGTAGTACTCTGAGTGTAAATTATAAAAAGTTGAAACCTGAGATAAAATGCCTCTTAAACTCCACTGTTGTTTAGAAAAACATTTTCAGTGGTAGGAACAGCTGCGAACCAGGCATCCCACCTTAATTAGAATCAAGGAATGTGTGCTTTCAGCTGCTTTTTATTGATTCCGTTTGCACATTTACTTCCTGTCTAGCATAAATAGAGGTGGAGTAGGTTTACACAGGGAAGAATGAGCACGTCTGAACAACCCAGAAGGGGAATCTTCTTTCTATAAACAGTATATTCAGTACCAGATACAGGCCCTTCTTTCATAGCATGAGAGACTAGGAAAAACCTTTTTTAAACCTGCAAGTACACACATTGATTTAATGATACCTTTTGGCGCTAGAGCATCCATTGAGGAAAAACTTTGACCAATGTCCGGATAGAAAAATCCAGCTTGTCAGTGTAATTCTTACTGAATAGGTCATGATCTCTTTTAGGCAGAAGAATAGAGGTGGTTAAAAACCACCCTTTGGCCCCCACCTTGAGCAGGCCTGGAAGGCAGTCCCCGGCTGTTAGAGGTGACTTGGGCAGCAGGTAAATTGGACTTCCTTGAAGCAGGCCCAGAGAAGGCTGCGGGTTTTTTCCCGGCCATCTGGAGCACTACGGACAGCACGTTTTGTGAAATAAACCTGAAACCCAGCTCATTTGGCCTCACCTCAGCAACCCTGCTACCTTACGTGTTGAGCGTGCATGTACACTTGGCTCTTCCCAAGCTCAATCCATACCCCTTAGGCTCATCTCGATGTCTCTTCTCTCCACCCCCGCCCTCACCCCAACCAGTCAAGCAGAGCTGAGAGATTGCATGGAGGACTCCAGATAAACAACTCCTTAGCTGCTCAACGCCTGCCAGGAGTTGGCACAGAATGGGCAAAAATCAAAGCTTTTCCTTCCTTCTGTCACACCTTGTACAATTATTAAATTAGTAGGAGGCTGCAGTATGGCCAACAGGGAGAAACCTGCCTGATTTTGAGATATGAGGGGTGCAAGCTTTTTGAGGTAGACTATTGTTGATGATAGTTTCTTCTCCTGTTGCTCCACAGGACATGTTTTCCAGCAAAGTTCTTTTAAAAGGTGTGGTGGCTAATGTGACTTGCAGCTTGGACCCAGATGTTCCATTGGATGAGCCCTGATTTAAAACCTAAATTTAAGTTAAGCCCAAAAGAAAGAGCAAACTAAAACTTCAAAGAACCCAGAATAGAGCATGTAATTTTATGTGCTATAAAGTCTTATGAGGGTGCTTCACCCAAGTGCCAACATCATCTTTGGTTTATAGGAATAATCTAGTCCAGCTGTCATTACAGATGTGGGAGGGGCAGATTGTGACAGGTGGCTCTGGAAAGCCTGTCAGATGGGGAGGAGTGTCTAGAATGCCAACTGGCCTCTGTCCATCTTCTAGATGCTCTCCTTCCCAAACCTGCGTGCTGCATTCTCATGCCTCTCTGGGGTGTTCCCCAGTCTCACTGGTAGACATCAGAACACAGAGTGAGCTCTCTTCTCCACCCTGTGAAGCAGTGGCTAAATGCATCAGGCTCACCAAGTATTTTTAATTCTTTAAAATGTTTTCTCCATCTCTACTTTCCATTTGGCTTTGCAAGGTTAGGGTTGCTGATGGGCAGAAGCAAGACAACTGATTTTCAGAGCCCAGAGCAGAATCCAGTTCTCTGGATAATCATGCTTCCTCTGTAACTGCCTTTTTGTGGACCATTTTGAATCTTTTGATACATAAAGGTTTATTAAATAATATATAGACATGTACAGCAAAACACTATTTGCAGTAGCTTTGAAATACTTTTCCATTAGCAGTAGGTTCTGATGGATGTGTGGTAAGGAAAGAATTTTTCTTTGCCACCTTTCAGTTGCAATAGGGAATAAACAAATTTGAGTTTTCCTTGTTTTTTGTTTTGTTTAGTAAAAACTACCTCGTTTTGCCTTTGCAGGGGTGTTAGTTTTTAAAGCCTTAAGTGGGGTCCTACTGTTTGGCATTTTTATAGAAACAACTTTTCTGGGTAATACAGGCACCCATTGGGGGTCAAAGTCCAGGTGGTCATAGGAGAAAAGATCAGAGCTGGATGTAAGAGCAGGTCTGGGCATCTCGTGTCTCCTCCTTATCTGGGTGCCCCGGGCTCGGCTCCAGCGAGAAAACAGGTCTATGCTATCAGGCATGGCCTGTTCTCTGTTGCTTCTGGAAGGGGGTGGGAGTTGGAGTTGATATTTTCTAACTGTGTTTTAGATGATTGACATATTTAAAGTACATTTTAACCTTGAGTCTTAATTTTGAGTTTCTCACAGATTTTTGAATGACTTCCGCAGGAAACACACTTTAACTGGTTTTAATATTTGGTGGTATAACGTTTTTGTTGAAAGCTTAGTCCTTAATGTTTAGATTCCCCCTTTTCTCCTTGTAAAAAAAATCCTACCAAGGCCAAATTATCTAGAGTCGCTATGGTAACTTTGGAGAAATTGAGAAGGCATGCTAATGCAAAGACCAATATGCTGACCGCATTTAAAATGTGGAGGAAGAATAGCTTTGGTATAAAGATATGAAGCTGAATCTTCATGGAAGAAGTTGAAAAGGACTAAAAATAACAAAAGGTTGGTGGCTTCAATAGCTTTTCATGGAAATTTTAGCCATCTTTTTTGTTATTAATGACTTGAGTGTCTTTTATTCCACAGTCCAGAGTTTCCTTGCTCTAGCCATCTTTTGAAAAAAATAAATCTTTTTTTTTAAAGTTTATTTATTTATTTTGAGAGAGACAGAGACAGTGCGAGTGGGGGAAGGGCAGAGAAAGAGGGAGAGAGAGAATCCCAAGTAGGCTCCATGTTGGCAGCATAGAACCTGACATGGGGCTTGAACTCACAAAACCACGAGATTTGACCTGAGCCAAAGCCAAGAGTCAGACTGTTAACTGACTGAACCACCCAGGCACCCCTGAAAAAAATAAATCGTAATTGGTTATGACCTGCACAAGAGTAGCCTCAGTTTAGATTGGTCTATGAGACAATGATTTAAAATTTTGCCCAGTTTACTTCCCTCTTCCCCCCAATATGATTTTACCCATAGAAGATTAGCTTATAATTATAGTTATAATTCATTCTTACATTAAAAAACTGCTTTACCTTGAAATCAACTCATAGTTTCCCCTGAAATACAAATTTCATCAGTTTCAGTGCCTCTGGCACAATTATGAGCATATTAGATGCTTCTGTTTGTCTTCAACTAAGTATTGCTGAACACCTATCAATTAATTAGGGAGAAGTTTCCTAAATATTTTCCTGGATTCTTTGCCAACTATCTGGAATTTTGATGTATTGGCATTTGATCTGTCTTGGCAACACAGAAGAGTGTTACAATTTAATTAAAAAAAAAAAAAGACATTCTCTTAGCATGAGTGATATCACACCCTCAGAAGTGACAACCATTTAAAGGAAGTTGATGACACATTTGAATGTTGTATAAAAGATGACTGAATTTAAACTTTGTCCACAATACACTATTTTGCCCTTATTGCCACTCTTGATTACTTTTCCTTCTCACACCTGTCCTTAGCACAATTTTCCACCTATCAGGTTAGTAATCATTTAACCTCTAAACTCTCTGGAAGTTAAGATGTTTGGTTTTTTTTAGATACTAGCATTCATCTTAACTGAGTGCTTACTCCATGCCAAATGCTGTTCTCGGCTCTACGAAGACAATAGTCCTATTTTTACTCAGTGTGATGTGTGTGTGTGCGTGTTGGTATTTAGTATTGTCACCTTGAAGGCTGGGACTTAGTATCACTCTAAGACAAAAGTAGAGCTTTTCAATATCCTTTCTTGAGGTACTTGTTGACTTATATACTGGTATGTAAATCTGGAATTGAGGATGATGAAAACTGGCCGCAGAAGGAGTAGAAGGGTTAGGCTTCTTCAGGTGGCAGTTTCTCTCTTCCCACTTTGCCCTGGCAACCCCAGCTCTGGTGGAGGAGCGTGGGGGAGGGGGCGCATGGAGTTCTAGGGCAGGCGGGTGCACTTTCCTGTGATGGGGTTGGAGAGGGGAGAGCAGAGTCTTTTCCTTCTCTTGTGTCCAAACGGTCTCATGTTCTGAAGCAGTACTTTATATGAGATTGCAGACTAGCCGAAGGGAAATGGGGTAGAAATCCTGATCTCCTTCTTTGTAACTTTAGTTGAGGTAAGCCAAGAGAGAAAGGAGCAACTTAAAATAGATCAGGTGGAGGCACCAGGGTGGCTCAGTCCATTAAACGAACAACTTCGGCTCAGGTCATGATCTCACAGTTCATGGGTTCAAGCCCCACATCAGGCTCTGTGCTGACAGCTTAGAGCCTGGAGCTTGCTTCAGATTGGATTCTGTGTCTCCCTCTCTCTCTACCCCTTCCCCGCTCCTGCTCTGTCTCTCTCAAAAATAAATAAACATTAAAATAAAATTTTTAAACAGATGAGGTGAGGAGGACGTTTTTAGAATAATGCACGTTATGCAGACAGTATATACTTATGATGGCTGGACATACAGAAGCTATTGTGGTTAGCAAGTATGGTGTGGTCATTTTCCGGGTAGCGTAATGTTCATCTAAAACCTAGAGTATTGTTACTAGAGAAGGGGACAAATAGGTGTCGATGGGCAATCAGCAGCTCTGCCTCAACCTGCCTGTGCCACCTTGCACCAGGACGGATGCTGGGGCCTTTGCTGTAAGCAACACGCATGGATTACCCTGGTGGATCTCTCAATAAACAATTGACCAGGTTATTTCAGTGATGGGAAGGTTGAGGGTGCTAAGTTAGCATGTGACAGGGAGACCTAAACTAATCAGAAGATGAACAAGAATAGTAAGCTTTCATTGCAAAGTATGTGTTTCTGCAATCATACTACTAGTCGTTGATTTAAAAGTAGAGAATTGGTAAGGATAGGTACAGACAATAGGTGCTAGCCAGTAAGATACTCCTTAATAGCCCACTGACATGCATAGTTAGTCTTCCTTGCAGCTGGCTTCCTTATAAAGGAGAGCCGAAGTCTGGTCATTTGTAATAATTGATTGGTTGTAAGGAGGTTTATGGTTCATTTATTCCTCAGAGAACCTTGGGAATAATACAACTGATTCTTGAATTATTTTATGTTCTTAAAACAAAAGATCACTTCCCCTACTTTGGTTTCTGTGCTTAATATTGTTCTCTGTTAAAGTATTACCAATCCAGTCTCCTAGTATCAAATATGTCAATTGAAACAGCAGTCGGCTGGATGTATAGACATAAGAATTGTCTCTTGCTCTTCCTGAGTGTTCACCTTTGCTTAGTGGCTGATCTGTAAAGTAAGCAGAAAATTTGCCCTCAGAGGTGTTGGAAAGGTAAAGGGAGAATTTGGGGAAGGTGTGAGTCAGTGATGAGAATACAGTTTACAATCAGTTGTTAAGTTGCACTGTGTGTCTTCTAGGTGAATTTTACTTCTAACTGTGAAAATTTTTTTGATTAGTTGTCCTAAGTGATCAGTATGAGTGTGTAGTCAACTGAGGAATGGCTCCTGAAGATATTAGGTCCTAATTCCTAGAACTTATAAATGTTAACCTATTCAGAAAAAAAAAAATCTCTGCAGATGTGATCGAGGATCTTGACATGTGAGAGTTTCCTGGACCCTCTGGGTGGGCTGTAACTGCAATCCTCGGTGTCCTGTAAGGAAAACAGGAAAGACGGCCCTCTGTGCAGGAGGGAACTTGAGTGATGTGGTCACAATAAGCTTCGGTACTCATAGTTCCCTATTTTTTTTTTTATAGGAATTAAATTTCTTGGCTTAAGGCTCTCATTTCAGGATTGTTCACCATGTATGTGGGCGGGGAACGGGAGGAGTGTGGACTGAGGCCACAGGGCACATTTGCCAGATGCCGTGTTCTCCCCTCTGTCCTGGGGAGTAGGGAGGTACCTCTCCTCAAGAGAGAAAGCCCAGAGCTGAACTGAAACAGTGATTTAGAAAACACAGGTGTCCATTGCTTTCAAAATTCAAAACGATGGGCCCATCCTGGGAAGTCCTGGGTTGGGATGGGAGAGAAGCTATATTAGGCCCAGGTTGGAAGGGAGTTCTAGGCTCTGTGGAGTTGCAAGAAGGCAGGAGCCTGGCCTCACATCTGTGGGTGACCCTTCTCCAGCCATGTGACCTCGAATGATTAGGAGCCTCTTATCAGTGTTTTCCTAATGCAGGGAATCATGCCCACGTCATGGGATGGCTGTGGAACCAGAAGTAATAGTGGATATAGAAGCTGTTTTAGCAGTTTGCACACGGTTTCCATGGGGACTGGGTGTCCAGTGCTTATTACGTCCTAATTCCCACTTAAATTATTATAAATGTGAGGTGAGAGGAAGGAGAAATTCTTATTAGTGAGTAATTAGTGTAGTATTCAGCACCAAATTATTCATGACACTTGCTTCTTGTGTCTATTAATCACAGTTAAGGTCAGACCTTTATTCTTCTATAGACTATGCTCTTTAAGAATTTCCAATTAATAAGCTCAGGGAACAAAGCCATCTATAATAAGCACCTACCTTTTAACTTTGGTGTAAAGTCGTAGGGTAGAATTTAACCGAATAATTGCCCTTCAAAGGATTCTTTGGTTCTGAATAACTAAAGGTAAACTTTCCGGAATAAAATTCTTCTGGTCTGAAAATATCCCAGTGTAGGGAAGGGGAAGAGAAACTGAGATTCAATAATTCATCTTTCTAGAATCCACCCTGTTTGTAGAAGTCATTTTTGGGAACAGCGTGATGAGGTTCTGTTTCAGTAAGGGAAGCAGAAAGGCACAAGGTACAGGTGGCCTCAGAGGAAAAGGTGGTAGGTTTGCCCTTTCCCTGTAGTGCCAGACTGATCCACAGTCTCTATTAGGAAGATTATCTGTCTGTTAGGTTCAAAATCAGAGGCAAAAGTCTTTGCTTCCACCTTCTAGTGTGTGGGTTTGGGAATGGACAGATAAAGCTAATAATACCACATACCTTGAAAGGCCAGCCACCAGCTAGGGGTTTATGTCTGTTGTTACAACCACTTCCATAGCAGTCTTATGACGTAGGCATTACTCCCCCACTTCAGGTAGGAAAACCGTGATAAGAGGTTCTGTAATCTTTTAAAGTCACATGACTGGAAAAGAATGGACAAAAGACTGGGAAAGACCTCCAGAAGGGAGGCAGTCTCCCACCCTAGCTCTTCAGCTGTGTCCTAAATACTTCTTCAGCTTGGGCCTGATAGAACTTCGTTTCCCCCCCCCCCACCCCCTTGTCGTGGCCGACTTGCAAAAAATCCCTGCATTTTACCAGTTGGACCTGTGGATAGGATGTTCTAGAGAAGGTAAACCTGATGGGAGCAGGAAGTCCTCCTCATTCCAAACAGAACACGCAGTCCTTGCAGGAAGTGGCTCCTGTTTCTGTGTTCCCTGGTTTCAACCTCTATTTTCTGCCACTCATCAGGTCATCAAGTAACTTTGTTGGAAAGCATCTCTGCCAGTTAAGTATTCTGAAAAGAATGGGTTGAGCCCATTAGAGGTTGAATTAAGCTACTATTTTCCTGACGATTATTTCTGACTCCTCTTTCTTATTTGGCTTTACACCCCCACTCCCATTCACACACACAATCCACGTACACTCCTCACATCCACACACTCCACACGTCACCACCCACCTTCAAGATGAGTCACTTCAAAATGAGACGTGGTTAACCTGGCTGCAAGGAAATTTCTTAGGTCTTCCCATATGTGTGGAGAGAGCTCTGTTAGCAGCCTCCCATCCTCGTTCAAATATTTGCCTCAAAGTTGAGTGTGCTGGTTGGAAATGACCCTGCACTTGAAGCAGCTTTATTCATTGGAATGTAAATTGTCTTGTACCCATTCTCGTTCTTGCAGAATTCCCAGGAAGAAAATAGATTTTATGTTGCAAGCATTAAAGAAAAAACCTTTCTCTGCATATTTTTTTTTACTTTATTTATTTCTTTAGAGAGAGAGCTGGGGAGAGGCAGAGAGATAGAGGGAGACAGAGAATCCCAAGCAGGCTCTGCACTGCCAGCACCGAGCTCCATGTGGGGCATGAACTCAGGAACCTTGAGATCATGATCTGAGCTAAAATCAAGAGTCCGATGCTTAACCAGCTGAGCCCCCCAGGCGCCCCTTATAGCTCTTTTTAAAACGCCTGACAATATTGAAGATGACTGATTTCGGCAACTCTGTTCCACTATAGAGGTTTTTATATCTAATAGCAATAAAAAAATATTCTCAGGAATTTTACCATTATGGGTTTGTTAGCAATTTGGGGAAGGAGAGAGAACTTTGGACTTCATTCCTGAATTAAGAAGCTGCCATCACCCTGAAGGCCAATTTTCTTTTCAACTATTCCTTTACTCTCCTGTGGACTATGTTAAAGTATTTATTAAATAGCTATTTAAATCTAAAAATAAAATGCTGTAGGATTGAATGTCCTGTGTTCGGAGTGCTTTTAGAGAGCATTGGGATTTATAAGGGGCGAGGTAGACGTGCAGAGAATGAAAGATTCAGTAATAACTGAATAAGACCTCAAAGTACCACTCACGTACAAAAATACGGCCTAAAGCATAATAGAGCCCATAAGATGAAAGCAATTTTGTTGTTATTGTTATAATAGCCAACAGGCGTTCTTGTATGTTTTAGGTCCTTTCAAAATCTTCCTTTTGAATACCACTTTATTCCTCTTCTGACTTTCAAACATGCCCGTTTCATTTTTAGAATAGTATTGAATCTGCATGGCAGAATATATTTAAGATGCATGAATTACGTTCAGAAGGCCTCAGGACCAAGGGGCTGAAGAGCCTTGAGCATTTTTTTTTAAGTATGTGAGCTTAAAAGTATATTCTTTAGCACCCTGAAAGGAAAGTTCAGTAGAAGGACTGTAGCATTTGAGATTTTTATCTTATATTTTTTAAAGACCTTGGGTTTATCAGTTGGAAGCTTTTAATGGCACCATCACGTGTCTGTCGAGTAGCACTGAGTGTGATGTGAGTAGTATGTGCTTTTAAAATGGCCTCACTTCCTCTGCTTCCACAAAGTTTGCTTTCTCTCTCATACGTTGACCTTGGTGAGTTTTATGTCCTCTTTGTATAGACATGAGGACACCACTGCTTTTCCGAATGGCCAGCGATGGGTGTGTATGGGTGTTTTATTGTTTGCCAAATCTCGATAAGTCTAGTTAGATGGGATATAATGGGAGAGGCTGGGAAAATGGATTTTTTTCCTCACACTTCCTTTGTGAAGAAAATTTGAAACCATTTAATTGTTGGTGCTGAAATAGAGGTGGTAACAGTGTTATAGGCTTAGAGGGCTTTGGTCTGTTTGAGAAGATAAGCACACGCTGTCTCCCAAGGTGTCTTACCTTTCTGTAACTGTGCTGCCTGTGTCTGGACATGCACTTGAGCCTCTGTCAGCAGTAAATAGGATTCCCGTTGATTGTTCCATCCTTCTCCTGCTCTCCCACTGCCCCCTTCCTTCAAAGTGAGCTCCTTTTGGTTCTCCGCCAAATGTGGATGCCTTTGCACACACCGCCCCCTCGCCTTCGAATATCCGTCCCCTTCCTTCTTGCATCAGTAGGTCTGACATGTCCCCGAAGACATTTGAGTTCGGCCTTCGCGTCCAGAAGTTCCCCTTGGTTTTCACTTCTTGCCTCCCACAGATCTGCTCACATGGCGATTCTCATTGGCCTCTTCTTAGACTCCCGCAATCCCCGATGCTCCTTTCTTACCTTCCTGCGGGGCAGTCATCATTGGCTCCTTCATCAGCTGTCCTGCCCCACTCCTGTGGCCACCCCCCACCACACACACTCACACACACACACGCACGCACGCACGCACACGCACGCACACACACACACGCAGCAATGTCTGCAGTAAGACACAGCCCTGCTCATTGCCTCATAATAACTTCACAAGAGCAGGTTGCCAGTGAATATCGACCAACTGTGTAAATCTGTTGAGACTGCGAAAAGGGATTCAGAGAAGTCTGAGATGCTCTTGGCCTCCGTCGTTCTTTCTCGGGCTTGGGAAATAAGGCATGTACTGGGGGCAAGTTGCTGAGTTGGTAAGCCGGTGGGCTGTAAAGTGGGCCACGGCTGCATGAACTTGTGCAGTGTGTTCGGACTTGCTCTCACCTGAGTGTGAGGCTGGGAGTGGCTCCTGCCTCCTGTCCCCAGAGGGTGGGGAGCAATCACACTGGTGGCAGAGGTCACAAACTGAGTGAAAGGGTAGCACTGGGATATTGTCTTGGGATGAATGGGGTTTCTTTAAGCTGTGGGGGAGAGGGGGGAGGAGCACAAGGAAAAGATTAGCTCTACGAAGGGACAAGGTATTTGGGCAAAAGGTTGGAGCCCGGATTATCTGTTCCAGAATCAGTAGTGGGAGGAAAGATGGCAAAGTATGCAAGAAGCCAGTTCTGGAGAGCCCTGACCGCTAGACTAAGATGTTTGGATGTTTCCTTGGCGTGCAGAGATGTGTTTGAAGGATTTCAAGTTGCAAAGTGCAGGAAGCAAATAGTTTTAGTGATGAGAGGGGAGGGTGATTGTGGACAGGGAAGGAGCCTCTTAATCTAGGGAGGAACAAAAAAATATGAACCCCCTCTTGACTCAGCAAAACTGAGTCCTGTGTGTCAGGCAGTTGGGATTCAAAGGTAAGTAAAGTGGGGTCCCTTCACAAGAAAAGGATGTGAAAACCAAATCACCTCAGTCGTCATGCTGATAGTGAGAAAATGGCCACCTACAGGAGAATGAATGAGTAGTTAACTGACAGACGTTGCCGCGAAGTCGCAGGATGCTAAGATCACAAGATTTGGCCTTTGTTCACAATGAAAGGAATAATACCCTCAGTTCGCTTGTAGCTTCTGGCAGGGATTTGGTCCCTTAAACTGGTTGTCCTGGTTCTTTGCTTGTCCTCCCAACTACCATACTGTGTTCCCAGCACACAGCCAGGGCCAGCCTTTGTACTCAGAAGTCCGCTCATGTTACTTCTCTTGCCCAAACTCCACAGTGGCTCCCATCTCGGGGTATGAGCCAGAGTCCCTGCGGTGGTCCGCAAGGCACCCTGCCCATTACTGCTCTGGTCTCCACTCCTCCCGCACTCCCCATTGTGCTCTGGCCTCCGTTGCCTGCTTGGTGTTCCTCAGATCCCCCTGGAATGCTCTCCCTTGAGGCCTCACACCTGCATGTCTCCATGTCAAATCGCACCTCCTCGAAGTCTGCTCAGATCTCTCCGGACCGTCCTATTTAAAACTGTAACTTGTTCTCACACCCCTGCCTTGGTCCTCCCCATCCTCCTGACCTTAGTCTGCCTGTTAATGTTTGTGACTTTAATTGCTTTCAAACACAGTACATCTTTTATCACTACCACTGCTGTTACTAGTGTGTTGCTGTTCCTCAGCAGACCTCTCCACATTGCCCCCCCCCCCCCCCCGCCCCCCGTATGCAGGCTGTGCAAAGGCAGGAGTCTTCACCTGTCGTGTGAACTGGTGCGTCACAAATGCTCACAACAGTATCTGGTACAAATTAGAGTGAGCGAATGTTTGGATGCATTGCGATTTTCCTGCCGTTACTGATAAGGCCTCGTTAACTACCCTTTCCCACCCCGTATTAAGTGGGTTTTGGTCATGGGAAAGAATAATTGATCCGGCCATGATCTGAATTCTCTGTATAGCTTACCCAATTTTTGTTTTCTTCAGATGACCCATTTCCTCTGAGATTATTAGAGCAAGGTTCTATGAAGTGTGTACAATAATTAGAGAACAAAATTTGAAGTTTGCTTTTCACATAAAAGACGTTTATTTGGCAGAAGGGTCCAATCATATTATATCATAGAGGATCTGTGCCCCGCAAGGCTGAAATGGACTTTTCTATAAAAATCTGGCAATGCTAGGGGCGCCTGGGTGGCTCAGTCGGTTAAGTGTCTGACTTCTGCTCAGGTCGTGGTCTCGCCGTTTGTGAGTTTGAGCCCCATGTCAGGCTCTGTGCTGACAGCTGAGAGCCTGAAGCCTGCTTCGGATTCTGTGTCTCCCTCTTTCTCTGCTCTTTCCCCACTTGTGCAGTCTCTCTCTCTCTCTCTCTCTCAAAAATAAATATTTAAAAAAAAATAAAATCTGACAAAGCTAGAAGCTAAGTTCCTCTGCTTCTCGAACATACATTACCCGGATGCATTTCAGTAATTTCTAACAGTGAGCTCTCCAATCATAACTGTCTTGGGGAATATCTGTGAACCCCAAATTGGGTATGACCTTTACCATTCTATTACTCTTAATTCTGGCAGTAAACATACACACACACACACACACACACACACACACACAGACACACACACACATCCTGAAAAAAAAAAGAAATGAGAGGGAATATAAGGTGGAGAAAGAGTTATTGCATAAAAGGACCACAGTTTAATTTTTTTAACGTTTATTTATTATTTTTGAGAGACCTAGAGACAGATTATGAGCAGGGGAAGGGCAGAGAGGGAGGGAGATACAGAATCCAAAAGGCTCCAGGCTCTGAGCCGTCAGCACAGAGCCCGACGCGGGGCTCGAACTCACAGACCATGAGATCATGACCCGAGCCGCAGTCGGCCGTTTAACCAACTGAGCCACCCAGGCGCCCCTAAAAGGACCACAGTTTGGGGGGATGGCTGGTATTTTTGTATTGCTTTTTCGACCTCACCTGCTTTTCTTCTGTGCACACGCACATTAGAACACTCATATGTTCTCACCCCCCCACCTGCTCCTTCCATCAAAAAAAGTTGTTGCAGGAAATTCAGGAAATCATAGTGGACATTTTGGAGATGTGCAGACCTTTGGATAACTTCTAATTACACAGTCCGCCCTCTTACAAGTAATTTGCAAAGGTGAGTTGGGGACTCTTGAGAGTTTCAGATGGAAAAATTTCAGGAATACTGTGTGAATGGTTTTCCCCCCACCACCCCTCCAAATGAAAAACTTCCTTCTTCTGAAGAGCTGTTACTATACCTTTTTATTGCATTACTCATTTCTCAGTGGGGTTATTATGTGCAAGATGGGCAAACATTGGTTCTTGGGAGGCAAAAAAACAAACCCAATTTATGTATAAAGGACAGATGTACACACAGTACATAAACAAATATAGAATATAGCTATGGTGTTACAATTTCATGGGAGGGCAATTACGAAAAGTCTAAAAACCACTCGTAGGGGCGGAAGCAATGATGGAAATAATAGTTGTGTAACACCACTCTGACCTAGACTCCTAGGCACCAGCCTAGGGCACGAATGGCTCGTTCTGGGCATTCATGGTTTTGCATGATGTCCGGAGGGAGTCGTTCTGATAGTTTAGTTGTGAGCTGTGGCCAAGGGCCTAAGTCTGTAAGAGGACAGGTGGGCCCATTTGATGCAGCAGGCTATCGGTCAACAGACAGAATTGCTCAGGTTACCTGGAGTCCTGCAGGGCTGAGGGGAGGGTTTGCTGGGCTTCCAGAGACCAGCAGGCAGGAGCAGCACTGGGGAATGTGAAGGGCGTTTGGAATGTCCCACGTAAGCCACCTCCCCAAGGAGCAGCACGTCCCCTTTCCTTCTTGCTTCTTTCGTTAGTGTAGCTCCCTTTGCCATGGTCATTTGAGCAGAGCTGAATGCAGCAGCTGGCGGGACAGACCTGTGGCCCCTGCAGATTGGCAACACTAGGTCAGCCCTTGTTAGGAACAGGAGAGTGCCACACGTGACATGGACATAGCTGCCTGTGCCTGCGGACTTTCTGGAGGCCACCCTTCTGAGAATTGTGGTCACGATTCCCTGTGCATGTAGCTTTCTGAGGGGGAAGTGGGTTTCCTTTAGCATCTACTTAGACAAAGACTGAATTTTAAAGTTTTATTCAATCTTCCTTTTTTTTTTTTAAAGTTTATTTATTTATTTTGAGAGAGAAAAAAGTGGGGGGGAGGGGTGGAGAGAGAGAGAATCCCAAGCAGGCTTTGCACTGTCAGCACAGAGGCTGATGCAGGGCTCGATCTCACAACCCTGAATCATGACTTGAGCCAAAATCTCAAGCGTCAGATGTTTAACCAACAGAATCACCTAGGTGCCCCTTTAAGCTTCTTAAAGCTTGTCTAATTCCTTAACATCAGGAGAGGAAAAGTTTGCCCAGACTTGTCAAGGACCTCACACAAGTACCCAGCACTTGTAGCTCGTTCAGTCTGTCTCTTGAGGTTGATTGTGAGGAGCTTGAGGGGTAAGCCTTTTATCTTCATCTATTTCTTTAGCACTTAGTACAGTACATGACATACAGGAATTTTCATTAAATTTTGTGATAAGACAATGGCCTTCCACATGGAAGAGGTAACTGAAAATTCGAACATCACCAAAGGACAAATGCTGTAATCTTCTATTTTATCTCAAGTCAGACTACAAAGGTCCTCATCTTAGAGTTTAGTTGTGCACCTTAATATTTATTAGGTTACTTTTAAAGAATATTTTCATTAAAAAATCCTGAGTGTCAATTAGGAAAAAAAAAGAGTAGAGAGAAAATTGCAACATGTAAGAGAAAGATTAATCTCCTTAATATATAAAGAGTCTCTTTCAAATAAGTAAATAAAAGAACATTGAGTTAGAGCTTTTTTGCCTACCTGAATTCATAATTAATGTTTTAAAAAAGTAAGCTTATGAAACATATTCAAATTCATTAAAGAAAGTCAAATTATGAAAGTATTCCATTTTGCCTATCATATTGATAAGGATTAAAACATCGCTGTTGTTAGGGGTAAGGGAAACAGGTATTCATCCCCTTAGATGGGAGTATAAATAAAATATAATCTTAGGGAGCCTGGGTGGCTCATTGGGTTAAGAGTCCACCTTCGACTCAGGTCATGATCTCACGGTTCGTGAGTTCGAGCCTTGTGTCGGGCTCTGTGCTGACCGCTTGGAGCCTGGAGCCTGCTTCAGATTGTGTGTTTCCCTCTGCCTCTGTCCCTCCCCCACTTGCGTTCTCTCTCTCTCTCAAAAATAAACAGACATCAAGAAAATTTTGAGAGTAATATATAGGGGCTCCTGGGTGGTTCAGTTGGTTGAGCGTCCGACTTCGGCTCAGGTCATGATCTCGTGGTCTGTGAGTTCGAGCCCCGCGTCGGGCTCTGTGCTGACAGCTCAGAGCCTGGAGCCTGCTTCACATTCTCCCTCTCTCTCTCTGCCCCTGCCCAACTCATGCTCTGTCTCTCTCTGTCTCAAAAATAAATAAACATTAAAAAAAAAGGAGTAATATATAATCTTCTAGGAGGATGATTTGGCAACAAATATTTTTGCGACTCAGCACATTCTTTCCCAAGAATGTTTATTGCCACATTTACAAAAGAGAGAAGTTATAAGCAACCTGCATGATGAAGAATAAGTTATTAAAGGAGGTAGATACAAATGATGGTTATATGGTCATTAAAAATCAAGTTTGTGAAATCTCATATCGTGTGACTGAACTACAATCATAGACAACCATATCTACGGTATATGTTGTATTCAGAAAAACGTATCTATTCTCTTAATGTTAATTATATGTATTGCTAGATCAAAAATTATAGTTCTTGATACTTTTCAAAATTGCTTGTTTTTATAGTAGGGCAATAGCCCTTGCATAATCAGGAAAGTTATTTGATAATACAAAGCACAGTCTATGGGTTCTTTAAGGTTCCTTCCCCAGTGGTTAAACAAGGAAAAGTAGTTTAATCAAAACCTTGAATGTGTAATTTAATAACTATTCAACAGGTTACTAAAACAGAAGCAAGTAGAGGCTGTGTGGACTTGGAGAAGGAGCCAGGACTTCTCAGTTAGATGGTCCTGGGTTGGGATCCTGGTTGTAGCTGTGGGACCTACAGTTGGTGTTGGACCTACAATTCCCCCATTTATGAAGTGGATATATTAATCATCTCTGTCCTCTTAGGACTGTCTCGGGAAGCAATTCGAGTAGTGAGGGGGGCACTTAGCACAGGGTGTGACCCAGTGAACAGGTGGCCCTTCTTAAGAGGAGCAATCTAGCAGGAGGAGTATAGCATTTCCTTTAAGAGATCCAAACTTGAAAACCATTTATTAGGAAGTGATGACTCCCTTTCCAAAGGAGAACTATTGTGATGGTGTATTAATGTTCGATTACCTGAACTTAACAGCTTAAAGTGCACACATTTATCATCTAATGGTTTCTGTGGGTCAGAAGTCTGGCCGTGCCTTAACGGGATCCTCTACGGGAGGCTCCCATCAAGATGGTGAATGCGGTAGGGCACCTGGGTGGCTCAGTCAGTAAAGCATCTGGCTCTTGATCTCAGCTCAGGTCTTGATCTCAGGGTCGTGATTTCAAGCCCTGCGTTGGGCATGAATCCTACTTAAAAAAAAAAAAAAAGGTGGCGATTGGGGCTGGATTCTCCTGTGAAGACATCTGCTTCCTCATTCATTGGTTGTTAGCAGCATTCAGTTTCCTGGGGTTATATGTAGGGTTCATGCTCGTAATAGCAAGACAGAGTCTTAATTAACTCGGTGTAATTAAGGGGATGCCAGTCTGTCACCTTCGCTTTACTGGTTACAAGAAAATCACAGGTCCCGCTCCCACTCAAGAGAAGGTAATCATGCAAACATGTGAGTACCCTAAAGGGGGATCGAGTAAGGGGTTGCTTTGCTAAAAATGATATTCGCATGTGTTCCATACACAGAAATGAGTGCACTATTTTAGAAAGTGATTTGGTTGAAGAAAATATTGGCTCACATTTTAATAACATTGTTTGGAAAGCAAGATGAAGCCACCCTGTGCTTGTTTCGTATTAACCGTCAAGGGCCAGTAGCGCTGTCATCTGGTTTAGAGCTTGAGGACACGGCTCTCTTCCTTGAAAGACCCGGTTATCTTCCAACTCAGGGCGCTTTTGGGATCTCAAGACTCGCTACTTTGTAAATGATGGGTAATTGAACTATTACTTCAAAGATGATTTTTCTTTTCTCTAATGTCAGACTTTCTTTTATTATTTCTGCATTCTTTATAAGTACTCATTTCAGTGAACATAAACTTTGCTTTGTCTCACCCAGATTCACTGTTAAGTGTTAAACCTTCGTTTGTTCTCTAGATGGAAAAAAGGCATTTGTTTTGCTTTGAACTTGGCTTTCTCAAATGAGAAGCGTGGCATTTTGTGTTCTCTGCTGGGCTCCCTCCCCCTCCTTGCCCTGGCTCAGAGTTCTGATTAGTCAACTCTCCTCTGTATAGGAAAATGTTGATGAATAATGCTAAGAATTGTATGAGTTTCATAAAGGCCCAAATGAGATTGCTGTCTGAGATGAGTATACTGAAATGCAGAGTGTAATGTTTTTTGGAGGTACATTTGTAATCCAGAAGATGAGTATGGGGGACTGATCATACCCATAACCAAGGGGTAAGAGAGAGGCCCTGATGAGTAGCAGAACTTCCTTCCTGCTGTGAACAGGTGTACCAGCTGCCCCATTATGGTACTTGGAGTGCCTGCAGGTTGGAGTCTTGGCAATTGGACTCTGGGAAATTCTTTGTAACATGCACTTATCAGAGCCTAAATGTATGGTTGGCTGACCAAATTTGGCAAGGCACTGTTAAGTCCTGCACCATCTTACAGTGTAGAACTCCTGCGAGGAAACACCAAGTCTCCCCACTCTTCATTTCAAAGAGACCATTTGCCCTTGCTAGGCGTATTCTGATTTTGCATGGCATACATTTTAGAATTCACTACAGAGAGATGCTCAGCCTTCTGTTCTTTAGGGCCATTCGTTTGCCAGAACACTGGATTAGATAACAAATAGCTACACGTTTCCATTATTCGTATTACAACATGTGTGTGGAGTGCTAACCTTTTCAGAAAACTTGCATATCTTTTCTTGATTGAATGAATGCATCCACCTGTGGACCTGAGACAGATGGCATTGTCTCCATTTTGTAGGTGAGGAATCTAATCCTAAAGGATTTGACCTTCCAAGATCTTGTCACACAGAAGTAGAGCCAAGGCCACCTCGTTCCAAACCTCAGATACCTTTTATGAATGAACCGTGGTGAAGGGCGGGGGTCTGTTTGAATCCCACCTCTTCTCTGTCCCGGCTTTGTGACCTTGGGCCGTTACTAATCTTCATAGCCTCAGTTTTCTCATGTGTAATGTGGGGAGACTGTCAAAAGGACAATTTAAGCATAGTTGCTAAACGTGGGGCACTCACTTTATGGCACCCATTGATAGAGTTGATTCTGCTCTTATTCTCACAATTTAGGTGTTGGTTGGACTCCCTGGCCTATCTCCTTCAACCCCACGGGATGTGGTATCTGAAACTCCAGGCCCATAACCCACCATCAGTGGAAGGGAGAATGCTGGTGCAGGTTTCCTCAAGGTTCCACTGGACGTGGCCCGATTTCTGCGGTCCTGGATCATACTCCCCTACAGGAGGGTTGCCGTGATGGGGGATGAGATGCTCTGAAGGCAAGAGGATGAGCTGAGGATAGTGGAAAAAGTAGAAGGTGTGACTTTGGGGCAAACTCTCAGAGTTGCTGTTTAGATACATTAGCAGTTTGTTTCAAGGGAAAAAAAGGAGTAGGGAGGTATGATGGGTTTCACTTAGTGTGGCATCCAAAAAATTCTGAATTCTGACTGCTTGGCAGTGATTTGGATTCTAATTTGTCACTAGTACAGATAGCACTATCATGGCTGTGTTAACACAAGAAGCCATGTCTTCTTACCCACTCAGAATCCATCTCAGGTACTAATAAGTCAGAGAAAGACAAATATCTTATGATTTCACTCATATATGGAATTTAAGATACAAAACAGTTGAACGTAAGGGAAGGCAAGCAAAAATAGTATAAGAACAGGGAGGGCAACAAAACATAAGAGACTCTTAGATACAGAGAACAAACTGAGGGTTGCTGGTGGGGTGTTGGGTGGGGGGATGGGCTAAATGAGCGATGGGCATTAAGGAGGGCATTTGTTGGGATGAGCACTGGGTGTTATATGTAAGTGATGAATCACTAAATTCTATTCCTGAAATGACTATTACACTATATGTTAGCTAACTTGTATTTAAATTATATATATATATAAAACACCATCTCAGGTGCTAGCAGCAATTATCCTGCTGAAATGAAGTCGGTGTCTTCTATGTGTATGCCAAGGAAGGTTGTTTCTGGAACTGCAGCATCTGGCCCCTCAGTCCTGCCCTCTATCTTTGAACCAGAGACCAGCTATGCTCCTAGAGTTCTGAGCACATGTCTTTTTAAACCACATTAAAAGCATTGTTGCCCTTTTCCCCATTCAAAAATAAAACCACCCCTTTAAGAGGAGAGATCCCTCTGCTTTCCTGCATGAGATCTGAGACGTGGTGCAGCAGAGAATGACCTCCTCTGAGCTCTTTTAAATTTGCACCCCATAGCAAGTTGTCTGTGCGCACTTTTAAAGCATGGCACCGGACACACACACGTGCCCACCAGCATTTGATGAAAGGCTACAATTTCAAGGTACGACAGTATTAAACCATTCAAAAAAGCTAATCTGCATTCTCACCTAATTTAAACTCTTAGACAAGTTGCTTAAACTTTCCAAGTTACCTATAAAATAGGAATAAGAAGAGCTGCGTCACAAAATTGTTACAGAGAACATAAGCTCTCAGTAAAAGTCAAATGTTAATTTGCTTTAAAAACCAACAAACAGAACCTGGAAGCGCTTGTTGGCAGCAGAGCATTGTCACAACAAGCTCTTCTTTTTTAATATAGAAAGCTAAGAAAATACAGAAATGCATAAAATTAAAGTTCGTTAAAAACTTCACCTTACAGAAAAGTAATAAGACATCTTGATGTCTTTGCTCCCTGGGTTTTTTTTTAACTTTAGATATTTGTGTGTGTGAAACATGTCGTGCCAACAGAGGTCCATAGAACATACATGCACAGCTTAAGGATCACTGTGAGTGCCTGTCACTCAGTTGAGCAGCCAGAACATTGCCAGTTCCTATAAACTCGTGTGCCTGACTTCATTTATTTCGATTTTAAAAATCAAGTTGGATTTATGTACTTCATAGTGTGTTCTTTTTCCTACTTTATCATCTGCATTTACCTGTAATGTGATCATTTTAGGTTGTTTTCTTGCCTTTGGAGCTTAATTTTTTTTTTAACGTTTTTATTTTATTTTTGTGAGACATAGAGACAGAGCATGAGCAGGGGAAGGGCAGAGAGAGAGGGAGACACAGAATCTGAAGCAGGCTCCAGGCTCTGAGCTGTCAGCACAAAGCCCGACGCGGGGCTCGAAGTCACAGACCGCGAGATCATGACCTGAGCCGAAGTCGGCCGCTTAACTGACTGAGCCACCCAGGCGCCCCATGGAGCTTAAAGTAAACTCAGGGACTACCGTTATCTTAATGATAATTATTGCTGATAATCTAATATATTCCAGACACTCTGTCTAAATGTTTAAGGTTATACTACCCTATAAGCTGCTGTAGTTCCTCATTTAACTACTGGGAGAACAGACTTTCAGAATATTTAAGTAAATCACCACAGTGATCTAATAAGCAACAGGTCTGAGATTACAGCCCAAGTTCCTTGTCATTTCTACTCTCCCTGGCTGCCTTGTGGACTACCTATTGGAAGTGCAATGCACACTGAAGGAACTGGCCATTAAATGTATTTCTGCCTAATTCTAAGCAAGAATAACCCACATGACTATGCTCTAGTTTTTAAATGGTGCTGATGCCATAGAAACCCAAATGGAGGGAAACTTCAACAAGAAATGTGGGAAAAGGGTAATTTCTTGATAATCTAAACAGTATCACATGCAGAAGGCCTGTTTTCTTTGGAGGGCCCCTTGTGTTGAGTTGTCTGGTCCTCCCCCTCGCTCCCGCTCCACCTCCATATTGTAGAGGAGTAAAGTCTGGACTTTTATGTTCTAAGTAGCCTTCCCGCTGTGTTTTCTACATCTGTGCATCTGTAATTACGGTACCACCTGGGGGAAGAACAGCTCTCCTCCTCCTCCTCGCTTTGCCCATGGAGACATTGCCCTGTTGAGTCTAAAAGAATGAAGTGGTTGCTATGGTTGCCACGCAGCGACAATGTCCAGCTCGGTTTGACTTGAAAGTCACGCTGCTGCGTGTAGAAGGGCAGAGACTCAATTTAGCCCAGCAACAGTTGCTCATTATATTCTATAGGTATAGTCACTGTGGCATCCTTGGCTGTATTCTGTGAACTCAAAGATGTGTACAGAAATAGAATGTGAAGAAAAGGCTCTGTCTGTTTAGGTAGAAAAGCATCTCTCCCATAAATAACTTTGGTTCTTGCATGATATGCTATCGCTGTTGTTAAGGTTAATGAGGCAGCCGTGGTTCCACGTTGATTTATACAAGCCTCATTTTCAGCCTCACTATAGTGTCTTTTTGAGGTATGGAAATCCACTGCCTGGGACCAGTGAATAGCAAAAGACTGTTAGGATTTTTCAAATGGCGATTAAACGCCAACAGCTACTACCACTTGCTGAGGACCATAAAAGGAGTGGAGTAAGGTGGTCACTGTTAGATAGACATATTTATGTTTGAATTCTTACACTGTAGGTGTCCAACTTAAGTAATGCCGTAATCAGTTTGAGTTCAGTTAATCATGCTTGCATTAAAATAGGTTTTTCCATTGAAAGGGGCATTGTTGGGATGAGCACTGGGTGTTGTATGTAAGCCATGAATCATGGGAATCTACCCCCGAAACCAAGAGTACGCTGTCTACACTGTATGTTAGTTACTTTAACAATAAATTATATTAAAAAAATAAATTAAAAAGGTTTTTTGAAACTTAGTGGCAGTAACACAACTTAAAAAGAGTTTAATGTGTCTCAACTTAATGTCCGAAGTATGGTACAATTCTTCGAAAAAGCTGGAGAATTTTGGAACATTTTCTTGTGAGAGGCTACTTCTAAAATGTAATCGAATGCAGTTCAGATGGACTTTTTAATTTTTTAGTAATTCTTTAAAATTTTTAATTCATTTAAAAATCTTTAATTTTACTGTGGCACAGAATGACTTTTGATGGTTTCCTGTGTTGGTGCGGAGTCCTGGTAAACAAGGAAGTCTCCCAGGTTGCTTTTCTTTTCAGCCGGACTGGCAGTCTTTGATGAGAGGCAAGTGTTCTTTTCTCGGTGCTGTTTAGAGATGTCTCCGTAGAATCTTGCATCTCACAAGACTTGATCTCATTGGTGGGTTCTTTCCAAACGCCCTGCTAAAGCTGCTGAATCCCTGAAACTTCAGAGCTGGCAGCATCTTTGGCAGCGGCCTTGACTATTAAAGCATCATGTGCCGACAGACGAGTGTGCCTCACTAAAACAATGTCAGAATACGTTCAGGCGTCAGGCCTAGGAGTTCATTCCTCCCACCCGATTCTCCCCACCCTTGATTTTCATCAGCCTTGTGCTGTTGACTTCTCACAACTCTTATCCTGGGGCTCAGGGAACAGGCAAAACCTTTGGGCCAATACATTCAAATTGAGCAAGGGCGAAGAAATTAGCATTACTGTATTTCTGTAGGGCTCAGGTTACCTGCTCCTAAGGTCTTTTTTGTAAAGTTCCTAGTTTTTGTTGTTGCTACTGTGCCACTGCCGCTCTGCCTTCTGGGTGTGTGCTACTCTGTCTAATCAACATTTAAATGCTGAAGTTTGTCAAGACTCAGTACTAGGCTCCCATCTCTCCTCTGTCGGTACTTTGTGATGTAGATGGACAAAGGTGAGATTTCCCCTGTGGGAGATGACTTGCGAGTGTCCATCTCTAGCCCAGGCCACCTCTCTGAGCCCCAGATCTGTCTGTGTCACTGCAAACTGAACATTCTCTGCTTCTGTGTGCTATTTCAAACAAGTGTTCAGATTCAAACTCCTGTCTGATACCACCCCCCACCATAATCCTTCCCTCAACACAGATTGGGCTTTCCTCCTTGTCCTCTTCCCATGAAAAGCACCATCATCCACTCACCTTCACAGCCCAGGAGTCTCCACACCATCTCCCTCACCCCCTTTATGCTCAATAGTGTCTACATGCTTTCAGTCGTGACTCTTAACTCTCTGTCCTTCATATGACTCTGTCTGGTGATCTGGTCCTTGCCCCCCTCACTCATTCCTAGAACCACCTCCCCTGGCCATCCTGGTCCTCATCTGTCCCTCAGATGAACCCTTCCCACATTAGAACCCTCTCACAAGTAACCTTTTCCTGGCTACTGTGCACTATCCTACTGATTTCATATGAAGGACTGTGTCCTTAGAGGAACCTTCCCTTGATACTTAGATGGCCATTCTTCATGGTATAAGCTCTTAAGATCTGTGCGGCTCTCTCGGAAGACATTTTGTCCCATAAGAATAAGGACTGTGCCCTTGCTCATGGCATATACTTGCTGACTAGAGCAGGGTCCAGCACTAG
Organism: Paguma larvata; assembly: GCA_030068075.1. Lineage (NCBI taxonomy): Eukaryota > Metazoa > Chordata > Mammalia > Carnivora > Viverridae > Paguma > Paguma larvata. Next base: position 93,941,925 of record CM057826.1, on the reverse strand, counting down.
GTAAGCACTTGGCAAATACTTGTTTAGTGAATGAATGAATGAATGAATGAATGAAGCAAGCCAGGCTCTGTGTCTAGCAGTTCACCTACATCATCTTCCTTGAGCTTCAAAATCATGTTCAGATTGCTTAAAGAGCTTACCAGGGCCACTCTGGGAGCAACAAAACAGCAGGGAGTCACCTCGGGGCTGGGGAGTCCCCCAAGTCTAGGCTCTTCTCCCATCACCAGCTTTCTCCAGGAGGATTTCTCAAGAAATCCGCTGTTAGATTTAATTAATAGGTTAGTGATGATAAAAGGAGAAAGGAGCAGGGGTTCATCACATAAGGGAAATTAGGGGAGAGTTTGAGGAGATTTGCATTTTACAGGTACTAATTTCCTTAGGGTAGTTTATTTTTTAAAAAAAATTCTCATAAATAATAAGCTTGGGAAACTATAGAATTGGATCAGCAGATTTTGCTGCCAAACCTCTAAGTGACATTCCAAGTCTACCATCCACTGCTTCCTGAGGTGGTCTGTCCTCTAGAGCCACCCTGACCGGTTCCTAATCTCCAGGCTTGTAGCTTCTTTCTCCTTCTTTCTTTCAGCTTCTTTCTCCTCCACCATTTTAGTTCTTATGTTTTTAGACCCCATTTATCCCACCCCCCCAAGAGATACCTGTTGATCACTCTTGATGTGCCAAGCACTGTGGTGGGACCCACCCTTATTCCTGTTGCTTGTAAAGATCTACCCCTCTTCTCAGTAACCACCACACATTCAAGAGGAACCGTCATTAGTTTTGTAATGAGGTCTTGACTATATAAATGTGCAGAACTTTAATTAAACATTGAATACTTTCTGTACCGGGCTCTGTAGTAGGCTTGGAATTTTAGGAATAGACACGTTCAGTGTTTGGTGGTCTGTTTGCACTACCAGGAAGGAATGGGCAGATAACTAGTGTAAAATCATGAAGGACATAAAATTCACCAAAGCGGTACGGATTTTAACTACTGGATATCTCTCAGGCGTCTGTCCATTCTTGACTCAAACACTATGCAGAAAGTAACCTAAGAGATCTCGTATTTGGGCAAGAGGTAGGACTAGTTTATTTTCTTTATTAATTTCTCACTCTTCTGTCCCCACACCCCGTTTATCTACATACAATTAATTCACTGCGAGTAAATGTCTTATTCCTAATATATGACAACTTCTAGCACTTAGTGGACAATTCATAAATGTTACTGTCTTTTCCCAGAAAGCAGCGACATGTATTTATCTCAGACTTGAAGTTAGTGGAAAAAATACTGACCATCAAGCACACATCTATCTACCTTATTTGAATTTGACCCAATAGTTAAGCTGCATGGACTCTATAATAGATAAAAATATTGGTCTTCAGAGTGGAAAGTGGAAAAAAATATATTGGGACATCTATTTTTTTTAATTTATTGCCTCTTAAAATTTTCTTTTTTCCTTTAGACCAAAATGTAGTTACTAATTTGGAGCTAATAATTATAGCAAGAAAGAAGTATACAAAGTTAATACACAAAAGTCAGTCACTTTTTCTGTACATTGTCAGTGAATAAGTGGAATTTGAAATTAAAAACACAACATCATTGACAGTAGCATCCCCTCCAATGAAATACTTAAGTTTAAATCTAACAATATATACAAGAACTATATGAGGAAAGCCACAGCCCTCTGATTAACAAATCTGAGAAGCACTACATGAAGAGACTTAATCTCACCAAGGCCAACTCTAACCAACTTAATGTATAGATTCAGTGCAATTTCAGTCAAAAGTCCAGAAGTTATTTTATGGATATTGACAACCTAATTCTAAAGTTATCACGGAGAAGCAAAAGACCCAGAATAGCCAACACACTACTGAAGGGTAATAATTGGAGGACACTACCTGACTTCAAACTTACTAAAAAGCTCTAGTGAACAAGACAGTGTGATAGTGGTGACAGAGTCGACAGTACATCACTGGACAGGAATAGAGAGCCCAGAAATAGACCCACGTAAGTATAGTTAACTGATCTCGGACAAAAGAGCAAAGCAATACAATGGAATAAAAATGGTCTTTTTAACAATAAAAGTAGAAAGATGACTGGCTGCCAAGGGTGAGAACAGGGAAGGAGAGATGAATAGAAAGAACAAAGAGGATTTTTAGGGAAGTGAAAATACTATATATGATACTGTAGTGGTGGATACATTTGTCCAAACACATGGCATATACAATACCAAGAGTGAATCCTAGGGTAAACTATAGAGCTCAGGTCATAATGATGTGTCAACGTCGAGTCATTGATTATAACAAATGTACAGTTAGGGCAGGGAAATGTTGAAAATGGGAGAGGCTGCCCCTGGGTAGGGGCAGGGGGTAAATGAGAAAGCTCTGTAAATTCTCACTTTTGCTGCCAACCTACAACTACTCTAAGAACTTTTTTTTTAATGGAGACAGTGTTAGTATAACAGCAGCAATACCAAACATTCCCATTGCTCTGTCTCAGCCACTGTTGCGAGCTCTTTACATATGTTAGTTAGTCTTCATAAAAAACCTTACGAAGTACTGTCTTTATCCCTTTTTGACAGATAAAGAAATAGGCAGACAGAGGTTTGATAACTTGCTAATGAAGCTGACAGGCAGTAGACTGTCAAACCCAGGGAGTCTGGTACCAAAGCTCTGCTCTCAACCATTCTGCTAAGCTGTAGTACATGTGTATAATTTGCAAATAAATGTTACGTGTGCTCAGAATACTTGTACTAGTAGGAATATATGATAAAGTTGAGACCATTGTTTGAGAAGGCCTTATGCAGAATGAATACTGACCTTTGTTCACTGTTAATACTATGTATCATCATACCATGGGGATGAGATTTGTCTATAAAAGGGACTGGGCTGGGGTGCCCGGGTGGCTCAGTTGGTTAACCATCCGACTCTTGGTTTCAGCTCAGGTCAGGTTTGTGAGTTCAAACCCCACATAGGACTCCATGCTGACAGTGTGGAGCCTGCTTGAGATTCTCTCTCTCCCTCTCTTTCTGCCCTTCCCCTGCTCACTCTCTCTGTCCCTCCCTCAAAAATAAATAAACTTAATAAAAAATTTTTTTGAAAGGGGACTGGGAGAAGGAGTAGATTGTTCCTTTCTAGAGGAAGGGTCCTGATGCTTATTGGGAAACATCCTTAGGTAAAGAGGGGTGAGGAGGAAAAAGGAAGGAAAAATTAGGTTAGAATGTATGCATAAGATATTATGAAAATAAAATGGGTGTGTCTTTTTTTTTGAGAAAGTGAAGGGTACAAATTGAACTGGAAAGAAATGAAGGAAGAATGGCAAAGAACACGAGGGCCTGCTTAGCATAGGTTTGTTTTAAGATGGAAGCAGGGCAGGAGATGAAGAAATGGAGGCCTTTGAGACATGCTGATACTCTCTGGTTTCCAGAGCCCCGCCCAAAGCTCAAGGTCAAGTCCTGGAACCGAATTAAGTGAGATGCACACAAATTTGTAAGAACAAACTAAGTGCTTAGAAGTTATGTGACCAAAGACCCAGGTCAATTCACAGAAAGGTAAAACTAATGAACATCTAACAAGCTCAGTTCTACAGAATGTCCTAAAACCACTTAGATGTTTTTGGTTTTTTTTTTTTAACCTGTTAATGAAACAAAGCAAAAACATACAGGCATAAAGCCCTTACCTGCACCCTCTGTTTTAGGTATCCTGATCCCATTACATTTGGTGGTACACTTTTGGTAAAGTCTGGTGGTGTGTGTATGTGTGTATACAGATATGTGTATATTTTAAAACTATATATAACATATAAACATGTATATAAAACTACTGTTTCTTTTTAAATCCTGCCTAATAAAGCAATCTCAGATACAGTAAATGCCACACGGCTGTCCTAGCATTATAGTGAAGTGGGAACATGTGGAAATGACACGTTTATCATATTTAATTTAGCAAGTCAGCAGAGCATTAGGCAGACATAGCCCAGAATAGTTAGAGAGACTGTATAATCATGCCAGAAAATGTCTGATTATAATGCTGGAAAGAGCAAGACACAATTGTACCTTATAGGCTACCTCTCTTATAGTATTTGTCACCTTATGTTGAAATTACTTGTCATTGGGGTACCTGGATGGCTCAGTTGGTAGAGCACGTGACTCTTGATCTCTGGGTTGTGAGTTCGAGCCCCATGTTGGATATAGAAACTACTTTTAAAAAATTATAATAAAAAATCTTAAAAAAAAAAAAGAAAAAAAGAAGAAATTCCTTGTCCTTACCTGACTGTCTTTATGGTCTTTAGGACTTGGGAGTGCCAAGCACAGAGATGGGCTAATTTATACTACAGTGTATGTTAAATGTATCCACACTGCTTGCCCATGGTGGACAATGCTGGATGAATAATAAACTTCTTCCCACCAAACAATACCCAAGAGCTAACAGTTTTTCATATTTTTAAAATGATGGCAAGTGGCATTTAGAGAGTTTGTTTTCTACATTGTATAGATTTAAAGTATTATCTTAGGTTTCTTGATTGAAGGGTAAATGAAAGGATTGATAAAAATTCTCTGGTGCAGTATTGGTAACTTCAGTAAGGTATCTACCGTAAATGCACGTATAGAGAGATGATTGGTATGTGGTCCTGTTACAGAAATCATTAGGGCAAAAGCAGTACATTTCAGATAATCTCCAGGATGCTTTGAAGCTGGATTCTTCTCATTCTGATTCTCATTGTCAGAAAGGCAAACTTTTTGAAGACAAATTTTAGTAGGCCTTGACCATCAGCCAAATGGTAGAATATGCTACTAAAGCAGAGGGTTCTGAATCTTAACCCCAAGAGAATTACTGAGCTGTCCAAACACAGACAGTGAAAGACTCAAAGTGGAGAACTCACACTTTGTCCAAGGCTTTTGTATCATTGGAGGGAAAACCTGAAAACCCCTAGGCAACCCCTGGGCTTCGTGTGTTCTGGATCCCTCCGCCATGCCCAATTGATGGATGCTAACTTTTCTGCTTTAGTACCTAACTTTGCATTCCATGAAATCAAAACCTTGTAATTGCTTCCTTTACTGGTGACCTTTAAGAGATAACTTAGGCTTCTTGGGCTCAGTGTCTAAAGAAACCAAACTCTAAGGTATGCTATCATTTGTTGAGTTCGGCAGAGAAAAAGCTAGTTAGAGCTACGGTGAGCCTGGAGAGCTTCTCAGATGCTGTAGCCTGCACGGGGGGTGTGGATATTCATATTTGTAGGTTCAGAGTCTCTAAGTCATAATTCTTATTTTTAAAAAAGTTCTTTCTGGGGCTCCTGTCAGTTAACCATCAACTCTTGATCTCAGCTCCCGTCTTGATCTCAGGGTCATGAGATCAGTCCCCATGTTAGGCTCTGTGCTGGGTGTGAATCCTACTAAAAAAAAAAAGTTCCTTTTAATTATTGCAGGGCTTTGCTCTTAATAGCTATTTACTGCATACATGAGTTTTATGAAATGTTACCTTTGAACTCTCGTGGCCTTAGCTAATTCTAATGTTCCTTCATTAGTAGAAAATTTACAGACCCTGAAAAAATTAATAGCTCCTATTTATTGAGTGCTTCCTCTGTGCTAGGCACTGTTATATATAATAGATGTATTATCTCAGTCCTTACAGCACTCCTTTGAGGGACATGGTATTGTTCCTGAAAAATTTTTTTTAAACCCCTGAGTTTTCAAAGGTTAGCTTGTTTCAGGGTCAAAGCAGGAAAAGAAAGTTCTGTGCTTGACCAAGGTCTGTCTGCCATCAAAGCACCACTCTTAATAAGAATGATGGTCTGGAACTGTGGTGAAATTGAACATACTAAAACAATCAAATGGCTTGTGGGCATGTTTCATGTGAGAATTCTAGGAATTCCTTATAAAATAAATTTGGGATGCTGAAGTTCAGTAACTTCCCATCTTTCAAATAAGACACCAAAGTATTAATCTGACCTAATACAAGAGTTAGTGAAAGCTTTGGGGCCAGTCAGCATCTGAAAAAGCCAAGCCTTAAAAGACTATATATTCCCGTATATGACATTCCAGAGACGGGAGAACTACGGAGATGGTAAAAGGAACAGCGGTTAGCAGGGGCTTAGGAGAGGGGAGGGAAGAATGAATCGTCGGAACCAAGATCGTTCGGGCACTGAAACTATTGTGCATGGGACTGTTAGTAGTGGGTATGTCATTACACATTTGTCAAAACCCACGTATTAGAATGTGTGACATCAAAAGTGAGCCCTAATGTAAATTAGGAACTTTAATACTGTCTCTGTGTTGAAACAAACATACCACCCTAATGCAAGATGTTAATAATAAGAGAAACTGGGGAGATGCCTGCGTGGCTCAGTCTGTTAAGTGTCCACTCCTGATCTTGGCTCAGGTCTTGATCTCAGGGTCATGAGTTCAAGCCCCACCTTGGGCTCTGCACTGGGTGTCAAGCCTACTTTCATAATAATAATAATAATAATAATAATAATAATAATAATAATAATTATAATAGAAGAAACTGGGAGGTGAGGGTGGCGGGCATATCTGTCCTTTCCCCTTATTTTTTTTGTAAATCTAAAACTGCTCCAAAAAAAAAAAAAAAAAATTCCTCAATCTTTCCCTCCAATGTCAGAATTTCCTCTTTGCTTTAAGATAGTGACCCTGTGTCCTAAAACAGCAATTACATGTAAAAGTCTTCTGTCCTCAGTCCCACTCCTGGTCCTCTCCTAGATCTGTGGATAAGCTTTTCTGTGTCCACTTTGTCTTCCCAGCTGCCATTACGCTCGCTGCTTACGTCTGATCTCCCCACCCTCAGCCTGTCCTGCGTGCTGCCATCAGATTCGTCTTTCTGAAGTGTAGCCCTGATTGTATCCCTCCCTGGTCCAAAAACCTTTGTTTCCCTGCCCACCTCAAAATTTCTCTATCTGCATCAGGCGGCCTGTACTCCATGAAATCTTGTTAGAAACTATTGTTTCTTGAAATCAGAAGTGATCACTCTCAGTACATTGTTTATATCTTTTTGTTGACGTTTAGTCTAGTGGTCTTATGTTAAACATTGTGTTGTACCCACCCCTTTCTCCCCACCCAGCTGGACTATGTTTTTTGGTGGTAAGGACTGTGCTTCCCCCCCACACCATTGTTTTTGAATCAAGGTATTGCTTTGAATACAATAGGCCCCAGAAGGATTGCATTTGGCTGAATTAATGTATCTATGTTCCCAGTCTCCTTAGAGTTTTGCTGTTAGGTGAAATGAAAGAGAATGCCATTGCCCATGTGATAGGCAGTGTGACACACAGAACAGGAGCCGAGTTGTCTGACGGTGGAGTGTTGCAATTTATTGGTACTTATTCACTGGCACATTTATGTGGGGTGTCTAACCACTACTTTGCCATATTGTGTTTTGTATTAAGAGTTTAGGGGCACCTGGGTGGCTCAATCAGTTAAATGTCCGACTTCAGCTCAGGTCATTCACAATCTCACGGTCAGTGAGTTTGAGCCCCCAGTCCGGCTCTGTGTTAACAGCTCAGAACCTGGAGCCTGCTTCTGATACTGTGTGTCCCTCTCTGCCCCTGCTCTGCTTGCGCTCTCTCTCTCTCTCTCTCTCTCTCTCAAAAATAATAAACATTAAAAAAAGTGTAAAAAGTTTAGATTGGGGTGCTTAGGTGGCTCAGTTGGTTGAGTGACCAACTCTTGTTTTCACCTCAAGTCATGATCTCATGGTTTGTGAGTTCGAGCCCCACATCCGGCTCTGTGCTGAGTTTGTAGAGACTGCTTGGGATTTTCTCTCTCTCCCTCTCTCTGCTCCTCTCCTCCTCGTTTCCTTGCTCACTCTCTCTCTCTCAAAAATAAATAAACTTAAAAAATTTTTAAAAGGTTTAGATTGGCATTAATGGTTTTAACCAGTACACCTTGAGCCAAACATCTATCCACATGTCTTTGCAAGAGAAATTCTTGTTGCCTAGTAAATGGGTGCCTTTGCTATCTCTCCAATTAGAAGATTGAAAATGATATTTAAAACTTGACATTCTTCGAGGATTTTTGTGACTGTTTCTCAAGTAATTCTTTTTAAAAAAGTCTTTTTTTTTTTTTTTTTACCTTTGTGGATTAATTCCATTGTAAAATTTTCAGTGGAGTGGAAAGGAGTTATGTATATTTTCTAGATCTTTTTTTTTTTTTTTTTAAATCTCAAGTAGAAGGTGGGGTGAGAACTATGTAGTAGCTCAGTAATTGCCTCCAACACTTAAGGTTCGGCTTGAAGAAAAATAATTGGCTGGAAAGAAGAAAGAAGCATGCATCTATAGAACCAAATTTGTTTCTTATTTGCTTCCAAAACTGTTGAAGCAAAGCTCTTTTCACCAAGATGAATTTCAGCTTGAGAGATGTCCAGATGTTAAGTGGCAGGACTCCAAATACTGAAAGTGCTGTGCTTTTAGAAAAATAGCCTCTCTCTCTCTCTCTCTCTCTCTCTCTCTTTTTGGTTTTCTTTTATTTCTTTAAAAATACAGGTCAAGAGAGATATCAGCAAGAAAGTCAGAACAGAAGTGGATTTGGAGATAGGTTCTCATTGAGGAATAAAGGGGATAATTGTTTAAAAAGGAGGTGCCATTTAATAATACATAGGAAATGGACTTAAGAGTTCAGTTGACCATAAACTCAACTGAAGTCAAGAATGCAATCTGGGCCCGAAAAACTTACTGAAGTATTAGGTTGTTTTGTTCTGTGTTGGATTGTTTTGAGGAAAGATAAGCATCCTATTAGGGTTTTAGGTGCTACATACATTTTTAACTTTTGTATTTGTTTCCTTATAAAACTTAAAAAGCTATGACAAAACTCACGATGTTTGTCTCATCAAATTTGGTATCTCTCATCAGATTTCAAGTCTGTATTGGATCATTTTTTGAATTAAAAGCTATTTCTTAATTCTGCAAGATGATAGTTGGTGAGAACCAAACTATTTTGGTGAGCACCAAATATAGTAAGAATTATAGAAGAGATATTGGGGTGGGGAAAGGGAAAAGATGAGTGAGATGGAAAGTTGTCCAAAGCATTGCTAGTGCTTTAAAATAGATCCAAATGGGGGCACCTGGGAGGCTCAGTTGGTTGAGTTTTGATTTCGGCCCAGGGTCGTGATCTTGCGATTCATGAGTTTGGGTCCTGTGAGGGGCTCTGTGCTGACAGCTCAGAGCCTGGAGCCTGCTTTGGATTCTGTGTATCCTTCTCTCTCTGCCCCATCCCTCTTTGTATTCCCTCTCTGTCTCTCTTTCAAAAATAAAAATATATTTTTTAAATACATATTTAAGATAGATAGAGTGAGTGAGTGAGTGAGTGAGCAGGCAAGCAGAAGGGCACCAGGGTGACTCAGTCAGTTAAGCATCTCACTCTTGATTTTGGCTCAGAGTATGATCTCATAGTTGGTGAGTTCGAGCCCCATGTCAGGCTCTCTACGGACAGCACAGATCCTGCTTGAGATTCTCTCTCCCCACCTTTCTCTCTGCCCCTCTCCTCCTCACTGTCACAAAAATAAATAAATAAACTTTAAAGAATAATAAAATGAAGTAGAGCAGAGGGTGGCCTTGGAAGTGCCTGTTTGACATCTGTGAATTAGGTTCTAGAACATTAACAGAGGAGTTTCCTTCGCAAACCATCTGCAGGTGGTCACTTTTGGTTGTCCGGTTGCTTTCTCTGGAAGAGTTGCCATCTTACTTTGCGATTTTATTTGTAGTTCCTGAAAACAATGTATTTTAAGAATTGGTAAAGGTGCTTCCATTTGTAAATGCTTGTTTTTAAAACCCACACACACGGACGGCAAGATAGTGATCCCCTTCTCTGTAAATGTGGTGTTCCTACGGAGTTGAAAACAGGGAACTGTTGGTAAGACAGGTCGTGAGGAAAATGATAGCCACGTGCCACATAATGGTCGTCAGTAATAATTTGGGTGATCTTCCTAATCTCCCAAAAAAGATAAAATAAGGTTTTTTTTCTCTCCCTGACGCAAGTTAATGCTTAAAGGATAAAGGAAATGCATTAGCGATTTCATGTGCCTTTATCCCAGAATATTTTTTGACTTTATATATCACTGGATGCTTACACAAATATGATTCATCCGTGTGATATAATTTCAGGGAAATGAGTACACACTTAGTCCATTTAAATCTGCTCACCATTACCCCAAATTTTGTTCCCCCTAATTGGCATCAACTCTTCAAAAGTAGAAGATACAACATGCAAATGCAAATAACAGTGATGTCTACTGGGTTTTGCATTTCACCCTGTTATTTTTCTGCGATGATTTAAAATACTAGGTGTAGAGGAAAGAAACCTTAAAGCAGAGGTTGTTCCCCTTCACTCCCACTGGAAGAGTTCAGAGTCAGAGATTTGGATAGCTGTAGATAAAAGTTAGATCTATCACCTACCGAATTGTGCGATCACTGAATTGTTTCCTAAACTGGAGCATGAGCTGTGGTAAGGGTCAGATGAAACCCCTATAGCGTCTAGTTTGTAGTAGGAACTCATCGAAATGGCAGAGCTACATAAATGGAAGAAGGGATATAAATAGAGAGAGTTGGGGATTTCATCTTTGACGTACATTTTTCACCTCCGGTGGTTCTGCCTGATAACCTCTGTCCAATTACTATTAAGTATCATCTGCCCAAAGTGTCCTTGAGTTTATGAGCTGTCTGCCAGAAACTATTGATGGAATCAGTGGAATCACAGAAAATAAATGATTCACCCTGAATATTTTCACTTGATTCTCAATTTTTAGGGGAATAATAAAAGTTCTCTCAAGGAGCTGTAACATTTTATGTTTCAATTTAGTTCCTCAAAAATGACCTTTGGGTCTAGCATTAATTTTAGAAAATTAAAATGATTGAATTTCAAGTTTTTGGTTTACACACGTTTAAAACTTAAGAGTCAGGAAATTTCCTGTCAGAAACCCAGCATTTTAAAACTAAGATCTCCTCACACACCGGAGGACATAGAACAATGAGTTTACTATTCCAAGAAATGCATTTTTACTATAGTTTAAATTAATAGTCATTAAATTTTACTTTTCTGGTATCATCTACAAGTTTCAACAGTGGCTTATATTTGAGTAACCACCACCACAATAAGGATACAGAACAGTTGTATCACCCCAAGTGTCTCCTTTGTAATCATACCTTCTCACTACTCCTAACCCTTGGCAACCGCTGATCTATACTTTTGTTTTTTTCCTAAGATATCATATGAATGTAAGCGTAAAGTAGTAACCTTCAGGTACTGGCTTCTTTTACTCACTGCACCACATTTGAGATTCATCCGTGGTATGGTGTGTAGCAATATTTTATTCCTTTGTATGGCCGTGAGTAGTACTCCATCACAGGAAGGCGCTGTGTGTTTGGAGGACATTTGGGATGTTTTTGGTTGTTGGGAATGAAAATAGAGCTGCTATAAGCATTCATGGTCAGAGTTTTGTGTTAATGTTTAACACAAACATTAACGTGTGTAACTCTTGTGCAGAGTTTTCTGTTAATGTCGGGTTTATCTAGAAGTGAGATTGCTGGGTCATATGGAAAGTGCACAGTTAACTTAATAAGAAATTGCCAAATCATTTTCCGGAAGGGCTGTGCCATTTTGCATTCCTGCCGGCAGTGAACATTCTGGTTGTTCTGCATCTTCCTCGGTACTAGATATTGTCAGTTCTTCGGTTCTTCGTGGTTTTCTTCTTTTCTTTCTTTCTTTCTTTCTTTTTTTTTTTTTTTAGCCGTTCTAATAGGTGTGTTGTAATACATCGTGTCGTTTATTGTTTTACATTTTCCTAATTCTCTATTTTTGTCATATGCTTATTTGGTAAAGTTCTCTCAAACCTTAAGCCCATTTTTAAAGTAAACTTCTTGTTGAAGCACGGGACTTCTTTTCATGTTTTGATATCCATGCTTTGTTGGACATATGATTAGCCTTTTTTTTTTTTCCTTTTCACTCTATTTAACAGGGTCTTTAACTGAGCAAATGCCTTTAATTTTGATGGAGTCCAGTTTATAATTTTTTTTCTTTTATGGTTTATGCTTTTGGTGTACTATCTCAGAACTCTTAGACCAAATCGAGGTCACAAAGATTTTCTCCGTGTTTTTTTTTTTTTCCTAATAGTTTTACAGTTTTGTGTTTTACATTTAGGTCTTTAATACATTTTGAGTTAATTTTTGTGTAAGATGTAGAGTGTAAGTTGAGTTTCGTTTTTCGAGTATGGATTTTCAGTGGTAACAGCACCATTTGTTGAAGAGACTACCTTTTTCCTGTTGAATTACTTTTGTACTTTCATTAAAACTCAGGTGATCATATTTGTGTGCTTTTTAGTTGTGGACTCTCTTCAGTTCCTTGATGTAGGTATCTGTCCTTTTGCAAATACTACACTAAGTCTTAAAACTCAGTAGCATGAGTCCACTGGGTTTTTTCCCTAAAACTGTTGGAGCTCTTTAAGCCCCTTTGCCATATAAAGTTTATTATTGGCTTGTCTATACTTCCAGAAAAATTCTGATGGGTTTTTTTTATAGGAATTGTGCTAAATCGACAGATCAGTTTGAGAATTGACATCTTAACTCAATTAAGCCTTGCGTTGCATGAACTATTATAGGTCTCCCCATTTGTCTAGATCATCTTTGGGTTCTTTCATCAGTTTTTCATAATTCTCTTTTTTTAATGTTTGTTTATTTTTGAGAAAGACAGAGTGTGAGCTGGGAGTGGCAGAGAGAGAAAGAGGGAGACACAAGATCCGAAACAGGCTCCAATCTTTGAGCTGTCAGCACAGAGCTCGATGTGGGACTTGAATTCAAAAGCTGTGAGATCATGCCCTGAGCCGAAGTTGGGCGCTTAACCGACTGAGCCACCCAGGTGTCCCATAGTTCTCACGTTCATCGATTCTGATGGTTTAGGATTTTTCACCTTTTTTCTAACAAAAATGGTTTTTTAAAATCTGATGCATTTTCCTTTACTGCAGTAGGAATACCAGGAAACTCCATCATTCTAGATTGTTACCTCATTTAGTCCTGGACCCAGGCCCTTAATGATAGAAAATCACCCTTTGGTAGGGCAGTGACCATACACAACCAATTTTATTCTTGTTTTAAGTTACAGCGGAGTAGAGAGTGCCCTGACATCACTATTTCCTCTTTCTCTTCTCTTTAAGTTACAGTTTTTGTCTCTGGTGAAAAGCAGGCAAAATCTAATTTGTAATGGACAGAGCTAGTTGTCCACTTAAACAATAGAAAACTGAGTCATAAATTCTGTCTTCATAAAACTCCTCCATACTTTTGGAAAATGAGTCATTTTTAGGCAGCGTCTGCCGTAGATAGTTGCCAGAAAATGATCTAACTTGGATAAGCCTGAATCTTTGTGTAAGTTTCTGGGCCTCTGTAGAGAAAGCATTAGGAACTAGAGACCCTTGTATGCAAATCTGTGTGCCAGGCTTATTAGTCCACCAACACAAGTCACTGTAGCATTTGGAATGTTCAAGTTCATTGTTTTCTCCAGCATTACCTTGTTTCAGAATCACCTGGAGAGCGTGTTAAAAAACAGATACTTGTTTTTCCCACTATCACATTTTTCTGACTCAGAAGGTCTGGGATGGGCCCTAAAATTTATGTCTACCAACTTCAGAAATTGTGAAGCCTGCTAGTTCGGGGACCACTTTGAGATTCATTCCTTCAGTTTATCTGTTTGAGTCACAATGAAGAATTGGTCATGAAAAAAAAAAAAATCCAGCTAACTGAATCTCCCTAAGTTCTGGTTTATAAAAAGTCTTGTTCATAAGTGACGTTCCAAGTGTTCAGGTTATTGAAAGGAAACAGGAACTCCTCCACTCAAGAGCCCAGTCTTTTGGAAATGTGGAGGGAGGAAAGAAAGCTGCGTCATGTGCTTTCTGCTCTCTCCTTTTGTCAAAACAGGGCGGGATAGATGCCTAGAAATTTAACAGCTTATAATCTTAAGACTGGGTCTCAGGTGCTCTTGCACGGGGGAGGTGTAAGATGCTTGAGTGTGTTTCTTTGATTTCGTCACAGAATTTCGTGCTAAATTTTGTAGGTTGAAAGCAGACTTGACTTGGATGCAGGGAGAAGAATTTTAGCAGTATTCAAAAGGAATTAGCAAGATGACTAGGTGATTCATTCTAGCATGCTTACCTTGACTGGAAGGTTGACTTCTGTGTGTGTCATGGGTAGTATGATAGAGTGGAAAGATGGATCATGAACCAAGAAAATAGGTGTTCTTGTATGCCTTGGACACTCAGTACAATCGCCTTGGATGAGTCATTGAATTTACTTGAGTCTTGATTTGGTCAGGAAACATGAGTTTTTGGAATAGATGCTCTTTTAAGTTCCTCTCTGGCCTCGATATTTTGTCTCTCTTTACTTCCAACCAAGTGATGCCTTGCTTTATTTCCTCACCACCATCCATCCCTATTATAAAGTGAATACCTTTCTGAGAACTGTATAACACCCAGATATCAAAAGGAGAGGAAATGTAATTAGCAAACTCAAAAGTTTCCTTTTAGTCTTAATATTCAAAGGAAGAGCTATTTGAACTATGCTCTATGTTCTGTTCATTAGAGATCTTGCCTCATCAAATCCATGCTACCTGTGTTGAAATACAGAATTTTCACATCTTTCTAAAATGCACACACTCAGTTTTGCCCGCAGATGTCAAATAGATAAGGCTCAGCTGAATAAGAGATGAAGAGAAAGCTTGTGGCAAGTATAGTAAGTGGAGGAGTTTGTAATACTTTCTGTCCGATGACTTCTGTAATAATAGCTCAGCATTCATCCAGCCCTGAATAAAATGGGAGAGTCATTAGCAATCCATTCTGGAGCCTACACTTACAAAATGCTTTGAAGAGAAAAATTTTCATCTAGTAAATAGTGAAGAGCCCCTAACGAATAATCACATTTGTTTTCATTGGCTTAAATTGAGATGATTAGGAGACAAACATGGGGCGAAGAATTGGGCTTTTAGAGACTGGTTGTATCCTGGTTGAGTGGCTATACATACACTGGGCCTCAGACACGCTGTGGAGTTTACTTACCTGCCTTTTGACACACACAAGATGAGATAGCTTCCAAGGGCCCTTTGTCCAATGATCTTTTACATATAGATTTAAGAAATCTTAAGTAAGAACTTGCACACAACCTGATCTCTTTAGGAATCTGTAAATCTGGGGCACCTGCTCTGGGGTGGATGAGAGCCATGTAGGGTCATTTACTATAGGAAGGGGTTCCCCTGAAAGGCATTGGATAGCCTGCTCTCAAGCTTCCCTTGGAGTTCAGCAGAATTAATCCTCATCTTGATGGTGTAGGGAATCACATAGCATTTGGAATGGAATGAAACACAGTACTTTATGCAGAAGTCTCAGTCGCATCCTATACCTGACTTCTGTGTGCATGACTTTATTGTCTGCACTACGTATCCTAAACACTGGCCTTTTCAAAACTCATGAAGACTTCGCTGATGGGCGTAGCACGATAAAGCTGTTTGACAATCCATTAATAACAAACCTAGAGACCCTGCCAGGGGTTACTCCCGCTCCTCAAAGGCACCCTGTGTTTGAGAATCAGCTAACCCTGACTCAATGACGCACAAGCTAAAACTCGAAGATTATGGAAAAATTGAACTGAAGGCAGTGTTGACCATTCAAGTCATGTGTCGGAGCATAATGTAGGCCACAATTTCTCACTTTGCTTTGAAGATGGAACCACAAGGAATTTCATTGTTAAGGATCGGGGAACATAGGGTTGAATAAGCCAGAGGAAGAAATGATATCACTGCCCTGTTGAATCAACTGAGAAATATTTTTATATTAAAGAAATTCTTTAACCTTATAACCTCAGCATTCACATTCTTGGGTGTATCGAGTAGGAGATTCTTTTGAAAAGAAAGTTAACATTGATGGCCTTGTTGGAGCTTTAGGGAAAATTTGGTAATGGAAGACTCACTATTGACAATCTGAAATACGTTTTTTTCTTTCCTACTAATCTTCTATACGTTTATGGTAACACGAGGATGTTAACACCCTGCGATTGCTCTGTGCCCTTAACACAGACCCATGCCTTGTGCCAATGTATTCACTGAGGAAGCTCTCTTTTCCTCTGTCTTATTTTCATTGAGGAAACCCACGCCTCTACATTATGTATGAGTCTGGTGTGTTATTTAAGTACACCCCCAGGAGACTACCATTAGGTCTGGATGTGGGGGAGAGCTGCGTCTTGGCGTTTTCAAACATAAGAAAGATGTTACCTGATACTCAAAGAATCTTGGCTACAGTCGAGTAGCCATCTCCGGATTAGTTTACTGTTGTTCTAGACTACCGCTTTTTGTTTTAACTGATTGTGCCGTTGTTCCCCGATAGAAATTGTTTCGTGCTGGCGGCAGTGTTAGGCAGTTCTAGGATTTCTGATAAATGGAGTTGCCCATGTCCTTCTCCATGTCAGCAAAATGATAAGCTGGGTCTTCGACCATCATACTTAAAGCTAATTTGGGACTGAAAATCTGGAGGCATGCAAACTTACAAATATAAATACTACTTAATAGCAGATGGTACGTTCAGTTGATTTAGTGGTTGAATCCTCAGTTACTGTTTTGTTCTGTTTTGTTTTTAAATTCTGTGCAGAGAACCATTGTAAGATAGTCTGGGAAAAGAGAGAAGCAGGGAGGAAAAGGGTATGAGGTAGGCTAGGTGGGGAAATGACAGAGAGAGAGGCTCAGGGGCTAGAGCAGTGGTTCTTACACTTGGTGTTTGGCAGTAGCTCTTCTAGCCGGCTGGCACATCTGTGGAACTTCCCTAAGAATTATGTTCTAACTGCATAATAAGGCAAAAATGACTGGAGAGGAGGCCAGTTACATTGAAAAACAGTAACCAAAATATTGAAGAAAACAAATTTGTGTTGGGATAGCATGTGTGTCTTTATTAATGCACAAAATAACACGTTCTAGTGGTATATCCAATGACTGCAAAAATGTAGAAGTGGCGATGAGCTTATACAATACTTTGAAATCAATAGCAAGGAAAGATTAATGAAAAATAAAATGTAATTATTTTTCTGTCGGTGTCCCCAGACCAGGAGCCCATGCATCTCAGATTAAGATCCTCCTGATGAGAGGAATTTGGCTTGAATATTAATTGGATCATTACTGGCCGTTTGACCTTAACCAAGTCAAGTTACCTACACGCAGTCTGTTTCCTCATCTGATACCTTCGTTGTGAAGTTGTTGGAAAACTTACAAACAGCACACCTCGCCTAACCCCTTGTGTCGAGATAGTAACTGGAGGCATGTTAGTTGTTGGCTCCTCTGACTGGCTTTCTTTTAGCAGTTAAATGACAGTGACCCGCTGACAGTTCGAGGGAGACTTGCTACTAAGGAGAGAAACCCAAGCCAGATTATACCGAGAGAAGAAAACTCCTTTTACCTTGAGATCCTCTTAATAGCGGTTGACCCTTAAGGGGCATAAAGGGTGGGGTTATGGTATAATGTGAAGGAGAGGAAGCATTACACAATTTGGGGTAAGGAATGTATTAGGAAACGTCCTCCCTGCCTTGTGATTCAAAACCTTTACTTGCAAAGAAACAGCTTTTTGCTCATTATAAGGGTTTTATCAGGAACTAGAAGTGACATTGCCACCTACCCCATTTGGGCATGAGTTTTTCCATTTGTCCAGTACGTCCTCTGATGTTTGATTGGCTGCGGCATATGGGCACGTCTTGGCTGCTTCTAGAAGGGGCAAAACTCTTACCTTCTTAGATCACACACGCTCTACCTACTGAGCCCTCAAAATCTACCCCCTATTAGATTCTGGTTTAATAGGTGAGGTATGGGTCTGGTGTTATTACTTAAGGGGAAGCTCAGAAGGGTGGAGACCCTGGTTTTATATGAATATTTTCTTAAGCAAATGTACTTCTGAGGCACAAGGTTGTGTTCTTTCTCTGACTGGCTACATGAGTAGGTCTGTGCACGGTGCCGGGCAATCCTTTTTTCTCTGATGACTTTTAAAGGCAGGATACTGTAGTGTTTGATCTGTCCCTTCAGCGGGGGTGTGCAGCCTGTGAGGCAGTGGAGTTTCAGAGTTTCCTTGTCCCTTGGGTAATACTAACACCCCATTTAATGTCTCCTTTTCATCAAAACCAGATTTGTCGTCTCACTTATTTCCCAGTGTCTGGCCGAGATAGTGATCTTTATGAAAACAAACTGGCAGTAACTCAAGCCAGATAAGATGCGAGAGCTGCATCTCGGCAGAAGGAAGCTGTTAGGGGGAACAGATGGAGACAGTACCTAAACAGCTTCTAGAAGGTGTGCGCTTGTGTGTCTCAGAGGCACTTCCTGTCTTCCAACGGCTGTTGGAATCAGGAGAGCTGCTGGGGGCCTGACGGGCTTTCCCGGCCCTGCCAGAACCCTCCATCAGACTAGCACTTCAATAACACTTGATGGCCACAGTAGACTTCACCCGTTGGACATTGCTGAATGCAGGAGTGGGGTACAAAGAGCAAATAGAGCAAACTGATACATGGTAGGATTAGAAAGACAAGGTGTTGCAGTTTGTAGAGAATTACCAAATACACTGTGTAGAGATTACTAATTTTCAACACACCATAATTTATTAAATCACTAAAGGTGAACACTGTAATTGTCCTAGTAATCTCAAGGTAAAAATAGGACTTGAAGAGGTTCTAGCGCATCGCCCGTCAGGGTGATGATTTATTGTTAGTAACCAGTTTCCTGACCGCATATGGCTGGTAAGCACTCAGGACAGGGAAGGAAAGAAAACTTTTATCTGTATTTACCAGAGCTTATGTCTTGGCTCTTTATAAGTTTCTGCTCTTCTCTTCTATTAGTCTAAATTCAAAGCACCTAAATTCATGCCTGATCCTGTATTAACTTGCTAACTTACGTCCTTGTCTCATGATTTTCTTTCTTCTGATGCAACATGTCCAGTCAGAAGGAAGATTTTATACTCCTCCTTATTACTTTTATGGTGTCATCCTCTTGTTTAAGAATCTTCCTTTGTGGCCCTATCAAGTCTCAACGTCTCTGGCCATCAGGCCCTCAGGTCATGCCCTTTTACCTTATCTATTCTCTGATCCCCAGCATGGATCCTTGGCCTCCTGAGGGTGGCTTGGTCATGGTCAGATACGGCTTGTTCCTTTTTATCCTTTCTCTCAGGCGGTTTTCTCTCTGCCACATTCCACACATTCTCCCAGACTCCACTCTGGTTTGTTCTTCCATCCTGGAGCTGTTGAATCTTGGCCCACACCGCCTCCCCAGCATCCCTGCAGCCCCCTCTCACTGCCTCTCCCACACATTTTGACTATTTTGTCGATTTGGTTTTATATTGGCCTTTTGTTGTTTCACATAAGTTGGTTGACTTGATCCCCAGCAAGTTAAAGTTCCTCATTAGAGTGGACTCTGCTCTACTGATTTTATACATAACAGTTGCCAGCAAATCACCAGGACACAGTAAGCGTTCACTAAATACTTAGAGAGAGCTGGCAAAAAGTACTGCGAGTTAGATATTTCACAAGAGGAGATGGAGCCTTGATGCGGTCACTGGCATTAAGTTTCCCCTAGTATATTCAGAGTTGATGCAGGATCAGCTCAAGGAACTTCTTAAAACCAAGCTCAGATTAGTGATTGCCAACTTACTCACAATGAGAAGTCTAGCTTCTGGGCAGCTGGACTATCTGTGACAGCTGATCAGTGCATCCTCTTCCTGGGGGCCAGGTTGCCAGAAGGTTGCTCTGGGGCCCTGGATGGCCAGGAACATTGCTTTGAAGGCTCTCTGAAACCTTAGAGTATGCTCTCTAAACTCTGTGAATATAGTGCCAAATTCTTGCTCTTGAGTTTCATATCTTCTTGATAGGTGACTCCGCTTTTAGGAACTGAACGGTTGATCTATGCAGTTGGGAGTAAAACCTGGTCAGTGGCATTCTAAAGGCTGGGTTTGGGGGCACCCGGGTGGCTCAGTCGGTTAAGCGTCCAGCCTCGGCTCAGGTCATGATCTCGCAGTTTGTGAGTTCAAGCCCCACGTCAGGGTCTGTGCTGACAATTCGGAGCCTGGAGCCTGCTTCGGATTCTCTGTTTCCCCCTCTCTCTGCCCCTCCCATGCTCATGCTCTATCTCTCTCTGTCTCTCAATAATAAATAAACGTTTAAAAAAAAAGCAGCTTGAGTTCAGGAAGGCTGGTTGAAATAAACACTGGTCAGTGGACTGATAAAGGAGGGTTTACCGTCTCTGAGCAACTAATGATCACCGAATGGTCTAAGAGGCCACTTTTGGCAACGATCAGCAGTGTCGTTTGCAAATGGGAGTAAAGAAGGATCCTTTGGTCTAGAACAGGGGTGGGCTCAGCTTTTTGTAAAGGACCAGATATTTTCGAAAACCACACTGTCTCCGTTGGAACGTCCCACCTCGCCTCGTAGTGTGGAAGCAGCTGTAGACAATACAAACTCAGATACACGTGGCGGAGTTCCACAGCTATATTGACGGACACTCAAATGGGACACTCCTATCAACTTCTGTGTCAGGAAATACAATGTAATTTTTCAACCTTTTGAGATACAAAAAATGCTCTTGGCTTACGGGCTGTCATGTATTAGTTCCTGGGTATAACATAGAAATCAGATGTTAGGGATGAAACAGCACAACCTGTGGGCTGCTGTATGCTTGTAGTAGTGCAGAAGGAAACTTTGCCCTTTTATTAGCAACCGATAGCTTTTACACTCTACATTTTCAAAACCCGTGGGTTTTTTGGCTGGTTTCTTCAAACTGATTAACAGCTTTCCTGAGATATTTGGTCTATAACCAAAGTACTGTGTTTGTCTCTGGATTCACAGGCTGTGGTTTAGTATGCAGTTTCTTCTATTTCAAAACCAGTTGTATATGTACCCAAATGTGTGCGCATATGTACACATACACACATACACATGTATTTGCACATAAGTGGGAGGGTTCTTTACCTTAAAAACTTCAAGCTCTTCTAATTTTGTTTTTTACTCAACACTGAGTGGTTCTTCATTCATTTATTAACCACGTGGTGGTTTCTTTCCGGATGTACATCATGGTTTTCTTTTGATAGAGTCCAGTTCCTTCCTACTCGGCTGACAGAAAACTACAAAAATAGTTCTTAACATTAAGAAAATGTAACTTCAGTTGCGAATCTTGTCTACTTTGAGAAGAGTGAGAGTTTGCGGTCCACAGTCGATACCCCAGCCCGAGATACAGAGGTCACTCAAACGGGCTCATGTGGTAGAGAAAACTGAAAAATGGCGGACAGACCTTTACAAAACAGCCCAAAGGTGTGCATGTCCTCCTGGTTAGAGCTTTGGCTGGCCCACAGTTCATAGATTAAGACAGATGGATTTTGTTCATGAGAATAGTGTTGTTGTTGTTGCTGCTGTTGTTGTTTAATACATTTAATTATTTAAGAAATGCATGAATGTGTTTATGATCGTTTACGATAAAGAGAATGAATTGAATTTCCCATTTGACATTAAACTTCCTATATTACTCCACAGAGGGGTAATCATTCTCATTTTTTGTCTTTCTAAACCATTTTCTGTATATACAGAAATGTTCACAAATCATGTTTCTTAATATAAACTGAATCATACCATAGGGATTATCATGAAAATTGCCTTTTTAAAAAATTAATATATGTTAGAAAGCACATGTCAGTATCTTTCTTTTTGCCATGCTTTCTTAAGGTGGAGGGGAGAGGATAACAGAAGGGACAGGAAACTCTTTCTGTGACTGAGAGTGTGGTAAGTTGGCCTCTGTTCTCAAGGCCCGAGAGAGCATTAATGGGGTGCTCCTCAAGGCCCTCATCTCTCCTCTGCCTTAGCCCCTGGGAGCCTAGCAGTCTACGTCCAATTGTGCCTCATGAGGTCGCGTTGCCCCTCAGACAGTCGTAGAGGTCTAGACCTAAGACAAGCCCTGGACTGGCTCATTCTTGCCTGTGGACCCCCACCAGCCCATGGAAACATCTAATCCTCTTTGCTTCAACAGACTCAGAGGGATAAGCCAGTCCCAGTGTAGCTGCCATGTTCCTTCACTCCCTCGTCATCAGGCAGCCAGCCACACTGCCTCTCATGTTCTAGGATTGAAACCAGGCCCCAGCTCTCTCTGCTTCCTTAACCGTGGAGAACTCCTGTGCAGCAACCAAGTTGGCCTCACCAAAAACTCTCCTGAGAGGCAGAAGGTGATAGTTCCACCCTTTGTTTAATGGGGAGAGGGGGCTCTCTGGGGTCTGACAGAAGATCTTTCCGAAGAAAGCCTCCTTCCCATCTTTTTTTCGAAGTTCATGACGGGAGAGAGACTCCCGTCTGGTTCTTCAGTGTCTTCCTTTGGCCCGTTTTCCAGGGTGGACTGTTTTATAACTCATGCTGACATTTGATATTGCTGCCAGTATCTGTGTTACAGAAAAAACTTCCAAGGTAGCATCCTCCTTACATGTATACGTGCAGGTTTTTCTCTTCGCTGGGGACAAGCAGAATAGTTGGATTGTGCAGGGTGTGCGATAGAAGAATGTCGAGTTATTCACCAGTATGGTCTCAGGTACATGCCACACACTTGCCAATACTGGATAAAATTGATCTTTAAACTTTTTTCCAGTCTATTAAAGAGAAAGAACCTATGTTTCACTATGACGAGCTTTTTTTGACTAGGCAGCTCTTCATCTGTTAGGCATTTTTAGTTTCCTTTTCTGTGAATTGCCTCTTTTTTGTTTAGGTTTATTTCTTTATTTTGAGAGAGATCATGTAGGAGGGGCAGAGAGAGAGAGAGAGAGAGAGAGAGAAGGAATCCCAAAAAGGCTCCACACCACCAGCACAGAGCCTGAAGCGGAGCTCAAACTCATAAACCCGTGACATCATGACCTGAGCTGAAACCAACGCTTAACCAACTGAGGCACCCAGGTGCCCCACTGTGAATTACCTCTTAATATCCTTAGCTCAATTTTAAAAATGACTTATTCTTCTTTGTATTGTCTGAATACTAATCCTTTGTTATGTGGGAAACACTTTCTCTAATCCTGGCCTCGTCTTTTAACTTTGGGAAATTGGGCGCCATCAAAGACACGATAAATAATTTTCCTTCATATGATTTTTTGTGGTGTTTGGCTTAAGAAGACATTCCTTTTCCAAGGTTATAGGCCTACTCCCCCATATATTCTTCTAATGTTTTCTTAGTTGAAATTTTTTATATTTAGAGGCTTCATTCACCTGGAATATTTTCGCAGACAGATCTCTTAAGTTTTTCCCGTATGGAGAGCCAGTTTTTCAAAGCTCTTGTGAAAAGCCAGCGGCATGTTCTGTGGTATTCAAAGAGCTAGTTAAAGAGGACGGAGTGGGGGAGAATGTCAGATCGTTTTTAAACATCCTTAAAGCCAAGGTAAGGAGACCTCTCCATCCAGAAGATACTTCTCTTCTGGAAAAGCTCTCCTAGCAACGGACTTTGAAGATGCACAGTATATCAGTGGACTGGCAGGTGTACTGTCAGAGTGTTAAAATAGAGGCAGCCTAAAATCTTTGAGCATCTGGGCGTGTGTAGCTCTTGAGAAAACAGTTGCAGGCAACTTATCTGTAATTGTCCATTTTTTTTCTGAGCAAGAAAAGCCATTATTAAACATTTTCTGTATGAATATTTTTTTCAGCTCTAATAGTTAAGTTTCTTCAAAGAATGTATATGAGGGCCTCTTGAACTGAGCCCTTAATTCCTTCCCAGTAATCTTTTTTTTTTTTTTTTTTTTTTTTGGATTAAGACTATTTTTTCCTAGAGCACTTGAAGGTTCACAGCTGATTGAGAAGAGGGCACAGAGATTTCCCACCCGCCTCCTGCTTCCACACACGAACACCTTCCCCCTGTCAGCAACCCCACCAGACTGAGTTCCTGAATCTCCTTTGACACATTGTAATCACCCAGAGTCCACAGTCTACATTATGGTTCACTCTGGGTGTTGTAGGCTCCGTGGGTTTGAGCAAATACACAATCACATATTTATCTTCAGGAATACAGAGTGCTCCTATCAGTACCACAGAGAGTAGTTTTCGCTGCCTTAAAAATTCTGCGTGCCCCACCTCTTCCTGCCACTCCCTCCCCTTGCACCTACCAGTCTTTGTGCTGTGTCCACAGTCTTGCCTTCGCCAGAATGTCATATACTTGGAATCATACTTCATGTAGCCTTTTCAGATTGGCTTCTTTCGCTTCAGAATATGTATTTAAGGTTCCTCCATGTCCTCCCATGGCTTGGAAGTTCAGGGCTTTTTAACTCTGTGTTGTATTCCATCAGCTTGACGGGCCGCAGCCTGTTTCTCTGTCCACCTACTGAAGGACATCTCGATTGCTTCTAAGTTTGGGCAGTAAGGAAAAAAGCTGCTATAAATATCTGAGTGTAGGTTTTCGAGAGTACATAAGTTTTCAGCACCTGTTGGGTACGTAACAAAGGGGCACAATTGCTGATTGTATGATAAGAGTAGGTTTAGTTTCGTAAGACACTGACAAACTGTCTCCCAAAGGGGCTGTCCCGTTTTTGCGTTCCCACTTGGAAAGAATGAGAGTTCCTGGTGTGTGTTCCACATCCTTACCGGTGTTTGGTGTTGGCAGTGTTCTCCATCTTGGCCATTCTCATAGATGCATATTGGTACCTCATTGTTTTAATTTGCATTTCCTCGATGACCTAGATATGGAACATCTTTTCTTAGGCTTATTGACCATCTGTGTATCTTCTTTGGCGAGGTCTCGTTAGTACTTCTCGGTTTATTTCTCCAGAACCCTTCGGGTTTTTTGGGAGCATTGTGTAAGAGTTCGAGACAGATGGTGCGGACGGCTCAGTCACCCTGCGCTGAACAATGTTAAAATTGACCTTCCCTACATCTTTCCTTCATTGTCCCAGGTTTCATAGTTAGATGGAGGCTCGTCATCCTCTCCATTGGACAAGTAGCCCGAAGCATCGCATGAGTGAAAAACGTATTTCCAAGAATTCTAGGCCTTCGTAAGACCCCTCTTGTGTTTCTTCGGGGACATAAAAGCCAGAAGTGATTGCTGATTTGAGTCCAGGATTTTTGCCTAAGTTTATCTAAACCCTTGCATGTAGATTGGAATATTTGTCCCATGGGCAGAGAGGACAGTGCATGCAAAGACCATGAGGTGGGTATGGAGCATGGTACTTTCTAGAACCTGAAAGTGGATGCAGGCCAAGCAGCAGGCAGGGGCTGGAGCTCCGAGCCTTGTGGCCACCTGAAGTCTTCGGTGGGGTTGATGCTGAAGGCAGCGGATGCCCCTGAAGGGTTTTAAGCAGTGTGAGAACATCAGGTTTGTGCTCTAGAAGAACTTGGACTGTGTGAAGGCAAGTCGGCACTGGGCAGGAGCAGGCTCAGAAAAAACAGTTGAGAAAACTTCGCAGTGATCCAGGTAAAGGATACTAGAGTATTTTACCTTAATTGTGTTTGAAAACATAAAAATATTGATGTCTGTGTTTTTTTTTAAGTGAAATAAAACCTCTATAATTTACAAGTATGATATAGAGTAACTAGTTACAAAACTTGCAGGGCCCCCTGCAGAATGGAAATGTGAGACTCCTGTGTTCAAAAGAAGAATTTCAAGCTGGTGAGAAGGCATTAAACCAAATGTAGGCCCATAGAACTGCCCTATAATTGATACTGGGTCTGTGTGATAGAATGACCTGAGTTGGATGCTTAACCACTTCTTAACCTTACTAGTGGTGATCGATAAATTGTAGAGGTTGAAAGTCAAATTAAAAATAAATATTATGACCGAGCTAGTTAAATAAGGATGATGGTAGGAATTAGGAGATAATCTCTTTTATTTCTTGTTATAGTGGCTCTGGTTGATGAACACCTCACCAAGAAAGGGAGATGCTGTTTAAATCTGTTCCTTAGAACTATTCCTTACCAGTTCATACCCATTGAACTGGCTTTCTGAGAACATTCTTGAATAGCTGGGGCAAAAAAGTTTCCTGTCAGGAAAAATTTTTTTAGGAAGTATTGGCGAGACACTGCTTTTCATCTCAATTTGAAACGTTAGGACCATTCTCCTGTTGCTCGGTGCCTCTAGAAAATGGCTCGAAGGACTTGTTGGCCTTTTCATAGGAAGTGTCAAAAATTTCAAGCTCTTTCACTCTGAAAATAGCATAACATATGTACATATTTTTACCTACTAATATCACAGAGAGAAGGATAGTAGCTCTGGAATTGGGCAGTTGGGGATTTTCTGAAATGGGATGCTGTCTTTTTCCTTAGTAATAAGCTGTCTTGGTGAGCTTTGTACCGGAGATCTCTTGAGGGCAAAGTGTGAGAACACCTTTTAAAGCATAGCTTACATTTCTAGGGAAAAGCTCTTGTGCTTACTAAACCCAATCCCTTTCAGCAATTTTCAATGACTCACAGCCCTGATATTTGCATAGTGATTCAACCAGCAAGGAGACTGGCTGCAGAGATAATTTGGTTAAGATAAGTTCTCTGGTTAAAGCTTTTAAAGGTTAATAAAGGCTTTTCCTGAGTAGCATGCTCTATAGTGGTTTCCAGGAACTTTTGATTATCTACGGTGCTACCTGCAGAGCTGGGTAGTAACAGCGGTATTAAAAGTATTCTTTCAGAGACACCCAGAAGGCCGGTCCTGGACAGTTGACATTAAACACTGCAAAATTCCATAGTTCAGACAGCTTGGCAAGTTTGATTCTGGTGCATTCTGTTCAGAACTCGTTTCTTGTTTTTTGTGTGTTTTTTTCTCAATAGTGCTTTTGTCTCTCGGCTAAAGGTCAGGCTGCAGTTGTTCAGTACTGGTGGTGGTACTTTGTGAGACCAGGGAAGGGGGCAGACAGAGTGACTTAGTTTTATTATTTATAATAACTTATCACAACACCAGGTTTTATATATTAGAAAAAGTAAATAAAATCATCTGCATTTTCAGCTACTGATGGGCAGCTGCCAATTCATTTTTTCTTTCTTTCTTTCTCTCTCTCTCTCTCTCTTTCTTTCTTTCTTTCTTTCTTTCTTTCTTTCTTTCTTTCTTTCTTTCTTTCATGTTTATTTTTGAGAGAGAAAAGGTGAGAGGGAGTGGGCAGAGAGAGAGGGAAACACAGAATCCAAAGCAGGCTCCAGGCTCTGAGCTGTGAGGACAGAGCCTGACATGGGGCTCGAACTCATGAACCGTGAGATCACGACCTGAGTCAAAGTCAGACCCTTAACGGACTGAGTCACCCAGACACCCCGAATGACTGCCAATTCTAAAATCACTTGGGACATTTGTAGGTCTCCTCCAAGCTCATTTTCCCGTCTCTGCTCTTTGGTGTAGTGGGTCAGAGCCATCATGGGTCTGATTTAGAGTCAGACGTAGTCAGAAGCCTGGTCTCAGCATTTGGACCTTCGATGGAACTCTCAGGCCAAGCAGGGTCTATAATGTGGGTCGCCCATAATATGGCAGAGCTCTTAGGTGACGGGACTAGCGTATTGCCTGCTACAGAGTGGGGAAGGCACACACCTTAATTCATCAGTACGACACCTAGGAGTGGGGGAGAGGTTCGAGGACAGGCCTGTGTGAGTCCGGTCATGTGCCCTTTCTTTCCCCAGGGCATCAGGGGTTGGCAGAGGCCTTCACCTGGAGCCTGTTCCTTACGCAGTGACCAGGGGTGGCCATGGTGGACCTTGGGCTGCCTCAAGCTAGAGTACAATCCCATTGTACTGTTTTTCAGCTGCACCCCATTCAGGAAGCGTTGATAATGAGTGTGTATTTATACCCACTTTCAGTATGGCTGGTTTCTTGAGGAGCCTCCTTCAGTTTGCTCAGGTACAGCCTGAACTAGCTTCGGTTCCCTCGCGCGCTGCTTACAAGTGTGCGCTTTCAAATCACGTTTCCAGTCCCTGGACAGTAAACACTGAGCATATTCTGGAAGTCTTTAGTCTTGCTAAAACTCCCTAATCTCATATCCAGTTCAAGCTGCGTACCTCTCCTCCTCTCTTCTGAGCTCTGCTCCTCCCAGTGTGACAGGAAACAGGGAGCAAGGGTCGAGCAGTTATTTAACTCAGCAGCAAGTCACAGTCAGGGGTGAGAAAGTACTTCCATCTGGTTCATTCTGCTGCCAGGGGTCTCCGCACGGATACTGTGTGTGGCTCTCCTGGGGCCGTGCTCAGCTTCAACTCAAGCTCTTCAGCACAGGACCCGTTCGGGGAGTGCTGTGTCTCACGTTGTCCTTGCTGGGTGTTCCTGTCCCCCTCATGCTCCCAGCTCCTCCTTGGAGTCCAGTGTCCTGTTGCCTGGCTCAGGGGCTGCCTGGAAGGCTTAGGGTGCCTGCCCCACTACCCTGGATACTCCTTGAAAAGGAGCTCTGCAAACTACTCTTCCAGCTGCCCAGGGGCCGTAATGACCTAGAATGGAACGGAGTTTGTTCACCTTCTTTCCTCAAGTACTACACCCGGATCCCTCTAAACTGTGCTTCCCACCTTCCAGATCCCTAGCTCACAAATGGATGCCAGTCTCTATGTTTATGGGCATCCCCTCAGGCCAAGTTCTCCAGCTCCCCGACATGCCCCTTTCTGCTTCAGTGCCAGGCCAGCATGGACCGAGGGGTTCTGTGGCTCAACAAGCAGCCAGACGAGGGGTAGGATGCCTGTTTCCCCTTCTTGCAGGTACCTCAGTCTGTCTTAGAGATTGCCTCAGAACCCCTCCCGTGCTCCTAACTTGTTGATGAAGCAGGTGGTGACAAGTGCTAGAAACTTGGCCTCCATACGAAGGCAGTGTCAACCGTTCTCCCTTTTCTTGGGATCTGGGTGGAGAGTGGGGACTATGCTTAGCTGGTCCGACTGGTCCTGTGACCTCTGGGTGAGCACTAGGGGGCAGCGTCTATTCCTACATGTCCATGGCTTTCTAAGTAGGATGCTTAGCCTCATTGTCCTCAGCTTTGGTCCTTGGCCGTAATTCTAAGAACAAGAAAAAAGTCCCATTCAATTATAGCTGCTTCATATTAGTAACATTCCCTTTCTTTATATACATGCCATGTAGTGCTGGGATATTTTCCCCATTCATCCTTCACTGCAGAACCAGGCGGAAACTTAGTAGTACTAGTGTAGGACTTGAGTTACAGGCTTAAAATAAAACTAACCTTAGGAAGCGTACCACAGAAGTCTGCGTGGACTCTGCTGTGGCCTGAATGTTTGCGTCTTCCCCAAATTCTTAGGTTGAAATCCCAGTGCGCACTACAGTAGTATTAGGAGATGGGTTTGGGAGATGATTAGTTCACAGGAGTGGAGCCCTCAAGAATGGGATCAGTGTTCTTACAGAACAGGTCCCACCGAGCTCCCCAGTTCTTTTCGCCGTGTGAGGACACCATGCGTAGGTGCCAGCTCTGAATGAGAAAGGAGGCCCCCTGGGCTCCGCTCGTACCCTCATTTTGGACTTGGCAGCCCCCAGAACTGAGAGAGACATCATTTTAATTAGCTATACAGATAGGAAGCTAAAGCTTCTCTAAAATTTCTTCAATTTGCATCTGTTGACTCCTTGCCAGCAACTTGGAAATACAAACGTGTATCCTACTAGCAAGTGTTTGAATCACCGTTACTTCTTTACAGTCAGCTAAGAAAAAGAAGATCAAAATAAACTGACAGTCTTGCTTTAAATAATAGACATGACAATTAGGTGTGAGCAAGCTACTTTATTGTTCATTTACTCAACACGTACAGGAGAGAAAAGAGAAGGCCCTGACGTGTGTGAGTGAAATGGTCATCCCGGTAAGGGGACTGTTACTCTGGGAGCAGCAGGTAAGCTGTATCCTCTGGGGAGGGTTGCTAAAGGTATGGCACCCTAGTCAGAGGTCAAAGGCCAGACCAGAGGTCAGAGGGCCTGAATAGGGTAAGAGGCGGTGCAGTGGAGAGGATGGCAGAGACCAAAGGAGAGAGAAGCCCAGAGTTAGCAGAAGCCAAGTAGAAGCTGGTTGGAATAAGAACAGGAAGGGAGGTTGCGGTTTGAACACGGGGTCAGTGAGAAGAGACGTTACCATGAAAGGAAATAGGCAGTCAGAAGGAAAGACCAGTTCGAAGGAGGCAAGATCAGGGCCACCATTAGCCTAAAGCGCCTTTGTAATAAGGAAAAGGCACCCCCTCCTTGAGGCACAGAGCCTGGCCAATGGAGCACAGGCTGGTCCCCCGGGCCGGGATCCTATGCACAGTGTGCCACCTGTACAACCATACACGGTGGCCCTGTGGAAGATTCCTGTAGAAGCAAGATTCCTATGGTCACCACACTTCCTTATGGCCAGGCTATAAGATGTAAGGGGTAGGGTTTATGTGTGTGTGTGTGTGTGCATGCGTGCACACTGGGGAGCACGCAGGGAATTGCTGGGCCTGTATTGGTTGCGAGAAAACCATAGGCGAGAAAGGTACCTCCTTTTGAGTACCTTCTCTCTACCTGTCCCTGTTGTCCTTTTTCCTTCCTCTTCATGGTTGTGAAATATAGATAAGAGAAAATTGACTGTTTTAACCATTTTTAAACGTACAATTCAGTGACATTAAATACATTTATAACGCTCCATATCCACTGTCTATCTCCTGAACTATTTCATCTTGCAGAACCGAAAATCTATCCCCGTTAAATCCTAACTTACTACTACTTTCCCCAGATCCTGGCAACCACAATTGTACTTTCTGTCTTCGTGAGTTTCACTGTCGTAGGGGCCTCCTGTAAGTGGAACATATGGTATTTGTCCTTTTATGTCAGCGTATTTCACTTAGCATAATGTCGTCAAGGTTCATCTGGTTTGTGGTATATTTTATTAAGGCCGAATAACCCATTGTATGGATATAATGAACATTGGCATACAGATACCTGTTTAGGTCTCTGTTTTCAATTTTTTGGGGTATGTACCCAAATGTGAAATCGTTGAGTCATACATAGTTCTGTTCAACTTCATAGAGGAACCACCAAACTATTTCCCCAGCGGCTGCACCATTTTACATTCCCACCAACGTTCGTGAGGGCCTCAGTTCATCTACATCTTCACTAACGTTTGTTATTTTGTGTGTGTGTGTGTGTTTTTTAATTTTAGTGTTTTATTTATTTTTGAGAGAGAGAGAGAGAGACAGAGCATGAGTGGGGGAGGGGCAGAGAGAGAGGGAGACACAGAATCCGAAGCAGGCTCCAGGCTCTGAGCTGTCAGCACATGCGGAGCTTGAACCAGCGAACTGCAAGATCATGACCTGAGCTGAAGCTGGACGCCTAACCGACTGAGCCCCCCAGGCGCCCCTCTGTATGTTTTTTAAAATAGCCACTGGGTGATAGGTCACTGAGTTGACACATCAGTGTGGCTTTGATTTTCATTTCCTCAGTGTCCCTGTTTTGCTTTTATGCATCTTCTAATGTATTTTTATCATAAACACAATAATTATGTAAATATACTGTCTTGCCTCTTTTTAACTCTAGTTTTCAAGACTCTGCTAAGAAAGAGCCTCTTTTAACCTTATAAATGTATGGCCAGCCTTTACGTATGTGAAAACACACTCACCGGACATATCTTCACTTCCCTTTGTAATGTTATAAAAGTTAAAGATGTGTTTCATTCGACATGCAGAGTGTTTAACTATTTTTAATTAGTTTCTGAGCATTTAAAAATCAGAAAAGCTTGTAAAAACTTGGATCTCCCTCTTGTAAAGAAATCTCTAAGGCAGAACCCCAGTGGTTCATGTTCTGACAAGGCAGTGGAGGACCCAGCAGCCCAGAGCCCTCTCCCACCAAGCTCTGCCCCTTACTAATACCTGCCTCACCCCTGCAGGCATCTGTTTGCAAGCCCAGCTAGAATGGATTTGCTGAGGCTAACATTCATCCAGATTTATTCCAGTTTATATTATTAACACAGTTGATTAGAAGTGACTAATACTTCTCCACCTAGCTACTTAATACCTCCCCTGACACTTCCCAATAAATTCTGAAATCTAGTATCCATCATGGCAGGCCCCAAGCCCTTTGGGGCAAGTCTGGCCAACAGATCCGTCCCAGCTAGTTAAAAGTTGCTTCAAATATGAGTGCTGTTTCTTAGCCAGAATATTTTGAAATCCTGTTTGTGTATGTACATAAGGCATAAGTACTTTCTAGCTCTGTCATGGACTGGCTTAGCGGTGTTTCAGTGTGTCGCCACCTAATTCTGAGTCCTTGCTTGTTGACGTCCACCACTGATCACATTGAGAAATCTGCCGTTCGCGTATGCTTTTTATTTGTGAGTGTGTGCCCATCCATTTCATATTCCGTGTACGTGCTAGAATCGTGGCTTAAGATACACACACAGTTGATGTCTGCGGTCTGGAAATCCACTTAGCAATGGATTGTAAAGATGGTAACTGGTCAGCTTCAGATCCCGTGTCTTCCAGACGATCGTGCCGGAAGGTGTTAGGTGAGGCAGCCGCGCGGCCCTGCACTGGAAGCACTGTGAAAGCTGAGCCGGCCCAGAACACCCTCGCGGCATGATTTGTTATTGCCCAGAGCTGGCTGTACCGTCCATCAAGCCACATTTCCTGAAACCTGAGAACACCAGGGTGTGATAGTGTTCTCTTATAACCAGCTCCTGTTCCCTAAAACCTTCGCGTGACTCTCCCTGTGGTTTGCAGCCTGTCTCTCTCTGTGTGGTCGCTAATGACTTCCCTGAAGGTGAAGCACTGAGTGAACATGACGGTGGTGGTAGAAAGAGAACGTGACGAGGCACCCCGGGGCTCGAGGGGGACTCCTCTCCCAGCCTCCCCTCTCCAGGTCTCTCCTCTGAAGCCCTCTTGGTCATTTGTCCAGGCAGCCGAGCTAGAAAGCTCCACGTCAGTCACTGCATTGGCCCCAATGATTTGTGCTTCCTGTCAGAGGGGCAACCGTGGTGTATATCTCCCCAGTGTGTTTGTCTCCTGCTTTCCAGACAGTGTCTCTCTGGGTCTATCACTCTTTGCCTGTCGGCCCTCTTTTTCCTAACTAGACATGATGCTCTACGGAGTAGTTTAAATTTTATTTTCTCACTACCTAGAAGTTTGTTTTCTGGGGTCATGTAGCTCCCCCCTAAAAACTGCACTTGCCTGTCACGTTTCCCCCATGGTGGGTGGGACAAGATTCCTTTTTATTTGTGGGCTGGACTTGAGTTGCCCTTCTCTTCGGAGGGTTTGCCACAGGAAAACGTTTTCTAGATTTCTGATGCCAATTTTAATACAGAACAATGATGAAATTGTTAGACAAGTGAAGTACTTAATTATCTGTCTGGAAATTCTTGCACATGTCAAAGGCTTTCTTAGATTTCACTGTAGATGGCAGTTAAGGTGCCCAGTTCTGGAACATGCTATAGGGGCAAGTCCTGCAGGCACCACTTTGTAGGGGGTCCAGACATTTCTGGCCTGCTTGACCCTGTCTCCCCACTCTCGACGACCATTCCACCCTAGGTAGTTGCTGTTCTGACTGAAGAGCTAGCACACAGTAAGAAATCGAGTTCTAAGAAGAGGACCCGAGTTAAAAAACTTTATAACATGGCTTCCTTAAGACACAAGGCTTCTGAAGCCCCCTGGGGCTCCTGCCATCAGACCACATGGGCGTCTGTATTTCTCAGTGCCTAGAGACTCAAGGGTGGAGACATTTAACAGAGAACGCAGTCCCAGCTGCCTTTGGTCCTGGGAAGATAATCTAGGTGGCTCTAATTAATAATTAACCTACATATAAAATCAAAGATCTACAGCCAAGTATGGCAGCAAATGCTGCCACCTGGTGAGCTGATTCTGGGTGAGCAGGGTAAAAAACGACCTGGGAGAAATGGTATCTAGCTAGCCAAGGGAAACCAAGGTGGGAGCTTACAGGAGACTGGGTTGGATTCTTGCTAGTTCTGGTATAATTGGAACATTTTACTTCCCAAGCCTGTTTGTGAAATTATGTATAGTGGGTGGGTGGATTAAGTGCTTTGAAATATATTTGGTCATATATGCACATGGTACAAAATTTGAAAGGTCAAAAAGAGAGTATACAGTGGGAATTATGTCTTCCTTTTACCCATTTCCCCTCCACAGAGGTAGCCACTCTTGCCAGTTTCTTTTGTAGCTTACAAGTGTCATTTCTGAATAGTTACATATAGTTGCAGTACCAAATGTATATAAATAAATAAATTCGACATACACTCACATCTTGCTTTAAAATTGTCCGGCAGTTGTGTAACAGAGTTGTATACACAGTGGAAACATGATAATGTATTTTTCTGTAATGACGATTTCCTGCAGTCTTTTAATCTTACTGTAAACAAAAGGAAAACTAGAATCTGGGGTCGGACAGAATGGCCATTACGTAAAGCAACTAGTGTGTGGGACCACGGTACCTGTCTCAGAGAGGAAATGTTAGGTGTGGAGGTCGAGCCAGTCACATTCGTCAGGGTATGACACACAGTCTCACAGGTCACGTGACGGTGGCCCTTGTTTTATGCTGGGCTCCCTTTAAGTTCTTTATAGCCGTCGTCCCCTCCGCCCAGAGGCAACTATTGAGATACGTGTAAAATATGTCATCTAGGGGGCGCCTGGGTGGTTCACTCGGTTAAACATCCGACTTCGGCTCAGATCATGATCTCACAGTTGTGATTTTGACCCCCGCATCAGGCTCTGTGCTCACAGCTCAGAGCCTGGAGCCCGCTTCAGATTCTGTGTCTCCGTCTCTCTCTGATCCTTCCCTACTTGGGCACACTCTCTCAAAAATAAATAAACATTAAAAAAATTTCTTTAAAAATATGTCATTTAGGACTGTGTGTATTTTTGTATCTCATGTGGTGTGTAGGTACAGTTGACCCTTGAACAACATAGAATTGAACTTAAAAATACAGTTGATCCTTGAAAAACATAAGGGTTATATGTTAAATACAAGACTGTAAATGGATTTTCTCTTCCTTATGATATTCTTAACGTGTTTTCTCTACCTTACTTTATTATAAGAATATATATAACCCATATGACACACAGAATTTGTATTAATAGAATGTTATTGGTAAGGTTTCTAGTCAACAGTAGGCTACTAGTTAAGTTTTTGGAAAGTCAAAACTTATATGCAGATTTTCAACTGCAGTGGTGGGGGTCAGTGCCACTAACCCCCACACTGTTCCAGGGTCAACTGTATTTTTAATTTAGGCAAAGGTAAGGCTGTCTTATTTTTAGCTTTTAGTTATTGTTAGAGTTTTTTCCTATCAGGCTCTGAAAACTCCATTCTCATTACTAGGTATACATCCAGTTTGTTGCTACCTACCCTTGTGTGGCAGAGCTGAGATTTTGAAAACACTTGAAGTAAATTGTTGTGATTTTTACCCCATTTTTTCTTTGATCTTAATTTTTGTCATAAACACCTCATAACAAATTTAAGAGACCTTAAAATTGCACCAACCTAGTATATCACCTTTTTAAACTTTTTCATAGGAGAGTATACCTAGCATAGGTGAAAGCAAAAAAACTAAGTTTGTGTTCTTGTTTTATTATTTTGACTACATCACTATTCCTCCATTTTTCTAAGTTATCCTCACGAATGTTAATAGCTGCTTCATATTTCATCTGTATTTATAATTTCACAGTCTCTGCTGTGAAACAGCTTTTAAGTTGTTTATGTTTTAATATCACTGTAATTAACATCCTTGTGCACACACTTGGTCTTTTGTTTCTGTTGTCTTCTATCATTTTGCCAGGATAGATGTGCAGTAGAGGATTCTGGAGTCAAAGAGAAAAACTGTCCTGTGGTTTATGATGTAAGTTGCCACATTCTGCCTCTCGCTGTATTCCCAGAATGCATGCAAGTGTCTGTCTTCCATTTAAAGCCCACTTCTTTTATTTTTAGTGGTATACTTAGAACTGTTGCCATGGGAATTGATTTATCAGTGTCACGATGGTCAGTGGAGAAATAAGGAACCGCAGGCTTTCTGTGTTGAGAAGGAGTTGTGGAAAGTGCCATCTGCTATCTATATGGCGCGTCCTTTCCTTGTCACCAGCCCTCCTGCACGCGCAGCCCCGCATTCATCATGAGCCCTTCCACTCTATAGCGCCCGGGGCACCAGCAGCCCGTGGGTGCATGGCCCTGCTTCAGTGTGGCTGGGGAGCTTGTGAGCCGGGAAACGTAAACACGGACATGCAGATGACGAAGAATCGGATGAGGATGCTTCTGTCTGCTCCTCATATATCCCAACTGAAGGGCTATTAAAAAGCGGCTGCTGCTCGTAAAGACGTGTATCCGTGAAGAGGAGGTGGCGTGGGAGTGGAGCATGGGAGGCATTTGCAAGAACATTTGTTGGATTCTTTTCATTCTCCTCTTAGTGACAATGATTGATGGCATCCAGTGAGTCCCCGCCCGTTTGTCACTTCCTTGGTACAGCTGGTAGTGGGGGTGGGGGAAATCAGTAATGACTGGGTGAAGGATGTAGCTGGAGGGGGTAGGGACTCTTGGTATGGTACTGAAATGACACGTCTTGCACTTAAACTTCTCATTAGTGTCTTCTCCGCTGTGCAGTACTACCTGCCAAGAGCTACTTTTTTTTTTTTTTTTTTTTTGATCTTTAAGACTAGAAGAATTTGTCTTCATATCTTTGCCTGATTTCCTGTCTCTAGGAGAGGGTTGACTTTGAACAGAAGATTCAGTACTTGTAGTTTAAGGGATGGAAGAGAAGAAGGAAAATCCACACTGATGCAGTTTTGGACAGTAATGTTTCTTAAGGTTTGAAACATGGCCTGGCTTTAGCTATGGCGTTTTCTTGGTGTTCTAGAATGTCTGTTTAATAGTTCCATGTTGAATATTTGGCTTGAAAGTAGGAAAGGATTGTAAAAAAGAGTCAAGGGTAGAAAGCGGTTGTGGCAAATTAGCCAAGTTCACAATGAGCCAATTAACCTCGCTGCTTTCATTTTCCTGCTACTTTGAGGCAGAGAGACGTTAAAAAGTGCACGAACAGTGATTATTTTGTGGTCAGGTCACATGCACGATGCAGGCAAACCCAGGAAGGGGAATCTGCTTCATCGAGCCTTCAGTCGTTACTCAGGCCAAAATGTATGCAGAAGCCTCAAGTGAGTGTTGATTTGCGAGGTAACTGCTCCTGTCTGGTACTTGAAGTTCTTTGCTTTTTCTCTGCACCCCACCTCGTGGTAACCTTGCAAAACAGGAGGTGTTTTGCACCAAAAATGAACACTACAGCCTCATTTCACCTGTAGCAAGTTCTAAGAAGCCAGGCAAACAGGGCCAAATATTTAAGTTCAGTTTTCTACAGACTCCGAGTTTCTGGTTTTCCTGCAAGGTATCTTAGGCCCCCACAGCCTCCCTCCAGAGAACTTGGGATCGTCCGTCTACAGGTCAGTGTGGCCACACTCCTTGGATGCATAGGAAAGACGCTCCTTGGAGCATATGTGGTATCTGATGGCTCCTTTGGAACCTTACTCTTTAAATTGATGCTCACCTGCCTACCTCCCTTTTCTTCTTTTATAAACAGTTGTTTCTTGAACGCCTGTTCCACAGTGGGTCCTTTCTTTCCTAGGTCACTCCACATAAGGTATTTGTTTGAATTCTCATGATATCTTTGTGAGGTCTCTGGGGTTGTGCCCAAATTTCTGGAAGAGGAAGTTTTGATCCAGGTTGATGGCTCTGTATGCGAAGGTAACCATAGCCAGTGAGTTGTAGGACTGAGCTCAAAGCCAGATTTTGGAAACCCAAAGTCCAGTGACCCACTGAATTCCACAGACACCTCAGAAAGTGAAAGCCTCTTCAGCTGGTCCCAAAGAACACGTTCTCTTCATCTTCTGTTAAAGCGCAGGGACACCTCGCTTTGGGAAAACATTCTGTGAAGATCTGAACTGGCTTATTTGAGTTTTAGAGAAGGCATCGCTGTGGGTTTCTGCTTAAGAAGTGATGATCCCTCGGAAGGCAGAAGGAGCCGTGTTCCCCTCGTGCATCGTAAATGATCTATCAGAGCAGAGGGGAGTGTGGTGGACACGTGAGCTGTGGAGGTGACACACTGAACATGCGTTGAAGCCTGTTTACTGGCGGTAGGACTGTGAGGAGTTAGTACTTAAACTCTCTGAGCCTCTTTGCCTCTGTCTCAGAGCGGAATCATTAGCAATCTCATCAGGTCAGTGTGAGAATACATTCCTATCAGTGCCAAGTACCCACTAAGCGCTGAGCTAACTTATGTGCCGCAGGTGTTTGAGAATGGCATTTTCAGTGTCCTGGGAGCCTCATTCGAGGGGAAACGTGGCTTTCAGGCACCTGTATAAATATTTGTATAGCCTCTGCTAAATACCATTTAAGTGTAGAACTTGTATAAGGCAGTGGTGTGTATGTATGGTGGACGGGTGGCTGGGATGGGCTTGGTTAGCTAAGGGGATGCCACAGACTGACGAGAGGAAAAAGCATGTTTGACCTGGTGAGAGACTGGCTAATGGCTGCCGCATCAGAATATGGATGGCAGGAGACAGCTCAACAAATAGAAGGACAGATGCGTTTGGTGGATTATGTTGGCAGTTGTGCCAAAGGCGGGCCTGGGAGCTAGCGGGGAGCAATGACAGCCACCAGGGCTACCCCTGAAAGTGCCTACCGCACGCTGGGCGCTGGTGTCATGCTTTTCTTCTCTTCACTGACAGTTTTCTGAAGCAGTATTACTAATATCCCCATGTTACAAATTAAGAAACCAATACACAGGTTAAGCAACTTAACCGAGCTACAGACAGGTGAGCTGCAGGGTTCGGGTTCAGTCTCACGTACCTGGCTCTAGAGTTTGTGCTTTTACTATTAGGCTGAATGCCTCTCAGACCCAGGAGTTTGCCCTGACAATGTTTTAAGTAGGTGTCAGTCAACCAAATAAATATGATCTGCCTCGTAGCCATAAGTGCAGTAAAGAGAAGTGGAATTGGGTCAGGGGTGTCAGAGGATAAATGTTTCAGCTGGTGTACTTGCTTAGAATGAGGAACTTAACACAGATTGATTGTCTCAAATTTCTGGAGGCTGCAAGTTCAAGGTCAAGTGGCAGCGTGCTTGGTTTCTCCTGAGGCAGCTCTCTTTGATTGCCTATGACCATCTACTCACATTGTCTTCCCTCTCTGTGTGCATTACCTGGGAGCCATCTGTGCACCTCTCTCATAAGGACAGAGGTCATTCTGATGGCCACCCTGATGGCCTCACTTTGACTTAATCTCCTCTTTCTCCAAATATAGTTGCCTTTCTGAGCTACGAAGGGTTAGGATATCAACATGGGAATTCGGAGGGGACACCCTTCTGTCTATAAGGCTCCACCCTCTAGACCCCCAAATTCACGGTCTTCTGTAATACAAAAGGCAGCAGCCCCCAAATCTTAACCCACTGGAACATCAGCTCTCAGTCCCAGATCTCACCTGCACACCACCTACATCAAGTGTGGGTGAGATAGAGGTAAGATTCATCCTGAGGCAGAAATTCCTTTCCAGCTGTGAACCTGTGAGACCAGGCAAGTTACATGTTTCCCAAGTACAGTGGGGGACAGGCACAGGTATTCCCATTCTAAAAGGGAGAGAGTGAAAAGAAGAAAAGGCCCATGGATCCCAAGCAAGTCAAAACCAAGCAGGGCAAGTTACATTAGATTTTAAGTCTCATGAGTCATCCATTTGGCACTCTGTCCTTCTGGCCATCAAGGTGGTGGCCTTGCCTTCCAGGCCCCCTGGGGCAGCAGCATGGCCCACTGAAACCAGGGGGGATGCAGAGGCTGGACCTGGGGTGTGAGGGCAGCCATGTCAATCTCTGAATATTCTTCAGGCTCATTCATCCCTTTACTTGTTCACAGCCAGGTAATTCTGCTGTCCGGGCGGTAGAATCCCAGAGGTCTGACAGCCTTTCTCTTCTTTGCCTTGTAGAGACAAGGCACTTGTCTTAGTCTAAGTGGGCAGTGTCTCTGCTGGCGTAGCCCCGTCTCTACGCATTCCTGACTGATGAGATGAATGAGGGGCACTCTCATGCTGTAATTATCCAGCCACATCCTTTGTTCCCTCCAGAACACGCTTTCTCATTTTTTGCAATGTTGATAGGCAGAGAATTTTCCAAATCTTCAAGTTCTGCCTTTTTGCTTAACAATTCCTTCTTTCTCTCTTTCCTCTCATGTTAAGCAGTAAAGCTACTCCAAGCCATGCTTCTGATTTGTTAATATGTCATGTATTATATTTATTAATGATGATTCTTCCTTTACTTTCCAAGCCTTAAGACCAGATTGTCGATATGGTTGGAAGTCCATGAAAAGATATATG
This sequence comes from Paguma larvata, assembly GCA_030068075.1. NCBI lineage: Eukaryota > Metazoa > Chordata > Mammalia > Carnivora > Viverridae > Paguma > Paguma larvata. The sequence continues at coordinate 93,901,709 of CM057826.1, read as the reverse complement.
CTCATAATGTTTTCCTTCAGAGAGAATTGTATTAGTAAGGTGTCTCAATCAATATACTTATTAAAAAAAAAAAAAAAGCTTAGAGTGTTTTAATTTTCTCCTTCTGTCCTCCATCGTGAACTAGATTAAATCACAAAGCGCCATTTTCCCCTCTACTCCCATTCCCCCGGCTTTTATCAGTGTTTCAGTGTTTGCTACCACATGACTTGATTTTGGCTCAAGTGTTTGGTGTAATCAGCAAGCCAGTCCTCTTCATTATATATGCAGAAGAGATAGGAACTTGACAATACACTGTATTTTATTATTTTCTATTTATGAAATGATACATGCTTATGATAAAAAATAATGATACATGAAAAGATAAAGTCTACCAGTTATGTAATTACACAAGGAAAACCACTGCTAATATTTGCTATGTATTTTCTGGTTTGTGTGCATTTATTTAGGTATATGTAATTTTAGAAATAGAATTATCAATTTTATAACTTTGCATCCTGTCCTTTTCTCTTAAATTTACCACCAGTATTTTTCCATTATCTTATATATTTTTTGAGAGAGTGTGTCCACAGGTCGGAGAGGGACAGAGGAAAAGAGAGAAAGAGAGAGGAAGAGACAATCTTAAGTAGGTTCCATGCTCAGGGCAGAGTTCGATGTGGGGCTCAATCCCACGTCCCTTGGGACCATGACATGAGCTGAAATGAAGAGCTGGACATTTAACCAACTCAGCCACCCAGATACCCCAGTTTTCTTAAATATTTTTTAAAGTATCTTGAGTGGCTATATAACACCGTAAACAGTGGTCACAACATGATTTTATTAGACACGGAGACTATTTGTAGTTTTGGTGTTGGACAAAAATCTTGGACCATAAGTGTATTTATTAAACTGTATTCAAAAAGCAAAATATCTGGGTTGTATTTTAAGTTTCTTCAAGTATTGTTTCAAGAACCATACAGTGTGGTGGTTAATGTACACACTTCCGAGTGATCTTTGGGTTCATATTTTGCTTTTCCTTCTTATATACAATCTTCGACACAATATTTCATCTTCTTTGGTATCTGACTTCTCATGTTTTTAAAGATGATAACCCCCTGGATTGTGGGAAGAGTAAATGAAACTTTATGAAGCACCATGCCCTGAATTTAACAGGTGTGCAAAAATTTTTTACTATCATATCATGAGATTGCTTTTAAGAGTTTGTGCTAGTAGATAGATTATAACTGAACATACTGGGGAGGTTGCATATCTGAGAACCTGCAGGCACATATATTGGACACCAGTAGAGGGCAGAACACATTGGAAGATTCTAAGGAGGTGTGACTTCTGATCCCCGCCCCCCCCCCCCCATTCTCACCCTGATCTCTGGATCCCAGAGGCTCCAAGGCTCCAAACATTTCTTCTCAAGTATATGTATTTCTTTAATTTCATTAAAAACAAGTGCATTTGGGGGTAAAATATTGTTTTTATTTTATAGGCTCATTGCTTTATGGGATGTCTGCTTCTGTAGAAATTTAGCACATGTAAATCCCTTTTTTGTCTTCATGTATTTGTATATGCCACGCCAGACATCTCTGCAAGCATGTTGTACTATCAGTATAACACATCCAGGTAGGCGGGTAACTGGGCCAAGCCTAAATAAAAACATAGTAAAGTCTGGGGCCTGGAGTCAGGACGAATTATCAATACAGCATGTATATGAGCAACTGTATTTTGTGAAATAATTTACGGTTTCTTTTCAAAATCTTCAAATACTTACCCAACCTGTTAGAAATTGGGCTAAGAGTCTTGCACGCTTCCTTACTTCCAGCACTGCCTCAGGCCAGTGTGTTTCTCTCTTTCTTTCTTATCCCATATCTAAGGGAAATGTAGGGGTGAAGGAGAGCACCATTAATACATTCATTAAATACACTTCTCTAAGAAATAACTCACCCACAAAGATTCTCTGAAAAAACTGTTTGAAGAGAAGGGGATCCTAGGTGTGACTTCCGGGTGCCAGCTCTCTCCTAGAAACTGTACTGGGGCTGTTCAGCTGAGTTTGCAAAACGACTTGGAACTCTTGGCATCCCAACATCAGTGATGATCCGAGACTCTGCTCTGTAAACAGAGCTTTCCCTGATATTCTGCTTGGACAGTATCTGGAAAGTAGTAGATTCTCAGAGATAGGAATTGGAGTAAACCTCTCAAGGTTATACGTGTGGTAAGGAAATGGGCCGTATTCAAACTTGAGGACAGGCTAAGAATTGTGGTTCATGTTTGCCAGGTTCTTACTGAGTGCTGGGCACAGTGCCAAACACTGTACACATATTCTAATTAACTCCAGACAGTAGTCTCTCCCCTGCAGAGGACAGATATTTTTACAGAAAGCTCACTGACATAGTGCTGCAACTAGAATTTGCGCCCAGAAAGCATAACCCCTGATGCCACAGTTTTAGTCAGCAAATCGTACTGCATCTCTTAGTCGCCTACCGTATCTTTTGTTAGATGAAATGTTGCTAAGTGTTCTAGGAAAAAGGGGGTTTGTGGTCCCAAACTGTGGGGAGCATTAGGTTAAAGGAAATTAAACTCAGCTTCCTACTTCAGGAATTCTCTGAGCTTTTAGTATACTACTACTGCCGCTTAGGAATCTCCGAGAGAGGATATAGAATGCAGCATTTTTAAATTTAATTGGCCCCTTCCTCCCAGGACACTAGTAGTATCTCATGGAGCCAGCGTTCTATGCAGCACGGTTTGGGAAATCCTTGCCAAACTCAACAGATTTTGCTGTATCCTCTCCTTCTTAAAGAGGAGCATGAGAAATACACCCACTAAGGTGTGCCATTAGATCGTGGACTCATCTCCTGATTCTTCTCATGGTACTGGATTTCTGTGTTTTACAGGAAATAATTTGCTTTTTTTTTTTTTTTTGTAATATTCCATGTCATTTTCTTCTGCTGAACTAAATAAGTATTGTATGAGAATAGGAGAGGTCTCACGGACCCACCTCAGTTTTGCGGTGTGTAATCTCCTATATCCCTGTTCCCCTGAACTAAGAAGGCCCATAGAACTGTGGTCGCCATTTTGCATCAGCTTCCAAGCAAATGAGAAAGGTTGACCACGAAAGCTTAATCCAGTCCTCCTGACATTGGACTTCCCAATAGCACAGAAGGTGACCACTTACACTGGATATATAAAAATATCTGGTCTTTGCTTTTATTCTTTTAAAAAATATCTCATAAGCTGATTTTCAAAACACTTAAGGAGATAAATTGACGTGTAATTCTTGAAACTAGACCCTGCCTTAAAATAAGGTTTGCGCGGGGAAAAAACACGCACTTTTTGGTTTTTGGCCAGCAGTTGTCCTTTTGGGACATTCCTTCCATACGGTGCTGTATGATAGAGACCAAAAGTTACAGTTGGTGACTTCCTGAATAACAAGTCAGATAGCAAATGCCTCGGTGAAACAACTTTCATATGTTCTGCAAGGCACAAAGTAGCACAGTAGAATGGACCGTTTGTCTCATGGCTTTTATGAGGGATTTTTTGTTTGGTTTTGTTTTTTTGGTTTTTTTTGTTTTGTTTTTTTGTTTCTTTTGTTTTGTTTTGTTCTCTTGCAAGCCAAAATGGAACTCGTTATTTTTCTTTTTGGCCTCAACCTAAAAAAAAAAATCAAGAAGCTGTTCAGATGATTAATAGGAAAATTCCTTTTCCTCTTACTTCTAATTTCTTTGTCCCCAGTGAGTGATCTGAACTTTCCCTAGAGAGAGAAAAGAAACACATGGATAGGAAAGTAGCACCTTCATCCTGAAAGGGAAGATGAAGTTCTAGAATAGCTCTTCAGATTCCCGTAAGAAATAGCTTCGACTTTTGCTTCGGGATGAGACGTTGACATACTGGTGTTGTGGCTCAATAGGAGTAATCAGCGGAAGGACCAGGGGAGAAGCAGTCAATGTAAGGGCAACAGGAGGAGACACAGGCCAATTCTGGTTTGAATTTGTGAGGATTTTAGGTTGATATTAAAGACAGGTGCTTGATGACAGGAGGTCTTTGTAGCTTGACTTTATGTATACATACTATATGTCCTATCCATATGTAAACCATCCCTAAATAGATCATTAGAATAGGGTCAGGAGTCTACAAATAACTTCTTACATTTACAGTCAATTGATTTTTAATACAGATGCCAATTTAATGGGGAAAAGCATAGTGTTTTTAACAAATGGTGCTGGGACATCCGTAAGTCTACGTGCAAAAGAATGAATTTGGACCTTTACCTCTCGAAATTTACAAAACAAACAAACAAACAAAAAACAACACAACACTAAAAATGAAACAAAAGTCTAAATGTGAAAGTTAAAACTAGAAAGCTCTTAGAAGAAAACATAGTTAAATGGTTGTGACCTTCAGTTAGGCAATGATTTCTTAGCTATGGCGTCAGAAGTACAGGCAACAAAAGAATAGATGAATGGGACTTCTTCAAAATTGAAAATCTTTTTGTACTTTGAAAGTTGACATCAAGAAAGTAAAAAGACAACAAACACACAGAATGAAGAGGCACACTCAAATCATTTATCTGCTAAGGGACTTGTGTATCAAGTATAAAGAACTCTTCTAATTCCATTATGAAAACATAACCCAAGTAAAACATGGGCAATGGATTTGAATAGACATTACTCTAATGAAGATATACAGATGGGTGATAAGTACGTAAGATTTTCAGTATCATTAGTCATCAGGGAAATGAAAAGAACCATAATGAGGTGCCACTTTGTACCAAGATGGCTATAATCAAAAAGACAGCTAAGTATTGGCAAGAATGTGGAGAAACTAGAATCTTCTTACGCTACTGGTGGGAATAGAAAATGTTGCTACTCTGGAAAACAATCTGGAAATTCCTTAAGAGGCTAAACACGGAGTTGCATTAGGACCCAGAAGTTCCACTTCCGGGTGTATAACCACAAGAAACGAGAGTCTCTGTCTATCCAAACACTTGTACACTAATTTTGTATACAGGATAGTAGCATTGTTCTTAATAGCCAAAATGTGGAAAAAACTCAGATGTCAATAAACTGATGAAATGTGATATAGCCATAGGGTAGAATATTATTTAGCTCTAAAAAAAAGATGCAGTATTAATACATCCTACACCGTAAATGAACCTTGAAAACTGTATGCTAAGTGAAAGAAGTGAGTCACTGAAGGCCACATATTATAGGATTCCATTTATATGAAATGTACAGAATAGGCATATCTATGGAAAGTACAGTAGTGGGTTGGGAGTAACAGGGTAAGTGGGGAGGGACTGTTAATGGGTATAGAGTTTCTTTTTGGAGTGATAAAAATGTTCCAAAATTGATAATGATGATGATCTCACAACCCTTTAAATAAGTTAAAAATCATTGCCTTGTATATCTTAAATGGATGACTGTATGGTATATGGATTATTTCTCAATAAAATGGTGAATATAATAAAATCATATTACATAATTATACTGTCATATTGAATTCCATGCTCACTTTAGACTCGCAGGGTAAGACTCAGTTTAGAATTTAAAGTAACCGTTCCAGCACATCCAGCTACTGATCGCAGAGACAGACTTCCTGAACATCAGGCCAATTGTCTCTACATTGTGCTTGCTACAGGAAGTGTGATAACAACAGACCATAAAAAGCACACTTAGGATTTTTGTTGCTTTGGCTCTGTAACAGTGGCTTCTATAACAGATAAGCTACTGAGTTGAGTTGATAACAGAAGTTCAGTTCTTGCTCGTGTCGCACTCAGTAATGTAACACAAGGATGAGGGGGCACAGGTGCTTCTTTACCACCGTTTTTCAAGAGCCAGGCCGAGGGAAGTGTTTCGACTTTCTCTTTCAAGGCTTCCATGAGTTTTAGTATCCTGCTCAGAGACAGCAGAGGAGATGGTGGAATTCATCTACGGAAGACATTCCTGAGGCAGGCCCAGGGGCAGTGCCCATCATTTTCTCTCATATTCTGTGAGAGAAACTCAGCCACTTGGCCCCAAACAGATAGCGTGTCTGGGAAATGTGGACCCTGGCCAGCAGTCACTCCTAGCTGTCTCCTGGTTTCTGGGATGAACCATTGGGCCTCGCTGTTCCAAGTTCTTTCCTTATAGTTCTGAAAAGTAGATCAAGAGGATATTCAGCCCACCTGACTGTGTGTCAGTTTAGAAGTTTGCGTATTATAGTTTCTGCTTCATTGTGAGGTATTTTGATATGGTTGGAACAAGGTTAACTAGCCAGTCTGATTATTTTGTCAGGGTTTACCGCCTGTCCCAGGAGAATAGTCTTGCTATCAACTTTTATTAATCGTACACTAATAATTGAGAGGAGTTTCCAGGTAGTATATTTTAGAAGAGTCTTTGAGATCTTGTCTAGGCTTACAGGAGTTCTCTAGGAGGTAACTCCATTTGGAGAGACTTTCAGCTTCCCACACCCAATCCCCTGCCTGAAACGGCACCCAGAAGGGGCAGCCCACACCATTTACCATTCAAGACAGGTGACAAAGAGGGAATTCTAACAAGATAAGTGAAATTCCAGGAAACTGACTCAACTCCTATACTGTCCTCTGACCTTATACTGAAATAGCAGCAGCACATATGTCTCCAAACCATGGGAATCTTAGTGCTACTCTGAGAGTAGCCTGGGTGAGTCACGAGAAGTTAAAAGTTAGAATTAGAGGGGAGCCTGGGTGGCTCAGTTGGTTAAGCATCCGACTTCAGCTCAGGTCATGATCTTACAGTTTGTGAGTTCGAGCCCCACATCAGGCTGGAGCCTGCTTCGGATTCCATGTCTCCCTTATCTCTCTGCCCCTCCCTCACTTGCACTCTGTCTCTCTCTCCCTCAAAATAAATAATCATTTAAAAAATTAAAAATAAAAATTAAAAAGAGGAGTAGAGACCCTGGCAACTTTTTGAAGTCTTTTACTTACTAGTCGTGTGGCATTGGGCTTCTCTGAGCCTCAGATAATCATCTACAAATGATGATCCTAGTAGCACCGCTTCTCTATGAGGTGATCTTGAGGATTAAGTGATAATTCCTATGAAGTATTAAATACAGGTTCGAGCACAAAACACTGCTTTAAATATGAGTTATCATTGATGATAATGGCGTCATCATTTAACTTTCAAGGCAGCAAAAAGGAGATAGATCCACTGATGCCTAATGCTACGAAAGTGTCACCCTGATGAATCTTTGGCAGTGTCCTAGGAGATTTTACGATGCAACTGTGATGCTTGGAAAAGGTTTTCCGACACGTTCAGAATCTGTCATTACATCACAATCTGGTGGGTACTTACTATGTGTAAACACATTGCCAGGCACAAAGGGGTTGATTATAAACAGGAGGAAGAGATGGCTTTTGCTTTGAGTAGTTCGTAATGGGATAAGCGTTAGCAGCAGCTGACTTTTAAACAGGCCGTAGCTAACCCAGCTTTTTGGTATCCTTAGTGTTTGAAGCCATCTGCACATACATTCTAGTGTAGACAGAAATAAGTGCAGGGGGTGCTTGGGTGCCTCGGACACTTAAGCATCGACTCTTGATTTAGGCTCAGGTCAAGAGCTCACAGATTGTGGAATCAAGCCCCACATCAGGCTCTGCACCGACCACAGGGAGCCTGCTTGGGATTCTCTCTCTCCCTCCTTCTGCCCCTCCCCTGCTCATGCTCTTTCTCTCTCTCAAGATAAATAAAAATTTTTTTAAAAGCCTGCTTATCATTTTTTTAAACAAGCACAAGTCTAAAATGCCATATTTCACTTTTATTTTAGCTTCCTGCCCTTCGCTCCCTATTGTCAATTTAACCCCTTCCACTACCAGTTGTAAGTTTCCCTCTCGCCCACTCCTCACACATATACACCAATCCCAGAATGGTGATAAAGCAATTCTATATTGTGTGAAATACAATTTCTTAAATTTTCAAGCTAATTATTCAAAACAGATTGTGTTTTAATATGAATTTGCATAATACTATGATTTGTAGTTTATGTAGATTCAAAAATTGGCCCTAAGAGGGGCACTTGTTGCGATGAGCACTGGGTGTTGTATGTAAGTGATGAATCACTGAATTCTACTTCTGAAACCAGTGCTGCACTGTATGTTAACTAACTGAAATATAAATTAAAAAATAGAAAGGTTAGAAACTTGGCCTACTACTGTGGTTTTTAATTTGGCCAGATTTTTATTTAAAAAGGCAACATTATTATCTGTCGCTTAATTTTTTAAAAGCTTCTCAAGCCTGTGGGACTCTTACCTCCATGATTTGAAACAAGGCTCACATAGACCGCATCTCCCTTGTATCCCTCGTATGTGATACGTGGAAGCCAAGGTGTTCGTGTCATTTTAGCAGTTCCTTATTCTCTCAGTTTCACACAGTCTCCCTAGGATCCTAGGTCTGCGGAAAACCTCGTGATCCCATCCTTCTAATTCCCTGTCCCTTTAGCAGAGGAGAAAACAGGCCCCTAGAGATTAGGGGACGTACTCGGGGTCACACGGTGGACATGGGGCTGCGTCCCCCATGCAGAGAGCTCTCACACCAGGCCCTGCCTGCTAATATTTTCATTTCCTTTGGCCTCCTTTTCGAAGCTGTCACCAGTCCCGTTACTCCTTCCTCGAAATGTCTCCTGGCTTCCCACCTTCCATCTCTTCCTGTCTAATCCAGTCCCTTGGTTCTTCACGATGGGAAAGGCCTGACAGAGCGCTTTGTCTCCGGGCATCCGTCGTACAAGATTAATTTTCTCTAATTACCCCTGTCAGCGTGTCACTCCTCTGCTGGGAAGCTGCCAGGAGCTCCCCACTTCCTTTGACAAGAGTAACAACACTGCTCCTGTGCTCCGGAGCCCAGCTTGGTATCTTCAGCTTCGTTTCCTTTCCCTCCGTGAGCCCCAGAACCCAAAGTCGTCTGTGGGTTTTCTCCATGACTTAGCCATGTTTCCTTTATGCATGTAGTCTGTCTTGCTCCCCAGTTTCTAGGGCTTCTCTGCCTTTCCAAATACTCCATTTTTCTAGGCCAGATCCAAGCCCCGTCACCTCTTTAGTGCTCTTCCTGATTCGTCCAGTGGTAAACTAATTACCCTCCTTTATTCCCAGCCTTAACCTTTTTTTAAAGCGCCTTTAGTTTTAGAGAGACAGAGGGAGCGTGCACACGTGTGCATACATATTCCTGTGCACCAGTGGGGTTGGGGCAGAGGGAGAGGGAGAGAATCCCAAGCAGGCTCTGCGCTGTGAGTGCAGAGCTGGGAGAGGGGCTTGATCCCATGAACCATGAGATCATGACCTGAGCCAAAACCAAGAGTTGGAGGCTTAACCCACCGAGCCACCCAGGCGTCCCTCCCAGCCTGAAAGTTAAGCACTTCCATGTAGAATCAGGCATAATAAACTTTCTTATACGGTTCCGTCGTTTTTCTTTGGAATTACATTGCCTTTTCAGTTATATTTAATCCTCTTTAAAGGCACATTTACGTTTATATCTGTTCATATTTTTGTATTTCTGTTTTTCTCCTATGTTCCATGTCACACAGTGCCTAATCAGTGGTCAGTAAACATTCATCACTTCTTAGGGATTCTCTGAGGTTGTAGGAGATGGTGCCAACAAGCAGTTGAGATGTTTTACAACCTTCACTGCTTGGATCAGGGTTAGTTGTTAATATTGCAAAACAGTGTTCGTGTGCCAAATGTTGATAGGATCATTTGCGGATGTGTTAACAGTCTTTATGCAGGGACCGGCCATATAGGTATGGTACTCATACTAATAGTTCATTTGTGGCTCGATGGCGGGGGTTGGGGGGGGGCGGCGGTTCCTTCACTGAACACCTGCCCATCTGCCTCTTGGATCTTATCGTAGGTTAATAGTTACTTGAGAATGGATAGGAATAGCATTATCTTTATGATTCTGGCAAATTTTCAACTTACCAGCCTGAAATGGGAGCCAGCTCAGCCTCCCCTCCCACTGTGTGTCCTTGAGCCTGTGGTGACCTCGGCGCTCTCGTTTCTACAGTACTGGCACAATGTCCTAAGATTTAATCTGATCTTTTTCTAAGATATTTTTTCCAGAATTCAATAAATACTGCATTTTCCTGCGAAAGTAAGAATGTTGTAGTAAGTTGCCAGTATTGGAAAAAAGAACGTGTATTGAAGAAAACGTTTTGAGTTTTCGATGCCGCTTTTCCACAGCTCCTTCCCTTCTCTGGTAGTCATTTCTGAACAGAGGCAACAAGCGGCAGATTTTACTGTACCTTGGGCTATGCTTTCCCCAAGGCATCAGCCCTACAAAAATCTCCTCCACTTCGGGTTCATAAACTTGGAATTATTTTTTTTTATATATAATGTCAGCAGACAAATTCCACCCATACAAAATGGTTTGGCCATTTTACTCTTTGGCACAGAAGGAAATTGGCAGAGACTCAGACAAAGGTGAAGTTGACGAGCTCTGGCATGCAAGTGCGTTCGGTGGCTCTGGGCTTTGAGTCCCCCTTGGTCATATCGTATTCTGAATCCTTGCCTACCCAGAAAGTCCTCTCCTCACCTCCCAGACTGCCAGAGATGTTTCAGGTCCTGCTTCCTTTGTTAATCTCTCCAGCAGACGTACCTAGATGCTGCGTCTCTCCATCTACACAGACTTATCCAACCGGAGTCACTTGAAGGTTTGTTTGTGTTTTTTTTCATCCTTCTAGGTGGATGGAAGTCTGCTTAGTTGAAGAATTGCCACCAACCACTGAACTGGAAGAAGGGCTCCGGAACGGAGTTTACCTTGCAAAGTTAGCCAAGTTCTTTGCCCCAAAAATGGTATCCGAGAAAAAGATCTATGATGTGGAACAAACACGTTATAAGGTAACTGAGATCTAATTGGTTTTGGCTCCCGTCTAAAAGGGAAAGTTCAGTATTTCATTTCCTTTCCCCGCTTTTACTCTCACTGTTTGTACAAGGATTTTGTGGCATGGGGGGAGGGGCTGTCCTTGGTCTTTGAAGCCTGTTAATAACGATTCCTGAGGCGGCAGCAGTTTTAAAAGCAGAGATTTTCTATTTCTGGGCTGAGGCTGAGACACGTCTGATGTGTGGGGCTTCTCAGACCCCCCGCCACATTCTTCCTTCATGGAGGTCATTTTTATTAGCAACAGTAAATGTAAAAGTGAGGGCAGTCTGCCCTCCTTTTTTCCACCACCGACTCAGTTTATTACTCCCCTTGTTCTCATCAAGGAGTAAAGTACCCAGCTGGGATTTGAACTTGTGGCCGCAAAGAGTTAGGGCCAATGTGATCCAAAGAATAATAATTTTGAGTAGCCTAGTAGGAATTCTGTTCCATTTGATGCTTAAAATAAGACTATTTTTTTTTTTTTGTAGGCATCCAGTTTTAATTATATCATGGCTAATTTGGGAATGTACCTGTGGGAGAAAGTAAAAGCAAAATGAACAACGGTCTTAATTTTAAAAATGACATTTTAGAGACACATGTCTCAATATTTACAGGTAGCATGACATATTTAGGATTTGCACCACGGTAATCAGGAGGAGGATGGAAAGAGATTCGAGACTGGCCAGAAGTTCATATTGTTGAGGTTGAGTGATGGGTACATGGGAGTTCATTACTCTGTTTCATCAGCATTATGTTTGACATTTTTCATTAAGAAATGAAGGAGAAAAAGGCAAACACCAACCTAAGAGAGTCCTCCATTAGATATGTCTTCAAAAAAGGATTTTTAAGTGTGTGGTATTCTCTCCTGGAGTAAGTGATTTCTTGTGCACTTTGGGTCAGGATTTCTAAACCTTCTTTGAAATGCGATTCTTTATTTTCTTAATCTGTGGTACAGTTGACCGTTGACCAATGAGGGCGTGAGGGACGCCCCTCCCACCGCACAGTCAAAAATCCAAATATAACTTGTATGTGTGGTTGTGTCATTTATTTTATGGTCATTTATTTTCAGAAAAGAACCTTAACTGCCACCCTTAATTTACATCCTTCCAACTGCAACCCTGCCTCTGTGGGAATAAGGGAATATGGGAATTGAAGAGGGATTGGGGAGATCCCTCTTCAGTCTTATAGGGAAAGGTGTCCACCTGCCTGTCCCACGGGAATCCATCTGCTTGAGTTCTCTGCTTAATCACGCGATCAGATTTGATTATCGGCTCCCACTCCGGGATTCATTGGAAGAGGTGGAGCCGTACAATCAGATATGCATTAAAATGTTTTTTCCTGAAAGAGAGTGAGCTGCTCAGCTTTACAGAATGTCGGCTTTTGACTCTGTAAATCGAAGACCATAATAAGCTATATCGATATTACTTAGGGAAATTCGAAATAAGTTTCTGTAAATTGTCCAAGAAGGGATTTAGAAAAACAAACTCATTTAATTTTTTAATTTATTCCACGTATAACTTTTGACTCTCCAAAAACTTAACTACCAATAGCCTTCTGTTGACTAGAAACATTACTAATAACATAAGTGGATTAATGCATATTTTGTATGTCGTATGTATTATGCACCGTGTTCTTATAAGAAAGTCAGCTAGAGAAAAGAAAATTTTATCAAGACAATCATAAGGAAGAGAAAATATATGTATAGTACTGTACATTTATTGACAAAAAATCTGCATGTACGTGGGACCTACGCAGTTCGAACCTGTATTGTTCAAGGGTCACCTGTTTTTAGATCTTGATATCAGTTTTTTTTTTTTTTATCTCTAGATTTTCTAGTATGTTTAAAAGTTACTTGTCTTAAAATTGCAGGGACAACACTAGCTTGAAAATGGAATGCTTTCCCATTAATTGAATGCTTCACACTCCCCTTCAGTTGTTATTGAAACAAAATTTATTTTTTAAATTTGTATATTTAGGGGAAAAATAGTTACAAACAGAGAGGGAGGCAAACCATAAGACACTCTTAAATACAGAGAACGAACTGAGGGTGGATGAGGCTGGAGGGTTGTGGGCAACAGGGAAAATGGGAGATGGGCATTGGGGAAGGCACTGTTGGGGTGAGCTCTGGGTGTTGTATGGAAGCGATAAATCATGGGAATCGATGATAGGTAGGTAGGTAGGTAGATAGACAGACAGATAGAAAAATATGTGTATTTAATTCAGAGCAAATGTTTGAGTTACCATTTAGAATAACTGTAGAGAAGAGGAATTCATAAATCTTATGAGTCTGTTTTCATATTCTAGTCTAAAAGATAACTGAGCAAAAGTTTCTGCCTTGGATAATGTGAGGAATAAAAGTGTTTGTGTTTGTTAAAGTACTTTTGACTTTATCAGGTCATGTGTTTCACCCCAGCCTTTAACTTATTATGTTAGCCTTTCACAAGACTTTGCTGAATCATTGGTTTAGTCAGGCAAAGTTATTGTTTTTTAATTTTGAAAAATACTTTTTTTAGTTCCGAAGAGAACAGAAGAAAATTTTTTGTATCCCCCCACAACAAAATAAATTAACATTTGCCCCCATTTTACAACACCATTCTTCTTTTTTTCATTGCTTCTAGAAGGATGATTGCCAAGCCCTAGGCCTGTTTCTAACAGTTGTGTAGATTTGATGACAGAGGTAAAGGGTAGTTGGTTGGGCTGGACTCTAGCCTGTCCTGAAAGGGGGTTGTGGGTATTTTGTTTTCACATTGTGGGTGGTGAGAATCAGGCCAGCAAGACTTTCAGTGGGGCCTCAGAGTAGAGGTTCGGCTAATTCTTTTCTCCTCTTAGCACCTCATACCCCTTTGATTACAACTTTGTCCACAGTTCAACTGTGGACACTCGCATGGCAGTTTACACAGGTGCCATTTCCTCCTGGTATCAGAGAGCCTACTCGTTGAATGAATAGCAGCTTCTCTTTGGGATGGGGGCAGGGGAAATACTCGCAGTCTCTTGTTACAGAATGAAATGCCTGTGGAGCGCAAGCAGGTGTTGACATTCCTGAACAGAACATTATGAGAGATGGAAGCATTGTGTTGGCCACTCCTGCCGGCCAGGCCCCGGAAGACAGATACACAGAAGAAGGGATGATACTAGGAGAGGAGCAGAGAGAAGCGAGATAGCACAGGCAGAGGGGCTGGTGCCAGCTGTGATGTGGGGGGAAAGTCCCGGACCAGTGGAGACTACCCCTCTGTTGACTGACTGGAGAAAGGAGACTTTTTTTCTCCGTTTTTCCTTTTTATTTTATTTTATTTTATTTTAATGTTTATTTTTGAGAGAGAGAGCGGGGCCGGGGCCGGGAGAGAGGGAGACAGGATCTGAAGCAGGCTCTGCACTATCAGCACAGAGTCTGATGCAGGCTCAGATCCACAAACCGTGAGAACATGACCTGAGCCAAAGTCAGACACTTAACTGACTGAGTCCCCCAAGTGCCCCCCAACCTTTTTTTTCCCCCTTTTATTAAATCTCTGAAAATGCCTAATGTCTTTGAAAAGAAACTTTTAGTGATTTGCCACGTAATCATAAAATGTTAAGGCCATTTCATTCGTCTTAGAAAATTGGAAAGAGTCAGATATTAGTGAACAGGAGACTTAACTTCCTGCTCTTGGATTCTGTAGGACTAACGCCCTTCCTATGATCCTTGGCAAGGAGCACCCAGTCACGGGACTGTAGCGAAGACATGGAGACACAAGGGAACTCACACTAACACAGGCCCACCCCCTTGACAGGTCTTCTGGAAACCTTGAGTTCAGTGAGCGTGGGCTCTCACTGCAGGGTCTGCTTAGACTGCAGCCATAAAATATGACCCGCCTGTTAGGCAGTGTGTCTCTGAGCCACAGGCTCTGTCCCCGAACTCTGGAGGCCTCAGTTTGGGCAACGATGTCTCTGAGTGAAGCAGACCAGAGCTCACCTTGCCATCCCATCCTCTTTGCCGGTTTATGTACAACCCTGGCCCCTCATTAACGTTACAAAGATGACCTAGGTCGTGGAGTTAAACCTTCTAATGATGAGTGTCCTTTCTCTGGCCACCTCCACCTCTGACTCCAGGTCGCAGTTACGTGACCATGCCATGTCTGCTGTGGCACCTGACACTGTCCCTCTCGAACACAGCATGGTGTGCCGTAAGGATTGCCTTCATCATGAAGACAGGAACCACGTATGTTGTCTGTACAGTGTCCTCAGCGAATGGAGTAGGATGTAGCCTCTAGCAGGTGCTAGGGAAAGAGCTGTTGAGTGAGAAAAAAATGAAGGAAAGTAGTTTCAAATAAGCCGAAAGACTCCATTTCTTTTTTTTATGAATATAATTTATTGTCAAATTGGCTTCCATACAACACCCCGTGCTCATCCCAACAAGTGCCCTCCTCAGTGCCTATCACCTACTTTCCCCTCTCCCTCACTGCCCCCATCCACCCTCAGTTTGTTCTCTGTATTTAAGAGTCTCTTGTGGTTTGCCTCCCTCCCTCTCTGTTTATAACTATTTTTTCTCCCTCCCTCCCCCCACGGTCTTCTGTTAAGTTTCTCAAGATCCACATATGAGTTAAAACGTATGGTATGTGTCCTTCTCTGAGTGACTTAATTCACTCAGCCTAGTACCTTTCAGTTCCATCCATGTTGCTGCAAATGGCATGATTTCACCAAAAGACTCCATTTCTTATCTTCTTTGCTTTGATACTGGAGATGCTTGGAGTCTGACACTCTTCCTTCAAGTGTGACGCTCAAACCTCCTACAGGGTCACTTGATGTGTGTGTTTGAAAATGTGGACTCCAGGGCCCACCCCAGACTACTGAGTCAGGCAGAGTCTCTTTCCAGGGACCCAGGAAGTTACACTCTTAATAATTATCACAGGTGATTCTTATGTATTACTTAGGTTTGAGAACCATTCCTCCAATGGTGGATAAACAATATAATACATTTTTATGAAGTTATAGGGAAAGAAGATAAAGTACCATGATAGAAATACGTACAGGGTAGAACTCACTTATCCACACAGTGCTTATCAACACCTGCATGTACCAGGCAGTGTTCTGGGCACACGAGGCAGCATGGTGAGCAAGCCAGACATGATTTCATGGCACTTAGGGTCAAGGAGACAAGTTATAAGTAAATACACAGTTGTGAGTTGTGATGAGTATATGAAGGAAGGAATTAAAGCCACTGTTACTGACAGATAACAGCAGACAGAAGATGAGCTTCTCTGCGGAGATGTTTACTTTGAGGCAGGAAAAATGAGACAAAAATCATCCACATGCGTCTTTAAGGGTGGAGGGTGGGGAGGACAGCCCAGAGATAAGGAACCTGTTTTTGAGAGACCCGAGGGAGAAAAGAACTTGGACAAATGGAGTGGCTGGAAGGCTGCGGTGAGGGACAGCGGTGAAAAATGACACCAGGATGGAAGCAGAGACAGATCATGCAGCCAGGCTGGAAGATCTGTGATTTCATCCTAAGTCACTACAGAGGGAGCCATTGAAATGTTAAATAGAGGCATCATGACTTTAAAAAGATGAGTCTGAGGGCGCCTGGGTGGCTCAATTGGTTAAGGGTCCAACTTCAGCTCAGGTCATGATCTTGCGGTTGGTGGGTTCAAGCCCCATGTCGGGCTCTGTGCTGACAGCTCAGAGCCTGGAGCCTGCTTCCAATTCTGTGTCTCCTTCTCTCTCTGCCCCTCCCCTGCTTGCTTGCACTCTTTCTCTTTCTCTTTCTCTCTCCCTCTCTGCCTCTCTCAAAAATAAACATTAAAACAAAAAAAGATGAGTCTGCTGGTATGTGGAGAAGAAATTGGAGGATGAGGGTGGAGGCAATCCAATAAGTGGATAATCGAGCCCAAGTGACAGTTAACAGTGGCCTGCACAGACAAGAAATAAATGGATGCAAGAGGGAAAACAACCTGGAAAGGGATTAGAAATGGGTGGAGGGCAGTGAAGAGATGACGTCTAGGTGGCCAATGGGACATGACCGAGGAGAGAGGACCCATTCTAACGGGGCGGGGCGGTGAAGAGGCCAAGTCTTCCATGTTGGGCACTTGAAAGATGAGTGGGTGTTCCCAAGGTGGCTACGATGGACAAGAGAAAGGAGAGGAGGGAGGAGGATGGGCATTCCTGGAGCTTGGTGAAGTTCAAGCACAGAAAACAGTATCTTTCCAAACACAGCATGGAAAACTGTAGACTTATAATAGATGTTGACTGTTGAGGTGAGCCTTAGGTGGGAAATGCATACATAGTGGTTAGTGGTGTGAGCCGTAGAGTCCTAGTACTTCAGAGGCTGGCTTTGTCACTAACTCTATCTCTGTGAGCCTCAGTTTCCTCACCTTTAAAGTGGTAGTAATAATAATAGTATGATCCTTTGTAGAGATGCTGCACGGAAAAAAGTATGATCATCCATGCAAAGGACTTGGCACAGTGCCTGATGGAGATTTCCTCATCTATAAAATAAGCAAATCAAAATAATTATTGGCTTTTAAGCAATCTCGTTGTTCTAAAGTGCTTTGATTCTCTTGTGTAAGATGTTACCATCCAAAGAAGACTTAAATAATTCCTCATTTATTCAGTTTAAGCTAGAAAACCTTATTTGCTGGTGAAATAGCTCAGCAGTAGAAAATGAGCATTGACTTTCTAATCTAATACCTGGAAGAAATTAGATGGACAGTAACAACCCTTATCTAAATAGGACTATCGGTGTGCCACCTAGTCTGATATGGGTATGTAGAACTACTGAAAGAAAATAGCCAAGGTGAAAGTGCTTATAATGGACGAAGACTGCGTTGAGCCTAGGGATGCCTGGGTGGCTCAGTCTGTACAGCGTCCGACTTCATCTCAGGTCATGATCTCGCGGTTCATGGGTTCAAGCCCCACGTCAGGCTTTGTGCTGACAGCTCAGAGCATGGATCCTGCTTCAGATTCTGTGTCGCTCTCTTCTCTCTGCCCCTCCTCACCAAAAACCAACTTTCAAACAAGGGGCAAACAAAATTAGGTTTATTTAACTTGTGACAAGGAAAAAAATGCATATTCATGGGACTATGAGGAGAAAATAGAGGCTTTGTGTAAATTTGGGCTTGTACCGATGATTCTGTTATGGATTTAGGGAAGCAAGGACAGGTTATCTTTGAGATGTCGTTAGGAAGCAGGATCAGTTTGGCGTTTTGGTAATTTTTATGTAAGAGGTGAAAAGATGCAATGAGGACTACATCGTCATCCATCAAAACAGTCGTTCCATCTTAGTTGGAATAGTGGGACATTGAGTTATTTTGTGGTGCCTGGCCCTCTTTTCTGTCTTTTTTGTTGTCGTTGTTAGAAGGTGAAAGCAAGTAAGGGAAAGGGGAGACACAGAGAGAGAGAGAGAATCTCAAGCAGTCTCCATGTTCCACACAGAGCCCAACACAGGGCTCGATCCCATAATCTTAGGATCATGACCTGAGCTGAAATCAAGAGTCGGATGCCCAACCAACTGAGCCACCCAGATGCCCCTCTCTTCTCTGTCTTGATGTGATTGTGGATTTTTTCTTTCTTCTCCCTCCATGGTCACAGAGTGACTGTGTCTGACAATGGTTTTTATTCTGCAAGAATTGTTTGTGCTAAGTCACTCTCAGACTCTGTTGCCTAGCCCTTCACCCTCTAGGCTTCCTCTCTCCCTCCCCCACCTCCTCCCTCTTTCCCCTTCACCACTCCTCCCTCTCCCTTTGCCTCTCTGCTCTCTAGCAATATCATAGTAAGTGCTGATTTTTTCTATCCAAAGAATAATCCCACCATCATTAGGTCCTGTGCTGTCACTGGGGAATGTTAGCAAAAGGCGGGTTTTCAGATCCAGAGAGACCTCATCTTGAATCTCAGCTCAACCACTTAACACCTGTTTGACCTTAGGCAAATTAGTTCCTCTTTTTGGCCCAGGTTTCCTCATCTCTAAAATATGGGAAATGATAATTGCCTTGCAGAATGTTTTGAAAATTAGAGATAATTTTATTTATTTTTATTTTTTACTTTTTATTCTGAAGTTAGTTAACGTACAGTATAGTCTGGGTTTCAGGAGTAGACCCCAGTGATTCATCAAAAATTAGAGATAATTTTCACACACACAGAGTCCAAACTCAGGAAATATGGCCACTATTGAAAAGGCATAAACAGTTATCAAGTGTACTTATGCTTTGTAAAGTCTAACAGAAGCAAAAATACTTAGAGAAATGATTTGACTATAGAAAGTCACAGAAGATGGGAAGAGCCAGGCTTTCTGAATGTGATGATCTACTATTGAATATTATATGATGAAATTTGCTGTAATTACTGTTTTTACATTTGTTAAAATGAAAAATAAAATACATAATATTATGCTGCTCATTTAACTAATTAAAAACGCAAGGGCGTGTTAAAGCTCCCAACACATCCTTACCCGATAAAACTTCATTAGATACAGGCAAGGATACCATAGTTGTGGACTGGGCAGGAAAAAAAAATGGTGGCTGATAAAGACTGTAAAGAAAAATGGAAGACCTAGAGAGCCTATTCTCATTGTATGGGTAGAAAAAGTTCTTGTAAAATCTTTCCACTGAAGGTTTACTTCTTTTTTTTTTTTTTTTAATGTTTATTTATTTTTGAGGGAGAGAGAGGCAGAGCATGAGCAGGGGAGGGGCAGAGAGAGACAGAGACACAGAATCTGAAGCAGGCTCCAGGCTCTGAGCCATCAGCACAGAGCCCAACGCGGGGCTCGAACTCATGAACGACGAGATCATAACCTGAGCCGAAGTCGGACGCTCAACTGACTGAGCCACCCAGGCGCCCCTGAAGGTTTACTTCTTATCCAAGGCAAAGGTTAGGATTAAATCATAGGAGGAATATGGGTGCTGGGTGGCTCAGTCATTTAAGCGTCCAGCTCTTTGATTTCTGCTCAGGTCATGATGTCAGATTTTGTGAAATTGAGCCCGCATCAGGCTCTGCATTGCCATCACAGAGCCTGCTTGGGATTGTCCCTCTTCCTTTCTCTGTCTACCCCTCCCCTGCTCATGCTCTCTCTCTCTTTCTCAAATAAATAAATAAACCTTTTCAAACAAGTATAGGAGGAAGAGATACTACAGTTACCTCTAAATTGTGGGATGGTTTTTGTTTTCATCTTTGTATTTTTCTGTGTTTTGCCGGTTTTCTACAGAAATCATATTCATAATCGGAAAAAAATGTTTTGCCAGAACCATAAACCAGGAAAAAAGACATTTGGTCTTCTAAAAATCCTGTTTTTCTTGACGTCGCTGTATTTCTCGGCCTTGGTTGCCAAAATCTTGACACCGTGTGTGTGTATGTGTGCATGCATGCTTGTGCACACGTGTCTCATAAAACATCCTTAGGCATGTGTAGACATTAAATGGTCTTTGAGATTCTAGTTCAGAGTTACCTCAAATATGTGAATCGTGGAAATTGGAATGGTCTATTATAAACAGTGTTGCTGAGATAGCCTAGTCTTCTTTATTGTGTCTCCAGTTACTTTATGATTTAATAACTCTATTTTAGGAGAAATACAATTGGAAAACATCCTGCTAATGAAAAAATGTTGTTACAAATGACTCACTTTTCATGTGGTCCCTTCCTCTCCTCTCTCCCCAACCTCGCATTAGAAATCCGGCCTCCATTTTCGACACACAGATAACACAGTCCAGTGGTTAAGAGCAATGGAGTCTATTGGTCTACCCAAGGTAAGCCTGAACTGGGAAGCCAAAAGGGGTCATTGCCAAGTCCTCATTATGAAACAGGATTTGGCATACTGGGATATGTTAATGGAGCAGATGGCCTTATTGCCTCAGGCATAACAAATCTGAGGACTAAACAGAAATATGGAAAGGCCTATACAAAGTAATATATGGCAAGAACTCAGAATGAAGTGTGTATACAGATTGAGAGCAGCTAGGTGAAACTGGTATAAATTAAACAAGGTCAGAACAAGCTTTACCGGTAGATAGTTGATTTAAAAAAGCCGCCTCCGTTTTTTGTGTTGCCATGTGTACTTTATATTCTGTATTATCTTACTCTAGATTTTATCTCTCTAAATTATGATGATAAAGGTATTTTTATAAAATATTATAAATCATATTATCACTTTAAATGTTAAAAGCTAATGGGTTATAGCTCTGGCTCTTGAAATAGCTGTCCCAAATAAAACTCAGCAAATATTCAGAGCTTCTTAAATTGAAAGAGCAGGTGCCCTTAAGCCCGATAGACAAATAGACAAGTAGAGGAAATGAGGAAATAATTACATTTGTTAGAAATTGTCGAGTTATTTCTTGAACTTGTTATTTTGAAATAATTATAGATCCTCAGGAAGTTGCAAAAATAGCACATCTCTGCGTATCCTTCATTCAGCTTCCCCCAGTGGTGACATCTAGTAACAATAGTAAAATAATAAATTGACATTTGTTAACTAGGCTACAGACCTTACTGAGTTTCCACCATTTTTAGATGCATTCAGGTGTGAATGTGCTTCTCTGCAGTTTTATCCCTTGAAGGTGTTTGTGTCACCACCACAATTAACATACAGATACCACAGAGGAGTACGACTTGACATTGCATCCTTTCCCCAGCTCTGCCCCCGCAACCACTCATTTTCTCCATCTCTATAGTTTGGTCATTTGGAGAATGTTAAAAAACGAAATCATAAGTAGGCCATCTTTTGAGATTGACTTTTTCAGTCAGCATAATGCCCTCGAGATCCATCACGTTTCTGTATGTATCCATAGTTCACTCCTTTCTATTGATTATTCTGTACATCTGTCTAAAAAAAAAAATGGTGTACGAGTGGTCTCACTTGAAGGCAAGGAGACAGGCTACTGACATAAGACCTGTGTTGTTTTTGTTGTTATTAGTCCAGGTATGAATTCAAAACACCCACCACAACAAAAACAAGAGATTCCTTCATGGAAATTACGAATGCCTGTTTTCAGTACATTTGTGCTCATACCTCTTTTAGCTCAGCATATTGTATCTCAGAACAGTCAATATTGGTTTCTTCTTCAGTTTTTAATCAAATTACCCTCCTTCTCCTAAAATACCCAGATCGTTAAATGCTTTTCCCTTCTGGGCACCAGTTATCATTCAGAATTCATATTACTGGGTAGTAAACACATTAATAAAGAAAGAAATTCAAATCGGATTTTTCGTATGAGGCAACATATGTACATTAGGATAATTTTGTTTCATAGATTTGATTTATGAAATCAAACCTTTTCAAATTATGTGTGTTAGGCCAGGTTTTCCTTAATTTTAATCCAAATAAGGGATCCACATACCAGATTCTATTTTAACACTGATTTTTATGAAGTGATTGACACATTTCATTGCAGGGGTGAGAGTCCAGTAGTGTACTGCATTGGCCGATGTATTTGGCTCCTGTTAATGCCTCACTTAACAATATTAAGTGCGTACTCTCTGCTCAGCACTATGCTACATGCCGGGGATACAGTGATGAATAAAATGTCCTGGCAAACTACGTAAATTCATCGCATCTCATTGTCAGGAGATTGATTCATAAAGGTTTTCTAAAAGAACTGAAACAATATTGATATAAATGTGTATTTCTATAGAGAGAGATAAAAGAAATAAAAAAGTTGTTTAAAGGAAAGGGAGTGGGGAGTTTTAATGATCTTCTGTTTCCGTAGTGGAACTTTCAACCTGGTCATGTTCTTCTGAATTGGGAATCCTCTTCTGGGACACTTGAAAAGCAAATGTGTTAAAGGAAAGTTGAAAAGACCTTTGAAATTTCCTAGGCTACTGACATTGCTCAAAGCCCTGAATTGAATGGCGATACATTTGTGACTAAGGAAACTTTGCTTCTTTAATTTCTCAGCTTTTTTCAATGTCTCATAGAAAACCG
This sequence comes from Paguma larvata, assembly GCA_030068075.1. Classification (NCBI taxonomy): domain Eukaryota; kingdom Metazoa; phylum Chordata; class Mammalia; order Carnivora; family Viverridae; genus Paguma; species Paguma larvata. The sequence goes on along the minus strand of CM057826.1, from coordinate 93,878,990 downwards.
TACTTGAGTATCAAGTACTACTGCATGATACATGATTTAATTTTAGTTTTTACAACTTTTCTAAAACATTTACTCAGAGCCAGCAATGCTAGTATGCTTATCTTAATCTGAGAAGCTTCAAGCCTAATTCTTCATTTTTTGGTGCTTCGGAACAGAGAAGTTTGATGCCCTATTGTGAAATCTGTTTCTCATCAAGCTTTTCATTTCAAGCTTAAAAGTAGTATAAATGTGTATTAAACGCCTCAGTATTCAAACTTACCGATTAAGTGCTTCCATATTTAGTTGTTTATGCAAAAGAAGTAATCAGGTGTTCAGCAAATGCAGGGATGTTCATTGCAGTGACTTTTAATAGGGACAAATCAGGGGCCCCAAAAAAAGTTCAACCGTGGAGAACTGGCTAAATTACTGTTCCAAAAGATGAAAGAATCATAAACATCCATTAAAAGGAATGTTCTTATAAAATGGATGGAAAATAGTCAAGCTCTACTAAATGTGTCAAATAGGCTAATAGTATTACAGTTTTGTTTTCACATGCATACATAAACATAAAAAGTCAGACACATACTAAAAGACACATACTGAAGAATATATACCAAAATGCTAATAGTAACAATCTGGAAAGTGGGATTATAGGTAGTGTTTCTTTCATAGAATCTCCATATTCTATCTGGTAAGATGTATTCCTTCAAGCAGAAAAAATTATCAGTGTGTATTGTGTGGGCACATACATGTTTACACAACCGTGTAGCTAGGTTTTTAGTGTTATAATAACATACTGTAAGATGGACACCCTTCTTAGGCTAGGGTTACCTCTGGTCCCTCACCGGAACGACCCTGCTACAGAAAGCAGAGCCCAAATGGGCCCATTCCTCGTGGGATGAAGTTGTCCACCTAGCCCTGTGGGCGCAGCTTTCTTCAAGTAGCCTCCTGGGAACCGCTCACTGTCCTGAGCCCACTAGGAGGCGTGCTGTCAGACGGGGAACCAGATGGAGCACAGGGTCTTCTGTGGAGCAAGAGGAAGCAACAGTAAATACTGTACAGCAAGGAAAATCAAAGTAGCATCATTTGAGAGACTTAAAATAACTGAAAACCAAAACATAATGAACACATTGTTTATTTTCCAGATATTTTATCCAGAAACAACAGATGTTTATGACCGGAAAAACATACCAAGAATGATCTATTGCATTCACGCATTGAGGTGAGGAAAAAATACAACTAAAAGTCTAGGAAGCAGATTTAAATGGAACTGGAATTTCTATTTTAGAAGAGGAATCTTAAGTTACTTAAATAATCCGCAGAATTTTTTATTGGATTGAGTTGTGAATTTGGCATAAAAATTTTTATTTATTTTTTTTAAGTTTATTTATTTTGGGAAAGACAGAGACAACCGCCATTGGGGGAGTGTCAGAGATAGAGGAGGCAGGCTCCCCACTGCCGGCGTAGAGCAGGGTGCGGGGCTCGAACTCACAAACTGTGAGATCACGACCCGAACCAAAATCAAGATTTAGGCACTTACCCGACTGAGCCATGCAGGCGCCCCGGCATAAAATATTTTAAATTGGCACAGAAATACAGTCCTTGAACTTGAAAAATACTTTTTCCTATTTTTTAAATCGAATTCAAAATGGAAAACCAGAAAATGAATTAAAGACCTGTAAGTATACCGAGAAAATTTAAGTTGAAACTTCTAGGGTATCTCGTAACATGTTACCACAGTCTTAACTTACGGTCTAGTTTACAAATATAGCTAAAATACATCAAATGAGCAGCTTTAATGGTCAGTACAGTTTTGATACTCTTAAATTATCATTTTGCTTTAATTCTTGCCATAGACTAATAAAGTCCAGTATAAAGACAGTTTTCTTTGACCTTTGCTCAATAGAACCTGCACCATAAGGATAAAGCAGCAGCATAGGAGTTGACTCAAATTCATCAAATCAACACACTTTCATTATTTTAAAGCAATTGTTTAACTTATTTTTGAAATTGCTTAAATTCTGCTAGCTCACAGATCATTTTTTATCTTACTGGCCTGGAAGAAATGTTATTTTTAGATGGTGACAAAGATGATTCTAGAACCCTGTTTGTGGCTGTTGTCTTGCATGCACACAGGTAATGACTGGAAGACTTCATGTCTGATTAAATTTTAAATTTCTTTTCAGACATCTGCCTTGTGTTTATATCACTAGAAGTCATTTTCCTGGCAGCATCCTCTGCTTAGAGGTTTATATTAACTTCTTCCTGGCTCTTTTCCTCTCCAAAGGAAAAGGTTTCTACAATAAGTCATTGCACTGCTGGTCTACTAGAAAAGAATTTTGATTATGTCATATAATTTGACTTTTCCCCTGATCAGTACTTATGAGATTTCTTTGGAAGATGACATCTGCTAGAAATATAGACCAAATGTAGGTGCCTTTTCTGTGATTTCTTTTTATTCTGGTAATTTAGAACAGGGGCAGAAAAAACAATTCCGTGCCTGCCTGCTAATATGTGGCTAGTAGGTCGTCATGCCAACCGCGTTTCCAAAAGCTTTTTGGGCAAAAGTGCTTATTTTGAGGAATATTTTCAAATGTGTTGCCCAACATTCCTTGTCAAATATTTTTCAGAGCTTAGAATGATCACATAACACTAGGGTCAGTACTGTTTTTGTGACCTACTCAGCTAGCTACCATTAGTTAATGTCATTATCATATCCATGCATCATAGTGCTAACCTCCAAATCTGTGGCATGCTCTTGGGAGTATCTTGGACAAATTTAAATCGATTTCCTGAGGTGGACACCTGGGGTGTTAATGTTAAGCAGCTTCCGAAGAGATGGTGTGCTAAGTTCCTTTCTAGTGACGTCACTGTTCCTCCACAGAAATTATATAGAACTGCGCTGAGACTTACAAATGTGTTTGTGATAGTTTTAAACAATGGCTTCAACAGCTTGGTAAATAAAGAAAAGGCAACTTCTTATTCTTGCATTTGTATGCAAATGTTGGTGTGGTACTTTATAGGATTGTTTTTCTCAGTCACACAGTTACTTATCACAGAAATCTCCATTACTGTTACTCATTCTGGAGCAGATTCCTAGTGAGCCTGTCAATCACCAGATCTGACCTTAAATAGGATCTTTAATGTACCCAATAAACAGCATTCCCTGGGAGAACGTCCTTCACTTTCCTCTGTCCTCCACTTACTGTATGGCTGCTTCTTGGCATGTATCCAAAGGTCTTTTCTTTCTTTTCTTTTTCTTCTTTTTTTATTTTTTAGTCTACAGTTGTTTCAAACGCTCAACCGACTGAGCCACCAAGACGCCCCTAGTCTACAGTTTTTTCTATCAAAACGTTTTCTCTACTTGGTTTAGGATACAGTCACTTGGATGAGGCCAATATTCTGCTCTGTTGGGCAAGATGCATTTGGAACCTGAGTAGCATAGCTCTTGAATCTGTACGATGGGTTTGCTCTCACTGGATAATTAGAAGTGTTGCTGGAAATGAACAAATATCTATCCAGCCGTTATATCCTAGCTGGGGATACAGCAATATTGCTAGTGTGCAGAGTCATTAGTGGACAGAAAATTAGGCAGGTCAGAGGTTCTGCATATAGATCAGGAAGCAGGTGGAACAATCCCCCTGGTGCTCAGGCACTACTGTCCCGCTGCTCAGCCCGTGTGCCTGGTGTGATCCAAAAAGTTTGCTCTCAGCCCTGCCAACCTGTCTTTTGTTCCCTGTCTTGTGGATTTGGGCTTAAACTTCATTAAGATCCTCTGGGGTTTTGCCTTTACTTCCTGTTTGCGTCTGCTTTCCACTTTTCCTGCCCGGTCCTCACCTTTTCTACTTGTATTTCTGACCCGGGTCTTGCTGCCTGCCGCTCATTGCTTCCTTTGTCCGCTTGGCGTTGTCAAGCCGATGACAGTGAATGACAGCACAGCAGCCCCAGAGGAAATCCTCACCTCCGTGATAGGTGACCTCATTCTTTTTCCAAAGAAATGTTTGTTATTTTTTTCTTATTTAAAATAGAAAATTTAAATTCTCATCGTGAGAAAAATTGGAAAACTCAGAAAAAATATCAAAGGAAAAACTAGCTATAATGACCCATTATCAGGGCATTTGGGTGAATCAGTTGGCTGAGTATCTGACTCTTGATTCCGGCTCAGGTCCTGATCTCACGGTTCCTGGGTGTGAGCCCCGTGTGGGGCTCTGTGCTGACAGGGTAGAGCCTGGTTGAGATTCTCTTGCCCTCTCTCTGTGCCCCCCCCCAAACTCTTTCTCTCTAAATAAATACATAAGCTTAAAAAAAAAAGTACCCAGTATCACAACACCAAGTGAAAAACACTGTGACTACTTTGGTACATTTGCTCTTAAAATGTATATATGGCATATTTTCCTTTTTTGGCTTCACTTGAAATATAGGAAAGTCTACAATGAAAAGAAACCCATTTAAGAAGTGAGAGCCTTGCTAACAAGTTACTGCTCATGATTTTTTAACTGTCTGAGTTTTTATGCATGGAGAACACATTTTACATGTTGTTTATTGCTCCACTGATTAAACAGCTGTTAAATGTGTAAACACTGGTTATAAAATTGAATATACTTTAAAAATTTGAGTAGAACTGATTTTTGGAACACTTCAAGTACCTTGAAGTAAGTGTAGATGAAATACCCAGATATATTACTACAGACTTACCCACTTAAACCTAGTCCGAAAGATACACACTGTAAGTTTCCCTAGTGTAATTACTTATACACTAGTTTTGACTCATCCTAGGGCTATTATACATTGACCCGTAGCCTGAGTTGACATAATCTTAAGGGTACCAGAAACAAAAGAACACCTTCAGACGTGCCCAGGTTACAGATGTGGTTTCTGATCACTCCATTGTCGGGCAGCACATGGTACCTGTTGGCTTCTTCCCACAAGGGAGCCAGACCCAAGCCTCAGGATAAACTTGACTGGTGAAATCAGTCTGACCTCTTCACGTTTTCAGTATATAGCTGGAATTTTTTTTTTTTCAGTTAGGTTTTTATTTTCAATCTGGTCCCCACTGCTAGCCCATCCCTAATTACCCAGAAATGATTTACCGTCTAAGTCTCACTTGGCCAGTGTTACATAACCCGTTGTCCTGTCATAATGATGTATTGGCCAGATCTGTTAACATTACTAAAAGCTTATACATGCCTTTGGAACATTTTCTTGAAGTTAGTTGGGCATTCTAGAGGTTTCTCACCCACGAGATGAAGGATTGGCTCTACCTAATGTTCTTCGGGCCATTTGGCTAATTTGTCATCTCAAATCATGTTTCTGGATCTTCTCTCTGCTTAACAGTTGTGTGACTGTCACTGTTAGGCCCTTTTTTCACCTGACTGTTTTTGTCACAAACTGTGTTCTTCGGTCCTTTCTTATCTTGGGTCACTTTCTTGGTTTTCTACCACACTCTGGCTTAGAGCTCTTGATTTCTATTCTTGTGGCGTAAGTATAATGTAAATAGTATAAAAACAAGTACATATCTATACCCTGTAGACAAATGTGGAAAAAAGCAAAGCACCTGTATTTTAATAACACTTCCCACCTTGCTAAAATCAGTGCACATAATAATGCCTGTCTTATTTTATCAATTTGTATTGCAATTTGCTTTTCGTTCCCTTTGTACCATTCTCTTTTGATTGTCGTTTTGAATTCCTGGCCTTTCACAGACTTAACCAAGTTAGTATCTTAATTTTTTTCTTAGTTTATTTATTTATTTTGAGAAGGAGAATGCAAGTGGGGGAGGGGCAGAGAGAGAGAGGGAATCCCAAGCAGGCTCCATCTACACTGTCAGCACAGAGCCCAACGTGGGGCTCAAACCCACAAACCAGGAAATCATGACCTGAGCCACAGTCACATGCTTAACTCACTGAGCCACCCAGGTGCCCCTGTATGTTCTATTTCGATTGACCAGACTGATTCGCTTTTGTCAGTGGGAACTCTATGGGGCCAGCCCCTTTATCCTCGTAGCCCTGCCCCCAACGTTATTGGAAATCTCCTTGCTTTGTGGTTACAACAGGATGTCCCAGTGCTACCATGATTATTTCTGCTTTAAGACCTGAAATCAACTACCCTCCAAGGAACCCTCTGCAAGTCATGTGTTCGTGATGATTTTTCCCGTTTGGTAGATTAGGGTTCTGAATCCTGCTTTTCTCACTGTATAAAGTTTCCTGGGCCAGTGAGACCCTGACAACAACAAGCCGAAGGAAAGATCGGCCCCCGTCCCCTCTGTGTCACGGTTACTGCTCCTGCTGCAGATGATGTCGTGACCGCCCCAGCGGTCATGCTTTCACACGCAGTGACGATGCCGAAGCAGCACACATGTGCGAGAACTGTGGCAGTCCCACTTCTGAGGAAGCAGGTGTCCCAAGTGCCCTGACCGCTTCGTGAAGTAGGGCTGCTTCACTGCAGCACTTCCATAGCCCGGTGGCCGCCTAGCTCACCAGGTTGATTTTGTGTCCGGCCCTCAGGCATTAATGTAGAACTTTGCTTGTCTTACACTCTACACCCGAAGGACCCTTTACATGAAAAAAACAGCTGATCGCTTATACCATACCTATTGCACGTCTAACAGACCACGCTTGCATTTATCAATAGGCTTCCTAGAAATTGTTCCTTAACCCAAAAGGCGGGCTCTAATTCCGTGTTCTCAGCAGGGCTGTGTGGAGATGGAAGTGTGTGGGATTAAGATGAAGAAGATGATGACACCTCACATAGCTTTAACATCACTTCTTGTTCAGAATCTCCCCCTACTCTCTCCTCTCCCTGTCCTGAATTAGTATCACAGCCTGCCTCTTCTACTAAACGCTCAGCTCTCTGAGGCTGAGAATCGTGCCGTCACCTAACACAGCACACGAACACCACTGATCCCAAATTCAAGTCTGTGGAGTTCGTATTTAACTTTTTCTTGGAATTAACTGAAGTGACTTCCCTATGATAAGGCTGACTGAGGATCTTTTTATTTTTAAGTGAATATTAGAAGACTGAATTTTGACCTGATACCAGCAGTGATGTATGTGACAAAGTTGGGAAAATAATTTGGTTCTATAGAAAAAAACTGTTTCAACCATGGAGCCAGGGAGGGAAAAATAGTAAAAGACTCTTAGTGTTGAAAATGGGCAAACTGATGCGATGAATTATTCCTATGTTATTTGCTATTAGGTTGCTAATTATTCATTGGTTATTAATAAAGGACACGCTTAATTAACAAGAATCATGATAAATAATTTTATGCATGGCACTATTAAGTTTTTTTTAACATTTATTAATTTTTGAGTGACAGAGACTAAGTGTGAGCCGAGGAGGGGCACAGAGACGGGGAGACACAGAATCTGAAGTAGGCTCCAGGCTCTGAGCTGTAAACACAGAGCCCGGCACGGGGCTTGAACTCACCAACATGGCCTGAGCTGAAATCGGACTCGTAACTGCCGGGTGCCTGGCACTATTCAAAGTACTTTTCACAGGTGCAATCTCTCTTAATCCTCACAGCACATCTGTGTGGTATAGGCTGATAATAACCCCATTTTATAACAAAGTCATTTGAGGTACAGAGAGCGGAAGGTCACACAACTAGTACATGGCAGAGTTGGAATTCACAGCCAGGCTATGTGGCGCTGGATCCTGTGCTGTTACTGGTGCAGTCATAACACAAGGAGTCACGTGTTTTCATACTCCTAAAAAAGTTCTAATACCGGCATCCAACTTGAACGTAAGCACAGGCCTCTAAGCTGTTAATTTGAGGAAGTTTTAAGATGAGAAATCAAGGGACCTCAGAACTGGAAAGACCTTGCGAAGGTATTTTAGTCCAGATGCTTCATTTCACAGAGGAGGGGGCCGAAAGCATGGGTTAGGTGACTTGCTCAAAGTCACACGTCTAGACGGTGCCAGTCCCGAGGCCAGGACCCGGGTGTTAGGATTCCAGTCCCATGGTCTTCCTGGTCAGCCCGGGACTTGGATTTACAGTCATTCATCTCACTTCCTTCAGCATAAAGTGAGCTGCAACAATTTGATCCAGGAAAGCTGAGATAAATTCAGTCTCCGTGGCACCTTTTCATGTGTTGACTGAAAGGAAAAACCCTGATAGATTTTTTTTTTTTTTTAACTTTACTGCTTCCTGTACTTGAACCGATATCGTTAGTACAAATGGAGCACATGGGCCGGTGGGGCTTTGGCTACCTCAGGGCAACCTCCCTGAAACTTGCCTCTCTAAGCAACACAGTGAGCCTTCCCTTTGGTGTACTTTCTCATCTGGAAGAAGCAAGGCTGTGTGATACTAATTCCTGGGCTTCCTTTGGAACCCTCGTAGCCCTTTGTGCTGACTGTTAGGCATGAAAGGTGCTTACAAAGTTGTGTTGAAGAGCTCCAAGAAATTGGTGGGTTTTTTATATCGGACAGGTGGGGGTTTTTATTATTGTTTCAAGATCAAGACTCTGTACTTTCTATACAGGTAGTGCATGGTCTCATTTGAATTTAAATGCTTGGGATGGAGAGGGCTGCTCTTGCTGCTTCTTTTCAGCATGGGAAGAGTGGATAAGCACAGAGGAAACTGCCCTTTTCAGTAATGCACGTGGAAGTGCCTCCCACACAGAAATTCGTTATCAACCTCCCATACCATGAAAAGTAGTGTTTTTTAAAGAGCTAATAACTTAAAGTTCAGCATTGGAAGCAATAACTGTTGAAAATCGAAGCCAAGTAAAAAAAATTATACCTTAACATTTAAACATTCTTGATGAATGTATGTACTATATGCAAATGAGATTTCTAACTGATCCATACTCATTTGAGAAAATCTCTTATTTGAAGTAACTTTAAAAGCGAAGTTTCTTGGATCCAGAAGGTAACTTCTCAGCACCACCTTGTGGTAACTTTTAGTTAAAGCAGGATGTTTGCTTAATGTGAGATTGATACTCAGTATTACAGCGTACAGTGGAGAGATAGAAAGTGTCACTGAAAATAGTTACCTGATTTCTTCAGTCCCACAGGCGAAAATTAGCACTTTTGTTTAGTATAGTAATTATAATTACTATTACCAACAAACCTGTATTTTATGGAAGCCTAAACACCTTTATTTTGGGAAGAGCGTGGTAGAGAAAAATATTTTTATTTGTAGGTATTCCATGCACTTTGATTAAATGAATGGATAGACAAAGGAAGTAATGTGAAAACAGTTGTGTCAAGGTCAATGATTGAGCACAATTCTCCTAGTCCTTTTTCAAAACTGACACGAAATTACTAAAGTAGTAATTAAAAAAAAATTACTTGCAGTAAGATAGAATGCCATCCACTGACCAGACAGACAGGACCGAGTTGACTGAGAAACAAGATGGAAGAACTCAGCACAAAAATCACAGGATGCAGCAGACCTGGGAGCTGTCCTGGGGCTTGCTCCCGGGAAGCAGGAATAAAAGAACCCCAAAACCAGTGTTGTTGAATGTGGACCCCCTGAGTCTCTTGATCCTTCCCGGCAGCAGGAAGTGCAGATGCTGATGGCAGTGTAGGACGCCAGTCCCCAAGATAGCTCGTGACTCCAAGGAAGTTCAGGAAGCCCCGAAGTGAGAAGGCAGGACATGGGCACCCTCGTGGTGTCTCCCTAAGGCTGGGTCCTGTCAGGGGATCCTACAGTCAACAATGCCAAAGAGTGAGTCCCAAGCCCTCAGATGAGCCCCAAATCAGGAAACGCCAGAACTTTGAGGGAAACCAACACTCTGAAAGTGGCATTAGGTTCAACAAGAAGAAGCGACACCCAAGGAGCAAATGAAAATATTAAACTCTGTGCCTTTGATAATTTATTCAATTTACTTAACAAATACTTACTGAACACTTATGCTCATGTAGAGCAAAAACAAAGATAAAATTAAGAACCAGGAAGATTGGATATAGATTAAATTAAAAGAACTAATAAAATCTATAGTTACCTAAATTTTTGCTGTGTAACATGAAAATGAAAGCATGGATCTACAATTCTAGATGATCCACTTGTCGGGATGAGCGCTGGGTGTTGTATGTAAGCGATGAATCACGGGCATCTACCCCTGAAACCAAGAGCACACTGTATGCACTCCCTGTTACCTAACTTGACAATAAATTATATTAAAAAATAATAATAAAATAAAATTCTAGATGACCCCAACATTGCATATGTGGAAAAAAAGAAGTACAAATATATCAAGGATAATAGATATTCATTAGCTTTGGTTTTCATTAGGAATGTTAACTTTGATGCATATTAAAACTTTAGCAGAGTATTAATACAAGTACTATGCATTAAAAAACAATACTTACCAGAGGTGCCTGGCTAGCTCACTTGGTGAATCGTGCAACTCTTGATCTTGGAGTTGTGAGTTCTAGCCCCACATTGGGTGTGGAGATTAAAGATAAAATCTTTTAAAAAAGAAAAAAAAAACGAACTTTAAACACTTACAGATCTAAAATTCGTTGTTAGAAGACATTTTATGGGTGTCTCCTACTTAAATTTTACTGTCACATTTTCAGAGGCTCTCCTACTAAATTATTTTTATAGTTTGTTGGTAAATTAGCTCATGTATATTTTTAAATTTAGCTAGAAAAAGAGAAGAGGAAAATGCAAATTAGGTACTAACTGAAGAGATACAATGATCTTCTTTTTATCATTTCTTAATGTGTGGCTTGATTTTATTTTCCTAGAATTCTTTTGCAGCGTTACCATACCTATCTGTTTAATTCTGTTTAATTTTGTAGTACCTGTTACTACAGAGGAACAGTTGAAGACACTGACATTTCATTTGTTCCACGTGATATGGTCTTCCTTCTAACAGGAGTATTTGTTCCATGTAATAATGAGTTGAGAGGTGGTTCATAAAATATTATGGTTTTGAAAATGTCAGCCGACTAATTTTAATTCAAATGACTCATTTGGGAATAAAGTCTTCAGAGGCTGTGTAAATAGTTTTTTATCCTTGATAATCTCTAATTATCCTAGAATTTAAACTAAGGAACATACCCTGTGTTTCTAGCTTTGAATTATGAATACATAATTCCTATTTTACTTTGAAGAATGTTCAGAATCTAATAGGTTTTCCATGAAATATCATACTGGATATGAATATCATATTGGAAATCAGTAGTAAAATTACACTTACCGTGTTTAAAATGTTATTTGTTCTTTGATACTGGTTTTGAGGGAAAGTGGGGGGGTGGATTAAAAAAGGTAAACTCTACCCAAAAAATACTTAAAATTCAAAATTTCATTAATGGGGCATTCCTGGAAGAAAGGGACATGGAACAGTATGTGTTTGAAAAAATGTTTACCCCCAACAACTAACAAAAGGGAACGCAGACTTAAATGACATTTTTGGCTATCAGATTTGCTAAATTTTCATGGATCGTATTCTGTGGTGATAAGCAAGGAAAGAAAATGGCATTCTCATGGACAGGTGGTGGAGTAAGCTCACACTCATCAGCACTTCCAGGTTCAGCTAAAAATTCATTCTCTTAACTGCAATAAACCACCTTTGGAACTAGTTGCTCAGAAGGATAGAGAATCCAGGAACCAATCTGCTGGGGCTCTTCAGGGGGAGACTTCATGATGCTCCACACAGTTAACCACATAGCCATCTGGAAGCTGTTGTCTTTTGTACCCTAGGTGACAGCTTCGGTGCTAAGAAGTGAGACCCATCTTGGTGGGTACGGGAGCCTCTTTGGTATAGGACCTCAGCCCCAGGAGCCAGTATCTATTTTAATACCTTCTAGTGGGCTTCCCAGTTCCCTACATGGAGCGGGCAAGTTAGGAGTCTCCAAACTCAGGAACACCTCAACATATTCCTTCAAGTCAAGGTGCACCTGGTGGCTGTCTGTTGAGCATCCTACTCTTGATTCTGGCTCAGGTTCAATGGTCCCGGGGTCATGGGATTGAGGCCCACATCGGGCTCTGTGATGAGCATGGAGCTTGCTTTGGATTCTCTCTCCCTCTTCCTCTGTCCCTCTCCCCACTCATGCCGTTTCTCTAAAATAAAAATAAAAATAAATTTAATATAATTCCTTTAAGTCAATATGTAGTTTATCAATGGGGTGTTTTCTCATCAGCAATTATGCTTACTAATATGGTTATCAGGTTCTGAGGGGAACAGAGCTAGTAAGTGAAAGCTTAGATTCTTCTCAGGAAACAACCAATGTTGTCAAGGATGCGAGAAAGGGGAATCTTTTGGCACTCCTAGTGCGAATTCAAACTGGTACAGCCACTCTGGAAAACAAACAGTATGGAGTTTCCTCAAAAAATTAAAAATAGAACTACCCTACAACCCAGCAATTGGACTGCTAGGTATTTATCCAGGGGATACAAAAATGCCGATTTAAAGGGGCACATACCCCCTCAATGTTTATAGCAGCACTGTCAACAATAGCCAGATTATGGAAAGAGCCCAAATGTCCATCGACTGATGAATGGATAAAGAAGATGTGTGTGTGTGTGCGTGTGTGTGTGTGGTATATATATACAATGGAATATATACGTATATATATACGATGGAATATTAATTGGTGACCAAAAAGAATGAAATCTTGCCATCTACGACATGGATGGAACTGGAGGGTATTACGCTAAGTAAAATAAGTCTGTCAGAGAAATACAGATATCCTATGATTTCACTCATGTGGAATTTAAGAAACAGAATAGAGGAACATAGAGGAAGAAAAGGAAAAATAAGACAAAAACAGAGAGGGAGACAAATCGTAAGAGACTCTTAAATACAGGGAACAAACGGAGGGTTGCTGGAGGGGTTTTGGGTGAGGGGATGGGCTAAGTGGGTGATGGACATTAAGGAGGGCACTTGTTGGGATGAGCACTTATGTCAGTGAGAAATCCCTAAATTCTGTTCCTGAAATCATCATTACACTCTATGTTAACTAACTTGGATTTAAATTTAAAAAAAAATACCATGAAAGAAAAAGTCAGATTCTTTCACAGAGGAATGGAGTTTTGTTAACCCTTTATTCACAAAGAATGAGTATCATCTCTTTTAGAATGCAGTTTGACAGTACGTATTGAAAGCTTTGATTGTGTGTCTTTCAACCCAGCAGTTTTGTTTTTAGGGATTTATTGTAACAGATGAGATACATATACAAAGATGTATCTGTATATAGGTAGGTTTCCTGTGGCATTATTTTTTTTTAATGTTTTTATTTTATTTTTGAGAGACAGACAGTGGAGCAGGGAAGGGGCAGAGAGAGAGGGAGTCACAGAATTCAAAGCAGGCTGTAGGCTCTGAGCTGTCAGCACACAATCAGACATGGGGCCTGAACCCACAAACCGCGAGATCCTGACCCGAGCCATAGTTGGACGCTTAACCGACTGAGCCACCCAGGCGCCCCTCCTGCAGCATTATTTGTAATGGTAAATAATTAGTGACCATCTAAATGCTCAACTGTTGGATAGGTAAAATATAGTGTATTCATATTATGAATACTATGTGAGTTTATGGAATAGATATTTCCAGAAACAGCATTAAAAGAGTTTATGTCAAAATATTTAGTGTTTAACTTTGGATAGTGCTTTTCTGTGTAATTTTTTTTAACCATGAATCACTAATTTTTAACATTAACTATGTGTTATTTTTTTTTACCAAAAATTTTTTATTTTTTTATGACCAAAGAGGGCACCTGAGTGGCTCAGTCAGTTGAGTATCCAACTTTGACTTAGGTCATGATCTCATGGTTCGTGAGTTCAAGCCCCACACAGGGCTTGCTGCTGTCAGGGCGGAGCCCAGTTTGGATCCTCTGCCCGCCTCTCTCTGCCCCTCCCCCCTTGTGCATGTGCACGTGTGCTCTCTCACAAAAATAAACATTAAAAAGAAAGGAAAAAAAGAAATGACAAAGAAAATTTAAATGCATACTCCTTAAATTGAATAATCATACATTTTAAGAGTTTGTCTTAATACCATTGAAACAGGCTTGGTCTTGAACTCCTTTAATGAAATTTTATGTATTTTATAATCTACTCAGGTACATCTCACCTCAGCATCTGAAGTGAAAATCTTGAAATATTGCAAGCCAATGAAATCATTTTCGGTTCATTTTCTCTTAGGTTATTGTGTAATTTCTAACTTCTAGTTAAAATCTCCTAAATTACAAACGTATCATAATTGGTAATAAAGTGAATACAGATTTTTTTCTTTTAGTTGACTGATAGGATTAACCTTTGGGGCGGAGGAGGTCAGAATCAATATGGAACAGAAACTGTGGCTCAGTGATTAAGTGGAAAAAGCCAGATAACCATGTATTTTCACGTTTGGCAAAATTTAGATGCTAGCCCTCAGCAACTTTTGTCAAGTTATGGGTAGGTCAGTGGGTGCCATCCTTCCTTAGGGGTGGAAAATATGCACACCCATATGCACACAGACGGTTTATTCTCCATCTTCCACCTGGTAGGATGCCCGTATCATGGTTTGTTGTTAACATCCCGCCAGCTGCTTTTAGTCTTGCTATGGCATTTATTTGTTTCAGAAAGTATAGAACAAATATTTCTTTAAATGTTAAAGTAATATTGTAAAGAAAATTAGAATTTGGGCTGTACTTTAAACAAAATTAGAACTCTACAAGGAATATCCAAGGAAATGTTTTTTGGGTTTATTACCTGTTATTTTGTATTAGTAGTATTTCTTATTGTCCCTACAAATGGATGGTAGAGAGTTAAGTTGATACTACAGAAATGCCGTGGGGCTTTGGGACTTAGACTAGGGTTATAGTCCCCATCCACGAAACACTATGTTACCTCAGCTTCCCTATCTATAAAATGAATGAATTAGTTGAGATCATCTCTTAGGTCTTTAAGAAGCCCTTAAGATGGAAGTAATTTTGGGGGCACCTTGATGGCTCAGTCGGTTAAGTGTCTGACTTCAGTTCAGGTCATGATCTCCCAGTTGAGGTCGTGATCTCCCAGTCGTGAGTTTGAGCCCCATGACAAGCTCTGTGCTGACAGCTCAGAGCCTGGAGCCTGCTTCAGATTCTGTCTCCCTCTCTCTCTGTCCCTCTGCTGCTCATGCTGTTTCTTTCTCTCTTAAAAATAAATATTAAAACATTTCTTAAAAAAGATTGAAGTAATTTTAACTCTAAGATTTATGATGATGATGTTTCTTGTAATTTTATGTTCTGTCTTCCAGTTTATACCTGTTCAAACTAGGGATAGCACCCCAGATCCAGGATTTGTTGGGAAAAGTCGACTTCACAGGTACTCCTCTTTATCTTTACGATTTTCACGGGGTTGTTTACTAAGAAAATGTATCAATACTTTTTTTCCTTTCACGTCATCGAATCCGTTTCCCCCTCTATATTCATCAGCGGATAAAACGTTATTATCTTGTTTGTCTTCGACCAGTGTTCCTTTTCCCCACATTCGTGAA
The DNA here is from genome assembly GCA_030068075.1 of Paguma larvata. Lineage (NCBI taxonomy): Eukaryota > Metazoa > Chordata > Mammalia > Carnivora > Viverridae > Paguma > Paguma larvata. Next base: position 93,863,607 of record CM057826.1, on the reverse strand, counting down.
ACGAGAAAGTGAGGTTGACTCCTTCCTGAGGTTCTCGTTCAGAAATGTCCCACCTTCTTGATGAAGACATTTTTCCCTCTCTTTTTGTTTTTAAATAATGACATGGCAATTTTAATATTCTTTATTTAGAAAAATAAGCCTTGCATTTCGGGGAGAGATGCCTGGAGGATGAAGACATTTCTCGAGAGGACTATAGTCACTCCTGCCTCCATCTTGATATCGTTTGTTGTTCTTCTTTTTCAGAGGAGGAAATCAGTAACATGAGAAAGGAACTTGAGAAATACGGAATACAGATGCCGTCTTTCAGCAAAATAGGTGGTATTCTGGCCAATGAACTGTCTGTGGATGAAGCAGCTTGTGAGTCTACTGAAAATCAGAACTTGCTATTGACGTGGGATTTACCTATTACTTTATTTGTTGCTTTTGGTTACAAGAAATACAGTATTTATAAAATACCTTCAGCCCCCTCTTGAAGTTTTTATCATATGTATTATAATGGCTAAGTTGAGGAGAGAGAATAGAACCATGTGATTGATTTAGTCATTAAATGTCTGCTTATGTAGTATGAATTAAAACGTTTCAGAAATATCTTCATTCTTCAAAATATTTCTTTGCTTTCTGTGTCCTCGGATTTTAGTGGTAGAATACATTGCTGCTTTGTCTTTTAGTGTGGCAAGTTAAATTACAGGTAGCTTTTGGAAACAACCTGGTACTTTTAAAACGTCCATGTGACCCTTCAAGCCCCTAGTGATTGACCTAGTGTTGCATTCATTTCCACCATGCAGTGCAGGTTGAGCAAGTTAATACAGATTACGTGACTGGCGCTGAGGCAGGACCCAAGATAGATGGGCAGGTGAAGAGGTCGTCCGAGGGGTTCTCCGTGAAGTGCCTAGGGTCTCTTCTTTCGCCGTTTTTACTGTAAGCCAGAGAAGAAAGTAAAAGAAAAGTAAATGAAAAGAAAAACTGCTTCCATTATGCAATGTCATTGCCACTGTCCATATTGTCTTCTGCTGACAAAAATCCTTTTTTCTCTTTTCAGTGCATGCTGCGGTTATAGCCATTAATGAAGCTATTGAGAAAGGAGTAGCAGAACAAACCGTTATAACGCTAAGAAACCCGAATGCAGTTTTAACTTTAATAGATGACAGCCTTGCACAGGAATATCAGAAGGAACTCTGGGAAGCCAAAAAGAGAAAAGAGGAAAATGCAAGAATGAAGGTACGTAATTAGATTCTCAGTAATATGGCGATGAGCAGCCAGTTTGAAAAAGCCTTATTGTTAAAAGTGATATTTTATATCAACTGGCTGTGGTCTCTGTAGCCATAGGCAGTTGGTTAGGGTGAAGTATAAGGGTAAGAGAAGACTGTGCACTATGTAAAAAAATGAGGTTTCCTTTTTATGCTGATTCCTACAAGTTCCCTCGTGAGGTGTCCCCTGCAGACCTTGTACTAGCCAAGATACCTTTAGATTCGTTAGTAGAGGGCGATGATTCATCACGGTGCAGCTGAGGGATGTCATTTCTGAATTCGCTCTCCTCATATTCTCCCAGTAGTTTACCCTGATATTTTGCCTTCCATCCTCTGCAAGGCAGCCTGGTCCTGACCTGACACTTCCTGTCTCCCATGACTGCGGGCTTCATTTACATGTAGAGCTTCGGCTTCCTGGTCCCCTCTCTCTCTCTCTCCTCCTCAGGCTCTTGCCACATCAGCTTCAGCTCCCTTCCAAACTTTTCTCACCTGGTGTGTTCTGCCGGCATCTGGTACACCTGCCCCGTACCCCCCCCTCCACCCCCCCGCCCTTGCCCTGAGGTTGTCTGCTCACATGGCTTCCATGCTGCTTCACTGCCATGGGTCTCCTCTGCATCTCTTAGTGTCTCTTCTTCCTCCTGCCTCTGTGTATGGGAATTCTTTAAGGTCTGACCTTGACTCACGTTTGTCTCTGTTCTTCTTGGAGATAAGCTCAGCTACTTCCTGAAGAAATCAGCTTGCTGCCAGGCCCTCTAATGCTCCTCCAGATGAGTTCATCTCTGTCCCGTGGGCTTGCCCCTCACCACGTAGGAAGAGTGCTTGTCTCTACCCTGCCCCTCCCATACACGTGCCCCTTGCTGACTTCGCTTTGAAACGACTCCCGCCATGTTTCAGAGCTCTTTATGTGGCCCCCCTCCCTTATTGTATCCATCAGTGCATTCTGTTGCCTCTTCTTGCCAGGCTTATATCTCTCGCCCACTGTCTCATGTTACCTTTCGTAGCTTAGCTGTGCCCTCCCCTCTTATCTTGCCTCAGGGTTCTTGCAGCACCTTCCTCAAGGGTGGCCCTGCTTCCTACCATTCTCCGAGCCAACCCCTCTCAGAGCGGGAGGTTGCAAAATTAATCTTTAACTATAGATCAGACGTTAGCCCCTGGAAACCTCCCTGCATTCCCTACTGCCTACTGAGTTAAGTACAGGCCCTTCAGTTGGCTGTTAAAAGCCTCCGGAGGGGCACCTGTGTGGCTCAGTCAGTGAAGCATCTGACTTTGGCTCAGGTCATGATCTAACAATTTGGAGATTCGAGCTCTACATCAGGCTCAGTGCTGTCAACACAGAACCCGCTTCAGATCCTCTCTCTCTCTCTCTCTCTCTCTCTCTCTCTCTCTCTGCCCTTCTCTCTTGCACACTATCTCTCTCAAAATAAGTAAATAAACATTTTTTAAAAAGCCTCCAGGATACTCAACCAGCCTCCCCATCTTTCCTGCTAACTCTGCTCTAGCCCAACTTGCCAAACTGTCTTGCCTTTGTGACCAAATCCTGTAGTCTGCACCCTGCTCCCCTCTCTGCCCTGTCCTCCAGGCCCTCCTCAGTTGTTGTCTGGTTAGAGTGTTCTTTCCTACTACGTACGTAATTCTACAGAGTCTGTTCTGTCCTACATATATTCGTTATTTATGGTGCTGATTTTATTAGACCGAATGCAATGAAAGTGCCAATATTCCACTGAATTCCATCTACAAAAAAACGGCAGTATCAAGTGGTGCAACCTCATGGTTTCCACAATAGACAACTAGGCCTTTTCAGAGAGTCCCTGGGGCTGTCGCTCATCTTCGTCATCCTTGCCAGGCGTATGTAACCTGGTGTCTTGCACAGAGCAAGCACTCTTTGGTGCTTATTCAAAATCCGAGTGGATCTAAGTAAACCATTTTTCTCACTCCTGGCATTTGGCTTTTGAATATCGTGGTCGGAAACCTTTTATTTAACCTCAGGAATCAGGAAAGACTTTGTTTTTGTAGAATAACTGTATTTCCGAAGAAGAAAGAGACGCCTACGAAGAGCTGCTGACACAAGCAGAAATCCAAGGCACCATCAATCACGTCAACAGTAAGTAAGGCCAGGGAAGGAAATGGATCCTGCCATAAGGTACCAAATTTCCTGGTCACAATTGCACCATAACTCTCCATCTGTGTCCTGGTAAAGTTGCCTTAGGGGGTGAAAATCTACTAAGGGTCAATGTTGCTCTTAATTATGGTACAATAAGTCATGTGGCAACATCCCCTGGAATTTGGGGAGTGCTCTTGCCCCCCAGTCCCTGCAGAGTATCTCAAAGTACCTGGAAGCTGGTTTAGTTCTACCTTCCCATTTCAGCATAGGTACGACGTATGTCACATTTTTAAACCTATCCCTTAATTGGGCTCATATTGAAGGCCGTTTGGTAAAAAATTATGACTTAACGATTATCATTTCTTGCCCCTGATTACATGACAGTGTTTGACTTGAATTGTAAAAGACACTGTTGACACCTCTGCTCTTCATTACCGTCCAGTCATTGGCTTGCACTTGATAAGAATTGTTTTCTTAGAGTGTGTGTACTTTCATGGCAAGTGAATGAGACTGGGTGGGCCGGTGACATTGCACAGTGATGGGTTTGAATCCTACGTCCCCAGCACCACTGTGGAGTCTCACAGTGCAGTTTCTCTCTATCCAGTTCGGTTGTACGACGGTAAAGAACAAAAAGCTTGGGAAATTAAAATCATATGCAAGTTCAGAGAGATTAATCTCTTTATTAGTCTTTTTCCCCCTCTCTAATAAAAATTGATTTTATGGAGCACCTGAGTGGCTCAGTCGGTTAGGCCTCTGACTTCAGCTCAGATCATGATCTCACAGTTCGTGGTTTTGAGCCCCGCATCGGGCTCTGTGGAGCCTGCTTCAGATTTTGTATCTCCCTCTCTCTGTCTCTTCCCCACTTGCGTGCTCTCTCTCTTTCTCTCTCTCTCTCAAAAATAAATAAAAATTGTTTAAAAATTGGTTTTACTTGAGGCAGTAAAGGATTCTACTTGACATTTATTTCCCCTAGGGCCTCTGAGAGAGCCTGTATATACCCCAAAAACTAACCCATGAAAGACCATAAGCCCATTTGATAAACTTATGAACCATCTGCTACATTTAAACTTGGGAGTGTCCGCTAGTGATAACAGTCCTAAACTTTGTCCTTGATTTAACCTTCTGATGACCTTGGAATGCTTTTTACTCTTGCAAAGAAACTATAGGTTTTCCCTAGAATTTGCCCCAAGTTGCTGTTAGAGACTTATCCAAAGGGTTCAAACAGTCACCAAGGAGACCCAGCGAAAATTGATGTGAGTATCTAGCAGTTAACAACTGAGTGGGTTGGAGAATTTCCCTCACACGCGAAATTGCTGACAGCTACAAGGTAACTTTATTTTTAAGGGAACAGCTTAACCTTAGGGAATGCGTGTTCTTCTTTTATTCTTATTTAATTTTGAACATGTTTGGTGATGATGCATGAGACGCAGTTTTACGTTTCTCTTTCTGCTCTGTTTGAAAGCTGAGAATTTTGCGATGCTTGACAGAAACGAATTACAGGAAGAAATTACATTGCCAGCAAGACAGCTGAGGTCCGTAAATTTAGCAAGGGAACGATTCCATAGTATTTTGCCATGCTTTATGTTGAAAACAGGTTTCTTTTACTTTTACTTTTCCTTCTTCTTTTTCTTTTCTTACTTTCCTTTTGGTTTCTTTTTTTTAATAAAATACCTTCTATAAACCTTTTAATACTTAATGGCATAATTTCCTGACCACAGATTTCATGCCACGATGGCTCTACTTGCTTTCTCATTTTCAGATAAAAAGCATGAGATGATTTGCCCTGATGCATAACCAGCTTAAATCATGAAGGGCGTTGCAGTGTTTGCTGGCTTCCATGGTGATTCTGAAGTACTTTTTATCTCTCTCCACCTGAAAACTTATAGTCAAGTAGAACTGAGTACGGTCTCGAAAACCCCACTAGAACTTATTTTAGTCAGGGACATGACAATAAGAGAACTGTATGCCTTAAAATAAGTGAGTATAGCTACTTGACAAGCCTTTTCTCAATTATGCAGGTTATTATACTAAAACGTTAAGGGGTCTATGTTCAGCACACCCAGAGAAGTGACGTAAGTGACAGCTTCGATGGTAATGTCATTAGACCTATTGTCAGTGGCATCAGCTTTGTTAGAACTCCCGTCGTTCAACTTTTGGGTTTGGCATATGCGTTCCATTCGTTACAGCACATACTCTGTTATGATCAGGGCTGGAAATTTTGTTAAATGCAGGGCATAGAAGAGGGGGTAAGCTCACTTTATTTATTTTTAGGTTCCTAAAGAGTGTTATAAGGATATGGTCTTCTGGTACTCTTCTACCATCCAGTGGTGCAAACTCACATAATGGAGTTTTCAAAGGGGAAGTAGAATCCTTTCCAAGATAATGAGAGACACAGCTGGGAGGCTTTGGGTGACTTTCACACAACAGCAGAGGCCACAGATGTCCACCGACCTTTCTTTCTGGGATTTTTTTTGTTGGACGTATCAATTCTTTGAATAGAAAAACATGCTTGGGTTCTTAGTCCTTTAGCGTAAGTGCAAGTTTTGGACGGATGTAACAGAGAAGATCGCGTTAGCTGTAAGTGTTTCCTGCTGTTGAATGATGTGTCTCAGGAGAAAGCTTACGGAGGGTAGCTCCTCATGAATGACTTGCAGAAGGTAAATTGTCATCTGTTAAAAGGGTTAGAGTGATCTTAGCTTTAATCTAGTCACGTGTTAGGAAGACAGACTACCCCATGAAAAGCTCTGGAAATCTATGAGTCTGGGTGATTTCTTTTACCCTGAAACTTACTTCCTAGGGCAACATGCTGCTGGTTCTGTCCTGTTTACTGTTGCCTGGTGGCAGGGTCGATTGCTCATTCTTCCAGCTGGTCAGCAATTCTGTTTCTTTTTTCTGAAAACTATGATGAAGCTACTGTTTCAGGCACCCTCAGTCTGGTCACTAAATTCAGGTCTCTATGAGCTGAACATTGCAACTGGTAGAGATCTCACAGAGCTTACGATGGGCTCAGATCATGTAACCCAAGGCATTTCTGTGATCAGGGTTTTTTTTTTTTTTTTTTTTTTTTTAAGTTAAGGGATACTGGCACAGTTATTTTATCATGCAAATTTTGGTCGTAATATTTTAATTTTTTTTTTAGTTTATTTATTTGAGAGAGAGAGAGTGTGTGTGTGTGGGTGGGGGAGGGAGAAGAGAGAGAAGGAAAAAGCACCAGTGGGGTAGGGGCAGAGAAAGAGAATTCCAAGCAGGCTCCACACCGTCAGCACAAAGCAGGGCTCAAACTCACAAAACCGTGATATCATGACCTGAGCTGACAGTGAGAGTTAGACACTTAATCGACTGACCCGCCCAGGTGCCCCTGGTTGTAATATTAAACACACACACACACACACACACGTGAAATGATTTTTTCTTAAAGTCACACTTCACAGAACACAAGAGTGGAGAGAGAATGTTCTGAGAATGAATACCAACACTGTCAGGCAGCACTCTCTCCAAGTACTGGCCGGGTTGCCCATGGTACTGCTTCAGAGCTGCATACAACATCAGGGCAAGGCTGGCTTCTGATGTTCACGGAGCTTCAGTCTTCTTGCAAAAGCGGTACTTCTACAACAAGGGGCTTTCAAGAACAGGGCCTATGGGATCCATACGGCCCATCCCTAAATCCTGTGGGGATCCCCAAGGGGTGACGACCTCTTCAGGGACTGGCACCCCCTGAAGCCCTAATGGGAGAAGTGAGACCAAAGCTGATCCTGAAGGGTAAGATTCAGTAGGGAAGTCACGCTAGACAGAGTGACCTCATAGCCCCAGCTCTGTCTTGGCCCAAGTCCTTTTAGGGACCATCCACAAGGACTGAACTGACTTCCAGGTACTCAGCTACCATTTCCAAGGCTCTGCCTGGCCTCCAGCTGCAGCTTTTCAGAGTTCATGGAAAGGGACTGCTTAGGTTCTAAGCCTCAGAAAGATGGGCCAGTTTGAGAGAGCAGTGGAAAAAGCGGGCGTTCGGATGGAAGGTGACACCCCCTCCCCAACCCCTGCTCAGGGCTGGCTGCAGTGAACCACATCAACGCTGTCATTCGGGAAGGCGACCCCGAGAATACGCTGCTCGCCCTGAAGAGACCGGAGGCCCAGCTGCCTGCCGTTTATCCCTTCGCTGCTGTGATGTATCAGAATGAACTTTTCAACCTCCAGAAGCAGAACGCCATGGTAAGTCTGAGGACGCTCCAGTTACAAAGATGTTAATTCTGAGTTACGGCCGTGAGGAAGGCAGTTTAGGAAAGATGAATGGGACACAGAGTCTTTAACTTGTACCCACCCCAGTCCGGCTGGCCTCCCTGGACCAATTCCATGGCTGTGTTCCTCTTTAAATCCTGCTTTTTATCTCTGGAAAGAAGCCGGCTAGTTAGGAAATGCAGGCAGAGCTCTAGACAAATACACCTTGTAAAGAAATTGTTCTTATTCTCTGGTTTTTGAAACACTGTGGATAATTTTTTAACTATACTGAAATTTTTTTTAAAAAATATGTAATGGTTTTTGAAATGGAATAATTAGCTGTGGATCTGCAGTTCTAGAAATCTGCAACCGAGAACATTAGCACCATGGGTTTAATTTTTGTAAATTTCAGGCTGCTTAATATGTTAATGATACTAAATAGTAATATGTAAGGTTACCGTGATTAAAACCATGTGTACTAGTACAGGACTAACCCAAACAGTGGAACAGAATAAAAATTACTGGAAGCAGAGCCAAGAATTAAGTATATGAGAATGCCAGTATTTCAAAAAGGTGGGGAAAGAAATGAAATCCTTCTAAGTGTTTAACCATTTGGGAAAGAAAACATGAGCTCACTCTACATATCATAATAAATTTGCAATCTAAAAAATTAAATGCAAAAAGCAAAACTTAAAAAATTAAAGTTCTAAGGAAACGTAAGAGAACACCAATCTTAAAAATCAGAAACAGCACTGTTCCACCAGCAAAAAGGGAGGAGGGAGGTCGTGAGCGTGAATGGCCGATTCACAAAGCAAGGAATCATCGGAAGTAAATGTAAATTAAAACAAAATACAGTTATTTTGAGAAATGAGATGGGTCGAGTGTCGACAGATCTAACATAGCGTAGGCATAAAATTGGAGGCGGCAGGCGTCTTCCCAGCTGGTGGAAGCACACATGGTGCACCCTTTCTGGGGAATGATCTCAGCAGTGTGTACGCAAGTCTATTACCCCTTATCCCGTCAATTACACGGCTAGGAAAAGAGCCTAAAGAATGTGAATCAAAAAGTCGTGTTCACAGGGATATTTCACAGTGTAGTCTACAGTACTGAGAAGCAAGGAACGAACCACGTGGTTCCCAACAGGTGGCATACACTAAATCAAGTGGAAAAAACGAGATTAAAACCTCCAGCATTGTCTGGAGGGTTTTTGGTAATATGAGTACAAACAAGTTCTGCTAAACACACACACACACACACACACACACACACACACAGACAAAACTTCCGTAAATGTTTGCACGAATTAAAAATAAGAGGCTCTACGTTAAAGGACTCGGGTGGGAGGATTTGTTTTCTTATTCTTCCTTATCAGGACTTTTCATTTTCTGAAAAGAAAGATTCTATTTTGTAATAAAAGAAAAATAGCTTATCTTCTTAAAATCACACTTATGTTCTTTCATTAGTAGTTCTCCCATGTCAGCAGCTTTGAAGCCCAAGGCTGCTCACCCCGCCCCCCCCCCAGCCTTGTCATTCATCCCTAACTGGTCATAGGTCAACCTGTGGTTGTCCAGCCCCGTTTCTGCTTTATTTTCTTATCCTTGCAGCTGTATGCCACATTAGATATCTGTGGACGATTCACTGGAAAGTATAGAGGAGGTGGATCTCAAATTATTTCATTCTGCTCTATTAGACCTTCCTTACGTGTTAAACGTGTAGTGTCTGTAAGAAATGTGGATAAAATGCTTCCATGCTCCCTATAATAACCCCCTTCTTGCGTTTGCTTTGGAAGATAAAATTATGCTTTTGTTACTCTAAAATCCATTGCTGTGAGACACCTGTGGAGATCCAGAAAGCTATAATGCATTTAATATAAATGTTACGTTGTATACATTAAATACAGAAAATATCCTAAATGTGAATATAGTTCCCAGCTTTTTTAAATTCATTTTATACTCCCTCTATGTTCCTTCACTATGATGACAGAAATAACCCTTTTCAAGTTGGACAAGTCAGTATACAATGGTTAAATGGAAGAGAACTTTTAAGGGGGAAGGTGTTCTAAAGTAGATGATGGGGTTTTTTAATTAATTTATTTGAGTATAGTTTTTTTTAAGTTTATTTATTTATTTTGAGAGAGAGAGCATGAGCAGGGGGGAGCACACACACACACACACACACAGAGAGAGAGAGAGAGAGAGAGAGAGAGAGAGAGAGAGAATCCCAAGCAGGCTCCACACTGGCAGTGCAGAGCCCACTGCAGGACTCGATCTCAGGAACCATGAGATAATGACTTGAGCCAAAATCAAGAGTCAGACGTTCAACTGACTGAGCCACTTAGGTGCCCCTTATTTGAGTACAGTTGATACACAATGCTATATTAGTTTCAAGTGTGCAAGATGGTGATTCCAGAAGTTGATACTTCATGCTCTGCCCATCACAAGTCTGTCTACCATGAGATTTTTTTTTAATAAGTCATATCCAGAATTATAAATCCTACTTGCATTTACCAAAAGATTTACTTCACACTTCTTTAAATATTCAAGGCCTCATTGTACATTTTAAAATTTCTACCCAGTCATTAAAAGGTGACTCAGACTAACTTTTTCAGAACTAGAATCGATATTCTTGGCTTAACAATTTCAGTTTACTTTTCTGGGGTTATAAGTGACAGTCTCCCCTCTTTTCCTTACTCTTAATATAAACTGAAAATCACTCTCTAAAATCTTAACTTCACACCCTGAGACAGCATTGTCTAATCCTTCACTTAATTATTTGGTAAGTCTGTGCCCGTAAGCAGCTAATATAACGGGAGGGAATCAATCATTGTTCGAATCGTAACCATTGGTTGCCATTAACTCTGTCCCCAAAGTGATCAGCTAAGGACAACCCAGAAGTCTTTCACCTATTCTTTAAAGTCAATGACAAATAGGCGACCAATGAGCCCTCTTTTTCCTAGGTTCTCAAAATCTTTAATTTTTCATTGTTCTTTGAAATATACATCCTAGAGGTGCCTGGGTGGCTCAGTCATTTAAGCATTCAACTCTTGATCTCAACTCAGGTTTTGATCTCATGGTTGTGAGTTCAAGCCTTGCGTTGGGCTCCGTGATGGGCGTGGAAACTACTTTAAAAAAATTGCATGTTAAAGCCCCATCACGTACGTGAGGTGTGTAATGTGGGAAACTTTTATTGCTTCCATTTTTCAACAGAACTACTTGGCCCATGAGGAGCTCTTGATTGCCGTGGAAATGCTGTCTGCTGTTGCTTTACTAAACCAGGCCTTGGAAAACAATGATCTTATGTCTGTGCAGAATCAACTCAGGAGCCCAACAACAGGCTTCAATAATGTGGATGAATCATATGTGGAACGGTAAGGGAACATCTTCCAAACCTCCTTGTAATGCAGAAACGTGTTGGGCAGATCTTGCAAATTAAAGACGTGTTCTTTGCTGAAGAATTCCATATCTTTGTACTCGTTTTCTTAAAAGCTAGTCTACTTTGTTCTGAGAGTCCTTCTAATATGAGTCCTCTTTTTACAGCCTTTGTTATAGGTAGACAAAGAGTCTAAAAATGGTCATGTTGTGGCTTTGACTGATTTTGTCATTACTGAAGATTATTGGGTAGGCTAAAAATAAAAGAACTATTGAAAACATACCTTCCCTTGGGCTTTTTTTGGAGACAACCGAATATAGAAGCGTTGGAAGAAACTTTAATAATGATCCAGTCCAATTCTTTTATTTTACTGGTGAGAGAACTAAACACGGATTTATGGACCCACAGTTGGGCAATCAAATCTCAAGCCGTCTTCTTTTGTTGGTTAAACCAAAGGAATCCTGGGACCACAGTGGATCGTGGCAGTGGAGAACAATCCCAGTTTAGTGTCTTCCATTTCGTGTTTCTGAAATATGCTACTAGATAGAATGCTTGATAGTATAAAATGCGATAGCAATTCTAGAGAGAAAATTAAGGGCCAGGAGAAGGAGCCCCTTAGAGATTGCGTAAGACAAAAGCCTAAGTTAAAGGAGTGACTTCTGGGGCGCCTGGGTGGCTCAGTCAGCTAAGCGTCTGACTTTGCTCAGGTCATGATCTCGTGGTTTGTGAGTTCAGGCCCTGCGTCGGGCTCTGTGCTGACAGCTCAGAGCCTGGAGCCTGTTTCGGATTCTGTGTCTCCCTCTCTCTCTGCCCCTCCCCTGCTCATGCTCTGTCTCTCTCTCTCTCAAAAATAAATACTAAAAAATAAAATTAAAAAAAAAAAAAAAGAGTGACTTCTGTCCTGGATTCTTGTTAGCCACTAGGGGGCGATGTCTGCATAGGTCTTGGCAAAAGTTCTTTTCAGGTCCTGATTCCAGCCGGAACTGTTTAAATAGGTAAATTGCGTAATTTTCTGGGATCATGTACAGTTGTACAAGAAAATTTAAAAGACTTTAGATGTTTTTAAATGCTTGACCCCTTAATCTATGGAGAGGATGGCCCCAAAGGAGTAGGACAGAGGAGTTTCCTTGTTAGTCTCCTTGGAGAAACCGATGATCTTGTTCCACATATATTTGGCCACCTGGTTAATATAACTCCTGAGTCTGTTACCGGGGTATTTTATTTCTACCTCCACTCTTTCTCATGGCGCCATTCTCTTCCCCAAGCTTAGAAACCTCAAGTTGAACTCGTTTTCCTCAGCCCTCTGCCAGGCACCCTCGTGCCGTGAAAAGCCTGCTCATCTCCCTCGCTGTCAGCGGCCAGTCTGTGTGCGTGACCTCTGCAAGATGCCCCCCTTTCCCGGCCAGCGCCTAATTTGATTTTTCAGCTTTGCTTCTGTAATCACTTCCAGAGCAGTCCCTCTGGGTCTTTTCTAGCCTCACTTATTCTAATCTAACCAGGCTCTGCTGCTTTCCCTCAGTGCTTAACTAGAAGACAAAGCTGGTCACTCCCTGATGAAGCTTGCAGCCCAGTGGGCTCTAACGGGACATCTTGGGGAGGTGATTGTCATGACTGTCCCCCAGATTGGGCATCCCGGCCACTGTCCTCTAAATAACCATGCTCCCTCTCTCCAGATCATCCGTTTTGATGATGAAAGCTCCTCCCTGCCTCCCCAATTTACAAATAACCTGTCAAGGAAATGGTCTCACACCCCATTTGAGAACCACTTTTTCCCTTCGGGTTTTCATCTTGGGCCTACAGATACAGCCTCAGAGTTCAAATATTCTGCATGGGAAACTTTAAAATTTTGTTCTTCTTTAATGATCTTTTTAAAGCTTGACTTGAGCACCTGCTGGGCCAGCTGAATGACGAGTACCAACGTGAGATTTCAAGGTCTCCTTTGGTTCTCGCACTGACAGTCGTTTGGTAGCCGGCGATCTACCACAGCCTGGGCATTCCACTGACAAGGTCAGCTTTTTAACCCGCTTCTTGGAAACCCAACTTCGTAGGTTTTCAAGGTGAACAGACATTGCTCTCTCTGGGCCTTGCCCCATGGTTTAACAAGTTCTTCATAGCACAGGGGTGTTGGGCAGAGCCGCCTTGATGAATCAGACAGTGCCAACCTGTTTGCCATGGCTTCCACCCTTGGGCTGTGGTTTCCCAGAAAGACTCATTTGTCTCATTCTCACAAAAGTGCCGTGGAGTTGGTATTGGCTCTAGGCATATGCCGTCCCAGACTAATTGTTCTAAGTGTAGCTGTGGTTATAATGCTCTCCATTTGTTCCCTGTTCTCGTCTGAATTAAGAACATGCCCCTCATTGTAAGCACGTTGTTCGGACCTTAGCTCTAGGTCCGGCTCTCCTTGTGTTTTGTACCTCAGCCACGCTGGATCCGAACACGCTGTGGACTTTCTGGCCTGTCTACTGCTATGCGTGCTCCTGTCCCCACTGGGAATGGGGTGCCAGTCATCCCTCTCCTGGCACACTCCTGGAGCTGCCTTCCATAGATGATGCTTTCACAAATTACTTCCATGCTTTTCCCCATCCCAGCTAATGTCATCTCTCCTGAGAAGTGGCCTGATATGGTTAGAGGAACTTAGCAGTGGAGCCACAAATACCTGAGTCGGACTCTTCATAGTCTTGTCTCCTCGTGTCAGCACAGAACAAAACAAACACACTGACTCTGCATCTGCAGAACAGTTGAGAAGATTAAGTGCTTGGTCAGATGCCTGTCTCGGGCAAGGTGCTCCACCACGAAGGGTTTCCTTCCGCTTCTCCTTCTTTGGAATTCCATTATTTCTACTCACCTGAACTGTCTCTTACGGCCTTTCTTGTGCTCCGCTTTTATACCCTGTTCGAGTTTCTGTCGTCCTACTCACTGGGCCAAGAGTTCCTACCGTTTGGGCTGCACCTTGTCCATCCTCCCTGCTCTGCGTCTCTGCCACAGGCTCTGCCACGTTGGTTTCATGTTAATAAACATTTGCTGAACTGAATTGGAATTACAGTCTTCTCAGAGCTTCGGAAGTCTGTTAGAAACGCAGTGTTGCTGGTCTGCCCATAGCAAACAGTGCAGAGCTCCGAGAGGTGTGGGGAGAAAGGACTCAGACCTCTCAGTGAGGATGAACCGCAGAGAACTTGCTGTGGTTGGCGCCTTAGTCCCGGACACTCATACTCACGTGGAAAAGGCGGTGGAGTTCTGCTATATTACTTCTAAACTCTCTTCCCTGTGTCCGTCGTTGGTTTGTTTTGTTTCTAAAGAAACCTTGTGCAATTGTGGCAGTTTTTTCTGCCTTCATTTTATTCCCATCGGATCATCATCGAGATGTTTAAATGTTAAGCACATAAAGTGCCCATGAGGATTTTGCACTTTCTTCCGGAACAGTCTCTGTCTCTAATGGGCTTATTGAATATTGGGAGGGTGAAAATCTCCAACATGACAGCCAGTTTCAGGCCTGAATTTAGTTACCCTTCATTCAGCCACAGATACAGGATCCTCACCACCACTTCCTACCCTGATTTTTTTGCCTCTCAAGCTTCACTCTATTGAAGACACCTGAGTGCCGCCTTGAAGCATGCAGTTTTGAGAAAATTGGTCACAATCAGGAAAACAGGGTTTTTTTCCCCAAAGTTTGTTTATTTCGTTAGCACACAGCCCATTGCAGGGCTCAAACCCACAAACTGTGAAGTCATGACCTGAGCCGAAACCAAGAGTCAGACGCTCAACTGACTGAGCCACCCAGGTGCCCCAGGAAAACAATTTTATACTCAATGTGATGTTACTTTTTTTAACCTTTGCGGTTAGCAACCCAAAGATGCTATTCAGAAGTCAAAATGCACAGTGAATAAATATGTACGTAGAAGACTGATCTTTATTTCCCTGGTGTAATGCAAAAGCAAACTAAACTATTGAGTTTCTTTACTTAGGCTAGAATAGCTCATGGGAGCTTCTGGTGGTAACGTTGGTTCTGTGATTTTTAAATGAGAAAATTGACTATCGAGGAATGACAGTTTCTTAATATATCAAGGTGGATAATTTTTTTCCCTAAAATTTCCCCAACCAAGGCAAGTAATTGAAGTGATTGACCAAACTGTATTTTCCATAGTAAGGAGGGTCAGAGGTCAAAAATGAGATGTAAGAGTGCCTTGGCAGTGACTGGACACAGAGGGAGGTTTTCTAGTAGGTGCTGTGAAGCCTCAGGAGAAATGGACAGGTGAGGAGGGGTTCTACAGTGTTCGGATTCAACCTCTGTGCCACCTTTTCAAGAAAATGTATATTGAAAATGTGTGTTACTCAGCAGGGATTGCATTTGTATTTTATTTGATTCCTCATTGGGTATCTTAGTCCTCAAGGTAACCCAGCTATATTAAGGTTATGGGTTGAAGTTCTCTAAAGCTAAGATTTTTGGAAGGAACAAGAAAAATAATGAAAAGAACCCTTGATGGGAAGGTTGAGAACCATGGTAGTTCTGAATTGCATCACATGAGAGTTATCTGGGGGGTGCCTCGGTGGCTCAATGGATTAGGCATCTGACTCTTGATCTCAGCTCAGATCTTGATCTTAGGGTTGTGAATTCAAACCCCATGTGGAGCTCCAAGCTGGGCATGGAGCCTACTTAAAAAAAAAAAAAAAAGTTACCCGGAGCCTGAACAGAGCCACAACATGTGAAGGCAAGGAAAATTAACAAGGGGGGGGGGGCGGGAAGCAGTTTCACAGAGTTGAGAACTTCAAGGGGTTTTTTGCTTGAGTTGGGTATGAGGTTGGATTTTGAGGCACTTTCATTAAACAGCATTTGTACATAAAGTATCTTTAAGAAAAGAACAATATAAGTAAGCTTGTCGTGTGCTCACAAAGCTATGTAAGACCATTTCATGTGCCTTTCTCGTTTTTAACCTCCTAACGTCTACTTTTGGCCATGTGCCAAATATAAGATGCACAAGATGAACAAAGAATGAGTGTCTCTGATCAGTATCATGATTGTCTTCTCCTCCACAGTTACACGAATGCACTACTCACCATGAAACTGGAAGCCTTATCCCAAGGGCAAGAGAATTTAAGCTGGAATGAAATTCAAAGTTGTATAGATATGGTGAACATTCAAATTCAAGAAGAAAATGACCGTAAGTATGGAAAACGTTCCTTCTCTTAATATAATGAGAGAATAAGGTGTCTGGACTATTTAGTTCCCTAGATTAGGGATCCAGATTTTTACTCATGGAGCCCTAAGTGAGCACACTCTCCTGATAGGCATGTATATATTTATATGAATTTTATGCCTTTAATACTGTATCATTATATATACATTACACAGCATACATAAAAAGACCTAAAAGAATGGGATAAAAATATGTAAATAGAAGTCCTCATGTTTTCTTATTTATTCCTACTTCAGAGATGAATACTCTAGATAACTTAGGTTTTTAAATTTTCTTAATGTTTATTCATATTTTTGAAAGAGAGAAAGAGACAAAGCATGAGCCAGGGAGGGACAGAGAGAGAGGGAGACAGAATCTGAAGCAGGCTCCAGGCTCCAAGCTGTCAGCACAGAGCCTGAGACAGGACTCAGACCCACGGACTGTGAGATCATGACCTGAGCCGAAGTCGGACACATAATTAACTGAGCAACCCAGGTGCCCCATAACTCAGTCTTTTAAAAAAAATTTTTTTTAATGTTTTATTTATTTTCGAGAGAGAGAGGGAGACAGAGAATTCGAAGCAGGCTCCAGGCTCCTAACTGACAGCACAGAGCCCAATGTGGGGCTCGAACTCAGAAACCACCAGATCATGATCTGAACTGAAGTCAGACGCTTAACCGACTGAGCCACCCAGGCGCCCCCCATAATTGAGTGTTTTAGATGTTCAAATTTATTTTGACCTTTCACTGGGTGTTTTTTTGAATTTTGAACATTTTCCTGCGCAAGGAAGAAATTGGAACACAAACTAGCCATTACTTTAGGATCACAAATCATGATAATTGACTGTGATCTGGAAATTATGAGCCACCTGCATGAGAGTGGACAATCCCAAGAAGATATGCCCGGAAGCATGCTTTCTTGAATATCCACTTGCCTCCTTATCATTTGCCTCTTGCGTACAAAAACAGAGTGAGGAATGAAGAGCTGTATAACTCAGTCAGGGTAGTCACTGCTTTTCTGTAGCATGAACTATCAAATTCAAGTCCCTAGTGGTCTGTTCGATCGTAAAAACAAACTAGCACCATCATCTTTGGCTTCATCTGAGCTGTTTGATTTGTCAGCAACGCATAGATTAAGATTGTCGATGTCTCTGACCTCCCTTCTGTCCTCCATCTTTGACCTATTGTCGTAACTCATTCTGAGTTTGCTGACAGGGTAGGCAGATAGTTCTCTCACACGATTAGGCTGTTCTCGTGCATTTTGGTGAGCCTTAGGTCTGGTCTTCTAAGGCAGAATCTAACTTTGGGATAGTAAAATTCCTCTTAAGGTAAAGACACAGGACTTTGTTATTTAATTGCATTTGCATTATTTTCTTTGCTTTCTTTACTGTTTCCTCTGAGCACTGTGCCCAACATCACAGCGGGGTTTGGTTTTTTGTTGCTTTTGTCAAACACCTTACTCTAGGTCCCTAATAGATGACAGGCATTCAGTTGTGCCGCCCTGACATCCTATTCACAGATGTGCCACTGTTACACGTATATCCAGACAGTTTCTTCGTTTTGTCCTTTTTAAGTTGTTTAAATCTAAATTTCCTCTTCTCTGACCTCACAGCTTGCTGCTGCCTCTCGGCATGTCCTTGTGACATTTTGGAATCCCTGCGATCAGATGGTTCTCGCACAGCCCACTTAGCTTTTTTCTGACACGTTGCCTTGGTTGCTGGTGGTTCTTGCCAGATGTTAGTCAAGAAGGAAGCACTAACGTGAGCAGATGTTCGCTATCATCTGGTCTGGAGGGACACTAGTGTGTGTCCTGTTGCAAAGTTCAGTTCCCCCAGCTCCCTGCCCTCCTGCCTTGCTCCTTGACTCCCAGCTGCACACTCTTGAGCTTCCCGCAGCAGTGGTTTGAGTGCTTTGGCTACTGCAAGTCAAGAGTAGGACTCCTCTGTTTGCGTAAGCGAAGCAAAGAATCACATGCCATCTCTGTCTTCTCATTTTTTCCTAGTTCTCGCTGGCAATACCCACAGTCCAGGCCTTTGGTAATTCTATATGTGCTGCTTTTATGGCACAGGTGCGTTAGTTCTCAGTGCTAAATGGTGTTTTTACTCTCATTCTGGACATTTAATTAAAAAGCAGGACGGGGGACGCCGTTTTTGTCACAGACTATCCTATAGAGCCTTTGCTCTTTCCAGGAAAAGAAAAACAAGTAACGTTTGTGTAACTTAAAAAAAAGAATGGTCTCTTGATAGGTGGGTATTATATCTAAGCAGAAATATCTTTGGTTGGTGTCTTTGGATCGGTATGGATTTATCTGTCTAGGCATCTGTCTCTTTCCCATGGGCTGTCAATCACATGGCCTTTTTCATATCTTCTTTGATTCTCATGTCACGAAGGGCATATGCCATAACCACAACAGTCATTTCAGAGACTTCTTTATCATATTCCCATTCAGAATTTGGAGAACTTAGTGCAGAATATTTAATGTCTTTGTGCTTTGGTTTGTTGTATTAGGTCAAAATGTGGTATTTTTGTTCAATGTTCTTGAATTCTTGAGTTTGATATCCTCTGTTTATGTAATTGTTTTAAAAGCTACTAAAAAATATACAACATTGCAAACAGACATAAATTGCACAGTATAGTATTTAAACCATCCCACAGAGCTAGGGATTTTGCATGGACAAAGTGCATTACCCTTTGCACCCCACCCCTGCCACACGCTTCAAGGTCTAATCCTGTGTCTGAATTGTGATATGGATGAGGTATGCATCTAATGGGAAATGATAAATGCGGAAGGCGAATAGAATAGAGAAGCTGCTAAATGGATTTCCTCAGACTTGGATGCTCTGTTGACTTCTTCTTGGAAAGTTCGTTTTTCCCATTAGAGCCAGAGAGGAGCGTCATTTTAACCATGTAGTCTAAACAAGGTAGTTTTCTCCCTTTGAATTATTGCTTTTTTAATTTGGTAGGTACCCTTCTTTGTAGGTCACCTCATCTGCTGTCTCAAATACATGACCCATAAGAGAATGCCCACTCTCTCATGGGACTAGAATATTATAGCCTCTGTGACAGTTTGATGAAGTGGGTCGTGGACTGAGGCTCAGTAATGGGATTTTCCCTTCTTTTCTAAACACAGGAAGTGATGCACGTGTGCCCCAGAGGCTTCTGGGTAGGTCTTACAGCTCCTGTGAGGTCATTTACTATGACCTCAGTAGCTTGTGTACTTAGAAACATACTAAACAAAAACTTAAGTGATTTCAACCAAGTCAGCTGGAATGAACTCCTTCCCAGGTGATTGGCCGTTAGGAACATACATTCTATTTTTTCATAGTTCTGTTAAGATCATTTTTGGATGGGGTATTTAAAAGTCTCCGGAACAATCTACCAAAGGGACTTTATGTGCAGGGAATGATATGAAGTATCCTATGCACTCCAGGTTGTAACTACTACAGGGTAAAACGGTAAGACATTGTAGTGGATAGTACTTAGACTTTCCTGAGTTCTTCCGCTGTTTTGAGATAATGTAACTTGAGGGCTAGGAAAGTAGTTTTGCTTTTTCTTCAAACATGTTTAAGTGTTAGAGTCTGGAATATTTTCTAGGCATTTAGGTCATCCCTTTTTTTCTACAGATAAATCTTCTCACTCTCAGTGTTCTTTTTTTTTTTTAATAATTTATTGACAAATTGGTTTCCATATAACACGCAGTGCTCATCCCAACAAGGGCCCTCCTCTGTGCTCGTCACCCACTCTCCCCCCTCCCACATCCCCCTCATCACTCTCAGGGTTCTTAGGGGTCATCTTCTCAGGGGATGGGTAGCTGAAAACTTTACCTTAATTTGAACATCAGGATGAAGATACATCTTTATAAGTGCTTTATTTCGTAACATATCACATTTGTAAGGTGACATGATTGAGTTTGAAAAATAACTGGCAGAATGAGAAATAGTAAGTTCGGCTTTAGGAATACTCATTTTCCAAGCTTACTGCTCGTTCATGTTTACCTTCTTTCCTGGTTCTTGTATATCAGCACTAACTTCTGAAGCAAAAAAACCCCGTTTGGGTGAGTGCGTGCGTGTGTGTGTGTGTTACTCCTATGTTTCCTTCTAAGTGTTATATACTTTAAGCTTTTACACTTAAGTCTGTGATCCATTTTGAGTTATGTTTTTGTGTAGGATCTGATGTAGGGAGTCTGACTTCATTCTTGCGCATATGGATGTCCAGTTGTCCCAATGCCATTTGTTGTAGAGATTTGTACCTGTTGAGTTGTCTGGGCAATCTTGTCAAAAATCAATGCCCACAAATATAAGGGTTTATTTCTGACCTCTGAATTCTTTTCCACTGATTCGTCCATCTGTCCTTATGCCAGTACCATGCAGTATAGATTAACTGTGGCTTTGTAGTAAGTTTTGAAATTGAGAAGAGAACTCCAATTTTGTTCTTTTTTCAACACCACATCGGTTCTTCTCGGTCCCTTGCATTTACCTGTGAATTTTAGATCCAGCTTGTCAATTTCTGCTTGAAAGAAAAATGCAGTTGGGATTCTGATAGGGATTACACTGAATCTATCAATCAGTCTGAGGAGTATTTCTATCTTAACAATATTGTTTGGATCCATGAACATGAAATGGTTTCTCCATTTATTTAGGTCGTCTTTAATTTTTTTTCAGTGGTATTTCATAGTTTTCAGTGCAGAATCTCATACTTCTTTTGTTAAGCTTAGTCCTGTTTATGCTTTAAGTAGTTATAATGTATTTGTGATTGGAATCTATTCCAAATGGAATTTTCTCCTCCGTTTCATTTTCACATCGTATACTGAGTGTGTGTAGAAATACACACTCTACATTTTTCTACACTGGCCTTGTATCCTGCAGCCTTAGCTCTGCTTGTTTATTAGCTTTTAAGAGTTGTGTGTGTGTGTGTGTGTGTGTGTGCATGCGTGCAGGGGGGTCCCTACCCTTTTTCTAACTCAGTCTTTCTCATAGGTGATTCTAGAGAACGTACGATATACTGTGACTTCAGAGGAAAACTTGTTTTTCTTGCCCTAGGAATCGTAGCTGTAGGGTACATCAATGAAGCTATTGATGAAGGGAATCCTTTGAAAACCTTAGACACCCTGCTCTTACCTACTGCTAAGCTCAGAGATGTGGATCCAGACTACGCCCAGCACTACCAGGATGTTTTATACCACGCTAAGACGCAGAAACTCATGGTGAGTCTCTGTAGGTTTGTTGCTTTAACATTTACAGACTGGGCAGGGGAGAAGGGCTGAGAGGGAGGATTTTCTTGATTCATTTTCCCTACAGCTTATGAGCCGCTTGCCCCAGCAATCACCTATGGATCAAAATGGAAATAACAGGGCTATTTTTGTCCTGGTGTCAAACATGAGCAGGAAGCTGCCTCCAGAGCTAATTACTACTTCTACTTTAACTAAAAACTCACTGGTGGGTGAGTTCTTGTTGAGGTGCCAATTCATTGGATATTTACTGAGCACATACCGTGTACATACTGTATAGCATGTGGTAGAGGGGAAAAGGGTACAAGGAACATACGACATTTGAAGTTCTCTGTCCTTACCCTTAAGATGCTTAGAAACCGAGGCAATGAGCATTCTTATATAGAATAGTTAAATAACAGTAGAGATGAGTATGGACAAAGTGTCAAAACAAGGCATGCACAGAGTGCCTCAGAGACCGTGGGTTTTTGTGGACTAGAGTCCTCAGAGGAGCGGTCATGGAGACTGAACAGGAGCTGCATCTGGAAGGGAAGGAGGAGCTGGTTAGGTGGATGGAAAGCAGGACGGTGCAGACAGGGAATCCGGGACCAGGCAAGTGTGAGCATGATTTGTTCTCAGCACAGGAAGAGACTGACCACAGTCCCCTTGAAGAGCAGAGGGGTTTTTTCCATGCTGCACAGCTGAGACTGGTGTTAGGAGGAATTCCACAAGTACCGGCCAGTGTTGGAAGGGTACCTAGTGGTGAAGTGGGAACCCACCCACTCATAGCTGCCATGTCTCCAGAGGTGCAAGCCAAAACCTAAACGTGTGAGGTCTCCTCTCTATAGGAGAAACTGCCTCATCTGAAACAGGAGAAGTGTCTTTGATTAGAGCAAACATTTCCTGAGCACCTGCTATCTGCCAGGTATGATATTAGGTACTTGAATGCCTATTATCTCAGATAATCCTCATAGTAAAATCCATAACAGCCCTGTGGATTAAACGTCATTATCATCTTCTTACATGTAATGAAACCGACTAAGTAATTTATCCAGATCTACCCAGAAAGTAATTAGTTCTGCAACTGTGCCCTGGTCTGTCAGATTCAGAAACATAGATTATTGTACATTAAGGAAGAAGGAAGAGGATATTTATTGCTGCACCGTAGTAACTAAAGACCCCAAATAACATAAATGCCCTTCAAGAGGGGCCCAGTTAAATAAGTTGCAGTATATCCCTATAGTGAAATACTTGTGGTCATCAAAAAGAGCAAGTGAATCTATATCGAATAATATTCAATATGTATATTCTGAAGTTAAAAAAAAAAGATATTGCGCCTGAAAATGGGATACACACCCATAATAAACATACATTTGCATGTGCATAAAGCATTTCCGGAAAGAAACACCTTCTGGAAGGTGAAACTAGAAGGCTGGTGTAGATGGGAAACTTCTCTTTTTTCTCTGTTTTTGTGCTGTTGGGGTTTTACTTTTTTACAGAGTATACATATTACATGATGAATGTTTCTGTACTTAAAAAAAATGTCAATGACTCACAAAGGGCCAAGAATCCTCCAGTAACTTAGTTTCTGGAATAGGACCTACTGCCCCAATTGAGGTGTTCCCCTTCAAAGCAGCTCATTTCGATGCAAGTTACTAGAACTATTTTGGCATAGCGTAGGCTCCAGGCTGTGAGCTGTCAGCACAGAACCCAATGCAGCTCTCAAACTCACAAACTGAGATCATGACCTGAGCCGAAGTCGGACGCTCAACTGATTGAGCCACGCAGACGTTGCGAAAAAATATTTTTCATATAAATTTTTTACCATATATTATCTGCAAAAATATTTTTCATCCAAATTAAAGTGTATATATTTATAGGTATGTGCATATGTATTTATATTTATGTGTTATATACATGTGCACATATAATCATACATACTACCGAGCTGCCTCATTAAAGGTGAAGAAAAATATCCCGCAAGACGGGGACTTGTGTGCTGTTAGTCTTCAGACAGGGATGGCAGCAGCCTTGCTCTACACCTGGTGCTTTAGGGGTACCCTCATATTATTCGTCCTCATTTGACCCTCACAGTAGCAATGTGCATGGGTGCCCTTTCATCTGATGGGAAGGAACGTGACTGTTA
The DNA here is from genome assembly GCA_030068075.1 of Paguma larvata. Lineage (NCBI taxonomy): Eukaryota > Metazoa > Chordata > Mammalia > Carnivora > Viverridae > Paguma > Paguma larvata. The sequence goes on along the minus strand of CM057826.1, from coordinate 93,840,156 downwards.
AATAGGCCAGTGACTAGGAGGGTGAGACTGAAACCCAAGCCTTGTGTCCCCACACCCCACGGACGGGAGAAGGGTCTCCGCCTGCCATCCCCACTGATGGAGCCATGACTGTGGCACGAGGCGCACTTGTCCACATTGGAAGATAAAGTTACTTGCTTTGGAGGCAGACCAACACCATTCCAATATTGGCTTTGTCAAAATAACCAGAGATTTTAGTCGAGTCCCTTAAATCCTCTATACTTCTGTTTCTACATGTGTAAAATGAGTCAAATAGTGCCTGTCTTACAGGATTCTGGTGAGAGTTTAATAGTAATATATAGATGTACTAAAATGTGTTGGTATGTTTACATATTTACATGTCTATATATTAACACATAATCATATATAATTACATTAACTGGATATATATGTGTGTTTGAGTGTTCAGCATTTTGCCTGGAGCTTTACACCCACCCCAAAAAAAAAAAAAAACTGAAATAATGCAGCTAATATTATTGTGGGTGCCAGCAGTCGCCCAGAGAAGGGCTGAGTGATGTCCGTGTCACAAAGTCCTTGCTAGACGCACCCATTGTTCCATCCACAAACTACGCGTGGGGTCGTCTGGATGCGGGATAGAGATGGACCTAGGTTCCTCTCTGCCCACAGCCACATGCGCTTTGTCCTTGAGGTAAGCCTGACTCCACAAATCTTTCACAGGCAGGCTATGGAAGTCTCTTCCGGAGCATTCCAATCTAACGGCTTTAGGTCAAGGTGGAGCGCCGTAGGACCTCGCCAGGACACTCAGAGCCTTTTCTGCATGTCTACGCTGCCATCTCTGTCAGGCTTGCTTCCTAAGTGTAAGACCAGTAGCTTTCGTAGTGGAAATAGAGCGTCAAAATCTGAGCCCAAGGATCTGGGGTCCAGCTCAGGCTAGAATTAAACTGCTTTGGTCTATAAAATTAGCAACTCGAATTGTATTGGCAAGAGCTAACAGATTTAAAATGTTACAGCTCCAAGCAATGAGTCTGATTTGAACTGCTATTTTTAAACACCATTTTCTTTTTCTGCCCATTAATTTTGAAACTTTTTTTCTCTGCTTGTTTTTTCTCTGGGGGAAAAAAAACCTGATTCTTTTGCTTATTCGATGAGGTCTGTGTGTATGTGTCTGTGTGTTTGTGTGTGGTTTTTTGTTTTGTTTTGTTTTTGTTTTCTAAAGAGAGAGTTGGGGGAGAAGCAGAGGGAGAGGGGGAGAGAGAATCTTAAGAAGGCTCCATGCCCAGCAGAGGTTGATCTCACGACCCTGAGATCATGACCTGAGCCAAAACCAAGAGTCGGACACTTAACTGAGTTACCCAGGCACCCCATCTGTGTGTGATTTTTAACCTTTGTGGTCTGGATACTTGAGAGATGTCATTGTGTTTTGATAGAGATGATTCTATGCCTTCCCTTCCCAAGATCTGGCCTTGAAAATAATAGAAAAAAATTGTATTACTAGTCTTGTCAATATAAAGTAAAGCTTGTGCGAAAGTGTACAGCTGTTAAAGATCACATTGGAGGGGTGCTGGGTGCTCAGTCAGTTGAGCGTCCGACTCTCGATTTGGGCTCAGGTCATGATCCCAGGATCGTGGTACTGAGCCATGCACTGGGCTCCATGCTTAAGATTCTCTCTGCCTCCATCTTCCCCTGTCCCCCTCTCACCACTCCCCGTGTTCTCCCTCTCTCTAAAATAAAAAGAATTAAAAAAGAAAAAGATTACAATGGATAACCTCTGCATGGAACTGGTGGCCAGTTTTATCAAAGATTGAGGACAGCAATTTAAGTCGGTGAGAATTCTTGCTCCTCGTTAATAGTATTTCAAGTGTAACCTTGTGTAGGCACCAAATTGCTTTTGTCTCAGGAGAAAGGCTGGGCAATGGGCATGTTGGCACATACTTAGCAGAAAACACACTTTCTATATCTGTTCACCAGAGACAATGAATTGTGAGCTCTTTTAAAATTGAAGGCTTTCCTTGAGACTTTATGAGTTAGACCCCCCCAAAAAGTTCTCTTTTGTTACATATATATTTACTGCATAAGAGTTGTGTGCTTTTAACAAATATGACTATATTTTCCCCTACGTAAAACTGTATTACACATGATAACTTTATTTGCAGAAACTAGTTCCTTTCTTTGAACTTTCTGTCACCTCGAAACTTATTTTAGGTTTCTTTTTCTTTAAGTTTTTTTTTTATTGTAAGTAATCTCTGCACCCAGCGTGGGACTCAAACTTAGAACCTCAAGATCAAGAGTTGCATGCTCTACCTACTGAGCCAGACAGGTACCCCTAGGTTTATTTTTCTTGCTTACTTTCTTGTTTAACTGATTCGTATCCATTGTGAAACCACACACCTATTGTAAAGGATCTTCCCATGCATGGTTTTTATGGATTTTTTACCTAAACTCAATGAAATAGGAAACTGCACAATAAAAATGTGCATTTAAAATTTTTTATCGTTTCGATAGTCACTACAAAGTATATGGTCAATGCACATTCCCATAGACTTGAAAATTTATCTCAGCAATCCTTCATAACCTTAGCCACTAATATCTATTTCCTATGTAATCCCCAAATGAAGAGAAATGTTGTCATTGACTTAAATGAATATAGTGGGCATTTGCAACAAAATAGTTCCCCATTAAAAAATACACGTAAGAAACAAATATTGGAGGTGTTATTTTAAATTTTTTAATGTTTGTTTATTTTTTGAGAGGGAGAGAGACAGAGCACGAGTATGGGAGAGGCAGAGAGAAAGGGAGACACAGAATCTGAAGCAGGCTCCAGATTCTGAGCTGTCAGCACAGAGACCAACCCGGGGCTTGAACTCATGGACCGTGAGATCATGAGTCGAAGTCCACTTAACCAACTGAGCCACCCAGGTGCCCTCCCCCCTTTTTTAAATTTTTTAATGTTTTGTTATTTTAAACTTTTAAATGACTTCATGAGTATATTCTAGTTTACCTTATTTTTTTTTCTACATGCCCAACCAACACATGATGTTCCGTGTCGTACAGGGTACCTTGCCCTCTCAGTAACAATTGAATGAGCTTTCATTCTGCTTTCATGCTTTGGGATTTTATTTGTTCACTCAGCAGCATACTATACAGAGCATGGATCTGGGCCCCACAAACCCTGAGAAGACTTAGGTCTACAAGAAGCTAAAGAAGGGAGAGGATTAGCCCCTCGTTTACTAGACAGGGTGCTTAATTAGTGTTTATGAAATTAATATTTGTGTATAAATGAACTACCTATAAATGTCAAAAATACAAGAAAGGGAGATGAGAAAAATGAACTTCTAGCTTGAGAATCAGAAGAATGGTCCATTGAAGCCTTTCAGATGGAACGAATTCAGGCAAACATGTTAAAAACAGTTTTACAGTTAGAAAGGCAAGAGCAAAGGGAGGAGAAGTCAAGATTATAGCCAATCAAGAAGCTTGGCTGGTGCCTACTTTGCAGGCGAGGTTAATTGGGAACTAAAGTTGAAAAATTATCTCTGAATGCCAGGCTAAAGGTTTATAATGTATTCCAAAGCAGTGGACAGTCAGTGAGTGTTTGAACTGGGGTTTTTGAGTGATGTGTTCCGTCTGATCTGAGGAAGATTCTTCTGGCAATGGCCGGTGAAATAGAATAGACTGGCAGTGAAGAAAGAATGGTTAGAAGGCAAAGGTGGGACTAGGGTAATGGCCCCTAGTGATAAAAATCACTTAGAGCGAGCCGATGAGGCACCACCCATGTGAGGTCAGATGAACAAAAGTGATGGCAGACACTGAAAACTGACTTCTTAGCTTCTCCCTATGCTTCGCCCTTTCCCACCTCCTCCTCCAGGACATCCAGGGTTGAAACCTCCTAGTAGTAGGGAAGATGGAGAATTAAAGGTCTCCAAGTACCAGTCAGGCAAGTGTGTCAGTTGCCCTAAAGTTGATGGTATCTTTCCTCCTGCACTGACACTCTGAGAATCCTGAAAAAGTATTAAAATAAAAAAGTGCTTTTGTAGTGTTTTATTTTGAAGCAGTATTTCTTAGGAGCTCACAAATGGACCTAGAGGGTAGAACCCTTTGCACTAGGCATACATTGTCCAGAGAATGTGTTTTCACAGATAACATTCCTCATTCTCTAAGGTGATTTCACCATTGTAAGATAAACAGTGGAGTGATCTATGATTTTTGACATAAGGAAATAAAGGAGTGGGTCTAGGCAACTATTCAGGCTCCCAAGGCACAAAGCTATGAGATAGATAAAATATAAGCCATCAGTGTTGTTGTAGTAGTAGTTAGCGTGGTGAATAATGAGTATAATATTGCTTGGAGCAAAGCAAATGGTAAAAATCATAAGAATGAGGAGGCTCGCCTTAACATAGCACAACCATCTGTGATCATATGCATTAAGCGTCCGAATGATGGCGGTGTAGCAGTAGATAATGACCACAAAGGGAATTAAGAATCCAAAGAATGCCAAGGAAATGAAGTAGTAGAGTTGGAAGGGAGATGAGGACTCGCAGGTGTTGTGGACATCATGGCAAGTGGTGATGTCCTGCTGGACAAGATAGTATTCCTGCTTCAGGATTAAAAATGGCAGCATGTATAAGGAAACCGTTGCCCACACCAGTCCACAGGTCAGCAAGGCGTAGGTCCGCTTGGGCAGCCCTCGGTAAGTGAAAGGATGGACAATGGCTAGGTAGCGGCTGATACTAATGCAGGCGAGGAGCAGAATGGAGCAGTACATGTTGCCGTAGAAGATGACCGTGGTGGCCCGACACATGGCCTCTCCAAACACCCAGTTGTTCCCATTGAGGTGGTAAGCTATCTTAAAGGGCAGTGTGACACAAAAGAGGAAGTCTGCAATGGCCAGGTTGGTGTAGAAGATGGTCATACAGATGGATCTTGTCCTGAAGAGGAGCCTCCACAGGGTCACTGCGTTGGCTGGCACACCCACTACAAACACCAGGATGTAGATGGTGGGTATCAGTTTGGTACTTATGGAGCTTCTCAGGTACCCCACGGTAGCATTATTCACGTGGAGATTTGAAACCCTTTCTTCTGGGCACTTAAATTTTACAGTTGTGGTAGTTCCTGGCCAGCCTTCTATGGCAGAAAGGGGGAATTCTTCAAAAGAATTTGGGGGAGCCCCACGGAAGGTCTTAATCGGTAGGGTTGGTTCTGCCAAGTTGTATACATCATTTTCCATGCCTGTAATTGAGGAGAAGTTTTAGTATGAATTATTGCTGAGCCCATGGCTGCGGTTCAGGAGACAATAAAACTTAAAGTTTCATCTACATAATTTCTTTAGTCGTAGAATTTAGGATCATTTTTATTTTTACAAATCCCTACGATCAGGTAATCAGCAGGAATGCATTTAGTATATATTTTATGCCCTAGCACTGTGCTAGCCCATGCAGGAGCAAAACTAGATGGCAACTCCTTGCACGGAGAAAGTTTATAATACCGTCGGAGAAAGCAGCAATAGCACATCAGATCATTATAGACCAGTGTCATACTGACTAAGTTGTATAGACATTCGACAATAGTTAACAGATTTAAATGTTTGAGCAGAATGTCAAGGAAAAGATGAACATGAGCAAAGATGAACAAGGTTCGTAGATGGAATTTAATAGATGAATAAGATACATGGGCTGGCATGGGATCTGGGAATGTCAGATAAGTTAACAAATGTTTATTTCATACTTACATGCCAGTGATACAGTGTTAAATAAACTCTGTCCCTGTCCACAAACTGTCATACTGGTGGAAAAGATGCACAAAAACTCATTGTCTTACGCTAATAAAGTGCATATGACAGATGAAAGGGTAGGTCGCAGCCAAATCTCTGAAGGACCTCTAAACTGTAATAAAACTCTGAAGAAATCATTGCCCATTCTTAGCTGCTGGGCTTACGCGCATACAAAATTGTGAACAGAGGCATCGCCATTATTAGAGTAGACAGCTCAATGTCCCTGCAAGATCCCACCTGCTAATGCCTGCAACCTTTGAATAGGTTATTTTATGCGGCAAAAGGGACTTTGCAGATGTGATTTAGGATCTTCAGGTGACATGAGTGTCCTGGATTGGTTGGGTGCGCCAAATGTAATCGTAAGACTCTTTATAAGCAGGAGGCAAGAGAGTCAATATAAGATATTAAAATATGCTTTGCTGCTGGCTTTGAGAATGAAAAGAAGAACCATAAACCAAGGAATGTAAGTGGTTTCTAGAAACTAAAAAAAAAAAAGCACGAAAACAACTTATCCCCCAGAGCCTCCGGAATAAACACGGCCCTGTTGACCTCTTGACTTCAGAACTTGTGACATCCGAATGTATCATCTGTATTGTTTTTTTTTTTAATATTTATTTATGAGAGATAGGGACACAGCATGAGCATAGGAGGGGCAGAGAGAGAGGGAGACCCAGAATCCGAAGCGGGATCCAGGCTCCGAGCTGTCAGCACAGAGCCCGACATGGGGCTCGAATTCACAGACTGCGAGATCATGACCTGAGCTGAAGTCGGGCACTCAAACAACTGAGCCACCCAGGCGCCCCTCATCTGTATTATTTTAAGCCACTAAGTTTGTGGTAATTGGCTGCAACAAAATAGCATACGGTATAACCATGATTTGGCTTATATTTAAGATGTCTTGCATGACAGTGTAGACACTCATAAGGGAAGATATTAGAGGCAAGGGGGACTGATTTGGAGCCTGCTGTAGTCATTCAAACTCAAGATGGACAGTAACGAACCAGAGCAATGGCAGCAGAAAGGCGAAGATGAACACTGAAGACTGATGGTGGCTCAGGGGGGCTTGGCATCCAGTTGGCTTTGGTAGCAATGAGGGAGAGGCGGGAAGCAAAAATGACTAGGAGGCATCTACTCTAGATGATCTTGGGGAAAAAGATGGGACAAGGGACAAGCATAGAGGAGACAGGAAGGAAAATGAGAAGAGGGGAATAGAGAATAAATCATTAATGTAATAACCTTGTATGGTGACAAATGGTAATTACGCTTATGAGATAATGTATAGAATTGTCCAGTCACTATGTTGTGCACTCTAAACCAATGTAACATTGTATGTCAACTCTACTTCCATTTTAAAAACTAAGGAAAAATTTGGTAGTGGTGGGAGGCCTGGATGGCTCAGTCGATTAAGTGGCTGACTTCAGCTCAGGTCATGATCTCGCAGTTGACGAGTTCGAGCTCTGTGCTGACAACTCAGAGCCTGGAGCCTGCTTTAGATTCTGCGTCTCCCTCTTCTCAGCCCCTCCCCTGCTGTGGTCTGCTGTCTCTCTCTCTCTCTCTCTCAAAAATAAATTAAAAAAAATTTTTAAATTAGAATGGAACAAAAAGGAATAGAGACCCAACAACTACATATTATAAAATATACTGGGCATTCATTGACATGCTAATTTTAATCCTAATTCATGCAAGAGCAATTTCAAAAATACAGTAAACCTTAATACTCAAACCTATTTCTTATTATATGATTTTTCCATAAGTCTTTGACATGTACAAAAAGTAGATTCTATCAGATTTCTAAGATGAACTTTGACATTGAATATAAACCTCATACGTAACCGATTTAAAATGCCATTGCTCTGCCAATTATATCTTTTCACGTGACCTCCAAATTCCTACATGTTGAATACTTGGGCTTAGTGTTTAGTAACCTGGTTCTCATTCAAAGCCAGTTTCTCTTCCTGCTTTAAATCTCTAGCAGTTCGCCCCCAGGTGAAATTGAAGCCTTCCTCATAACCTCGAGATTGCACAAACTGAATTCAGTGTATAAAACAGAGTATTGCCTGAACAAGTAGGGACAAGGAGGTGTTAGGGTGTCATTTATAGGAAGATAGATTAACGAAAAAGAAAGAAATATCTGGGAAGCGTTCTTCTCTGTGTTGAAATGTGAACTTTGAAGATGGGTTGGGTGACCCTTGAGTTCAGCCACCCAAATCCTTCTGTTCATTCTTGCAGTTTGAAAAATGCTTACATTTGATCTCAGCCAAAGAGGAATGCCTTGAGAATTAGGCACAGAGCTGGAAAATGGTGGCCGAAGAACATGCTGTACAAGTTATTTCCTTTAAGATCTGATAAGAGAGCTGTTGAAACGATGTGTTTGTCAGTTTTCAGAAAATTCCTGTGGTTGAGCAAGACATGGTGCCTGAAAACATGGTAAACAGTGACTGAAAAAGCCTTGATTCCTTTTTCCATGAGAATTCCAGACCTGGCTCAGCTTGAATAAGTCTTTTATTGCTTAGAGTCTGGTGTGCTTTAAAAATAGCACTCCTTGTTAAATTTGACATATTTTTTAATTGGTTTGAATTCTTAATACAGGCTTCCGTTTGGCATAATGTTTCTGAAATCTTTTTACCCTGGACAAACGCCTTGGAAAGGGACTGATCCGAGGGGACCAGACTTCATCCTCTAGGCGATGGGTTTTTTTGCTCATTTCTCCCCTACGCCACGCACTTTGTCTCGTTTAAATGCCCCCCGTTCACTTCCACCAAACCACCAGCATTTTGAAGGAGCCCCTTCTGCTGCATTTGGGTTCACCCACATGCAGAAGGCTCACTCCTCCTATTTGTGAATCCCACACCCGATGCTGCTCCGAGTGAGTGCTTAGCGCTCTCCTGCTACCACCTTGGCAATTTCAACTGCCTGTTGAAGCAACTTTCCTCTCTGGAGGTTTAATTTTGTTAAGTTTTTATTTTTTTCTGCCTCATCGTTGTCCCTCGCCCAGCTGCCCTCCTCCGAACAACGTCGGCTGGAGAGAGAACTAACAGCAAGAGAGTTGTGGATGCAGATCTATCCCAAATGGGTATATTTTGGAGTAAGCAGGAGGGAACAGGCTAACACTGGGTTGAGTGGAATCAGAAACACATTAAGGGTCCAATAATAGTATTTGGGAGATCTCATTTCTAAAAACTAAAAAGTCATGTGAATGTAGGGAGAACTCCATGGTACCACCAAAAGTCACAAAGGTATTTCATAAGAAACAGTAACTTGGTGTACCATTACTTATTGGAGGACCACTCATTGTTTCTGGAAATATTCTTGTTTTCCCCATTTGTGGCTCAAGAGAAGGTATAAACATAGGAATTTTGAAACTCTCTTTAAAAAGTGCTATCTTACTGAATCAGAGGAAATTCTTAGAAGATCAGAATCTTCTCCCAAAGAAGTTTGATTCATGACTTCATTGTAGGAATTAAAATCTCGACTGTGCCACAGATTTTTAAATCTAAGCAGAGAACACTGGTCTTCGATGAGGTCTGAACAGAGGGAACGAACTATAACTATTTCCTTCCTTGACAGTACCTTTCAATAACAAACCTCAAACTCTGCCTTTTGGGTTGCAGATTGTGTGAAAATGGGAAGAGAATTAGATTCCGTTTACTCTTGTGACACAAACCAGCACCCCCCCTGCCCCCACCTACCCCATAAGAAAAGAGCTTACCGCTTTGACAAAAAGTAGGCGGCAGAAGCATTACTCCGGCAGCTACGATGATGAGGGCTTTCATCCTGGTGACCTGAGTCCCGTTTCTCAAATGTTATTGAATGTGTAGAGCTAGGGAGCACAGCTGCACCTCAGTTTCATGTGTGAACAGCCAATGGAAACCTTGTTCTCTCCGTACGGTGTGCCGTCCCCTGCTCCGAGGGCGGGGAGCTTGCCCGGGTCCTCTGGAGGGGAAGCGTGTGACGGTGCTCGTGTTGCAGTGTGCATGACTCAGTCTGAGCCTCTGAACACATTACTTCATTCCTGGAGCGAATCCTTTAACTCTTACCCAGCCCTCATAGTTCCTTCTGCGGAGATGCTCTCATTCGCCCCCAGTATACTGTGACGTATTGAAACAATGCAAGTAGTAAACACTGCTTACAGAAGGAAGCTGAAAACAGATGCCGAGCAGCAGTTTTGACTGTCGTATATGTGATTTTTATTCATTTAAAAAACACAGTTCCAGGGCTGCCTGGGTGGCTCAGTCGGTTAAGCATCTAACTTTGCCTCAGGTCATGCTCAGTTTGTGAATTCGAGCCCCACATCGGGCTCTGTGCTGACAGCTCAGAGCCTGGAGCCTGCTTCCAATTCTGTGTCTCCCTCTCTCTCTGCCCCTCCCCTGCTTGTGCTCTGTCTCTCTCTATCTCTCACAAAAATAAATAAACATTAAAAAAAATTAAAAAAAACAAAAAACAAAAAAACACAGTTCCAGAGTGTGATTTCTACTGAATAACTGAGCTGTCAGAAATTATCCTTTCCAGGGCGCCTGGGTGGCTCAGTCGGTTAATCGTTCAATTTCGGCTCGGGTCATGATCTCACAGTTCGTGAGTTCGAGCCCCATGTCGGGCTCGGTGCCGACAGCTCAGAGCCTGGACCCTGCTTGGGATTCTGTGTCTCCCTTTCACTCTGCCCCTCCCCCACTCATGCTCTGTCTCTCTCAAAAATAGACAGGCATTTAAAAAAAATTTTTTTAAGAAATTGTCCTTTATTCTCTCAGCTATTTCAAATCTTAATTCTTAAATTCATTAAATAATTATAAATTAAATGAATCATGGAAAACAAACATTTTTTAGGAAGTTAAATTAAGACCTTGAATACTTTGAAAATTCTCCCACAGTGTCACGTTGATCTGAATTTGTCATCACCGTTTGGCCAGACTTGGTTTTAGGGTGTTTTGTTTTGCCGTAACTCAACATATCCTGAGCTGTTCATTTACTACAGAGTCAGGTAACAGTGGGATGTGGAGGGATGTTAAATAATAAACTAAAATCATGATACAACATTAAAATACAGAGAACTCTGTTTATTCTATGTTTATTGGTGAGCAGGTCTACAAGTGGTTTTTAAAAAATCGTGGTGAAATGTACATAACGAAATTTGCCATCTCGATCATTAAGTAGTGTCCAACTCAGCAGTGTTTAGTAAAGCCACGCTGTTGTGCAATGTAGAAGCTTTTCTGAGTAGTTATATCCTGGAGGATATGATTTAATACATAGTAGAAATGAAACTGTATTGTAACAGATGTTTCAGTACTTAATGCAACTCAAGGTTAAACCCTAAGCCAAACAGTCCCAACAGCATGTTGCATATAAAATGCAGCAAGAGTCAGAAAATGGAGATTTTGTGTGAAACGTACAGGCTGAGGGATAAGGCAGGAAGGAATCGATGTGTGTAAACTTCTCACATCATGATTAGATTTCATGACCCCAAGAGTTTTACCATCAAACATCAGTGTCTAATATTTCAGCTATCTGATGTATGGTAGCAGAAGCTGAAATCGAAGGCTATTTTATTGCAGAAATAATAAGCAAACCACCACAAAATATTGAAAAGGGTATTTTTTTCTTTAATTAACATTTTCTAGGGCTCCTCTAAATTTAGGAATTTTTCACTTGATTTCCTACCTGTCACTTGATGGCCTACCATCTCTTTACATAATCCATCTGTAACTCATATGCTGAACCTGGCTATTTAGCTTCAGGTAGAGCCCTGACCATCCTGTAAATACATTTCCAGTCTTCTAACGAGCAATTTAAAAAGAGACCTTAAACTGGTAGGATTTGGTTTTTACTCTTGCTTTTACGTTTAACTCCAGCATCCTTTGGTGTCATGGGGTCATGATTTAAACTGTTGACTTAAATTCGTCTGTTTTGTAAAGTTTTGCTTTGCCTTATAAAACAAACAGTTTAAGCTCTGAGGTGGGACCACAACTTCCTTCTCATCTGGGTCAAAGTTTGCGTGGTGATAAGTGATGAAAGTATTTGGTAAATACTCTTCAAAAACACTGAGAGAGACATAAATGAGCTTGTATGGAACTTAGTCTTTAGGCTATACCTGGGAGGAGAGTGTGGGTTCTCTTTGACCTTGGACACAGAAATAAATAGTTCCTACCCCCACCCCCACCCCCGTCTCTTCATTCTTCCTGTAGTCTTCAACTTCCCATCATGCTTCCTGTTTGAATCCTTCCCATCCATTTTCTCAGGAAATGGAGAATCTTGCTAACAAGTGACGCTCCTGTGCGGCACATGTGGCTAGAGATGATTGCAGAAGCAGGAGCCAAGCCTTCCACGGTGGTCTCCGTTAGCCCAGATATTATAGGATGAAATAATAGACTGTCTGTGTCACTTTCAGAGTGCTTCCCACATACATTATCTCAGGTTAGAATGTGAAGGAAACAGTATTGAAGCCTGCCAGAGGAGCCGGTGGACGTCACTTCTCCGTCCTGCAAAGTATCCATCCCCATCATGAGTCTTTAATGATGGAGCAAGTTCTCCATGGCTCTGATGAGCTACTTTCTTTTCATCACAGGCTTGCCTTAGGATTTAGTACATGACACTTGCTACTACTACGCATGGGCAGATGTCCCCATTGTTTAAAATTAGATGTCTCCGTGCCTGGGTGGCTGCATCAGCTGGGCGTCCAACTCTTGATCTCAGCTCAGGTCATGATCTCACAGTGTGTGGGATTGAGCCCTGTGTCAGGCTCTGTGCTGACAGTGCAGAACCTGTTTGGGATTCCCCCTCTCCTCTCTCTCTGCTCCCATTTGTACATGTGCATATGCTTTCTCTCTCTCAAAATAAATAAACTTTAAAAAAGTAAATTGAATGTCTCATCTTCCCTGAAAAATATTTAATTTTTCCTGATAACGTTTGCTTGTAATCTTGGGAAAGTTTACATAATCTTGGGCAGTTGCTTTCTGAAGTCTCATTTAATTACTATATACTAGCACCATATTTGTAGTATGGTAGTCAGAATCAACCTAAAAGTTAAAAAAAAAAAAAGAGAGAGAGAAAATGGGGGCACCTGAGTGGATCAGTCAGTGGAGCCTCCGACTCTTGATTTCAGTTCAGGTTATGATCCCAGGATCATGGGATCCAGCCCCATGTCAGTCTCCGTACAGTGCAGAGCCTGCTTAAGATTCTGTCTCCCACTCTGCCCCTCTCCCTCATGCACACGTGCACGCTCTCTCTCTCTCTCTCTCTCTCTCTCTTTAGAATAGAACCAAAAAAAAATAAAATAAAATCGCTTTAAAAGTAAAAAATAGTAAAGATCATTTAGTGCCTTTTTGTTGCTATTATCACTTCCATCCTGAAGCTGTCCTTAGCTACCAAGTATTTCTTCCCCCTGTAATTAACCCCTACTGTAATCCTTTCTTGACTATTTCTAGGTCATGTGCCTACAGCCATTATTGCTCTGATCACATTGTATTATAATTGCTTTTTTATATAAATCTATCTTGTCTACTAAATCTTAGCTCCTTGAGGGGCAGCTGCCATGTTTTTTATATGGGTCTTTTGTTTTATTTTGGTCTCCATGCCTGATAAATGCCAAAATCATTGTGTTCCCCTCAAATGTAAGGTTTCCTGTGGTCCTCTGGGCCACCTCGGGAACCACAGTTAGTGATTAAGGGAGAGCATATTCAGAGAAGAGTTTTTGGAGGAGGTGACATCTGAATTAAGCCCTCAACAGGTAAGAAAGAATCCACAGCCACGCAGCTGGAGTAGAGCATTGGGGTCTGATGGAGGCTGGTGTGCAGCTCTGGGACAGGGAGTAGAGGAGTGTGAAGGGCAGCCAGAGGAGTCAGCAGGTCTGCATCATGAGATTCCCCACAGTCCCTGGGAAGGGGAGTTGGGTTTTCTCCTAACTGCAAAGGAAACCTATGGAGGAGTTCAGTTGGAGGGATCATCTGGTTCTTTATCAAGGACCACCGTAGGAGAGGCCAGTCTTGGAAGCAACACAAACAAAGAGACCAAGGCTCCTGTCCAAGTAGAAGATGGGGGTCGTAATTGGAGGTTATTTCATTAATAGCTCATACAGTGTATGACAGTGCTTGGTAATTGCTGAATAAGGGTTCGTGGAAACTGTAATAAATGGGCTCCCGAAAAGCAGTTATTAATTCTGTTTCATCACCATTCACTGTTCTTTCTTTTATTCTATGACGATATCCCCAGGACTCTGAGAGTGTTTCCAGATTTCTTTGGCTGGATGAGATACAGCAAGCGGTCAACGAGGCCAACATGGACAAGAGCAAAGCAAAACAATGTAAGCCCTCACCTCCTTTTGCTGGCCCAATGAGGCTCGCCGGTTATGGCACTGAATTTTTATTTTTAAAATTACACAGTTGTCATTTCTGAAAAGATTTGGACTCTTAGCAATTTTAGTTGTTGAGCAGATATACAGAGAGGAGAGCCGCTGGTGGTGGCACTATCTTCAGCGTCGAGGTGCTACCTCTAGGGAAATCTTGGGATTTTGCTACAAAAAAATGGAAAGCAAAATAATGGTGGCTAACCTGTCAAATTTATAGTTTAATCAAGCCCCTTTTTTTTATCTTGATCCTTAGGAACCTTGCCCAATCTTCTTAGTAAATGCCTATGCTCTCTTCTATGCCTTGCATTGTATTAGGATCTGCCAGAGAAACAGAGCTACTTATATACTTTTCTCTGGAGAAAAATGTGTGTGTGTGTGTGTGTGTGTGTGTGTGTGTGTGTGTGTGTGTGTATACGCACGTGCAGATAAATAGTTGTTTCTCCTGAAAGTTTGTAGTATCTGTATACACACACATAGAGAGAGAAAGAGAGGGGGAGATTTACTCTAAGGAACTGGCTCATGCAGTTGTAGGGAGGCTGGCAAGTCCAAAATCTGCGGGCAGGACACAGAGGCCACGTGGCAGCACTTAACCACCACAGGTGAGGGGGTGTGGGTACTGTCATGGAGAGCAGAGTCAAAGCAGTAATCTCAGTGATCTGACAGATCTATGGAACTGGCTCATTGACCATGGTGTTCCTAAAAATGAATTAGATAATCTAAATTCGTACCTGACCTATTCGTTCTAGGTCAAATGAATAATGGGAGCAAAAATCATGGCCCCTAAATCACTTCCCATACTTAAGCCGTGTACAGACCAAGACTCCCTTGAGGGAAGAGGAAACCAGGTCCACTTGAGAACGGACTGCTACAGTCAAAACTTCACACTGTTCCTCTTTATTCCAGGCTTCCCATAAAGAGAGCTGCAATTTTTTTTTACCATGGTGGCCGTGCTGAGGGAAAAGATGCAGTCAGACTTCCCAGGGATTACAGGACACTGGCTGTGAACTGACACTAATGGCAGGAAACCCAGAATGTCACTGTGGTCCGCCAGCCAGAGTAGGGGTTCATGGAGCTCAGGTGATCAGTGTGGTCTTAGCTCAGGTCTCTCTCCCAGTGAGTCCTCAAACCCACGTGTGATTATTTCCCCGGGTCTAGACTGCATAATAGGAACAGACCTACTCAGCAACTGGCAGAATCCCCTCATTGGCCCAAACGATTTAATTTTAATTTTATTCTAAGACTTATAGAAGAGTAGTATGAAAATTCACATGGAAATCTGAAGTAGCTTCGAGAATGATATACTAACAACTCTACACGTACAAATAACCTACCTAAAGTAAGATTTCTGAAAGTGCTGTTTCCTAACCTGTCCATTTGTGGCTTAATTACAGTGTATCCTGTTGTATCAGGTCCTAGGATGTGGTTGAGCCACCTTAGTCTTGCCCCCCAAGATAGACTTTTCAACTTTGGAAGCATCTGTGGGGAACATCTGGTTTTTATTTCCTTAGCCTGGAAAATTATGTGCATTTCTCCAACCTGAACTTTTATACCCTTACGATCTTTGAAGTCTTTCCATTCTAGCACTCTAATCCTTCAGAGAAAATAAAATAAATTTGAGCTGGGTACATAAGACATTTAGATTTAAACTTAAAACTAAAGGAAGCCGTAGTTTGAAGAAAGACTTTTAAAAGAAATTCGATTGTAGCATAGGCACTCGGCCTGAAAGGGTTACAGTTTTGCTCTTAGAAGTCAACCCAGTTTAGAAATCATTTTATTCATGTTCTCCTACATTTGGCCCGCAGATGAGAAGCTGTTCTTTGCTTTTCATTGAGACTCATGGTTCTGTTGACTATGTAAGAGGCGTTCTCAATGAGACTGTGGACTCCAGGCGTGCACATTTAAAATCCTGTCTTCTCCCTCTGTCCTGTGCCTCGGAAGAGTCGATACAGTTTCCTCTGTGATACGTAACACCAAAAAGATGTTCTGATGTAAAACCATCTGTATTCTAACAATGAGATGAGAATTTTTCAGTTTTTCAAAAAAGAGTTTAATCTTCTCTTTAAAAGCATTCATCCTTTGTATGAAGACTTGAAACAGATTCCAGTCACATGTTGTAAGAATGGAACCCACTCCCAGATAATTTGGTACAAGAAAGCGCTGCCGTATATGTTTCACCACAGGCAAGACGGAAAAGGACAGAGCAGCTCAAGTCTGCTTCGTTAGGGCCCAGAGTTGATGTTCCCTTGAGCTTCTTGCTGTCTTAAAGTAGGTTTGTCTCTACTTTTGACTCCTTAGAGCAAAATTCCCCAGCCTTCTCCCATTGTTGTGCCCAAAAGGATCTTTTCAGATAGATCGTCCCTATTTATTTTTCACCATGGAATTTTAATGTATCTGTGTAGATCTGTGCTTTATACATAAGATTTCTCACCCTCTCCCCCCCAAGAACCATTTTTTTTGCCCGACTGGAGGTTTATTTCACGTCTTTTGAGAATGCATGCCTTAGAGAAAGCCTGCCGATGTACGGCTGAAGGTGCACCACAAACATTTCTTTCAGATATTTTAGGAGATTTATGGGAGAGTTCTTAATTTGTTCCTTACCACAAACATACCTGACCTTATGTAGACCATTTATCTGACATCTTCGCTTACCTGGAACTAAATCGCATCCCATGGATTAAGTAAAAATGCAATAAAAAAATAGATATCTCAAAGCCTGTGCCCTGGAACTGACTTACTGTACTCACTGGGGATCTCTTAGGCAGACACTTAGAGCCTGTGTATTCTTACATTAGGCTTAACACTAATATGTTTGCTTATGTCTCTTCCCAACTCAGAGTACATCAGGAGCTACAAATTACCAGACATTTAGGTGATGGGGCTGCTCTCTGCAAGCACATAGCAGCAAGAAGAGAGAGCTGGTAGGGACTGGAGGGGGGTGGGGACTAAAAAACGTGTCTGAGGCCATTCAGTGCAGGAACAAAGAAGCCAAACGGCTCGATGGTATTTGACAGTCCTACAATACGGCATTATATCACAGGATGTCAGGAAGGATTCTTCTAGTAGCTCTCAGCAAACATTAAGCACCTACTGTGTACCAGGAGCTATGGATAAAATGATGAGCAGGATAGAGACTGTTCTCTTAGGGTCTTCTCCACGGCTTTAGATTTTCATGCAAAATGGTTTTGTTTAGACGAGGTGTAAGCTTCAGTTATCTGGAAAATTAACCTGTGGACCCACTGCTTGCATGTTAATATTCAATGGTAAATCACATTTCCATATGCAAGAAATTTGTGCCTTTATTATATCCATCTTTTAAAAAAAATTTTTTTAAGTTTATTTATTTTGAGGAAGGGAGGGGCAAAGAGAGAGAATCCCAAGCAGGCTCCTCATCGTCAGCACAGAATCCAATGTGAGGATCAAACTCATGAATTGTGAGACCATGGCCTGAGCTGAAACCAAGAATCAGATGCTTAACTGACTGAGCCCCCCAGGCGTCCCTACAATACCCACCTTTTAAGGATTACGGCATTTTAACGAGCTAGTTGAATCTGTCAGATGTAATTCATGTGAGGATTCTTTGCCATTTACTTGTTCCTTCTGTTCTTCTGAGACCGCGAATGCCAGTACCATATTCGTGCCATCCTAGAATGCTTTCCTGGGGAGGAGGAAAGGGGGACTGTTTATCCATTCCTGATAGCCCCTGTAAGCACGAGCGCATACTGCTGTATCTTTCGTTCTGCAGCAGTTGAAGTTCCCTACGGAAGTTCTCCTTGATTCTTCGTGTGCTCCTCCAGGTTTGCATGACTTTGGTTCCAGGTTGTTGAAAGTCAAACTCCATTTTTCTTGCCCCTTCAGTGTTCACGCTTGTATGTACATGTGAACATAATTTGATGACACCAGTATGCCTCTTAGCATTCGTATGGTAGAGTTTGTCGTGTGTGTGTGTGTGTGTGTTTATAAAAATATATATCCATCTCCCTCTTTCATCAAAACCTCCTGTGTACAAAGTATTTTAACCTGGTTTCTTCCATTTGTTGTTCTACATTCCTAACTTAGTGCATTTACAGTTTGTATAAATGGTTCTTTCATTGGTTGGGCCAGAATATTCTTGGCTGAAACCAAAGTGGAGAGTAAAGAGTTCATCATGTTAACTTTCTTTAGGTAACCAGGAGTTCAGAGTAATTTGATTTACAGGGAGAGGCAGAAATTGAAAATGAGATAAAATGCTTCCTAGGTCTAAATTGGTTCCAGAATTCAAGTTTCTGGACTTGATTAAATATGCCCACCAGCTCTCCCTGTTGCTTTCCTAGAGTATTTGAAGTATACTAGCAGTATACAAGAGGATATCAGGATTTTTACGTGTTCTAAAATAAATAAATGTCTTCATAAGACAAGTTCTGAAATACAGACAGATGACCTAAGTGAGGGCTGCCTATCTCCTGTTGGTTTGCATTTACCCCACTTATAGATGACTCCAGTGAGTAGAACGTAATACCTTCCCACCACACAAGAGTAGTCTGGAAATGCTGTGGTTTTTAATAAACTGGGCTCCTGTGGGATCTTGTTCTTCCTGCAACCTAAACCGGTAGGTGAGTCGGTGACAGTTGTGGGTCTGTGTGGTACATACTCTGAAAGGGTAAAAAGGTTTAATTCCAGCGCATTCCTGAAAGGCCGAATGGTCATCTCACTTTGCACACCGCTCGAGTAAGTAGCAGATAACCAGTAACGGAAACTTGGTTTTCATTCTTCAGGGGTTACCCTGGTCATCGATGTCAATCAGTGTTTGGAGAAAGAAAAGCCACATGATATTCTGTCTCACTTGAAGTCATCTGTGTCTAATACAAATGACGTCATCCCCGAATGTGCTGACAGGTACTATGATGCCCTTGCGAAGGCAAAAGAGCAAAGATCTGAAAGTGGTAAGCTTTTTAGTCATTTAGCACTGCCTAACCATCGTTTTGAATATGATGCTAGTATTGTATTGACTTTAAAACAAACGCTGCTTTCAAATGAACATTTTTAAATCTTTTGTCTTGGAAAAAAATTTTAGATGTACTTTTTGTTTTTTGGAAAAGTCTGAAAAGCTTGGTAACTATACATGGTGACATCATAAACTTGAGAAAGTACAACCGTTAAGGACAATTTGCTTTATCTAGGGCTTGCTCCTTGATCCATTTCTCCAGGGATAACAAATTGAATTTTATACTAATATTTGTCTCTGTCGTTTTTGAAACAAATGGTATACATGATTGCATAATATTCAGTAGGGGTAAAGAGTAATTTTGAAAACGTGGAATAAAATGCAGCGACACTGGTCTTCAAGGGACCAGATCAATAACCTTGGCAAATACTCAGGCCTGTCCGGTCCAATGGCAGGTCATGATGTGTTAGCCCTGGAGAGTACCTTTGAGAGCATGAATCTAATACTCATTTGTTAGATTTAGAAACTTACATTCATGAGACTTTGGTCAGAGGGAGATGGTGACAAACCAGAAGAGGTTAATTTCTGAGAGTCAGCACACCGTTCCTTTAGTGAATTGTCACTGAGCACCTCCCATCCTGTCAGGGATCAAGGCGTCTCCTGACTCACAGGCTGGCGTGGATTTGCACCACATCACAGGTCATGTACTTTGCACCTTCAGGGAACCACTGTGACAGGGTATGGCCTAAGAAGTGGAATTGGAGGAAAAAAGGTTTTTATAGTTCAACTGGAACTCTTTCCCGAGGTACCCTACGTACTTGGTGGTTTGTGTGAAGTATTCCCAACTCGGAGATGGCACCCTTGAATTCAGCAAACTGGCTGTTAATGAAACATGCAGAGGGCTGTCGGCCACTCCTTCCTACTTGGCATCTGACCATCCTTGAGCTCCTTTCTGTTCCCTTCTCATCTCTTCATCCAGAGTCACTGTAGTGTCCCCTACCTCCTCCTTTGTGGGGAAAGAATTGCACAACAGTATTAATGCACGGGCTAATTTCAATTTCAAATCAGTCCTGGCCTACGCTTAATTTATCTTCTGCCCGCTCACTTGCCACCACCACTTCCCGTGTGCCATGTTCCGGTGCATACGGTCATATATCCCCAGATTGCCAGTTCAGACACCGAGGAGTTACCTTAGATCCGTAATGGTTATGTGCTCACCCTGATTGGGCTGAACAGGGTACTGCTCGTAGGCTGGCACTTCTGTGCAGCCAACAGCTGTCGGCCCATTTGAAAAGAGATGCATCACCTTTCCTGGGCAGTGACAAACAGAACAGTCGAGGAGCCTTTAAAACCAAACAAAGAACCAACCATATTCAAAGGCTTTAAAGTTACCCCTGGTCAGTTTTTTTTTTTAATCCATTTAAGTATTCTGTAAGGAAATTCACTTTGGACTTTGATTCCCTGGAAACATGGTTAGTCTAATGCTCACGTGACAGCAACTGACTTAGATTGGTCTAGGTCAGAGCGTTTTTATTTTGGCTTTTGTTGTTGTTGTTGGCTCCCTGGTCTGGGACCAGAATCCTGACCACTCAGCAAAATAAACATTTATAAATGGGGAGGATCGCCCACGGATTCACGAGGAGGAGGTACTCTTCTCGACTAATGAAACCATGGCTGCCATGGTTTTTTTCCTGGCACACCCCCCCCCCACGTTAAGTCCTTTCTGCATTTTTTTCCCCTCATTTTTTGTGGTCGTATAGAGCAAGATGAGTTGAACCAGGACATTTTCCTTCTCCCTACTTAGTGACTGCAGTGTTTGCATATTTCAGTTTTTACTTTGGACAAAGTTGTCTGCAGAGATGAGTCACTTCTGCTTTGGTTTAATGCAGATCATGGTCCTTCCTTAAAAAACGGGTCACAGTCTGTATAGGTCACTCCTTCTCAGAGAAATTGCTGGAAGAGTTGCTAAGCAAAGAAGATTCTTGCTCGCCGGTCTCCTCTATCCACTTAGTGATGTTCACATCCAGGACATACATTCTTTTGTTTGCTTTTTCCTTCTTGTTGGCCATTTGTGACTCTTCTCATCCTCCCCCGTGAGGACTTGGAGATCCAGAACCCTGGCATTACCCGTCACACTGTCCTCCCCGTTTGGCTTAGTAGGGAGCTGCCATCGAATACATAGAATTCATTCCTTTTTAGCGAGTCATTTCTAATGATTTTAACTTAGGCTGTCCGAATGCTCAGTGAAAACTTGTTCCTTACATTATTTTACGTATTGGAGACAGTATGATGTTGAAGCATTCACTATTTCTCTCTAGAATGTAACGAGCTTCTTTCTTTAGTGTCTACTGAAGGCCCGTGGCTCAAACTCACCCTGCAGGATAAATACGACTACTACTACAACATCGATTCAAAAGAGAGTTCCTGGGTCACACCTGAATCATGCTTGCCTAAAGAATCATGGCTCATGGCAAAAGAAATTGAGGTAGGAGGCTCATGTTTAATGTAAAACTATACTCTGAAAACATAAATGTGGTTGCTTTTCTATTTTTGAATCATGGCAGTGATGGGAAGGCTGGGTATAGGATAAAGTCTTCATGAATACAGTTGGATGGGGCTGCACGGCTACTGACTTGTACAGTTATTTCCATGTTAGCATAATACCACCAAACAGAGCAAGGGGAAGAAAGATATTGTACCTTATTCGGAATACTACATTATCCTAAGAAACCAATCTTCAGATTTGTCTTGACCCAAGAGCTCAGTTAGTAATAATCTCTTGGTTGTCGGTATTCAGTAATTTATTTCTTTCCCCCTCACAGCCTACCACAGAGATATGTATGTCTTTTAAAAAGTCAGTAGTCCTTTCCAGGGGGAAATACTCTTGAAAGGATGTTCAGCAAGATTGCTTTGGACTCGAGACCAAAGTTGGACCCAAAATATGTGAAAATTGCCATTTGTGCCATGCATTGTAGTGTGTTTAAAGAGGAGATACAAATAAGAATTTAGGTCCATTTTGAAAAAAAAAGAGCACACACAAATGCAGATCGTATACAATTGTTCAAAGTCACCAGCATCAAAGATATTCACTAAAACTCAGAGAAAAATCTCTGGCCAGGGGCTGATGATGCCACCAGAAACCAATGACAAGAAGACAGTGAAGAAAATCATTTATTAACTAATTTCAAACATTGTCAATCATGGTGACAAACCATTATCACTGCTACTTTGTAAATAATAAAAATGTGGGCAATACATAAAAACCACATGCTATAGCTGAAAAGATGTATCAGACCATGAAGAAGCAGCATCAAAAGGGCTAAAATTCAGAGCCAAAAATTGTTTCTGGGGCATCCAAAGATGCCCTAGAAGTCACTTTGTGAAACAGAGCATCATTCTGTTAGGATTATGAAAAAGTAGTCTACACTGTTAAAAAAAAATTAATTGTTCTAGACAATCTAAATTTCTTGTTTTAGTGAATGTAAATATGTCTTCTCTTAAAGGTTCTTAAGCTTTTTTTTATGATTTCGGTTTTAATTTTTTAAACTAATCATCCATTGATTCCAGTCACATGAGTAAGAGGCATCAGCCAAGGAAGTGAGTCCAGTCTTGGCTTGCATCTCAAAGATGGAAAAAGCACACCCAGCTCATCATCTCCCTAAGACTTTTCATAGTCCCCCCTGCCCCGTTTGTTCTCGTTCATCTGGGTTTCCCCTGTCTGGCCAGGGTAGCGCCTCTCTCTTCTCGCCCATCCCCTTTGCTTCTGTCCCAAGTCTTTTATTTTCCCCCCAAATTCATTTTGGGCTTTTCCTGGCTCATGGCAGAGGTCTGCTCTCTGGCCCGGACGAGAAAGGGGCAGAGGAGCCAGAAGACTTCATGGCCACTGCATTCTTTTCCTTGGCAGCCCTGGGGAGGGAGGAGGCAATGCGTATTCATACCATAGTCATCCTCACCCCTCGTACTCTCTGGAGCTCAGGCCTCATTCCGGGTCCTTGCCAGCATCTTTCGTACATCTCTGCCTCCAGATCCTGAGATCACTCAACCAGATTCTCCTAGCACCTCAGCACCAAGTTCACAGGAGTTCAAAAGCACGTCACTAGAAAGAAGCTAAGCCAGTTCATCCTTTTTGCTCTGGTCAAGTGTGTGTTTAAACCAAGCCAGAAAGGGCCGTCCGTATCACTTTCTCAACGATGTAAGCTCCAGACGCTGTTCTCTTTGCTCCATTCACCTGATGTGTGAAGTGTAACCATGAGAAATATCTCTTGCCAGGACATTGTTGAGGAAGTCACGAAAGATTATGTTCGTGAGAAGTTTTGGTCTGCTTCTGAAGATTTGCTTCTTCGCTTGGAAGCCACAAGTTCAGGATCCCTTCTTAGGGAAGAGCATGAAGCTAGGAAATCATATTTGTATGGACAAGAAGAGCAGGTGGTCAAAATACAGGTAGGTGAATCACCTAGCACTACTTCCAGCCAACTGTCGTATCTCCTGAAGATGCTTTATTTGATTGTGTGGCCGCCAGCTAGCAGCATTCTAATAAACAGATCTGAGTGCAGATTTTCCCCTTAATCAATGCCCTCAAATCCGCTTTATTAACGTTCGGAGCTGGGAAGGATGTTGAACGATTTTTCACCCATGGAGACTATCGAGGGGCACTGCGGACCTGCCACGGTCCCCCTGCCACTGATCTGTTTGGAGCTGGAGGGACCCCTCAAATGAGAATCGAAATCCTCTTTCTCTCAAAGGCTGGATCTCCTTGTGTCGTCTACTTTCTAAGCTGAGTGTTTTCTAACTGACTTTTTCAGTGGCTAGCGGCTGCTGAGTGGTACTTGTTTGTACACGCTTCTAGAGGAAGAACACAAGAGCTCACAAAATGCATTTGGCGTCTGCAAGCATATCTTCTCCCTCACAGACTCATTGAGTCCTGTAGGAGAAAGCCTCTTTTGCGACTGTTTTGGTTTGAGTTGTTCTTCAGATTGCGACTTGTCTGAACTTCCGGTCAGCAGCAGAGGAGCTGCGCAAATTTAGATGTTTCTCATTTGTAGTCCCCTGGCACCCTCTATGCGCCAACATGCTGGCTTCCACAAGGGCACATGTCTTCTTTTGTGCATCCAGAGTGATACTCTTGCTGACAGACAGTATTTGATGGGCTTTTGCTTTGGCCAATCACTATGGGATTTCCCAAACTGGAAGTTCTTAAGTCGAAGATTTCTCTTTTGTGATCATTGGTGTACTTACCTGCTTCTCTTACCTAATTATAATATCGTTCAGGACAGAAAATAAGGTTTCAGAATTTTTGTATTCTTGTGGCTGATGCATGATCGGTGCTCAAATAGTCAAATTTGCTCACAGCTTAAGATGTTAGAAGGCAGAAATGATTAATTTCTAGAAGAAACGTCTCCCATAAACCTGACCATCAAAGATTTTTTCTTCACTGAACCAGTAAGTTTTCAACTTTATTCCCTCTTTAAAGCAAATTCTAGGCAAAACACACAGGAAGTGATAAAAATGCCTAACTATAGAATCCTCTACTCTGATGCCGAGGCTCTAATTTTATGCAGAATTAAGGAGTGTCAGCTGACCTGACACAATTTGAACCAACTTTAAGTTCTCCAGCCTCAGGACATGGATGAGTACTGACAGGAGCATACTCTGTGAATCGCACAGGGTAAAATCCATCCGATGCGGGACCCAGGGCCGCAGTCATGAGAAGGCCCTGGAGAAAGTACAAACAATCATTTGGAGCCTTTTCCTCCACCTCAGCAGAGGCAGCAGGATTGAAGCAGAAGCCCTCGAACTGTGAAGTCACCTCACCTTGTTTTTGTTTTTCACTCTTCTGACAGCTTTCTCACAAGGAAAGCAGAAGGTCTAGAGGCGAGCTATAGACTGGACATGAATATGTATTCATTGGAAACTTGCTGACCCACAAACCCAAAACATCACAAATTGAAAGGTGTTATGCTTATCTCATTTTTTGGCAACATAGCCAATTGACCCTGAATTAGGGGAATGATCTGAAATAGCCATAGAATGGCTCAGGCTTCCTAGGGTGGCTAAATCAACTAGGATTTACACAGTAGGATTAACAAATTCAAAGAGAAAGTTTGCAGCCTGAGGCCAGCCATACCCCAGCTCCAACACCCTCCCTGTGTCTCTTCCCAAGGGACTGAATAGTGGTACAGAGAATATATGGCTTCATTAGCCAGTCCTCTGTCTTGAGTACTTATGGAACAAATCAGAAGGTGCCCAAGGTAAGGTGTTTCATGAGAAATAGAGTGTCATTTGTAAGAATTTTCCCCTCTAGGTAAGCAAGATATTCTCTTTCACTGCAGAGAGAGAGAGAATCTCCTGAGAGTGGCGAGGGAGAAATAGTCATATTATTTTTGAACAGTAAGAAAGCCCTGGTAACATTGCCTACCTTTACAAATGAGTGAGTCAGAAAATAATCTCAAACAAAAAGAAAATATAAAAAGAAACATATCGAAAAAAAGGAAAATGAATGTAAGTTGTAAAATATAAATTAAATAAACATTTACAAATACTCCTACTCAAGGAGGCAAAAGAATTTTTTATGCTGAAACTGTTGTAATCTTTCAAGGAATTTAATAAGACATGGTCTTAGTGAAAAAAGACAAAACATTAAAAGAAAAGATAAATGACGTTAAAAGACAGGAAAAAGACTGATGACACTGTCAAATGTAAATAAACTTATGCAGAAAGCAGAAGAAACACTGAAAATAACTGCAGCACATGGACAACTTCAGAAAAATCTCAAAAAAGTTGAGAAAAAGAATAATTTAAAATGCATGTTCTCATCTGAAAACTGGTAATACTCAATTTGTTTCTGGATTGTGAGAATTAAATGGGATAATTGACATAACAAACTTCACACAGTATGCGACTTACAGGTGCTCAGTAGTGTTAGAAATGATAAGATGATGGGGATGATGTGTCTGAGGGCAGATAATGGAGTGTCAACAGTGAGACCATTGGTACGGCGCAGGAAGAGAAGAGAAAAACCGAACAGGAAAAAAAAAAGAAAAGAAAAGATAGCTATGGTATTCTTTTTCCCTTGAACCAAAGAAAGCTGGAATGCCAGCTTTTAAGAAAAAGCATGGTAGTGACAAACACCAAAACTTAGCTCTGGAAATTATGGGATTAGTGAATTTTGGAACTTGAGGGAGTGCCACAAGCATCCTGGCAGAGGAAAGAAACAAGCTTCTCTGAAGCAGCTTTCAGATTGTCAGGAGCAGTAGTGGAGTCTGCAGGTGGGGAGGAAGGGGATGACCTGATGTGACAGTCTTTTGTCATGTTATTTTAATGTAAGTGACTACTGTAGTAGATCACTGGATTTTCTACCTTTAGACTGAGAAGGAAAAGAGAGAAACGTTTAGAGCTTTCTCGGGTATCCAAGAGATCGCTCAAGAATTTGTGCTACAGAAGTTGCAGTTGGTAATTTGACTATTAACAGTCCTGGATGCCCAGTTACCAAAGAAGGCAATTAGATTAGCAAGCCAGATTTTCTAGAGAATGACAGTCATAAAATGTAAAACAGAGCAATATCCCCTGAGGTCTAAATATTTTGGAAGACTCCTTTGTAACAGAGGCATTACAGGGAAAATAAATTTAGGTAACAAAAAACAAAATGTAACAAAAAGATGGCTATTTTAAATGTTTCCCACAAATTTATGGTTTAGAATTTTGTCTCCTTTTGTATTTTCATCAGTAACTCTTTTCTCCCACCTTCATAACCATAATTGCTTTTAATAAACAGCCTCTAATGAGAAGAACCTGCAATCTCAGGGCCTGGCACAGGATTTCTCTTATTAGCACAGAATAGGAAAAGCCTGTCCTGATGGAACTAAAACTTATTAGCTGAAAAAGAATATGTAATTTTGACAACTAACATAGAGGATTCTGCCTCTATAGACCAAAAATTGTGTACCCAACAAAGACTCCTCGGATTGGGAAGGTCACAGTACAATATTCATAAGTATAGAAGGATTCCAGAAAAATCTACATAATCAATAGAGTGATGAAATACAAAATGAGGGACACCTGGGTGGCTCAGTCAGTTGAGCATCTGACTCTTGATTTCAGTTCGTGTCATAATCTCAAGGTTCATGGGATCAAGCCCTGTATCAGGCTCTGCACTGACAATGCGGAGCCTCTTTGGAATTCTCTCTCTTCCTCTCTCTCTGTCCCTCCCCACCACTCACACAGGCTTAATTCTCTTCTCTCAAAATAAATAAGCATTTAAAAAAACTACAAAATGAAATCTCAAGGAAAATTCTGCTGGTACACATTGAATCCTTAGTACATTAAAAAAATTGTATGGAGTGGACAAGTGGGTTCATCTTACCAGTGCAAGAATTCTTCAATATTACATCATTTGTTACTACGACAGAGTATCCACAGTGTTTGCGAATCTGAGTTAATAAGATTAATACTGTTTCTGGAGCTTAGATAATTCCACAGAAGCAGAAGGAAGAACTTGAGCTAATCCCAGTATTTTATTTGCTTTTCAGTTTGGATCAAGGAAAGGAATTTATAATATATATTTGTACATTCCCACTTCTCTTAACCACCAAAACAAAGGAACCACCATTGAGACCCGTCACAACAAATGTGTTACTAGTTAGCTTGCCATGGAACCCACTAACCCATGATTAGGGTCCACTTGCCCTAGTCCCTGTAGCACCAACAGGCCACTTTTGCAAGCAATTGTTGATGACTTCAAAATCAGCTGTTCTCATCGTTTCAGAAATGCCACACTCACAGATCCGTGGTGGCATTTTCTAAACACACCATCAGTTAAAAATCCTTTATCTTGGGACACCTGTGTGGCTCGGTTGAGCACCTGACTCCTGATTTTTGGCTCAGGTCATGATCCCAGGGTCTTGGGATTGAGCCCCACATCAGGCTCTGCACGGAGCATGGAGTCTGCTTACGATTCTCTCTGTCTCCCTCCCTCCCCCCCTCCCTCCCCCTCCCTCCCTGTCCCTCCCTCTCCCTCCCCCCACCATCCCTTTGCCCCTTTACCCGGCTTGTGCTCTCTCTGTCTCTCAAAAAAAAATTTTTTTAATTCTTTATCTTTGTTTAGATTTTTTTTCTTAAAGTATAGAGCATATACGAGCATTGTCATTGCCCAGAAGTCCCACCCATACCCACTAAATTCAAATATCCATTTTGAAATGATCCTCTGATGATTTTGTATACGTATTAAAGTTTGAGAAGCACTGCAAGGGCACCTGGGTGGCTCAGTCAGTAAGGTGCCTGACTCTTGATTTGGGCTCAGGTCATGATGTCACAATTTGTGAATTCGAGCTCCGTGCTGTCAGCTTGGGCTTCTCTCTCTCCCTCTCCCTCTGCCCCTCCCCCCACTCATGCGCTTGCTCGCTCTCAAAATAAGTAAACTTTAAAAAATGAGAAGTATTGTGAAGCTCACTCCACTTTTAAACCCTAAACAATTCATCTTCCTGTATAATTCTTTATCATCTAATAGCTGAAAGGAGAAAAATACCTACTAGTTTCAGGAGCTAGTGCAGAGGCAGGTGATAAAGTTCCAAACCCATGCCGCACGTTGCTTTAATGATTGCATTGAAGTTTTAGCTTATTTAAGGAGATTGGCATCTTTGCGGTAATGATTTTCCCAGTTCACTCATCAGTTTCTCTCTCCATTTATTAATCTTTCCCACCATATAGCATGAAATTTACTCCTTCCTCTTAAGTTTACTCCATTGGTTAGTTTTTGCTATTATGAATGTCATGTTTTTATCTTTTGTACTGTTTTCAACATACAGAAAATTTGTCAAGTTTATATATACATTTTATAAAATATTACCAGGAATAACTCAGTTGTATTTATTTTATTTTTTTTACTCTTCATTTATTTTTAAGAAAGAGAGAAAGATAGAGTATGAGGAGGGTGGAGGTGGGGCAAAGAGAGAGGGAGACAAAAAACTCGAAGCAGACTCCAGGCTCCGTGTCATCAGCACCAAACCTGACACAGGGCTTGAACTCATGAACTATGAGATCATGACCTGAGCCGAAGTTGGACGCTTAACCGACGGAGTCACCCAGGCATCCCAGAACTCAGTTTTAATAGTTGTTCAGGTGACCCTCCTGAATCATAACTACTTTTTACATTTATGATTATGTTAAATCTTGTAATCTGTCAAGGAATAAATCCACATGGCCTTAATAATATAGGAAACTCTAAAACATTGGGGACTTAAAAACTATGTGGGCTTAAATCCCACCTCTGGGAATATGGAATACAGTTACTTTTCCCTATTACTTCTTCTAAGTGCAACTAAAAGCCCGAGACATTATATGTAAACAAATATATCACTGTGGAGAATGGAGAGAGAAAAGTCAGACTGGCTAGGGAACCTTGAGATCCGAAGAAGGACATGGAGGTGAGTTTCATGGTTTTCTTTGAGCTTCATGTATCTCAATCTTACTGCCACAGAGGTTGGCAATTTGGCAATGCTCATGGGTGCAGGCCAAAATAAAAAGCTCCAGCAAAAGCCTGCTGTCTGTAGCCCAAGGATCAGGATAGGTGCAGCCCAGGAGGACAGAACTTTTACACAGTAAGCACTGTCCTCTGGCCACACACCACAGAAAAAAACCGTGACCCCACACCACTCATGCCCCAAAGCGTAGAGCTTGGCCTTCCACCCTCGGTAGAATCTAACCAAGTCCCCAGATATCTGCGGAGCCTAGACCTCCATGGCCGTACACAGTGAAGTAATGTGGCAGCCCTCCCTTTCCTTGCTGGGTCACGGAGGCATGGTAAAGCCCAGACTTTGATCATAACATAGTAGTAATGAGGCCACCTGCCCCTAAAGCCTTCTGCCATCAGTGGACACCACATGGGAAATAGTAACAGGGCACCACTACCCTCCCAGGCAGAGTGGTATCAGCACAACCTTAAGTGGGTAGTTAGAGTTCCCACCTCCCACTCAGCATAATAAGCAGCCCCCCCCCCACCTTAGGTATCTGTAGAGGCCAGGTGGAGAACTTGTATCTTCACCCTTACTTGCCAATAATGAGGCAGCACCATGACCCTTCCCTTGCGAAAACAATGTCAGAGAAACAGATTAAATAAGATCCAGAATCTCATCACATAATACCCAATTTTCCAAGTTTTGGTCAACATTTTGAGAAACAAGCAAACTATAAGTTTTAAAAGACAAGCAATAGATGCCAGTATAGATGACAAAAATGTGTAATTATCTGACAAAGATTTCAAAAGCCAAAGAAATTTTAGAACTAAAAAATAGAACATTTAAAACTCAGGGATAGACTCATAAGCAAAATGGAGGGAACACTGAAGTGAATCAGCAAACTAGAGAACAGAATGATAGAAATTACCAGATCTAAACAAGAGAGAAAAATGGAAAAAACAGTGAACAGAGCCTCAAGGTATCTTTAGACCCATAACAAAAAGAGTTAATGTTTGTGCCCTCAGAGTTTCAGAGAAGAGAAAGGAGAAGTACTGCAAAGGCCCAGGTAGAAATAATGTCTGAAAAGTTCCTATGTGTGGTCAAAGATACAGAACCACAGATTCATGAAGCTGATCAAACCCCACAGAGGATAAACTCAAAGAAATGCACCCAAAGACGTATCATAAACTTCTGAAAACAAAAGAAAGCAAAAAATCTTGAAAGCAGTGAGCTAGAAATGACCATTTCTATAAGGGAAAAACAGTTCTCATGACAGAAGATTTTTCACAAGGACCCTGGAGAAGAGGCATGGCACAATATCGTTTGCATGCTGAAAGAACTGCCCAACGCAGAATTCGTTATGCCCCCAAGAGATTCTTTAGGAATAAAGGGGAAATAGAGGCATTTTTAGTTGAAAGAAAGTTAAGAGAATTTGTCACTAGCATACCTTCCCTAAAAGAATAGCATGGAAAGTTCTCTAAACAAAAAAGGAAATGATAAAAGGACTTTGGGGAAACCAGGAAGGAAGGAAGAACTATGGAAAGAGTAAAATTGCAGGTGAATACGTTTTCTTTCTACTCTTGAACTTCTGTAATTATATTCACAGTTGAAGTAAAAGTTACAACACTGTCTGGTGTGGTTCTAAATATGTGTGTAAACAAAATACAATTGTATTATAAAGGGAGGGCGGTAAAGGTATATGTAGGAAGTTACGGTTTCTACACTTTGCTGGAAATCAAATTATAAATAAAAATGAAGCAGCAGTTCTTTTCAGTCCATTTGAACATCATACATCTTTTTAATTTTTGTCAGTTCATTGAGACCCTGGGGAAAGATTCTCTATCATGTGCTCTTGGGAGGGCGACTTGATAGTAACTATCAATTTTAAGTATCAACTATTGAGCCAATAATCCCCTAGTAACCTATCTTGATGGAAGCATCCATACAAAGTACATAATGATGTGTGTACAGGATTGTTCTCAACAGTACAGCGTATATACACACCACAATGGTTTGCCTTTTTCAGGAAATACATTAAAAAAATTAATTATTTTGGTGAGTAGCTAGGTCAAAGTACGGGTAGGGACATAGGTATATTTTACTTTACGGCTTTTCTGTTTTTGCTGTATATCCTTTTTATTTTCTAATTTTTTAACATTTTAGTAAGTTTCTTTATTTTGAGAGAGAGAAAGTGCACGTACAAGCTGGGGAAGGGCAGAAAGAAAGAGAGGGAGAGAGACAATCCCAAGCAGGCTCCATGCCATCAGCACAGAGCCCAAAACGGGGCTCAGTCCCACAAACTGAGAGATCTTGTCTGAGCCGGGACCAAGAGTCAGACATTTGACCAACTGAGCCACCCAGGCGCCCCTTGTGTATACCCTAAGTACATCAACTTCTAGGCCTTGATTACAGATTCTTTGCATAGAAATATATATTATTACTTTATGTTTTCTTTTATGTGTTAACAGGTCACATCATAGTATATGAGTAAACTACAAATTCCTTTTTGTCTTTGCTTTGTATCTTGGAGATCTTCCTACTCGTCAAGATACAGAACATTCGTATAGTCAATATATGTGACTCATTCTTCTTAACTGCCCTGGGCCTTCCCTCACTGTGAGTGTTTCTGTTTCCCCGTGTGTAAACATTCTGCTCTAGACACGTTTAGTGTTACAAACAGCGCTGCAGTAAAAATCCTTCTTCCATACGGCTGCATTCCTTAACTTGATATCGCCAAATTCCCTCAAAGAGACTATACCCATTTGTACTTTTCCCAAACCTTATGCTTTTTCCCCGTCTATGCTTTTTCATTCACTGCTTGACGGGTGGATAACAACTTTGCCAAAATTATTCTGACTGCTGCCCCTGGGCCCTTCAAGCCTCGAGCCACCCCACATTTTTTGTAGATGTTCTTAAATTTTTGTAGAAGTTTGTTCCGTGGTTCCCTCTTTCAGTCCACTTCCAGCTGCCTGCTCTCAGGATCCGTCAGAATTGTTGACCATATGCTTCTAGTACTATCGTGAATTGCTTTAAAAGCCTATTTGTCAGATTTAGGGGAAGGTGAGTGACAGATACATGAAACTCAGTATATTATTTTTGGAGTTACCTGTGAGTCTCCCTTTCAAAATTGAAAGTATTTTTTAAGAGCAGTTTGTCATTTCTAGGGATTTAAATGGTGACCAGAAATCTGGAGCAAGTTCTCAGTTGATCTTTTTTTTTTTTTCTTTTCCATACTGACTGGCTTGTTTTAAATCATCACAAAACATATATTTCCTAAATGATAAAAATTCTGTGTACCTTTTTTTAAAAGAAAAAATGAGATAGATTGATATATAGAGACACGAAATTTATAAAAATAATTTGATTTTTTATGTTTATCCTCTTTAATTAGGAACCTATATTTCATTTCTAATTTGAAAACAAAACCAAAGGATTGAAGTGAGTTACAAAGATAAGCTTCAATAAAAAGATTCTCAGAAATGAATTGGAATAGGGGTGTGTGGGTGGCTCAGTCGGTTAAGCGTCCGACTTTGCTTGGGTCATGATCTCATGGTTTGCAAGTTCATGTGCTGCATAGGGCTCTGTGCTGTCCACCAGGAGCCTGCTTCAGATCCTCTGTGCCCCTTTCTCTGCCCCTCCCCAATTTGTGTGCGTGTGCGCCTGCTCTCTCTTTCTCTAAAATAAATAAAGAACATTTTTTTAAAAAGACTGTTTCTTAAAAAAAATCAATTGGAATAAACTTAAAACAACTTTGTATTAATAATACTAGAGATAACAGTTTGTTTCCAGTTTTTGTAAATGTTTCCTATAAAAGTTCCCTTTAATGGTGATAAGCTAGTAAAGCTTTGACGATGAAGCATCACGAAACTTTATGTAAAAATCAATAAGATAACAAATGATCAATCATAGCACTTCTATTTTCAGGGATCCAGAGTTACAAATTAGTCGAGTATTTTTCTTCCTTTAGGTCTGGGCCATGGTAGATCATTTGTTGTAGTAAAGGTACTTATGTAAGTCATTATTTTGGTAAGTCATTGTTTTGCAGCGTCTTATGTTGTAGGCAAATGATACCAGTGCTCAGTTAATCTGTTCGTATGTTTCAGGGCAATTGCATTTTATTATTACTTCTTGTCACCCAGAGCCTTGGTAAAATTAATCTTTCACATGGGAAAATTGGCTTCTACCTGGTATCTATGCTTTCCAGAGTTTGGGATAAACTTAAGCTGTGAGCAGGTGCATTCTGCTCAGTGTAACGCCCACCCCTAGTGATGGTTTTCACATGAGATTTGGAAGGGAGGGTCCCTGACAGTTTCCCAACTCACCGTCTCCTGAAACGGACTCTCTTCTTGCCCTTTCTAGAAAAAACTTTGGGAAACTGTTGCGCACTAACGATTCTGTAACTTGCCGTTTTCCACAGGCTTTTTGGAAGGGACATAAGCAACGGGAAGCATATATGTGCAGACGGCAAACATTCATTGATAATACCGCAAGTATTGTGAAGGTAAACAGCCCTTCCTACCTTATTAAGTGTGGGGCTTAAACCTTGCTTTTCATTTCAGTTTTGCTTCTGGAAGACAGATTATGGAAAGAGTACATGTGAGGCTTGAAGTCAGAATCGAGTCCTGGGTTTGAGTCCCGCATCCATTACTCACTTAGCTGATCATCTTCCAACAACTCTGTTAAAACACTGTGACTGCCTCAGGTTCTTTACGTGGTTGTGAGAAGCATAACCAGTAAATGATCTTCCTCTAGGAAGTCCAAATTGATTATTTAAGCTCTGGGAGAAATCAGCTTTATTTTGAGTCCCTCTTTTCATATGCACTAATAATATTAACGGCACTCAAACTTAATAGTACAGAACCTTAGTTGTTAGGCAATGCAAACCCAGTGAAAAGAAGAAATAGGACTAATTAGGACCTGGATATGAGGGATGAGTGAGTCTAACACAGCTTTCTACCCCAGCTGATGGCTCTCAGTTAAGAGAAAGAAAAGGCACTGGGTTGCCCATTCCCCAGTGCTGAAAACCAAAGGATGGGCCAGAAATGAACTTGCAGACAAGGTGGAAATCCAGATGAGATTTGGAATAGCAAGGCTAGAAAAAGATAGGAATCACATGAGATTAATTCAAAAGACCTTTTAAACTGTGAAGACAGAATGACATCATCTAGATCCATTGTGGTCCTAGTTCTGTGCTGTGCTTGCGATGGAACACGTGTCCTATTCTCTCAGAAAGCTGCGGGTCCCAGCTTGTCCCTCAGGAGAACTCTAGACTTGTTTTCCTGTAAAAAGCTAAAGGATACTGGATGCATTTCAGGGAATGAAACCCTGGACGTAATTTTTGGTTCCCCGTCCTACGGCAACTCTCAGCAAAATGCCTCAAGCTCTTGGTTTTTATTTACTGAGATTAAAGCACAGTGGTACAAAGCTACATTATCTTCCTCATCATAAGGTATAAAATGCTTTGAACACCTAGGAGAAAAAACAATCAAAGAAGTAGGAGATTAAGATTAGGTTTTGCTCAGTCAGTTAAGCATCTGACTTCGGCTCAGGTCATGATCTTGCTGTTCACCAGTTCAAGCTCAGCATCGGGCTCTGTGCTGACAGCTCAGAGCCTGGAGCCTGCTTCAGATTCTGTGTCTCCCTCTCTTCCTGCCCCTCTGCTACTCACACTTTGTCTCTCTCTCTCTCTCTCTCTCTGGGTCTCAAAAATAAATAAACATTAACAAACAAACAAAAAAGATTAGACTTTGAATGTGTATTATTTGAGCTGCTAAATTTATCAGAACATCAATATTATCCTTAGACTGCATGGAAAGACATTAAAGGTTTTTTTTTTAGTAATTGCCTCGATTTCTCTCTGTAACTCATTTTTAGATCCAGTCCTGGTTCCGAATGATAACAGCACGAAGGAATTACCTTTCACGACTACAGTATTTCAGTGATCACGTAAGATACACAGGAGTGGATTTTCATCCTGAGAATGAATTAAATGAATGCTTTGTTGAATGTCAGCATTGAAAGATTTTTATTAAATGGTGGAAATGTTTTTAGAAGAGAAGCCAAGTGGAAAGCTGTTGGTATATTGTATACACTGTCTGCATAGATAGTGTTCCTGTCCAATCTTTGTATTAAATAGAATATTTTGTCCAGAAGGAGGAATGAAATGTCTTCTTTCTTAAATATTTTTCATCCACTTGCTCCCTTCTGTCTTAAGACCCACACTAAAGCTTTTAGTTTGGTTAAGTGATACTTTCTCCCAAGCTCCTATGGTCTCCCCAGCTGCCCATGGCTCAAGTTTTAAAACATCGATTGTCACTTAACTGGATAGACAGTTGCAAGCCACACATCAGTAACCTAACATACTTTTTAACAACAAATGCAGAGATAAAGGGTGGAAATGAACAGTAGGAGGAAATAATAGGTCTTAGAACTCAATATGGTAATATTTGGAGGCTTTTTTTTTTCTTTTTTTAATTCAGAATTCATGTTCAGCGTGAGACTTAACTAGTCAAGACTGGATAGGATACATGTGAGAAGAAACAGATGTGGGCTAGTAATGCTAAAGAGAAAAGATTCCAGACGAGTATTTTCCAACACTGCTTATAAAGTTTTTCTAAGTGCTAACCAGTGAAGACAACCACAGGAGGAATTTTTTCAGGATCTTGAAAGAAGAGATATGTGAACACAGATTAGATCAGCCAAATTTGTGGCTAAAATTCTTTTCCCTTTTAGATCTCTTTATAAACAGTCCTATACAATCTTGTTGATACTTTGAGCTAACTTATCTGATCATTTCTTCAAAGAAAATGCAAAAAATAAATATTGAATACACTACATCTAAATGCTATCTCTTCTAAATAGCGTCTCTTCTTAAATACTGTTAGTTCTGTTTTTTGTTTTTAATACTGTCAGTTCTTAACTAGTTCTGAATTCTGTAATCGTGGAGCAGATGAGCCTCCAGAAGATCACAACTGGTCTCATTCTTTTTCAGAAAAATGAAATTGTGAAAATACAGTCACTAGTGAGAGCAAACAAAGCCAGAGATGACTACAAAACATTGGGTAAGTTGGGAACACAGATCTTCCTCCACTAAGGATAGAGTTACATCTGGATAAACTCATCATAAGTTGACAACACCTAAGCCAAAAGGAAGCTAAACACACCTATCTTACGGAACATGACAGCCTAGCCTGGCCTGCCTTAAACATGCTCACAGGGGCGCCAAGGTGGCTCAGTTGGTTCAGCATCCAACTTCAGCTCAGGTCATGATCTCATGGTTTGTGAGTTTGAGCCCCATGCCAGCATCTGTGCTAACAACTCAAAGCTTGGAGCCTGCTTCAGATTCTGTGTCTCCCTCTCTCTCCATCCCTCCCCTCTTGCACTCTGTCTCTCTCTTTCAAAGAAATAGATAAACTTTTAAAAAGTTAAAAAAAAAACATAAATGCTCAGAGCACTTACATTAGCCTACAGTTGGGCAAATTATCTAACACAAAGTTAATTTTATAGTAAAGTTTTGAATAGCTCATGTTATTTATTGAATACCTTCTCGAAAGTGAAAAACAGAATAGTTGTCAGTATATGAGTTGTTTACCCTCGTGAATGCATTGCTAACCAGGAGCCGCAGCTCGCTGCTGGCGCCCCGCATCGCGGGAGAACATCATAATGCATAGGGCTAGCCCAGGAAAAGATCGAAACTCAAAGTTCAAAGTATGGTTCCTATTGAATGTGTATCGCATTTGCACCATCATAAAGTCTAAAAATTGTTAAGTCGAACCTTCGCTTGCCAGGGATCATCTATCTTCGGAAACAAAGTATGGATTCCTTATAAACCAGGCAAAAACATGTCACTTTCATCTTAGTTACTTTAAAGGCCCCTCCAGGAACAGAGACTGTCCATAGTTTCCTGTAGGTTTGGACCATCTCAGATCCCAGGTTCTGAATTGATATGCAAAGGAAGATTGGTGACAGGAAGGTGAGCCTCCCTAGTAAGTGGAAGAGGTAAGTAGCATGGATATGATTTCTTCAGAAAGAATGGATTTGGCATAAATATTGATATTTTTATATTATATTTGAGCTAGAGTCAGGAATCTATTGCAGAAGAGTTAGCCAGAAGATAAGCTTGTATTTGAACTGTTAACTTATTTAGTTGGCCTGTGATTTTTCCCCTCATTTTAAGAATAAAACGTATTCACATAAGAAATGTTAGAAATATGAATAAGAAGGAAAAATATGAATAAGAAGGAAAAAAGCTCATCTTTCCAAGATAACTGTGAACATCTTCCTATAATTTCATTCTAGAATTTTCACAGTGGCTATAATATTTTTTAAAATTTTTATTATAATACTAGTATGTGTTATTTGTAGGAATTTTGAGAACACCAAAACAAAACTCACCCAGAAATAACCTTCACATTTTGCACTCTCCAGTCCCACCCCCCATTGCTTATGTTTTTCTCTTCTTTATGTAGTGAAGATCATTCTTTATGTACTGAATTTTTAACATTCTTATTATCACAGGACGTGTGATAGATTAAGAACATGCTGATAAACTTATTAGTATTGCACAAATTTATAAAATATTTTACTTAGGTCGTTCAGAATCAGTTTTGAGAGGGTAGAGAAAATCACTACTGATACATCTTAGGAATGAAAATGGCCAGTATCCGTTCTCTAACTCTGCCTTTTTTTTTTTTCATTTTGGAGGAAGTTAAAGTTTAGTAATGTAACCAGCACAGTGCCTAGGAAGTAGTTTAGCCAATAGCCTTTATTGCCTAACATCCATTTTGAGTTACAGGGTGAAGTATATGGCTCAAGAAAGATCCTCCCTGGTACTTGTTGAGGAAAAGCCTCAGGAAGCTTTAGAGACCAGGTTCTATCTGCAGCCTGCAGAATATTGGATAATACATCATTCTGCTGGATTCCAGAATTCCATGCAGAAGCTGAGTAAGGAAAGGCCAACCAGTCTTCCCAGGACCACACTTCTCCACCGTTGAATTAATGAGATTCATCTCTCAGTTGGTGGATATCTTTAAGTGTTTTACAAGAAGACTAAATAGGGATCTTGTTTTCTAAGCCCTAACACACGAAAACTACTGCCTTTGTGCATGAAAAACAACTTAAAAATAAATTGTCTAAATGAAAACAGGCTGCTTTTCATTTCATTCTAGGGAACATGTTTTTGTGGGTAGCTGTGACGCTTTGCACTTGCTTACATTTTTTTAATTATACAGACAAAAGGCATTCCAATGAAAAACCCAGGTGAGCTTCTGTTAAAGCACAGAAGGTAGATAGAAACTATATTAGGCAGATCTTAGCTGCTCTGGGCTTTAGTTATGTGGTAACTGAAATACAAATTTTCATTTCTTTCTTAATTCAGCATCTTTATAAGACTAAGGCCTTTTTAATCTGAAAAAAAAAGGGAGGCCATTTTTATTAGTCTGTCATCATCCATTTTCACCCATTCCCTCCTTCCGGAAAGGCATTGAATACACTCAGGCTTGGAGGTTGTTGCAGCTGTGATACAGCCCCTTATAAGTGCTGACTATGAAGTTAGGTCATGAACTATAGTTAAAACACCCCAAAGTGATTCCCAGCATGCACATGTTACAAGCCTACTATTGACAGGGGAAATATTAAAGTTATTAAAGCCATAATAATTAGTAAGGCTATAATATTAATTCCTAAGAAGTTTATTAGCACATACAGAGATTTACAGCCATTAGGAGCAAGAAGAGAAAACCTGAGACCAAATGAGATGGGTCCTGTTCTCCCAACTTAGCTACATAAATGAGCTCTGGAGCATCCCTCCGGCTTTTTCTGAAAAGGCTATGTCATTAGCAACATCTTTGTTAGAAGTAGTAGAATATTAATTCATATGGGAATCAGGAAGGGAAGGGGCGGGGGCTCCAGGATCCAAGGTAATTTGTCCAATAAAGCCCATCAGAAGTGGCAAAATGCTAATATAGATGGTCTCTAGATGTGGTTGTTCATGTGGGGCTCACGCTCTTAGTGTTTGTTGATTCACCTCTTTTTTTCCCTTGAATGTCGAAACGCCCCAGAATCAAGCTGGTAGTTGGAATGGATTAGAGCCTCAGTGTAAAGGAGAGGATGGTGACGGAAGTGGCCAAACCTGGGCTGATTTCAAGTCATCTTCGTATTGTTCATTGTAGTCTCTTACCATTAAAAGTCCAGGTAGTTTATTCGTACAGTTTACCCAAGTAGATTTCACTAAATGCCTTAACAAATATCTTTTCTGTAAAGTTAGAGTGCTAGGGAATTAACTATAATTTGTGTTCCAAGCACAGAGGAAAAAAAACCCTTTTAAAATTTAGACACCCCTCTAAACAGCTGAGGCTGGACTCCGAGGTGCTGAGTGCCCATTCTTGGTCCATACCGAAGGGACAAGGACCAAATTTCAGTTTCTCACACACAACATCTGTTCCACTTGGCATCCCATGGGCTCCTGTGTGTCTTTCCAGGTCTCCCCTCATTGACTGTTTCTAATTCACCTTTCACCTAGTTCCTGCTTCTCCCCCGGCTCCATGGTCTTCTGGGCTGAGAGCAGCCACTTTCCATTTCCTGTTTCAAAAACACACATCTCTTATCTGGCTCAGCCACCAGCTCTCAGCAATAACTTAGTTAACATTCTTTCCCACGTTTCTCATCAATAAGGCATGATAGATAGAACTATCTTCTCAGTGGAGAATCCTGGAAGCGGGGTGCAAGAAGGCCGATAAATGAGAATTAGATAACTAGAAAATAGTGAGACCAGATGACATCAGTGCCGTACACTCACTTATATGATCAGTTTCCTCGTCCAGATTTGACTTGGGATGAATGAGTCACTCCAGAGACCGAAGTACTTCCGCTGCTGTATTTTTCTGCTACTGCTTTATTGAGATACATACCTGGTTTCTCTATTGACGATAATTCGAAACATGCCTAATTAAAGCATGCCTGTTCCTTTCCCTGCAGTTGGCTCTGAAAACCCACCACTCACAGTGATCCGAAAATTTGTACACCTGTTGGACCAAAGTAACTTGGATTTCCAGGAGGAGCTAGAGGTAGCACGATTAAGGGAAGAAGTAGTGACCAAGATCAGAGGCAATCAACAGCTAGAGAAAGACCTGAACCTGATGGATCTCAAGATTGGGCTCTTGGTGAAGAATAGGATCACGCTGGAGGTCAGTGGGAACGGTGGGGCTGCTGGCTCTCAGAAGAGAGAAGGGACTCATATGTTTGCCTATAACGCCTTTGTCCAGCCAAACTCATTTGGAACCCAGGATGTGTTGTCTACATTCACTGACCATTTTTCTCATGGGTCTCAGACCTGTAACATTTTATGTGCCTGCCCTAGATAAATCGTTTGTCAGGCTTCTTTACCGTTCTGAAATGAAATTACGTGAAATGAAGCCTACTTACCCATGTACCTTCATAATAGGACTTTACATGAATATAGAAAAGCCATATATAATAAAAATACAGATTTTGGAATGAAAATACATGGGCCAAATTCCGTTAGAAGATGTGATCAGGGGTGCCCGAGGCTTGGGTCTCTTCCCAGAATAACCACAGATTGAACAGACTACAAATAGCTGCAGATGAGACAGATACCACTGAGAGGTGGAACTGCCCGTGATTTCTTCTTCCAAAACGGAAAACAACTCTTTGTAAAGTTCAGAAGAAGCAAGGTGACCTCCCCCACAGAATTGAAATCCTAGAAAATCCAGTATATATTAAAACTGGGGGAAGATATGTATTTTGCTTTTATCTAAAGCAATTAGATTCAAGGCTCAGATAATTACAGAATTTTGACCTACATAAATGACCAGCTGGACATTGAAAAATCCAGTCGCGCACAATAGGGACGGTTATATACGTAAGACTGTCATACAAATTGCATGTCAGCCATGCATCTGTCATCCCTGCCCCTCACCCAGTAAAAGCCAGGAGTACCTTACAGTTGTTAGGTTGTAAAAAAACAAACAAACAAACAAAAACGATAGGGGTGCCCAGGTGGCTCAGTCGGTTAAACGCATCCGACTTTGGCTCAGGTTATGATCTCACCGTTTGTGGGTTCCAGCCCCGCGTCGGGCTCTGTGCTGATGGCTCAGAGCCTGGAGCCTGCTTTAAATTCTGTGTCTACCTCTTTGTCTGCCCCTCTCCCACTCATACTCTATCTCTCTCTGTCTCAAAAATGAATAAACGTTAAAAAAAATTTTAACAAAAAAAACACCTTCGTACATTTCCAAAATGGCCCCTACAGAGAGGAGTGGCCCCCAAAATAGCTTCTAAGTAAATAATGCTACAGTTTTGGATCTTTGTGAAAACAGTTAATGTCAGAGTTCCCTCAAACTATGCGAAAAGTTTATTTTTACCCAAGAAAGGGAAATCTGCAGGGTAAGATCGCTCTCCATGCCCCTGTTCCAGTGCACATCCGTTTTCAGAAAACAGATAGGTCAGGAGGGGCATGGGGAGCTGACCTTCCGGAAACGCTGAGAAAGCTACCGTGGGTCAAACATAGAGTGCTAGCTGCCACTGACTTGAATCTGTGGTTCTGGAAAACTGGGAGGTGAGCAGCTCAGGAGGCCGGCAGATAAAAGGTCACGAATGCCCCTCTCTTGTCTCCAGCCCTCACAGAGAAATAGTGAGTCGTGTACAGAAACTAAGGAAAATTGAGCAATTTACACACTAGGAAATGATTCTCTTTTCTAAATATTAAAACAAGTATAGGGTAAATGTTCAGTATTAAGTCAGTTTTCATTATTTTATCCAGAAAAAGAATAGTCCTTCTCTCCTTTTTAAAAAACTGTTTGCATTGTTTGACAAACATGAGAATTTTTCAAGTGTAATGTATTCCAGAAGGTCCTTCAGAAAATGCCTTTTATAGTCTTCAACTCCTGTTTTACCCAATCCCCATAAAGTTGTAAACAGGAAATGCTTTGCATTTTAAAGTAAAAGCTAGCTGCAAAATAGTAAATAGTAGAAATAACATGTAGCTTGTTATTCATGTGGAAAATGAAACCCTGGCAAATTTTCACGTCTTTATAAATGCTTACGATGGCTCTTTTGGGTATTCCTAACCAATAGCTTTGTGAAACAACTAATTTTTCAATTTACCTTTTCAAATTCCAAATATCAATCACTTATTGGAAATTAAAACTATGATCATTAAATATAT
Source organism: Paguma larvata (assembly GCA_030068075.1). Taxonomy (NCBI): domain Eukaryota; kingdom Metazoa; phylum Chordata; class Mammalia; order Carnivora; family Viverridae; genus Paguma; species Paguma larvata. The sequence goes on along the minus strand of CM057826.1, from coordinate 93,797,529 downwards.
GGTCTGTAGTCTTATTGATAGTAGCATTTTTAGTTTGATGTTAAGAATAGTACCGTTGAAGCTTTATTTATAGAAGTGAAAAAGTGGGAAACAACCCAAACACAAAAACACTAAACAGAGAACAGCAGTAGGTTATATAGACACTAAAAATAATGTTTTCAAAGAACATTCAAGGGCAGGGGAAGAGTGTCCAGTGTAATAGAGAAGACAGTAGTACTTAAAGCAATACAATTTCATTTCTTGTGGAAAAATATGTATATATTTAAAGCTAGGGGAAAAAGTGATTTTTCTTTGGGTGGTGGGTAAAATTAAACTTTGTGATCCTTTATTTTTAAACGCTAAGCATGTTTTCAGTAAGAAAAAAATACCTATTTTGATGTTTATTTATTTTCAAGAGAGAGAGAAGGCCGAGTGAAAGCAGGGGAGAGAGGCAGAGAGAGGGAGACACAGAATCTGAAGCAGGCTCCAGGCTCTGAGCTGTCACCACAGAGCCAGAGATGGGGCTCGAACCCACGAACCATGAGATCATAACCTGAGCTGAAGTCAGATGCTTAACCAGTTGAGCCACTCAGAGGCCCCACGGGAAAGATATTTTTCAAGGAAGCAGCTTAGTTTGTAAAGAACAACTCCATCTCTCCAAAGTAACCGTATGTCTTAAAATTCTTCTAAAACTGGCATTCTTTAGGGCTCCTGGGTGACTTAGCTGGCTAAGCATCAAACTCTCGGTTATGCTCACATCATGAGCCCAGGGTCATGGGATTGAGCCCCACATCGGCTCCACTGTGAGTGGAGAGCCTGCTTTAAGAGTCTCTCCTGCCCTCTCCCTCTGCTCCTCCCCGGCTTGCATGTGTCTCTCTCTCTCTCTCTCTCTCTCTCTCTCTCTCCTCTCTCTCTCTAAAAATTAAAAACAAAAAATTTCTTTTAATTTACACTGACATTCCTCACCTGACTGGCTTAGTCAGTCAGGGTTACCTGAGGGTGCGACTCTTGATCTTGAGGCCATGAATTCAAGCCCCAAGCTGGGCATAGAGCTTACTAAAAAATAAACAGGGGCACCTGGGTGGCTCAGTTGGTTAAACATCCGACTTCGGCTCAGGTCACGATCTCACAGTTCTTGAGTTCAAGTCTCACATCAGGTAAGCTCGAGCCCTGCTTTGGGTGAGCCCTCATGCCTGTGTGCGCTCTCTCTTTCTCTCTCTCCCTCTCCCTCTCCGCCCCTCCTGGGATTCTCTCTCTCTGCTCGTCACTCACTTGCGCTCTCTCTCTCAAAAAGATTCTCTGTCTCCCTCCACCCCGTCCCCTGCTCACACACACACACTCTCTCTCTCTCTCTCTAAAATAAAAAATAATTGGTGCTTGGTTGGCTCAGACAGTTAAGTGTCTGACTCTTGGTTTCGGCTCAGGTTATGGTCTCATGGTTCTTGAGTGAGAGCCATGCATCAGAGTCTGCGCTGACAGTGTGGAGCTGCTTCAAATTCTCCCTCTCTGCCCCTCCCCTTCTCGAGTACGCACGCTCTCTTTCTCTCAGAGTAAATAAACTTTAAAAAAATAAAATAAATAATAATAAAGTTTTTAAATAAATTAAATTGGCATTCCTGCTAGAAATCACAGAAACCCAGTGGATGAGTGAAGTGGCTAAAATTGGTTTTAGGCAAAAACATTGGCTTGGAGATGGAAATGAAGCAACTGAAGTAGAAGTTTCTTAGAGACATAGGGAGGAAAAAACACAAACTCAAACTACCTCGAAAGAACATCTGGATAGAAAGTGATTTTTTTTTTAAGTTTATTTATTTTTGAGAGAGAGAGCATGAGCAAGGGAGGGGCAGAGAGAGAGGGAGACACAGAATGTGAAGCAGGGTCCAGGCTCTGAGCTGTCCGCACAGAGCCCTACGTGGGGTTCAAACTCAGGAGCCGTGAGATCATGACCTGAGCTGGAGTCTGACACTTACTTAAACGCCTGAGCCACCCAGGCGCCCTGAAAGTAAAAGTGATCTTGAATCCCTGAAATTTCCAGTGATGACTGTGGTGTGTCATAGGAGACTTGCAGGCCAGGGCTGCCTGAAACCCAGGTGAAAACTAATTTTACCACTTAGTTTCACTGCTCACGCTGTGTTTTAGCAGGTTTCTGTGGGCATGTTTCTTAACTTCTCTGAGGCTTGTTTTCTTCACCGGAATATGTGCTAAATGTTTCACATGTATTGTTTCTCATCTTCACAGAGACTCAGACTGCTGTCATTAAGCCCATGTTATAGATTCAGGAAACAGGCTTAGAGAGGTTAGCCTGCACAAGGTCGCAGAGCTTACGAGACTTTGCAGATACCCCGTCTTTATGTCTCCAAAACCAATACCTTTGTACTAGTCTGTAACTTCTATAAAATTTTTTATATTACTGCATATAACCTGCGTGCAGATATCTGTTATTAGGAGAAGGGACAAAATGGGGACAGCATGCAAATAAGGGAACATCATGAACAAGGTAAATACAGTTGCTCCTTCCAGCCGCTGCTCTTCAGATTTTCAGTATTTATTGGTAATAGAGGACCTGAAATTTCTATTAGCGAAAAGCATATGCCTCTGTTTGGAACCCTTTTCTGGGCCTTTGGCCCCTTCTTCAACCTTCCCAAAGAAAACTTGAGTTGACACAAGAGCAGTCTTGAGCAAGGCGTAGTTTCACAGGAAAGAATGAAGAAGAAAGAAGGGCCTGTTGCGGCTCTGCACTTGGACCTTCCCCCGACGCTGTCCCACCCCACTGGCTAACTCCCCCGCCCTTCCCCGCCAGGACGGCATCTGATGCTCTTGCTTCCCATCCCGATGACTCTCCCCGTCCTGTCCTGGTCACAGGTCTCTATTTCTAATGCAGAGGAGTCTAGTTCTGCCCAGGAGCTTGCTTGCCACGCCCACCCTCTCTTCTGTGTTTGTCAAAAACCATGACATAAAGATGAACTCTGGGGACTGAACAAATGAAAAGTCTTGAGTTTCCAGAGCCACTTGCCACTGACGATAATTGGAGGCGGAGTTAAACACCAAGAATTATTTTCTGTCATATATTTAAAACCAAGATAATCTATTTATTCCATGTATTTGAGGGAATTCAGTGACCTGTACCTCACCGGTTACTTGAAGACAAGAAAGCCGGCTTGTCCGGAACTCTAAACCAGACTTAACTCCAGCGATGTTTTAGGACTTGCTAGCAATATGGATGTCAGGCAGCTGCCTGCCTAGACTTCCCCTTAAGCTCCATCTGGTGCTAAGCACACTTCCTTTCTTCATTCGGAAGTATTTTATATGTTTGTGAAATGAGGGTGAAAATGTCGCCTTTCTAAAAAATTTCATGGAAATGCTGATCAAATCCCCCCTTACTGCATAGAAGCGAATAAGAGGGCAAAAGTTAAGTGATGAAGTCCAGGTTCTCCCTAGGCCGAGAATGGCAAAGAATAAAACCATAGACCCGGAAGGCAGTGGGTATAACCATATGGAACCATCTTACCTCAGAGCTCCAAGGGCTTTTTCCTATGTGTGACTGAACCAGTGAGAGACTGGGGTGGGAAAATGGGGTGTGAGGAGGTAAGCAGGTTTAGAGCCTGTACATGAAAACTGACAGTAGTTCTCACCCCCAGAGCCAGTTGGAAATGGTGGCAGGAACGTTTTTAACTGTCAAGATGACTAGGGTCACTACTGGTATTTGGTGGACAGAGGCCAGGGATGCCAGATGGCCAGCGGTACATGCACAGCAAAGCATTGTATTGCCTGAAATTCCCAGAGTGCCCCCGCTCAGGAACAGTGCTCAGGCACCCCGATGCTGGCTGCAGATCATCTCCTCACGCGGAGGCCGGGCTAAGAGCTCAGGGAAGCAGACGGAAGAACGTTTAGGAAAAACAGCTTTATTGCCACCTAGTCTGCGGAACAGTGACCAACTGTTACGTGGCAGAGGAGGCATTCCAGAGCAGTGGCTGGGTCATGAAATCGATTTAGTGAGTCACATCAGCAGTCTTTTAAAAGGAATAGAATAAACCGAAGGTACCAGAGTGTATCCCAGCAGTATGCTTAAGTATTTCATAGTGCGTGTGTGTGTACGTGTGAATGTGTGTTTACCAGGGAAAGATAGAAGACGTATTTTTTGCTGTTAGTCCCCGTAAAAATGTGTGGCAGACCCTTATGTGAAAGTCCTACTCCTGTTCATGGCCCTTTAAACATCTGAAGGGGACACAACAGCCTGAAGTGACCACTTAACGATGTTCACAGCCATCCCTTTTCCAAGGTTTTCTATAAATGGTTGAAGGAGCATGATTGACAAAAACTTTGTTAAGTATTTAAGGGATTCTTTTCACTTCTATCCCTAATCTCTACGTTGCACTTTTTTTTGCAAGCACTTTTATAGTTTTAGAGATCTAATTCATTCTTTTCAAGTGTACACTTGAGTGGTGTTTAGTATGTTCACAAAACCGTGCAACCGTAACTTCCATAATTCTAGAACATTCACCCCAAAAAGAAACCCCAGACTAAAAGCTCTCAAATTAGATAGTATGTGAATTTTATCATATGCGAATAACATTTCAATTCAAAAAAATAACACCCATATGCATTAATAGTTATTACATTTTCTATAGCATAGCAACCATTAATCTATTTTCTATCCCAGTATATTGGTCTGTTGTTGATAATTCATATGAATAGAATCACACAGTATCTGATCTATTGTGACTGACTTCTTTCACATAGTATAGTGTTTAAGGCTCACCGGTGTTTTAGCATGAATCAGTACTTCATTCCACTTTATTGACAAATCACATTCCATTGTATGGATATACTACATTGTGTCTATCCATCCATCAGTTAATGAACATTTGAGTTATTTCCTCTTATGGGATATTATGAATAATTCTGTGGACATTCACATACACGTTTTTGTGTGAACGTATGTTTTCTGTTCTCTTGGATATATACCTAAGAGTGGAATTGCTGGGCCATATAGTAACTCTGTGTTTACTTTTGAAAAACTGCCAGAATGTTTTCTCAGTGGCTACATTTTACGTTCCTACCAACAAGGTATGAACTGAGAAAATGTCTCTTCAGATCTTTTGTCCCTTTTTGATTGGGCTGTCTTTTTATTTTCGAGATGCAAGAGTTCTTTAAATCCCTATTCAATACATAATTTGCAAATATTTCCTCCCCTTCTGTGGGTTGTCTTTTTATTAATAGTGTCCTTTGAAGCACAAAGGTTTTACTTTTTATGAACTCCAATTTCCCTATTTTTTCTTTTGTCACTAGAGCTTTTGGTATCATAATTAAGAAACCATTGCAAAATCCAGGGGGAACAAAGAGTTAGGCCTAGGTTTTCTTTCAAATAGTTTTAGCTCCTACATTTACTTCTTGATGTCTTTTGAGTTAATTTTTGTTTATGGTGTGAGGTAGGGGTCTGACTTCTTTTAAATGTGAATATCCAGGTCTCCCAGAATCATTTGTTGGAAAGACCGTTCTTTCCTTAGTGAAGTGTATTGGTGCCTACATTACATCTTAAAAGCAAATAAGTGCCGCTTTGGAGAACAAATATGACAAAAGCCAGATTCACCTGGGAGCTGGATTTCCTTAACATGCTCAATCCTTTGTTTTCTCATGAATGAAATGGTGAAAATTAATCTTTCCAACTCTGTGTGTTTCAGGATGTGTGTGAAGGAAGGGGACACAGAATACCATAGTAAAAAGTAGTCCTTTCATAATTTTTTTTCCAGGATGTAATTTCACACAGAACAAAGCTGAATAAGAAAAAACATGGAGAAATGCAAATCCTGAATAACACTGACAACCAGGGAATTAAAAGTTTGAGTAAGGAGAGGAGAAAAACACTAGAAACCTATCAGCAGCTGTTTTATCTTCTACAGGTGAGAACAATTGCTTTCACTCTAAGTTTTGGATCGAAAAGTTTTGGATCACTCTAAGTTTTGTGGTTTACGGTGGATTTTTCCCTGTGCTAAAGTTGTAGCAGCTGACACGTTTTGAGTACCTGAGTACCACGTGCTCCTCTGGGATGTTTTACATACATTATCTTATTTAATTCTTACAACAACCCCGGGAACCACCAGAAAATAGTGATTATTATTATTACCCTATTATGTATGAGAAAACTGAGACACAGCCAGCAAAGGGTGAAGCAAGGGTACTGGAAACCAGGCAGTTTGACTTTAGAGCCCTTGCTTTCGTGAGTACGTTGTATTACAGTTATCTGCAGAAACAGCGTACACCTGATGATAATGCACGTAGATGCTGTCGGCCGTGAAAAAAAGGATGTGAAAACTGGATCTTGACCTGTACCACCTTGCCCTTTCGAGAAAGGAGCCAGAGAGTTTGGATTAGGGAAAATGGGTATCTTATTTATTTCATTATTTTCATGGCATTACTCTGATGTAAATGAACAGTAGTTCTTTACTGCTTCCAGTGTGCAAGTGAGAGCTGATAACGTGAGCTGCTTGTGGTTGGACTGTGGTGGACCAGTTGTTCTGGTTAATCACTCATTCACCTCATCTACCCTACTAGCTCATCCACTCAGTCCCAAAGAAACTGAGTAAGTGATAGTGATAAACAAAGCCTCCCCTTGGGCAGGAAACCTTTCCACCAAAAGTTGGACCAGCAGGTCTTGCTTGTTTGTGTGGCTGCTTCTGCTGGTGATGGTGATTCCCTCACGGCCTGGAGGTGCCTGAATCTTCACTTGAAGATGGCGCCGGCATGAGGTATACAGAGAACACATTACTCAAACCATGAATGCCCTGTGGTTTGCCCCAAGGAAAGAAATTATGTTAATTTTAGCAGAGTTGAGAAGTCTCTACCTGAATAATAGATCGGAGAGCAAGTGTAGTGCCACAGATGGCCACAATGTGGCAGCATACAAAGAAAATATTAAAACAGTACTGTTTGAGGAATCCATTGCTTGCTTAACACCAGCAACCATCCAGAAAGGAAGGGTTTTTGTCTACCTAAACTAGAAGACTAATCATCCACCACCTGGAAATTTAACCTTTGACATTCTTTAGGATTTAGCTTTTCATGTTAGAGTTTGGTAGATTTTGTGTCCTAAGGAAAGTGGAAATGTACTCAATGGCGTGAGACTTCTATTTCTTACCCTGTCACGTAAGCGGAGGTCCATGAATGGAAAGGGTAAAAAGCACAGGAACATGTGGAGAATACTGTCACCAAGCTCGCTTCCCCGAGCAACCCAAAACTGATAGTCCGAGAGCATGACCGCTCAGTTGTACCAAAGGAAGTGTCTCTTGAAATCATGTATTTTTCTTTACTTTTTCTTCTCTCTCCTTTGGAGACATTAGCCCGAGATCATCAAGGAAATTATATAAAAGCAAACGGTCTAGATTCGCCGTCTGGGTAATGCCTTGGCAAGAATTATTAGCCAGAGCACAGGACAGCTAGCATAGAGATTGCTTTGGGTTTGCCCCTTCAGTGTGAGCCTAAATGTAAAACTGTAGGTCGTCTGGGAGGAATGAAGAGTAGGATTCTTGCCCTTTTAGAGTGAGTTTCCTTTCTCTAATCCCTTGCTTAGTGTGAGAAAAGAATCGCTGCCACACTGTAAAGAAAAGCATCCTCAGCTACTGTTTCATAAAATTTCGTCCAATCATTAGGAGCTTGAAAGTAAATCTAGTAAAACATAAGAGACTCTCAAAGACTAAGAACAAACTGAGGGTGAGGGGGATGAGGGAGGGGGGAGAGGGCTTGACGGGCATTAAAGAGGGCACGTGTTGGGATGAACACTGGGTGTTATATGGAAACCAATTTGAAAGTAAACTAGAATTTGTGTTTTCTTACAAACTTTAAAGCAAAACTGCTTGAGTATATTAAATGAACACTAATTTCCACGTCTGGAAAATTTTCTTTTCTCATCAGAAGGAAGGTGAAGAGTAGGCATATTAAATTTCTTTGCATACATATTTTCCTCTGTCACCTAAGTAAGTTTTTCTCCTCTAACTTCCACCCAACTGGTGTAGCAACTGGAGAAAATCCAGATAACATGAAGACTGGGGCTCTATCTCAGGAACTCCTTCCTTGGTTGAGGCCTCAGAACTACACATCAATTTTTTTTTTAATTGAGTTTTAAGTTGCCTTTTTTTTTTTGCCTGTCACTTTGTTCTGCCGTTTCATCTATCAACTGTCCTTCTCTTCAGCCTCCTTACCTCACTCGTACCTTCTCTCTCCTTAGAAAACATCATGACCATCCCACTGTCTTCCACATGTAGACATACCCTTTTCTTTTTCTAGTCTCAGAATATGGGATGTATTTCCTTCTATTCATTCAGCAGTCCTTTTAGAATAATCTGTTTACTTGGGCTCTTATTTCATTATTGCCTGTCTCTTCAGATACCAGATTCTATTTGCCACCCTCTCTCTCTCGTGAGTCTCTAAAATAAATGGTAACATGTGACTTGAAATGGTTAACAGCATAAAGGGTAATTATGCTGTTATATATTATATAATCATAATTATATAATATACAATTATATTTCATTAAATAAATAGTATATAAAACTTAAATCCTGTTGTAGCTTTCTAATATAACTTCCTTTGGTATTGATATTAGCTGACACATTGTAAAGTCTTATTTTGTGCCAGATATTCCACTATAGGCTTTACACATATTAAATTACTGAAGGGCCGGGAATTGGGTACTCCTCTCTGCTTCAATAATCTATTAACGTACAGTTTTGTGGGGGACTTTGTCCTTCTTCCTTCTTTTCTTTTAGACCAATCCTTTATACCTGGCTAAGCTGATTTTTCAGATGCCACAGAACAAGTCAACTAAATTTATGGATACTGTTATTTTCACACTATACAATTATGCTTCCAATCAACGAGAAGAATATCTACTCCTCAAGCTTTTTAAGACAGCTCTGGAGGAAGAAATAAAGTAGGTATATAAATATACATGTAAAAATCCAATGAGTAGGTCATTTTAGTGGTGCTTCTCTCTGATTTACTTAAATAATTTTAAATTATTCTTATAAATGGCTCATACATATTAAAACGTATCAAATTCCTTAAGAAATTTCTACATCACTGTAGATCTATTCAGGTACAGCTTTCTCCCACCAGTGATCCCTTTTTTCAGTGCTAAATTAACTTCTGATTTTGCAAGTGTGCAACAACTTGAAAATCAAAAGTTTTTTGAAAGTCAGGGAGAAAAAATTTAACTTAATTAAAATCGTGTGAGTAATAAAGTTATAAACAGATGGGGATAAAAATCTCTGCCAAATACTCTTTTTTTCTTTTTTCTTTTTTTTTTTTTTTTTTTACTGCTCTTACTGGAATTTAACCTGCTTTTTGCTGATTTCAAATTCAGTTAAGGAAAAGAAAAATGTGTAGATACCTATATTAAGTAGGGAGGAAAAAACATGAAAAAATACCCTTAGCAACTAGCTGGAAACTTAACTGCCTTTCCTGGCTTCTTAATACTGTAAGCTATTCTGTTTCCCACAGATCTCTGAAGCACATTAACTAGAAACCTCTGCCCTCAAGCTATCTGTAAACCAACATGAGAAATAGGATACATGAGAAGTATATATAAGAATGTGTGCATTGAAATAAGTACTAATGAGAGACACATTGTGTAACAGATCTGAGGGATGGAAAGAAAAGTTCCAGTTACAAATGGTATTATAATAGTGATATAACAGGACAGACGGTGGCTACGCTTGTGGTAAACCTAGCATAACGTATAAACTTGTCAAAACACTGAGTTGTATACCTGAAACTAACTTTGTGTGTCATCTGCCTTCAAATTAAGAAGTAGTAAATAGATACATACATAAGAAAAGCTCCCTTTAGGTCACTCAATAAAGATTTTTGTGGAAGAGGAGGTAATTGATCCAAATCCTTAAAGAATATCCATAGTTTTTTATAAGAAGAAGCGGAGAAGGGAAATAAGGCACACTGGTGACAGAAACAGCATGGGCTTTGCAAAGTTCGAGAAAGACAGTAGGATCAGTCTAGCCAAGATGCGATTTAACTAGTATGAGTGGGAGATGGAGCTGGAAAGACAGGTTGGGCCAGATCATGGGAGTCGCTGAGTATTGGCCTGAGTGCGAGGCACTGTTTACTTCCTGGCAAGCTGTGAGAGGTCTCTGAGCAGCGTATTGACGTGCATTGGGTTTTGAGAAGAAATGTGCTGCTGCTGTGTGTGAATAGAATGAATCGTAGCTGCACAGGTCAGAGAAATGGAGGAGTCAGAAGGAAAAGGATACAGTTTGGATTTTTAAAGCAGTATGAGCGACAGGTATAGAATGTGTGGGTGAAAATGTCCGGCAGAAAATTGAAAATCGAAGACCCAGCTCCCAGGAAGGACAGCTGGATGAGTCACTGGGCTCAGAGGACAAGTTCCAAAGAGATGGTAATTGAAATTGCACATATGAGTGAGGTCTAAGGGTAGGTCATGGAGAAAGACATGAGCGAGAACAGTTAACATGTGGGAAGAGGAGCCAGCAAAGGAAACAGAGGGAATGACTGAGTGAGAGAAGAACTGGAGTATAGCACTATGAGACCATAAGGGAAAAAGGGGTTACAAAGGGAGCCAGTGGTCATTCGGGAACGTCAGAGGTTGCACTGAGGTGAAAGGGAGGAGGAGAAGGAACGTTCACAGGAGTTGGCAGTCAGCCGTCGAGAAGAGCTCTCTCAGCCATGTGAATATAGCCAGAAGCTGCACTGCAGCCAATTTGAGTGGGATTAGAAGAAGTGGAGTTAGTTCATTGAATTAAGAAAGTTGTTTTTGAAATTTGGTAACTAAAATGGGACAGAATACTTGCACAGTGGTACCCTGTGTTCTTAGTGTTGGTCCACTTTCAGTTCCTTCCTGCCTTCTGGATTGAAATTAAGGCTGAGCACTTCGGTTTTACATGCTTGAGTTCCTTAAATAAGGATCACATGTCTTAAAAATGGTTGCTTCCTTTTAAGCCACACCATGTTTGATTTTCACGGAGGAAGTCCTTGCCTGCCAGAGAGAACATACACGGTAAAAAACTCGATACATAGAGGCAAACCATTTGTTTGGGTCTGGGCTTGTTTTAGGTCAAAGGTGGATCAGGTACAGGACATAGTGACCGGGAATCCCACCGTCATCAAGATGGTCGTGAGCTTCAACAGAGGGGCCCGTGGACAGAACACCTTGCGCCAGCTCTTGGGTCCCGTGGTGAAGGAGATCCTCGACGACAAGTCCCTGACCATCAACACGAGCCCCGTAGAGGTCTACAAGGCTTGGGTGAACCAACTAGAAACACAGACTGGAGAAGCCAGGTACCTGAGCCCAGGAGATGTTGGTTTTGCAGTCAGGTTTTCTGACCAGTTTTACATGGTTATTGTATATACTCTTAAGCTCTCTTAAAAGAACAAAATTTAGGGGCACCTGGGTGGCTCAGTCAGTTAAGTGTCCAACTCTTGGTTTCGGTTCAGGTCATGATGTCACAGTTCATGGGTTTGAGCCCCACGTCAGGCTCACAGTGCAGAGCCTGCTTGGGATTCTCTCTCTCTCTCTCTGTCTCTCTCTCTCTCTCTCTCTGCCGCCCCTCCCCACTGCTCATGCTTTCTCTCTCTCTCAAAATAAATAAAAACTTTTTTTTTAAGTTTTTTAAAAAAGGACAGAATTTACTCTCCAAAGTCAGTTTTCAATTCAAAATGTTACTCCCTTTAACATATCCACACAGGCCACGTTCTTGGACTCTTGGTCATCTTGGGTTACATGGTAATTTCAAATTTCAGTACCAGGTGAGCCCCAACGCCACAATTTCTCTAATTCTCTGCCTTGGTTTCTCTTCGTGTGTTCCTAAACCTAGACCTAGAAATGGCACACACTTTCTCCTCACCTGAAGGTAGTGCAGTGTTTCACAACTACCAAGGGAGTGACTTGCCTGGGTAAGCATTAGTACGCCAGGTGGAATGGGCTTCTTCTGGGTGGTGGTTTGTAGATCCGAGCAATCCCGGCTTTTTATTTTCTGCGAAAGGGTGCCTTGTGCAATCATTCAGCTACGCACAGAGAATGACGTGGATGGTTCTCACAGCGCTGTCTGTAACAACAAAAAGTTGGGGAAAATCAAAATATTTAACTTTGAGGAATTTGTTAAATAAATGTTTGTATAACACATAGTAGACTAATAACTGTTTGGAATAATGATATAGAGATATTTTTATTGGCATGGAAAAACTGCTAGTAGTATAGTTTTCATTTGCAGTTGGGTACAATAACCCATGTTCTTTAGAATATATGTATATGTACACACACGCACACGCACACGCACACAGGATCTGTAAGGGGTATGCATAGGCACCAACTCCATTATACCCAGGAGTGTGGAAGGCCCACATACACAGAATTATACAGGAGGACCTAGAAAGTTAGGCATCAGGATATGAAAAACGGTTGTCTCTCGGTTGGTATTGTGTTCTTGTTTGCTTATATGCTTTTTTTTTTTTTTCTGTAATGAACATACTGCTTTTTTGTAATTAAAGGGATAGAAAGAAAGTTAGCTCGGTCTGTATCATTTGAGTCGCCCATTATTTTGACAGAAGAGCCGCAAGAGAGAGCCTGAAGTCCCCCTGGTCCACTAGTGGCGGAGGGACTGTCGGGGCACACAGGGCCTCCCCTGGTGGGTAGAGTCCACTTCACTGTACAAAGCCTGATCGTAGAGACAGCTTGGCAAGGACGCAATGCTTACTTTAAGGCCCCGATTAATGGAAGGCCCTTGTTGTGTTTTCAGCAAGCTGCCTTATGACGTCACCACGGAACAAGCTCTGACATACCCAGAAGTGAAAAATAAACTGGAGGCATCCATCGAGAACCTGAGAAGGGTCACGGACAAAGTCCTGAAATCTATCATTTCTTCCCTGGATCTCCTGCCGTAAGTTGTACCTATAGCTACGTGAGCATTCCTCACTGAAAGTTCTTGAAGTACTGTGTAAAATAAATCCTGGCAGCAAGGGGAGGAGTTTTCCCTTCTTTTGTTTTCCTACTTGAAAAGATTGCCTGTGTTTGCATTTTAAATGCATCACTGTTCTCTAAAGCGGGGACACTGAGTCACTGTCATCCGTGAGGGGCCTGTGATCGTTACCATCTCATTTTATGTTTAATTTTTAAGACAACTGCTCAGCTTTGATTGACTGTAACAACTGCTGTGTATGTCTTCCTCACTTAGCCTTTTTCCATTATTTTCTTTTGTCATCTGTTTTGCACGTAGTTATGGATTGAGGTATATAGCCAAAGTACTGAAGAATTCGATCCATGAGAAATTTCCTGATGCCACAGAAGATGAGCTCTTAAAGGTAGATTTTCAAGAGTTGTGTTACCCTTCCTCCCCTGGGGGTGTCAGCCAAAATTACCAGCACACCGCTTTGTGAGATTTTTTTTTTCTCCTGTATACCTATGTATAAAAAGCTGCAGGTCTTCTGTTTTTAATGACTGTCACGGTTATCTGTTATGCAGGGTTTACTTTGGACATGTTACATGTTTTCGAGATTCTTCATTTTAGAGCACTTTGGGGAAATATGGTCTAATCAATTCTATTCCTCGCCAAAAATAATTTTGTTAACTAGATTAGTAATATGTGGTTCTTTTCACTCCCTTTGCCTAACTCCTTTATAGGAGAGATCAGAAAATGATCTCTCTTGGGAAACGTCAGTACATACTGACTTCAATTTAAAGAAATCTAAAGCTCTTGAGTTTTTTCTCTCAAAAATAGTTTTCCTCTGCATTACTCCAGATTGTTGGAAACCTCCTGTACTATCGGTACATGAACCCAGCCATTGTAGCTCCTGACGGCTTTGATATCATTGACATGACGGCCGGGGGCCAGATAAATCCCGACCAAAGGAGAAACCTAGGATCGGTGGCCAAGGTTCTTCAGCACGCGGCCTCCAACAAGCTGTTTGAGGGAGAAAATGAGCATCTCTCATCCATGAACAATTATTTATCAGAGACCTATCAGGAGTTCAGGTGAGAGGGGTCCTGGCTTGTGGAGAAACTTGGAAGATGATGAGCAAGAATAATGTGTGTCCTGTACTCAGAACCGGAGTCGGGGGGTGAGGGACAGAAGGCTCAGGTGGGGACGTGCATTCCTTCTGGTTGGCTCTGTGGGGAAAGAGGAGGGCCGGAACGTCAGGCTGGGGTGCTTCCATCTGGGGCTCCCCCTCCCTGTTCCCAGTGCCCCTGCTGCACTGAGTCATCCCCAGATGTTTGTTTTCTGCTGTGGACAAAACGCAATGTTGGTTTTTTCCTGTTATGCTGCTGGCTTGTAGCACTTAGAATAAAAGTCAGATGGCTGATTTCTTCTTCACTGAACTTAAGATAGTTTTTGGGGTTTGTTTGTTTGTTTGTTTGCTTTAAAGAATGTGTCCAATGAGAAGGAACTTGCTTATCTGCATCAAACAATTTAGTAGTAGTATTTGGTTTTCAAAAGCTAGGAAAATCCAGCTCTTATATCTCTTGAGGATTGTGTATGACTATGTCCTATTCTGCAAACCTCTCTTAGCCATGTGAGTTCATTGACTTGATATGCATTTCCAAATTATATCCCTAGTCTTTCCATGGGAACATGTTAGGAGTGAGTCTGGTAGGAAGATGTACTCACCCTGAGTTCTCCGAGGAATCATGTTCAAGTTGGCATTTGTTTTTTCTCTTGTCGCCATTCGATTGGTAGTAAGTCATAGAAATAAGACGTAAATATGGGCTCTTTGACTCCTCACTTGGAAAATTCATTTCCCAGTCCTCAGTTTTCCTCTGGATTAGTGATTTATCTACTGACAAAGGTAGGTCAGGATTATTGTTCTCCATTGAGAATTGTGGCCTCTTGGGTGGCTCAGTCGGTTAGGTGTCCCACTTTGGCTCAGGTCATGATCTTGTGGTCCAGAGGTTCCAGCCCCATATTGGGCTCCGTGCTGACAGCTCAGAGCCTGGAGCCTGCTTTGGATTCTGTGTCTCCTTCTCTCTTTGTCCCTTCCCCGCTCATGCCTGTCTCTCTCAAAAATAAACAAACATTAGGGGCGCCTGGGTGGCTCAGTCGGTTGAGCGTCCGACTTCGGCTCAGGTCATGATCTCGACGTTCCCGAGTTCAAGCCCCGCGTCGGGCTCTGTGCTAACAGCTCAGAGCCTGGATCCTGTCTCAGATTCTGTGTCTCCCTCTCTGTCTGTGCCTCTCCCCTGCTCATGCTCTGTCTGTCTCTCTCTCAAAAATAAGCAAACATTAAAAAAAATAAAAATAAACGAACATTAAAAAATTTAAAAAGAAAAAAAGAATTGTGTCCTCACGTGAGAAAATTCCCTCCATATCCTCTTACTACAGGAAGTTTTGATTTCTCAAGCTGCTAATTTTAGTTCTTCTCACAGATGAATAAAGTATTTCTTGCAATTCCTTATCTGCTACTACAGCTTCCCTTTACTTCCTTTTTTCTCAGATTATTGTTATCAAACATCTGTGGTGTCAGCTCCTCAAAAAGAAAGAAAACCAAAGTCCCCCCTCACTTCCTTTAAATTCATACTTTTTCCTCTAACACTCTTATTTATCCTATGTGTGTTCCTCAGCAACACTTTAAGTTGCTTAAACCAACACTTAAAAATGTCGGAAGCCAAACTGTCACATGGAAACATGATCTTCTCCCACACCAACGTGGCTGTTGGCCATTCTAACCTCTTCAGCCTTGGGCTGAGAAGGGAGAGGTCTTTTCTGGTACAGAAGCCTTGGGTACCTTAAAATATACACCAAGGATAATTTCAGATGTATGAAAAGTTACTACATTACAGACTAAAATACCTCCTCTACCTGTACAAAGGAGCACTCCTAAACCATGATTAGAGCACCTGGCTTTCTTGATTTCCCTGTCTAAATTTGCTATTATTGAAAGAGCAGACTTGTTTAGACTCTGATTACTGGAGGAATGGGACATTGTATGTATTTGTGTGTCTAGCCTTAACAGTCTTTCCCTCGGTCAGCAACCATTGTTTGGATCAACTAGGAGTACAGTAGGCTGAATTGAATTTCTGTCAGGTTGGCAACAGACGCTCTGAAGGATTATCAGGCCCCAGAGCATGTGGCATTTAAAGTAGCACACTTGATGAATTGCTTTTCAGATTATTTTCTCTAGAAGGACTGGATTCTTCAATCAAAGATTATCAGCCTTAACATTTTTGTTTGAATTTCAGGGGCCCCAGTTTCAAACTAACATTTTTTAAATAACCTGCCCCGTAATTTGATTCCACTGAGTCACTAATAGAACCGGGGCCCTCTTGCTCTGTGCGTTCCTGGCTGAGGAGCTGGGTCCAACATCCAGAAACATGGGCTCTGCTTCCATAGCTCGGAGCCAGTGTGGAAGATACTGTAACAAGTCCCCATGCCACCTCAGTTTGGGAGAACAAAAGCCCTAATCGTGATTCATGTTCTCCTCCGTGTTTTGACAAAATGGTTTACCTCAGAAATTTGAACCCTGTCTTATGAATCTGTTTTCTTTGTTAGGAATTATTTCAAAGAAGCCTGTAATGTCCCTGAGCCAGAAGAAACGTTTAATATGGATAAATACACAGATGTGGTGACAGTCACCAAACCAGTCATTTATATTTCAGTCGAAGAAATCATCAGCACACATTCAGTAAGTGGGGCTGGAGAAGGGTCTTAGCAGCGGGCCCATGGTTCGGACGCCATCGTCTTGAAAATGCTTCGTTTTTACTGGACTTCCTGTGAGCTCGTGCTAGTAATACTTACACTCCGAATACTAAGAAACCTTTGATTATTTATTCCCTGACTTTTTGTACATGGATAAAAAAAACTCCTTTTCCTAAACAAGTCCCGTTTACGTTACATGGAGACATGGTAGGTTTATTCCCTGTTGTTTGTAATACAGCTCCTGCTCCCAAACATGGGACGTTTACGTCTTACATGATCCATTTACACAGTCGGATTGTAAATGTGAAGATTAACCCCTGAGCAGGGACAGGCCCTGATATTTCCCCCACCCACCGGGGATACCCTGCCTGGACTCCACACGATTTCTTTCTCCCTCTCAAGAATCCTCCTAGCGTTTCCAGTAAAATTCTGGGACAATGAGAATATTCTCTCTACTCTAATGGCAAGAGAAGGCAGCCCACTCAACATCAGCCACCTGCGAAGAATCATTCCTGTTGTCAGAAAATCCCACTTCTCTGAGGCAGTTTCACGGGCTCTGCTATGTCACAATGTCTTCACCCAGAAGGCGTGCAGACATTACCACCATCAGCCGCAAAAGGAGTCGTAGGCATCTATTGGGTCAGGGCACGTAGCTCGGCATTGGGAAGACTTCGATGGCTCCTCAGTCATTTGAAATGGAAAGGCCAAGCACCGAGAGGTTTTTTTCTGTTTTTCGGGGTTTTTTTTAAGGTCATTTGGAACATAGTTCCTTTTATCCTAAAAGATAACGTTTTCTTAAAACAGCTCCAGACCTTGCTACTCCAAAGGCTTGAGGACTTGTTAGAAAAAAAACCCCAGTCCTCCCACGTCAGAACTTGCATCCATTTTTTTTTTTTAAGATTTTATTTTTAAGTTATCCCTACACCCAACATGGGGCTTGAACCCACAACTCCAAGATCAAGAGTCATGTTCTTTACCACCTGCCCCAACCCAGTGCCCCCAGAACCTGCATTCTAACAAGAACTCAAGTTCTGCAGACAGACACTAGAGGTTGAGAGGCTCGGCAAAGGGTACCCCCAGTTTGGATCATACCCACGACCAGGGGGAAATCATAATAAAAGCACACATATGAAAGGTCCTGCCCCACCCCATCAAAGCACATACACTACCAAATGGCAAGATGGGCTGCCTTATTATTAAGCTCTTCCAAGAAACAAAATGCTGAGTCCAGGTTTGGAAGAAAGACTGGATCGCCTTTTGATTTCCCTGGTTTACCTCTGGAACAGAGAACCTCCCGGCATTTGCAACAAGCTCTCCATGAGTATTTTGAGTGCTCCTAAACTCAGGCAGGTGTGAGTGACCAGCTGAAGGAGTGAGTCGGTTGATGAAATGAGAGGCTACACTTCCTTGCTCTCTACATAAGCACTGGAAATCCTAAAACGTGTCCAGGCCGTGCCACATTTGGCACTGTAATTTTCTAATGAGCAAGTGGTCTCATTCATATTTGAGCAACGACTCCCTTGTCTGTTTTTATGGCAACTTACCCAGCTCCAAAACATGTCTGCGTGCTGACTCGGCATTTTCCGCAGGCAGCATCCTCCTGCAGATAGAGACATTCTTTCCCAGGCCCGGCAGAGAAACAAACGTCACTCTCTTAATTTACACGGTTACTCTTTAAGGAGAAATCAACTGTTCTTTTTGTTAACAAAAATTCAAAGCAGAATCCAATCTTGGGAAATAGAGCTTGTGACCAGTCTGGATTTTCTTCCCATGTTAGATTGGAAGCAGATGTAGTAACGTGGGAGGAACGTAATTGCAGAGAAGGACCATCCTGTTGACTGTCAGCAGTGAGGACGTGTCCACAGGTCCACACAAGCATGGCAGCACCTCTGTTTGCCCACCCTGTGGCCCCTTGCTTGCCCCTTGTCCTCCAAGGAACATGTAGAACCTCAAAACACACTCTTTAAAAAGACATTTTCAAGAAGTGTTCATGTTCTCTAATTACCAGCCTAAGGGTCGAAGCTAGCTGCCTAAATGTTCACCCTTCCAGATATTACTGTGTCATTATATCACCTCTCTTATTTGTGTACTGTCTTTATTTCCTTTTGATCCTTTTGGGGATTATGTACCAGAGGAACCACACCTAGGTCTCAGGCCCAGGAATCATGTGGTCATTTCTGCCATCCCTACCCTTGAGAGATCTTCAATGCCAGGCAGATTAAAACAGCTAATAGTGGTGGTTTTGTGTTGTTGTTTTTTTTTTTAGTATCCGTAGCATTTGACTACTGCATAATTTTTCCCCGAAGAGTTAAGGAAATGCCCTTCCCGTCTGCTATCAGCGTTGGCCAAGGGACTTCTGCCTCATTTTAGGCTCTTTGCTCCCCAGCTTTGACCTTTTCTGTCAAGGTGGACGGGAGCACAGGGGTTGGGGTAGAAGTAGAAGGCTGCTCCTTGGCATCCCTCACAAGACCTTGCCGAAAGGTGGTTTATGAACACCTTCCACAAAGCTACCGTTTCTTCGTGTGGAGTAGGCACATCCCTCTAAGATGTAATTAAAAACTGTGTCACCTCCCTGTGGTCTCTAATTTTAATAAATGTCAGACCTTGGGGGCACCTGGGTGGCTCAATCAGTTAAGCATCCAACTTCGGCTCAGGTCCTGATCACGGTTCGTGGGTTCCAGCCCCATATTGGGCTCTGTGCTGGCAGCTCAGAGCCTGGAGCCTGCTTCGGATTCTGTGTCTCCCTCTCTCCGTGTCCCCTCCTCTGCTTGTGCTCTGTCTCTGTCTCTCAAAAATAAACATTAAAAAAAGTAAAAATAAATGTCAGACTTGTAATTAAGACTCAAGCAATAGGGGTCCCTGCTTGGCTCATTCAGTAGAGCACACGACTCTTGATCTCATGGTCGTGAGGTCATGCCCCACATTGGGCATAAAACTTACTTTGAAAAAACAAAAATAAGATTTAAACAATATTAGAAGAAAATTATCTTGGAAAACTGGAAAGGAAACTTGATGTAAAAATGGTAGCACTTAAGAATTTATGTGTGTGTGTGTGCATTTATTGCTTTATTGCTTTAGCTCCTGTTGGAACACCAAGATGCAATTGCACCTGATAAACAGGACTTGCTGAATGAATTGTTGGAATTGCTGGGAGAGGTACCTAGTGTGGAATCTTTTCTTGGTAAGAACTTCTTCCTTCTACTTATCCTGTGATTGACATTTCATTGTTAAGTTTTCCTAGTCTAGATCAAAAAAATCTTAATATTTAATTTTACTTAAAAAGATAACTACAGAGGCACCTGGGTGGTTCAGTCGGTTAAGTGTCTGCTCTTGATTTCAGCTCAGGTCGTGATCTCACGATTTGTGAGATTGAGCCCTGTGTCAGGCTGTGTATTGACAGCACAGTCTGCTAAGGATTCCCTCTCTTCTCTCTCTGCCTCTCCCCAACCCCTGCCCCCACCATGCTCACGGGCTCTCTCTCTCTGTCTCTCTCAAAATGAATTTTTAAAAAAGAAACTTAAAAAAATAAAAGCCTCTTGCAGTATATTAGAATGTGTTTTTTTATGAAGACCGTTATCTCCTGTACAATCGAGGCTGTCTTTCTCATAAACCTTTCTCTTGTGTTGCTGATGCCACCATCACAATGAGCGAATGAAAAGAATAACAATGTCTTCTTTCTACAGGGGAAGGAGCAGTTGACCCCAATGACCCTAACAAGGCAAATACACTAAATCAA
The DNA here is from genome assembly GCA_030068075.1 of Paguma larvata. NCBI lineage: Eukaryota > Metazoa > Chordata > Mammalia > Carnivora > Viverridae > Paguma > Paguma larvata. The sequence goes on along the minus strand of CM057826.1, from coordinate 93,777,162 downwards.
CTCTCGAAGATTGAGATCTCCCTTTATTTGACAAGCAAGTACAGCATAGGGGACGGTGAAGATGTAGATGGCCAAAGCCTCATGATAAAGTAAGTCTGGGGCTGGGGCGCCTGGGTGGCTCAGTCAGTTAAGCGTCTGGCTTCGGCTCAGGTCATGATCTCACGGTCTGTGGGTTCAAGCCCCTCATCAGGCTCTGTGCTGACGGCTCAGAGCCTGGAGCCTGCTTCAGATTCTGTGTCTCCCTCTCTCTCTGCCCTTCCCCTGCTCACACTCTGTCTCTCAAAAATAGATAAATGTTCAAAAAAAAATTTTTTTTAAAGTGTGGGGCTTAGCGAGCACGTGTCTCTGATGGTGTGTCTTCAAATATGCAAACTTAAATAGGCTGAATCCCCAAGTTATTTTAATATATCTAAATATCAAAATACATTATTCATCTAACATCTAACCAAACAAAGGATAATGGACTATCTTTTAAGAGGGAACAAAATACAGTTTATAATAGTTTATAAAGGCTGTTTTTTTTTTTTAGTTGTCTATGTAGCAATTATATTCCTTTCTTTTAAGAAACAAAGTGATTGACTCTGCCTGTAAAAGTCCTGAGGTAACTGAAGGGAAATAAGTGTTTCAGAGTGGTGAAAAGATTGGCAAGGAAGTGCCTGAAACCAAATTTAACGTCTGGTATAAAGTACCTGTAGAAAAGGCACACACATGGTAAGCTATGACACTGTCATTTGATTTATTAACCTGCTTTCCTATTAAACTAAGCCCGGATCCGTTTACCAGCTTTGGCTTATAACCCCCTTCCTGCCCCGAGATTTCAAATGAAGCATTCACACTTTTAATTTCTACTGCGTTGCCATCAAGACCTCTTGGACCTCCCACACTGGTCCTTCACACACAGAATAGAAAGAATGAGATCCATCTCTGTAAATCCAAGCACCGAAAACCAAAACACATGCTGAGCAAACAGTACAGCTTTTAAGAACTTATGTGAACAAAAGGATGCGTGTTCTCTGAGCGGTGTGTTGGAGTGAGGTAGAGAACGGAGGTGGGAATGGAGGCCAAAATGGAACACTTATGGAGTTAAATCATACTTGACACATTACTTCCCAGTTACATGTCCCAAGTTCTGAGGTGGTTTTCATTTGCAACAAGAGCTTTCCGTTCTGTCACCAACATGATTCAAACTGCGCTCACGTCCCGTCAATTTTTCCCAAATAGTCACATTCATCCATAAAACTGGTGGAGAAAAAAAAAAAACGTGCTGATCGTCCTGTGCTGCAGTGCGTGCTTCTTCTAATTAGGCTTGATTATTTTGTCCTCAGATCGTCTAAGGGTCCATCCATTCGTGCAGCAGATCTTTTGAGGACCTGCTCTGGAGCCATGGCCCTGGCTTCACGCTGGGGATACGGCAGTGAGAGGCCGCGAACAGCCCCTGCCTCCCAGGGGCCCGGAGTCTGAGGGTGGGGAGCACAGCTCAGTTGTGAGACGGAGGCACTCTTACACAGTCTTGGCCTCTTAAGAGTTGGAGGCACTTCCTTGACGACTGATTACCAAGTCGTATTGAATTTGCAGAGAGACAACGCAGGGCAGGGCAACAGAGACAAGGCGGGGAATTGCAGTCTGTTCCCTGGGTTCCTCTGAGAAAATGCCAATTATGAAGGGAACTGGAAATGCAGATTGTGTGGTTCTGCCATGCAAATTAAGTTAGGCCAAGTATCCTATGATCTCATATGCTTCGTCCTTAGAAGTAATGGAAAGAAATGTTTTCATAATTGGTTTCGTCTGTTATTTGGACATATTTTTTTCCTAAATGCAGTCAACTCAGATGTGTGCGTTAATGAATGGAAATCACAAAGTAGGTAGCCTCAAATGCCACGTATTCTCAATATCATGTATTTATATATATTTATACTTATTTCTGAATGAGTGTCCCTGCGTCTGTGAATTTTTGGCATTCATTTTAAAAGCAAAACCATAAAAGTCAGGCATGTTGGACAACCGTATTTTTAGCTAGGGAAACCTGGTCCGTTGTCGTACTTAAGTCAGCCCTTGGATGGCTCTGTCCCAGCTCCCCAGCGTGTGCCGGCAACAAATGCTATCTGCTCCTTTAATTGCCATCCTAGGTAGAACCCATGGGTTTTTTTCTTATTGTGGTAAAAGACACATAACATAAACGTTGCCATTTTAACTTTTTAAAGTGTTCACAACAGTGGCATTCAGAATGTCACACAACCGTCACTACTTTCTAGTTCCAAAACTTCTGTTAAGCAGTCACTCCCCACATCTTTGTACGCCCTGCTTCATAGTCCCTAGTGCTTTCTGTCTCTATGAACTTGCCTCTCTAGACATTTCCTGTAAGTGGAATCATACAGTATGAGTATGACAACACAGATACATTCTAGGTGTTACATGTGTCTGTCTTCTTTGACTCCGCATAATGTTTTTGGCTGAATACTATTCCCTTCTATGGATATAGCACATTGATCATGGACATTTGGGTTGTTTGGACCTTGTGATTGTGAATAGTATTGCTATGACCACTTGTGTACAAGTATTTATTTGGACATCTGTTTTCAGGTCTTTTGGGTATAAACCTCGGAGCGGAATTCGTGGGTCATAAGATTTAGCTAAGTTTAGCTTTTTGAGGAACTGCTAAACTTTTTTTTCATAGCGGCTTTACCATCTCATGTATCCACCACCAGGGTATAAGAGTTCGAAATTTTCCACGTCTTCACCAACGCTTATTTCCTGTTGTATGTTGTTATAGCCATTCTAGTGCATATGAAGTAGTGTGTAGCTGTGATTGTGATTTGCACTCCCCTGATGATGAGTAACGTTGAGTCTTTCCATGTCCTTGTCACCCATTTGTATACCTTCTTTGTAGAAATGTCTACCAAATCTTCGGCCTATTTTCTCGTTGGATTGTCTTTTTGTTGCGGACTTCTGAGAGCTCCTTCTGTATTCTAGATGGTAGAGTAGACACCTGCCCTATTTATGACTTGCCATATTTTTACCCCTTCCGTGGGTTGCCTTTTTATGCTCTCGGTAATGTCCTTTTATGCACAAAAGTTTTTTAACTTGACAAAGGATGGTTTATTTTTTTCCTGTTGCTTGTGCTTTTGGTGTCATGGAATAAGAAATCATTGGGGTGCCTGGGTGGCTCAGTTGGTTGAGCATCTGTCTGGGTCTTGGTTTCAGCTCATGTCATGATCCCAGGGTCATCTCTCTCTCTCTCTGTGTCTGTGTCTGTTTCTCTGTCTCTCTCTCTCTTCCTCCTTCTCCCCACCTCTCTCAACCACTTGCACTCTGTCTAAAATTTAAAAAAATTTAAAAATCATTGCCCAGTCCAGGGTTGTGAACATTTACTCCTATGTTTTCTTCTAAGAGTTCTATAGTTTCTGCTTTTACATTTAGGTGTATTATCCCTTTCGAGCTAATTTTTGTGTTTAGTGTAAGGTAGAAGTCCAATTTCCTTTTTTTTTTTTTTTTTTTTGCATGCACATATTCATTTGTCTTACCACCATTTCTAAAAGACACTATTTTTCTCCACTGAATGGACTTAGGTACCCTAGTCGAAAACCAATTGACCATACCTCTATGACTTTCTGGACTCCTAATTCTAGTCCATCGATCTGTATGTCAGTCCATAGCCTAGTGCCACGTTACATGGGTCACTGTAACTTTGTAGTAAGTTTTGAAATTGGTAAGTGTAAGTCGTCCAACTTGTTCTTTTTCAAGATTCTTACCATTTCCTGGGGTTGCTTGCAATTCATAGTGAATCGTAGGATCAACTTTTTGATTTATACAGAAGGACTCCTGGGCTAGTGTTTTAATAATTCTTAATAATTCATTGCTTTCCTGGACCTCTGGGGTCTAGATAGTCTTCCTCTGGGCATACTTGGAGACCCCACCATAGGCAGAGCCCTTCACTAAGCAGCCCAGTGATCAGTGTGGACAACAACCTGAAAAGAAGATTGTCCAAGTAGCCTTCCTTGAAAGTGGAATTTGAGTATTGCTAAAAGATTGGATAGAATTAGCTTCATGATGTTAGACAAACCTTACTTCCAAAGACATACACTTTAGGTATATAATTTAAAATCTTGCTAATAATAGATAATTATAAAATGTGTCATTGATAGCAAGTTTGGAGACCATCCAGTCCAAGTCTGTCTCTTTGAGGTGAGGAAATTTAAGTCTAAAATCATGGGAAGCAAGTAGCTAGTCACTGACATGCTGTAAATTCGTGTGCCCTGTATCATGGATTTCCCATTAATACACACTTTAAATATTGATTTGAAAAGTCTTATAGGGATGTCTTTTTTCCAGGCTAACAAACCAAATTCCTAACTCAAACATAATATTTCTTGAGGATCTTCATTACAGAACCAGTCTTAACTAAAATCAGACAATGCCTTCAGAAAGTTAATGTGAAATGGACAATCACGGAAGGAAGAGCATTTGGGATATGGAAGTACTTATCTGGCTGTTCTCTATCAAAAAAAAAAAAAACCTTTTTGCTTCCTTGTTAAATAGGTTGTGTTTTTAACTTTCACCAATGCCCTTTGTGATTAATTACAAAATACCTAGCTTTACAGTAATGAATAACTCACCTTCATGGGAGCACCTGCAGTAGAAGAATTTGAGTCATTGTTAATCCTTAGGCTTAAACTTTGTACCATGCTAACTTTATAATTCTTAATAATTGGATGAAGATGATAGCAAACACCTATGGAATGCTTACCATGTGACAGGGACTATCCTATAGGTACAGATAGATAATAATATGTATATTCATTCATTCATACATATATGAAATTTGCCTTGTTATATACCCTGGGCAACCACAAGAGGTAGAGGTTATTACCTCTCGTTTACATATGACGCACAGAACAGACAGAAACTCTTCCCTAGGCAGTCTGGCTCGTGAGTGGAGAATGGATTCAGACTCAGACGGGCTTCAGTCTTCCAAGGCCTACACTCTTGATCACAGGATTTTACAACTCACGGAGGGCACAGCCACGGCTCTTTGGATCCTTAGCAATCTTAGAATCAATAATGAGAATGATAGCAAAGCAGTTATTGCATAACTGATGCTGGGACATCTTTCCAGGCCAAAGAGAAAGACTGACTAATAGATCTGAGACACATGAAGGCACATACTGGGACAGGGAGAAACATTCTGTTTCCCATCTGTAGGTTTATTAATTAAGGAACCTGGTTTGGGGTGTTGCCATTTTGCCAATAGTACCAAGCCTGGTGGTATTGAAAGAACAAACCAGAAAAACTTGCTTGAGGAATCCTGGGGGAGACCTTGGATTACAGCCTCAATTTGTCACTTATTAGCCATAGAACTCTGAACGAGTCACCTATACTTCAGTTTCCTCATCTATAGAAAGGGGGGGTGGGGAGGAAGGGATGCAATGAGCAAATGAAGGCATGCATTAACACTTTATAAATTAAAAATAACTACACAATTGTAAATCTCTCTCATAACTTCTGATTTCACTTAAAATGTATGATCTTTAGGGCACCTGGCTGGCTTAGTCGGTACAGCATGTGACTCTTGATCTCAGGGTGGTGAGTTCAAGCCCCACGTTGAAAGTAGAGCTTACTTAAAAAAAAAAAAAGTACGTGATCCTTATGGCCTTTATTAAGGTTGTTTTTCTACAAAAGTATGTGTGTTTAAGTAAAAGGCAACATTTGTGGGTTTCAATCATTCTTCGCTGCCCGAGAGCTTTAAATTATCATCTCTCAAGAATTTGTTTTCTTACCACATGACTCGGTGGAGGCATCTATCATCCCACCTGAAAGATTTCTTTGCTTTCAGTCTAAACTAGCATGGGCACTAAATGGCTAAGGTGATATTTGATGTCTGGTGATAAAAATATATATTAGAAGAATTTTAAACACCTGGAAATATTCCTTAGATTCCACAAACATGAATTCCTTTTCAAACTTGGACAGACTGTAAGGCAGAGGGGGAGGCTCAGGGGTGCTACTGCTTAGAACGCAATAAAGGATGCCACGTGAGGGGAACGGTCAAGTCCGAGGGGCCGCTCCAGTTTACAATCACCACGTGGTCTCATTTACCAACAGCAGGATTTGAACACAGCTATGATGAATAAACTCCCTGGTGTATTTCTCTCTCTTTTTAAGTTTATTTACTTATTTTGGAGGGACAGCATGAGCAGGGGAGGGGCAGAGAGAGAGGGTCCCAAGCAGGCTCATGCTGTCAGTGCCGAGCACCACGCGGGGCTCCATCTCACGAACCGTGTGATCGTGACCTGGACCAAAACCAAGAGTCAGATGCTTAACCGAGAGCCACCCAGGTGCCCCATCCTTGGTGTATTTCTTTTTTTTTTCTTTTAGTTCTTCCTCAGAATTCAAAAGCACAGGGCAGGTGGTAGAGTCCTTGATTTGCTCAGCATATCTTACATGTTGTTTGAACAGCCACAGAGCCAAAACTCTAACCAGGTGGTTTATGGTGATTAAACGCTTTATAGAAGTTTGTGTTTGCATTGGGGTAAGGAGGGGATGCATCTTAAGATCATTGGCAAACAAATGTGAGCAAAACTATGAATTCTGTTTAAACCCTCTTAAGAGGGTTTTAAGGAACCGGGGGTTTCACTTGCAAAAAGAAAGGTAGTGGAAGAGGGAATGGGGACACACTGGGGGCACCTCTACACAGGTCTGTGAGGGGCTGATGATATGGAAAGAGAATTGAACTTGTTTTCTGCAACTCTAGAAAACAGAGTGACCTTTGTATAACCATTGAGCCTCTTACATCTTAGCTGCCTCATTTGTATAATCAGGGATTGGACTGTTTCCCAAAGGTTCCCCTCAGTACACAAGTCCTATGACTAACCAGGTCCAGTGAGTGGACTTCAGTGGAAGGCAGGCTTCTCACATTGAGCTTTCTGCATAAGAATGGAATGTTCCAATATTGCACTTGCCAGGCACTGTGAGCCACACAAGTAATTTTAAGTTTTCTGGAAACCACATTTTAATTTTTTTTAATATTTCTTTATTTTGAGAGACAGAGCGAAATAGAGAGCCTGTGCACATGAGCAGGGAGGGGCGGAGAGATAGAGGGAAAGAGAGAATTCCAAGTACGCTCTGGGCCATCACTAGAGAAACCCAGAAACCACATATTAAAAAGAAAACAGGTGAAAGGGGCACCTGAGTGGCTCATTCGGTTAAATGTCTGACTTCGCCTCGGGCCATGATCTCATGGTGCATGAGTTCGATCCCCGCATCAGGCTCTGTGCTGACAGCTCAGAGTCTGGAGCCTGCTTCATTCTGATTCTGTGTCTCCCTCTCTGTCTGTCCCCCCTCCTCCCACCCCCACCTCTCACTCATGCTCTCTCTCAAAAATAAACATTAAAATAAATAAAAATAAAGATAAAAAAGAAAAAGAAACAGGTGAAGGGGCTCAGTTGGTGAAGCCTCTGACTCTTGATTTTGGCTCAGGTCATGATCTCACAATTTGTGAAATTGAACCCCATGTCAGATGCCTGGCGTGGAGCCTGCTTGGGATTCTCTCTCCCCCTCCCTCTCTCCTCTCTCCCCCTTCCTGTCTCTCTCCCCTCTCCCATGCCTGCACGTGCACACTGTCTTTCTCAAATAAATAAACATTTAAAAAATATATATACAGCCTCCACTTTAAAAAAGTGAAATTAAGTGCCTGGGCAGCTCAGTCGGTTGAGCATCTAACTTCAGCTCAGGCAGTGATCTCATGGTTCCTCAGTTCGAGTCCCGCATCAGGCTCTCTGATGTCAGCACATAACCCAGTTCAGTTCCTCTATCCCCCTGTCTCTCTGCACCTCCCCTGCGTATGCTGTCTCTCTCAAAAATAAATAAACATTTTTTTAAGTTACATTAATTCCAGTATATTTTATTTAGGGACGCCCGGCTGACTCAGTTGGTAGAGCATGCAACTCTTGATCTCAGGGCTGTCAATTCAAGCCCCACACTGGGCGTAGAGCTTACATAAATATTAATAATAATTCCAATACATTTTATTTAAGCCAGTACATCAAAAATATCACTATTTCAGTATGTAATTAGTGTAAAAAATTCTAAATTTTTAATACTAAGCTTTCAAACTCCGGTGTGTGATTATCACCTCTAACACATCTCACTTTGGACCGGCCGTGTTTCAAGTGGTCCGTGGGAACCTGTGGCCAGTGGCTGCCATCTTGGGCAGCTCAGCTTTAATGACGATACGAGTGCTAACCACCTGTCAGATCCTAGTGAGTGGCTTTACCTGCCGGTTTTCCTTCAGTCCTCCCATAAGTCCTCTGAGAGAATCCCATTATTTCAATGAAAACACAGAGTCATTGGAGTTATATCGTTTGTACAAGTCCACACAGCTAGTAAGCAACAGGAGCCCCATTTGGATCTTCAATCTGTCTGACCCCAGTACCCTTAACCATTAGGCATACTGCAGGGGGAGACAGTGAGTTCCCTGGCCTGAAACAGGACGCCTCCTTACATGCAAGATGTCTGGGCGAGTACTTTGGCAGGGGATTCCACAGGCTTGACATAAAGTAGAATTCCAAGACAAAAATGCAGTATAGGCGGTTTGTCCTTGAGCACCTCCTTAACAAACATTCTTTGTCCCTTGCACAGCACGCTTTAGTGACCCTAGTCATTTTGGTCATCAGATACCCTCTCTACGGAGATGAGCTGGGAGTATCCTGGAAACATATCATAAGCGGTTCCTAGAATATTATTTCAAATCATATGATGCCTTTGTTTTTAACTTGATGTTCCTGTTTAATTCATTAATGATGATTGGTAGAGGGAGTAGCGTGAGGAAAAAACGAGACTTGGGTCTCTGAGCTACTGCTGCCTTAGGAACAGTGCCCTCGCCCACATGGCTATAATTAGCTGCGTGTCCACCTTTGACTCTCGGGGGAGTATTTGTACATTCCCAGACAGCCTGTAAATCCCCAGAAGTGAAGGGTCACGGGCCAGAGGAAATGGCTATGATCGTTCTTCTCACACAGACTTGGGATAAATAAATGACAAAAATGTTTACAGATGGTGTATTGGATTTTATCCTGTTTTCAAAAATAATGTATTTGGAATTAACCTGAGGATTTCCTCTGTCAATTGCCCCGAAGTTTCAAAACATGAAGAATGTTTTGTTTTCGTTTTCTAATTTTCATGCCGTGTGAACATTTCCTGCTGTAAATGAAGGAAAAATACATCATCCAGTGATGTCACGCAAGGCCTTTGAAACAGATGAGGTTAAATACCACAGAGCAGCAAAAAAGTGAAACTTCAGTCATCAGTTAGACCTCTTGATAATTTTAGGCAGCTTCTGTTTATGTTTCCATGTTTTGGAAAGGAAGCTATACCCAATACTATTTTTCCCACTCGTGTAAAAGTACACAGGCTTGACCGCTTGCCTTTTATGTTGAAATCTTCTCACATAATCACGTAACCTGATCTTTATAGGAAGGGGTGGCTGACTCCATAAAGGACACATGGGGAAAAGTAGCATGGTTTTAGCACCTCTAGCCGAGCTTCCTAGGTACTGAGGTTTCACTGAACAGCTGTTCTATTTGCTGCCACCCGAAGACAAGGACACAAGCCTAGTTGTTAGCTCCCCCACCAGACCTGAGGTTCTTGAACACTGTCCTCCCAGCTGCTGTGTCAGCCAGCAGTCAAAGCCCCCACAGCCCATCTGGGACCGCTCACTCCCATGGGCCTTCACACCGTTTCATAACTTTCTCGGAGCAGGAAAGGTAACAGTGGGACTGGCTCCTAAAGGCTTAGAATGTATTAAACAGGCTCAGGAGCGTAAGCGTTATTAAAGTCAGGAGAGGGGGAAGGGTATCAGATACCATTCCTGCACCCTCTACAGGAGCAGGCCGTATCAGCAGCGCGAGTCCATCCCGCGCATCAGTAGTAGTCTCAGTCTACAAAGAAGAACAAGTGTTTAGATAAGGAGTCCTATGACACTCCTGTCCCCATGTTACTGACAGCATCATCCCACAACATCAAGTATGTAAAACCCAGACTTCAATTATCACGCATTCACAAACTTGCAGGAGCCGCAGAGTGAATGTGAATTTCCACAGACGTTTATTTTCAGGGATTATTTTGGGGTGTGGGTGGGTGGGTGCATGCGCGTGCCGCGCACTCCCTCAGGAGAAGCAGATGGTTGTGCATCAGGACTGTTGTCTGAAAGTCTGTCTCTTCCTTCTCGATTTTGTAAGGACCAAAAAGCTGATCATTGATGTCATCCGGAACCAACCGGGGAACACGTTGACAGAAATCCTGGAGACACCAGCAACTACCACGGAGGTAATGAATTGGTCTTTGAATATAAAATAATAAGTACCATGTATATGAGTTGACTTTATTGATCTTTATGTCCAGTGTTTACTGTTATCTTGAAAACGCTATCACCGACATAGTTTGAAAGTAAGGAAGTTTTATCTCTTACTCTAGCCAGCTGAGTTGAGTCATGTATAAAATCCTTATCCAAGGGAATGAGATAGAAAATGCAACCCCAGATTTATGCCGAATGTAATTTTGTCCTCGACTACGAAGATAGTTCTGGGTTTTCAAAGCCTCCGAATGTTCATCAGAAATTTTATCATTCAGTGGGTGGGCAGGTGAGTCCTTAAGAGAGTTCTGGTCACTAGGGTATAGAAGAGTACCTTTCCTCTTTCACACGTTGGCTTACTTGAAACACCTGAAGTGTCTCGCACATGAAAACTGTGCTTCAGGAGCACATGTCCTCAGTCCATCCTGTCAGAGCTACATTCCCCTGGCGTAAGCCACTAAAGGTTCATAACAATCTTGCGTTAAAATCTTTATCCACATATTTGAAAATGCATCATTGTTTCTTTCATTCATTTTTAATGAAGCTAATTCACTGTTACTGCTTTAGTTACCAATAATTGCCACTCCCTAAAAAAAGATAACAAAATTATCTAATTAGGGACTTCCTGGCAGAGCTACCCATAACTTTCCTGAATCATTCTTTTTTTTTTAATTTTTAAGATTGTACTTTTTGTAATGTTTGTTTATTTTTGAGAGAGAAAGAACATGAGGGGGGGAGGGGCAGAGAGAGTGGGGGACAGACGACCCAAAGTGGGCGCTGGGCTGACAGCAGCTGAGCCCGATGCGGGGCACAATCTCATGAATGGTGAGGTCATGACCTGAGCGGAAATCAAGAGCCAGATGTTTAACTGACTGAGGCACCCAGGTGCTCCCTGAAGCATTTCAAAATTGGGTGCCAAGAAATGATTGTCAGTTTTTAATTTAAAAAAATATATAAAATAAAACTACAGGTTATCCAACATTGGTTAACGTGTGAATATTTTTAAACAATGTGAGTGGAATATCCTAATTTACTAAGAGAATTTTAGTCCTTATTGAATACTTAATTTTTCCCCCAAATGGAGCATAGTCCCTAAGAATGCAAACTTCCAAGACCAAGTAGAGCCCTGCACCTCCTAGCTGTGAAACTCTGGGCATTTTGAAACATTTCTGAGCCTCACTTTTTTCAGCTATAAAATGAGAATATTAGCGCTTACTTCGCAGTAGGAACAAATGCGTTAAAACATGTTAAGTGGGTAGAGTAATAACTGGCTCATATTAGATGTTCAGTAACATACTAGGTGCTACAGTTACTATTGTTCTTTCCTGCTGGCCTGGTGAACGCTTCCCGTGTACGTGATACTGATCTATCATCTAATGATATTTGTATCCTTAGACTTCATTTATTGTGTCTGTCGTCTAATTAAACGAAGTGGGAAGACCACCAGTCTCCTTAGAATACTGTTTCTTTGAACATCCTGTACAAATTCTATTCGTTCTTTTACTCTTCACTTATTTGGAAGCTTAGTATGAGCTAGAATATTCTTATTCCCTTTGGGTTCAGAGAAACCCCACAGGTTTTTCAGAGTTGGTAGTTTGAGGATTACTCCCTCATTAAAACAAAGTCTTCATGGCTTACAAATCTCCATAAATAGGGCTGAAGTGTGAGAGGTCAGTCGGGTTCTGGATGTTCAAGGTGTTAGCTGTGTTTTAATGAATAATGTAGTTTTAGTTTCCTCAGCTGAACTCTCCAGGAATTGAAATCCTTCTGCCCAAGAAATTCAAGACATCAGTTACCCAGTGGCATACGCTTGCTACTAAGGTGATCTGTCTGTCGTCTTTGCACTAAAGTAGCCCCTGAGGACTTTGCTCACAGTGGGCCTCCCACCGCTGCTCTATTTCTCAAAAAGATGAAATAATCTCTTCCCAAAGAACTGCACCAAAATCCGTGAAGAACGCGTGCTGATTCTGACCGTTGGACTCTGACTGGAGAACTTCTTTTATTTTGATGTTAACTTGCCTTCTACAGCTTAGGAATTTGTGTGACAGGGGAATCAGAGAAAAGTCAACATCTCTATATTCCCTTTTCAGGAAGCGAATCATGCCCGAGACATGGAGAGCCGTGCAATTATAGATTCCCAGGCCCCAGAAGAAATGAAGCATAGCCAGTCTATGATGGAGGACGCACTGCTTCCCCTGCAGCAGAAGAAGAGGAAAATCCAGAGGAACCTTCGGACTTTGGAACAGACCGGACACGTGTCAGCCAAAAATAAATACCAAGACATTCTCAATGAGATAGCCAAGGTGTTTGCAAATAGTATTCTTCCTTCTATGCTTAGCAGACAGACACTTGGTTAGTCATTGGTCGCCTGCTGGGCACTCTATGAGGTGACATGATAGAGTCATAGTTGTAATGCCATGGTCAAAGGTTACAGATTTTTATTAACTTTTTTAAAGGATCGTTTTGCTTTATTTTTTTCAATATTTATTTATTTATTTTGAGAGAGGAAGAGAGTGAGCATGCAGGTGGGGGAGGGGCAGAGAGAGCGCCGGGGAGAGAGAATCCCAAGTAAGCTCCACACTCAGCATAGAGCCGATGCGGGGCTCAGTTCCATTACTGATGAGATCATGACCTGCTCTGAAATCAAGAGCCAGACACTTAATCAACTGAGCCATGCAGGGGGCCCCAATATTACAGATTTTTAAGGGTTCCACAGCCATCAATGACTTTTTTTTTAAGTTTGTTTATTTTGAAAGAGAGAGAACAAGTGGGGGCGGGGCAGAGAGAGAGGGGGACAGAGGATCTGAAGCGGGCTCTGTGCTGACAGCAGAGAGCCCAATGTGCTTCTCAAACTCACAAACCGTAAGATCATGACCTGAGCCAAAGTCGGACGGTTAACCAACTGAGCCACCCAGGTGCCCCCGTTGATGACTTTTAATAGAGAAGAATCACAACTTTTCCAAGTCACTACGACATTTGACACACCAGAAATAAATGCTCAGGAAATGGAATAGACAGGTTTTATCTATACTGGGAAAACAATACCTAACTAGTTTTGTGGGGATTTTTTTTTTAGTAATCTTTATACTCAACATGAGATTCAAACCTACAACACCAAGGTCAAGAGTCGCACGCTCCACTGACTGAGCCAGTCAGGCACTCCAATACCTACTAGTTTTTCTGTTTTGTTTTTGTTTCCCAATATCTGCTAGTTTTAAAAAGGACACGTCTCTGACGTTCTCTCTTGAGTTGTCATATAGCCCAGTTGCTCTTAGGTCCTGCCCCTGAGATGGTAACTCTTTGTCCCTGAGAATTCGCCTCTGAGCAATTGAGTCTAAATGCACTTGAGACTTAAACGTTGCTTTCTGTTTTCTCATCCCATATTTTTACAGTTGGGAAACTTCCTGAGAAATAATCTCAAATTAGTGTGAGGAAACATCACAGGAAATGGCTGAGATCTGTTTGCCAAGGATAAGGAAATATATATTTGGGTCATAGGACATTTCATTCTTTTTATCCCAACATGCAAATTAAAATGGGTCTGGAGGTTCAAGGCAGTCAGGTGATCACAAAAAAAGTAAATTGTCTTACCTTCTTGGTGGAAAATCCAGTCTGTGTCTTCCATGGAAAGTTATGATCACTTCTGGCAGTAGGCTTATTCCTCCTGTCCTACGTGACTCAAGGGAAGTCACATTTCTTTCTATAGATCTGGGGTGGAAAATATTTGTCTTTGCGAATGCGTAGTAGAGAAATTAATGTTTTTACCTTTTAAAAAAGGCTATCATGAAGGTATCCTCCAAAAGATTCTGTTTAATGGATAATTTTTACTTAAATGGTGTATAGGAGAATGTTTTGTAATTTGTCCACATGGGGAAAATAATACTAAACAACCACCATTTTCATGACTTTCACGATTTACCAATTAGAATTATAAATAAATCTTAGGCCTATAGGTTTAACTACAGCATAGCTCTTGTAATTTGTGGGTAGTTTGACTGACTTGATGTTCTAGGAACTCTATTTAAATCCAAGCGATAGTCACCAAAGCTAAATCTTTCCAGTCAGTCTTGAGAGCTCAGTTGTTTTTGCAAACCTTCAGAAATAGTTCTCAGATTAAAAAAAAGAAGAAGAAATATATTCCAGATTAAAAAGTGCATTGTGGTTTTGTTTTTTTTTTTTTGTTCTAAAAATGCTTCTTTTCCATCAAGACAAAAATAAATTTTAGAAACTCTGTTAATATGAATTATGGACCCTTGCCAGTCTGAAGGGAGCAAAGAAGGGGGGAACACCTTAGTTTGCAGAGATGATGGGGCGCCTGGCTGCCTCAGGCAGTAGAGTATGCAGCTCTATATTTGGAGATCATGAGTTCAAGCCCCACACTGTATATAGAGATTGCTTAAGTTAAACTTAAAAAAAATACTTTAAAAAAAGAAAAATTAAAATAATGTGATAAGGGAAGTTACAGGTTAACAGTCACAAACAGTGACTTGATAGTCAACATTCTTCTTGTCCCAAATTGGCAATATTATAAACTTCTTAAATGGCATATCATAGCCTTTACTTGTTTTTTTAGGACATTCGAAATCAAAGAATGCATCGTAAGCTTCGAAAAGCTGAATTGGCAAAACTTCAGCAGACCCTAAATGCACTTAATGAGAAGGCGGCATTTTATGAAGAGCAAATTAATTATTACGACACCTACATAAAGACTTGCTTGGACAACTTAAAAAGACGGTAAGTTAAAATCATATATCCTTTTGTAATGTCATGTTTTATATGAGTGTCAATCATTTGACACCCGTGGACTATGGGGTTTGGAAGAAAACTCTCGGCTTTATTTTGTAACCAAAACACTAGAATCTCAATTTTGTGATTTGCTCCTGGGATCCAAGAAGTCAGGAGTGCATTTAGAAACTTTTTAATTGCCCATCAGCATTGAAATTCATGTGGCTCAACCTGTCGTATTTTTTTTTTAATTTTTTTTTAACGTTTATTTATTTTTGAGACATAGAGACAGAGCGTGAGCAGGAGGAGGGCAGAGAGAGAGGGAGACACAGAATCTGAAGCAGGCACCAGGCTCTGAGCTGTCAGCACAGAACCCGATGCGGGGCTCGAACTCACAGACCGCGAGATCATGACCTGAGCCGAAGTCGGCCGCCTAACTGACTGAGCCACCCAGGCACCCCTCGACCTGTCGTATTTTAAGCAAGTAGCTTTAATGCTTGGGGAAGCTCTCTCATTTTCCCTTTGGTCTCCTTTACTCAAAGAGATCGAACACTATGATAAAAAAAAAAACTAAAGCTACTCTTATTTTTTGAATATTTAGAATAAACAGTGGCAGATAACTCGGGCATTTGCTAAGAGCAGAATACAACCTAACGATTGTAAATTACCTAGTGGTTTTAAAAAATTAGTATTGATGGGGTGCCTGGGTGGCTCAGTCACGTAACCATACAACTTCGGCTCAGGTCATAATGTCACAGTTCATGGGTTCGAGTCCCATATTGGGCTCTGTGCTGACGGCTCAGAGCCTGGAGCCTGCTTCAGATTCTGTGTCTCCCTCTCTCTCTGCCCCTCCCCTGCTAACAGTCTGGCTCTCTCTCTCAAAAATAAATAAACATTAAAAAAAATTTTTTAATTATTATTGACATAAAAGACAAAATGTGGCAGTTGCCTATTATTACCCATTAGAAGAGATAGTACAAATTTTTTATACACAGCAGAGCCACTTTTAATGAATATTCTTTGCTCATTACTGTTCTTACTACTAGACTAAGGTCAATACTAATCAAATTTTAATTACCCATAAATGTGTAATACCATATTTTCATGCAATCCGTGTAGTCAGGCTGACAGTAAGAAATAGTGCTGTATGGAATAATCAATTGCATCGATGAGAGAAGATTTGATGAAGGGAAATAACCAGACTTAAACCTCCTTTATTTGGGCCCCACAAGTTCTGAATTTTAAGTCATTGGCTTGAAGTCTGTTAATTACTTTTACTGTATTCCTGAAAGGAAGAAGTTGATCAAGCTAATAATACCCAGTAGAAATAAGGTTGTTTACAGGTTTTTGTCTTTTTTTTTTTTACTTGAAACCACTTGAAGGCAAATGGAAATGTTGATTTTGCAAACGAGAGGCAATATTCATAAAGCAGGTAGAACATATGCCGGCCACATAGTATTTATTAAATAAACTAAAACGGTCCTAGTAATACCTTCACTTAGGAGTATGCAGTCCATATTATGGAACCAAAGCTGCTTACTGAAATGACTTACTATCACCGCTTAGTTCAGTATGCCTGAGAAAACAGAGTAAAGTTTTATGAAAAATACTGGTCTGTAATTCAAAGTGCAGTCACTTGGTAAATAGCTTTCTCTTACATTTCAGTAGTGAGGTCGTGTGGTCTAGGGAAAATCGTCACCTGCTATCACAGGATAAAAAGTTTCACACTCAGTGCAGTGGGAGCCGAGTGTGAACGGTGGCGGGCCCCACCCGAACCTCTGAGTTCGCCTTCATGACAACAGACGCTTTATTCTTATCTTCGCAGAAATTCTCGAAGGTCAATTAAACTCGATGGAAAAGGAGAACCCAAAGGGGCGAAGAGAGCTAAGCCGGTGAGGTACACGGCCGCAAAGCTGCACGAGAAGGGAGTCCTCCTGGGGATAGACGACCTTCAGACAAACCAGTGAGTGTGATCGGCGTCTGCACACAATCCCACACGCCCTCTAACCACTCCCGTAAACTCTGACTCACTCCTTTAGGTTTCCTGTGGCCTTTGAAGAGCGCCTCATTTAGGTCTGTCCAGGCTTACCCCTCATTCCAGACGGCAGGGGGGCCGTCCGCGTGTTGCAGTCCCCAGCGTGCCGCCAGACCCCGAGCGTCTGGTGCGCGGGTTGTATGAAGTGCCGGGTGGTGTTTCCCATGGCCTGGTCCAGGGCACTCGGATTTGCCAGTTTGCCTCCGGAAAAACTGAGTCATAGCAGTGAGAATGAAAAACTGTCTTTTTGTCTTGATAGAGGAGAATTGCTTGCAATAGTTTCTTTCTCATTTCAAAGCCACCGACTATGTGTGCCAACACCTGGGTCAGAGCCACTCTAGCAGTGTGCTGCCCGTGCGTGCGCTTGACGGGGAGGAGAAAATGGAGACCCTCCTCTGCATCCCGCCACCGGGTGCCAGAAGGTTCTCTGTTTTACAGGAACTGTGAGCCTTGTGCCCCATCACTGTTGTGGGGAGCCACAGTCACCCTGTGCACTCCCATCTAACTCCTGCCCTCTCTCCGAGCCTGGCTTCCGTTCATTTATCCCAGCAAATCTTTTTCTCTCAACTCTACCGACGCAGAGACCATGCTTCTTCGTCTTTGTAATTTCTCTACAAGTAATGATCTAAAACATTCAACTGGCCTCTCAGCAGTATAAGTCAGTATTGAATTCTCATGTTCTGTGAACCTTGTTTTTCCAACTATATTTTAAGCTCTCGAAGAGCAAGGACCATATTTAATAGCATTTCTCTGTAAATAAAGAATCTACTCCGGTGCTCCAGGCCATCGTCTCAACAAGAGCTAGCAAACCTAGTTTTAATGAGCAGAGTGGGTGGGGAAGGGGAATGATGGGAGGTTGGGGAGACTTCCTTAGGCTTTTCCGGTGGACCTCTCCCTAAGCATGGTAATGTGGGGTTCCGTTAACTAGTTGCAGCCACACAAATATTTGCAACTCTGCATGTGAATGTCCCTTTCTTCACTAGGTTTAAAAATGTTACATTTGATATCATGTCTACTGAAGATGTGGGCATCTTTGATGTCAGATCAAAATTCCTCGGTGTTGAGATGGAGAAGGTACAGCTCAACATTCAGGTAAGCTGGGGTTTTTTTTGCAAAGCGGGACTGAGTTTTGTAATGTGGGTTATTTGTGCCTCCCCTGGCTTGCACTCTTCATGCCAACCCACAGGAGTGACAGAAGACCGCTGCAAGCCTTATTTGCCAATATTGGCTTTTTAAGCTTTGACGATTTTTTAAAAGCCCTGATTTTTCAAAATATTAGAACTTAAAATGCTTTTAGGAGGCAACCCACAGCATTCAGTTTTTCGAAGTCCTATTTCCATTTTGAGCTTAGAGGGGAAAATAGTACAAAAGTATTCAAAGCTATGAAGGCTGGAAAGTTTTTTTATTTTTACTTTTATATTTTAATGTTTTTATTTATTTACTTTTACGAGAGAGAGAGAGATCGTGAGCAGGGGAGGGGCAGAGAGGAGGACAGAGGAACTGAAATGGGCTCTGCGCTGACAGCAGAGAGCCGATAGCCGGATGCGGGGCTTGAATTCACAAACTATAAGATCATGACCTGAGCCAAAGTCAGATGCTTAACTAGACTAAGCCACCCAGGTGCCCTAAAAGGTTTATTAGGAACTTGGATTTCTTTCTTCAACTACATATGCCCAGGATTGAAACTTTTCAGACTTCATTTCTCCTTCTTTCTCCTTGTTAGAATCATTTTTTTTTTTGACCTTTATTTATTTTTGAGAGACAGAGCATGAACAGGAGAGAGGGGTAGAAGGAGAGGCAGACACAGAATCCGAAGCAGGCTCCAGGCTCTGAGCTGTCACTACAGAGCCCAACGCAGGGCTCAAACCCACGAACCACGAAATCATGACCTGAGCTGATATTGGACGCTTAACCAACTGAGCCACCCAGGCGCCCCTCCTTGTTAGAATCATTTTTACATTAGCTTATTAAATCTGTTAAATGCTTTAGGCACATAAGACATTGTGCAAAATAGTTATTTACAAGTAGAAAAATGGTGTCTACAGTCTGAATTATTGCCGTTTTCGTATGAGGACCACCTTTAAGCCAAATAGACTTGAACAGAAACTGAGACATCCAGTTCTGTGTCCAAAAACAACAGCCACACGAACAACAACAACAACAACAACAAAGTGAAAAGACAGCACAACCAAATGTTCAAGTTCATCTCCTGCCAAACTCTTAATCCTTAGCATGGGATCAATTAAAAGACATAATTGAGTTTTTCTTTTTCACATAAGAGATTTTCAGTGGAAATAACACCTATTTACCTGGGTCCCATAGTGCTGGTAAAATGCTTCCCCGGTGTTCTGAATGTATCTCCATGAGCCATCTTGATCAGCCCCTGCAAGAGGCAAGTCCTAGCCCCACTGCCTCCTGAGCCCCTGGCTGAGAACCCTGAAATTACTTCCCCCTCCTAGGAGCAGACACCATTGCCCTTCTTTCCCATCTAGCGTTGCTTGTAGCTTACAAAAAAACACAAAAATGAAAGGAATATGATAAGGGCCATTGAGATAATGGAGTGAATTAGAGTCCAGAGAGAAAATGAAAGCTAATGTGTAATTATGAAAAGTATATGTAAGTAAACAGTTTTATTTTCTGCTTTATTTGTTAACATCACTAATTGGAGCCATCTAACAATTTAACTGAAAAGCTTGAGTTCCTTTCTTTGCCACTTAGATAAATACAGGAAGAGTAAGGAAAGTGCTCCTAGGGACGAACCTTGGTCATTCTTCTTTAGAAGTGGCAAAAGCGTATCATGTGTGTGTCAAGAAGCAAATGACCCAAGACCAATCAACATCAACTGGACAGATGAATCCCAAGTGACCAGGAGACCCCTGTCCAGAGAGACCTCAGGAATTCCAGGGCGCTTCGTCTGAACCCTGGTGCAACTACCAAGCTTCAGTTGCTCCTTTGTTAAGGTTTCGGTTTGCGGTAGGGTTAGCTCTTTGCGCCATTCATCTGTACACAGAATTGATGGTGAAACGTTACTCCTTAGCTGCGTACAGGTGGCTAACACAGCCCAGATTTTTACGGTCATTAACATATCACCACGGCTAACTATGTAATTTAAAGGCCTGGGTTCAGAATGAAAATGTACAGCCCCTTACTCAGAATCATGGATCATACCAAGATAGTGACAGTAAAGCATTACAGCCTGTACGGGTCGGATGCCCCAGTAGCCGGCCCAGCATCTAAGAGCTAATAAAGTCAGACTTCTGTTTATACCTATGGCTTTCAGACAATTACATTAACAAGTGAATTACCTGATGGCCAGGTCTTTAGTGTGAGACAAGAACTGGCAAAAAGACAGAAATTTCTAAAAGAACTGAGGGAGGTCCCTTCTAACACTATGTTTCTAGGTCTTCTTCTCCCACTCTTTCCTCCCTTCCTAAAGATCATATCTTGATTGTATCCCCTAGCTGTCGGCAGTATACCTAACCGGAGGGTGTGACTTCAGATGTCCTGCTTACCCAAATAACGCTCAGTGTTTATCAAGGTCTACGGGGCTGACATTGTTCCCTTCCCAGATGAAGAACTGAGGTTCAGGGAGTTCATTGCACAAGAGGCAGCTGGAGTCCAAGCTCTTCATCAGTCTGCTGTATCGCCCCCTTCACAGCATTCCAGCTGATCTTGACGAAGCATGGGCGTGGGGCTACAAATGGCTTGTGGGCCTTGATCTCCTATGCCCAACAGCACCCCTGTGAAATTAGCAGTGTTGTCCCAATTTACAGAGAGGAAACAACTTCAGAGAGGTTGTGTGATGTTGCAAGGTCGTAAGATGGCAAATGGTGGGGCTCAGTCTCAAATCTGACCTCCCGTCCACAAGTACAATCATTGTCTTTGCTCCCCACCTCGGGGACCCAGCTAATTCCCCGGCAGACACCTGCAGGTGTCTCTCACTTTGAGTACAGTTGGAGGAATGTGAGGAAGTGGAGGAGGAAGCTGGGAACAGCTGAAGTTCTCTCAAAGATGATTCCAACTTCTGCAGGTGGCCTGGGTTAACATAGACACAAGGCCAATTTATCATTAAGAACCAGGAGGTTTCCTGGAGCACCTGGGTGGTTCAGTCCCTTGAGCATCCGACTCTTGATAACCGTTCAGGCTATGATCTAACGCTTCGTGGGATCGAGTCCCCTGTCAGCCTCAGCACTAATAATAAAATAAAAATTATTTTATTCAAAATAATAAAATAAAATATTTTAAAAATAAAAAAAAACAATAAAAAAAAAAAGAACCAAGACGTTTCCAGAGTTAGGAATAAGAAAATGAGGTCTGGATATTAGTCTAGGGCAGTTAAAGAATGATATCTTGTATTTGGGGAAGACCTCCTGTCCTACGTTATTGTGAAACATTGTGCCTAATCTCATGCATGTGACTAGTGTGACCCAGTTACTAATTTTACCAGGAGTTGATTTCCTTTGTTATCATAAACACAGAATGATAGACTGACTTGAGAATAAGGGCTTGTTCTCAGGACGGGAACAGAAAGTAGTCTAGGTCAGGAAAGACGAGCATCATACAATGGTCTCCAAATTTCTATCACACACCGTAAGTAGGTGATATGGGCATTTGTCCTCATTTTACATGCTTGTTTATAAAGTATACATGTTCCTACCACTACACTCGAAGTATACTTTATAAAATATGTATACAAAATTTAAATGTTTAAAGAATAAGAGAAAATAATATATAGGAGCTCTGATACTCTCTTTGCCCCCCCAAGGGATAGCCTTGCTCACTCCAGTTTAGAAAACACCACTGTTCCTGGGGCGCCTGGGTGACTCAGTCAGTTAAGCATCTGATTCATGATTTCAGCTCAGGTCATGATCTCAGGGTCCTAAGATCAACCCCCAAGCGGGGGGCTCTGTGCTGGGTGTGAAGCCTGCTTAAGATTCTGTCTCTGTCTCTCCCCCTCTAACCTTCCCCCCACCATGGGCATGCTGTCTCTCTAAAACTAATTTTTAAAAATTAGGATTATCTGATATTAACTTGATGATGGTTTTGTTTCATATAGTGCTCATCAGTTCTAAAAATCCGTTTTCTATCATTTAGGGAAGTGCTTCTCACAGTATGGCACTCAGACCATCACATGGAAGCTTGTTAAAATGCATATTCTTGGGCCCCACCCCAGAGCTACAAAGTCAGAACTCCCAGTGCATGGCGCCCAACAACCCGTGTTTTAACTCGCTTATGTTTTTAACCAAATGATTCTGATGGACACTGAAGTTTAAGAACCCCCACAGCGCTTGTTAGGTCAACCGAATCTATTTTTGTCCACAGATCCTTCTAGAATGTTTCCTTTAATGTTTTTAAGTGTGCAAAATGTCAAATTTGAGGTTTAACACTGTTCCTCCCACTTTCAGGATTTGCTTCAGATGCAGTATGAAGGAGTAGCTGTAATGAAAATGTTCGATAAGGTTAAAGTGAATGTAAACCTTCTCATATACCTGCTGAACAAGAAATTCTATGGAAAGTGAAGTGCCTACAGAAGTTTCATGGAATCTGTATCACCTGGATTGAGACAAATCTCATTAATATTTTTGTTGTTAAACATGATTGAAATCACTGCTTATACATGTGTGGTTTTGTTTTTTTTTTTAATGACCAAAACTGTTCTGAAGAATGTACCCACGTGCCTTTTCGGTAATTTGATACTATGGTAGAATAATACAAAAAAATGAATTAATGGAAATACTTCCACATTACGCTGTGGTATAGGTACTCTGATTTGAAACTTTGACATTCCGTGATTCGTTTTAAAGTAGGGAGAAAATAAACTTAGCTGACTTAGAGACAAATCTGTAAACCTATTTTCCTATGAGAAATAATTTTAAATGTCCCATTTGAATAATGTAACTCTTCATAGATTTTTTTCTTATCTGTGGAGAAATGGAAACCTAATTATTTGTAATGAATTATTTACACAGACACTTAGCTCTAAGCCCTGCTTTCTGGGAGTTACCAATTTTAAAGAACTTTTGTGCAATTCAAGATGAAGTTTTTATAAGTAACTGAAAGTGAAAATACAATAACACTTTCTGTATAAAAGTATATATTTTATGTGATTTATTCCTACTAAATGAAGTGCACTACTGCCTTGTGCTAAAGGCTCTTGTTCCCAGAGCCTTCGAGCGACTAAAGAGCACCATGGATAGTGATCTTAAGCCCCCACCGTGACCCCTCGCAGTTTATTTGAATACTTCAATTGTGCCTCTCAATTTTTTGTAATGCAATAAAATCAGTATCTAGATGGTTTTTAAATGTATTCTTTGAAAATTGTTTTATGTAAAATAAATGTTACCAAATTACATAAATTGGGCTTTTTACTTGTCTTAATACATCTAAATCATTTAGTGGCTAGAAGGTTCTTGGGTGGAGCTTGTCAGGAAAAGAAACAACATGCCGACAGCCGACAGGATGCAGACTACAACTGCTGTGGCTGGGGCCCCCGGGGGGCTCAGTTAGGCATCCGACGGTTACTTTCAGCTCAGCCGATCTGTGAGATCAAGCCCCACACTGTCAGGGCAGAGCCTGCTTGGGATTCTCTGTCTCCATCTCTCCATGCTCCTCCCCTCCTCAAGTGTGCACTCTCTCTCAAAATAAATTTTAAAACAACAACAACAACAACAAGAACTCTGTGGCTGAAATAAGAGTGTGTTTTTCTCCAATTCAGCGGTTCACAGGTAAGTGAGCAGGCCCACAAGACTGTTTAGGGACCCAGGTTGGCCACTTGGCTCTGTCTTTATGACCAAGGGGGGGAAGAAGTCCAGGGCCTGACATTTTGTTCTAAGTCACTTGAGTCACTCCTGCCTACATGTGATTGGCTAAAGTTAGTCATGCGGCCAAGGCTGGCTTCAGTAGATGCCTGGGAAATAAGGTCTCTTAACTTAGGTAACCCTGTACCCAATTAAAACCGGGGGCGGGGCGCCTGGGTGGCCCAGTCCGTTAAGCATTTGACTCTTAGTTTTGGCTCAGATCCTGATCGCGTAGTTCATGGATTTGAGCCCCACGTGGGGCTCTGAACTGCTCTCCTTCAAAAAATAAAGTAAAAACTATATATATATATATATATATATATTTTTTTTTAGTTGGGATAAGAGAGAGGCACTACTATTAATAAAAGACAGGGTGATTCCTGGGACCAGGTTAGCCTATATCTTCATGACAGTAGTGATCCAGACCCTCAGGCCAGAACCCCCTGATACTTGGTATTCTGTTTGTTCATTCAATAGGCTTTATCTTTCAAAGGGATTACAAAACATAGAGAAAGTGTAACTTAAGCACATTTGACAAAAATGAGCTTTAAGTTTTAGTGTGAGATCAACCGAATTTGGAAAGTTCAAATTTTTAAACTTTTTTTTTTCTTTTGAGAGAGAGAGTGGAGGTGGAGGTAGGGTGAGAGCCAGAGAGAGGAGAGGAGAGAGAATCCCAAGCAAGCTCCATACTGTCAGTGCAGAGCCCGACGTGGGCCTCCATATCACAAACCGTGAGATCATGACCCAAGCCACAATCAAGAGTCAGACACTTAACTGACTGAGCCACCCAGGCACCCCAGAAAGTTCACATTTTTTACAGTAGAATCTGCCACTTCAGTGATTGTGTCCACCTATACATATGTGTAACATTGAGGACTTTTTCAGAGCCAGTTTGCCACCAGAAGACAGGTGTCGAGAAAATCACTGCTAAACCTAAGCCAAAATAGAAAAGGAAAAGACTCCTATGAACATCGTCATCAGTGGACACGTAGATTTGGGCAAGTCTTCCACTGCTGATCATCTGATCTACAGATGTGGTGGGATCGACAAAAGAACTATCCAAAGATTTGGGAAGGAGGCCGCTGAGATGGGAAAGGGCTCAGACCCTTCAAGTATGCTTGGGTCTGGACAAACTGAAAGCTGAACATGAACATGGTATCACCATTGATGCCTCCCTGCGGAGAGAATTCGAGAACCAGAGAACTTTGAGACCAGCAAGTCCTGTGTGACCATCATTGACGCCTCAAGACACAGAGACTTCATCAAAAATGTGATTACACCTCTCAGGCTGACTGTGCTGTCCTGATGGTTGCTGCTGATGTTGGCGAATTTGAAGCAGGAATCTACAAGAATGAGCAGACCGGTGAGCACGCCCTTCTGCCTTACACACTGAGTGTGAAACAACTTATTGTTGGTGTTAACAGAATGGATTCCCCTGAGCCACCCTCCAGCCAGAAGAGATACGAGGAAATCATTAAGGAAGTCAGCGCCTACAGTAAGAAAATTGGCTAAAACCCTGACCCAGTAGCATTGGTGCCAATTTCTGGTTGAAATGGTGACAACATACTGGAGCCAAGTACTAACATGCCTTGGTTCAAGGGATGGAAAGTCACCCATAAAGACGGCAATGCCAGCGGAACCATGCTGCTTGAAGCTCTGGATTGCATTCTGCCACCAACTCGTCCAACTGACAAGCCCTTGCGTCTGCCCCTCCAGGATGTCTACAAAATGTACTTTCGCTGTGGGTTGAGTTCTTAAGTCAGGCATGGTGGACACTTCTGCTCCAGTTAGTGTCACAACTGAAGTAAAGTCTGTTGAAATGCACCATGAAGCTCTGAGTGAGGCTCTTCCTGGGGACAATGTGGGCTTCCGTGTCTGCCGTGGCAGCAAAAACGACCCACCCGTGGAAGCAGCTGGCTTCACGGCTCAGGTGATTCTCCTGAACCATCACGGCCAAATTGGTGCTGGTTATGCACCTGTGCCGGACAGTCACACAGCTCACACCGCCTGCAAGTTCACCAAGTGGAAGAAGATTGACCGTCGTTCTGGAAAAAACTGGGAAGATGGTCCCAAGTTCTTGAAATCTGGTGATGCTGCCACAATTGATAAGGTTCCTGGCAAGCCCATGAGTGTTGAGAGCTTCTCTGACTATCCTCCTCTGGGCTGTTTTGCTGTTCGTGACATGAGACAGATGGTTGCTGTGGGTGTCATCAAAGCAGTGGACAAGAAGGCAGCTGGAGCTGGCAAGGTCACCAAGTCTGCCCAGAAAGCTCAGAAGGCTACATGAATTATTATCCCCAATACCTGCCATCCCAGTCTTTTTTTTTTTTTTTTTGATATTTGTTTATTTTTGAGAGACAGAGACCGAGTGGGGGAGGGGCAGAGAGAGGGAAGCACAGAATCTGAAGCAGGCTCCAGGCTCTGAGTCATCAGCACAGAGCCCAAGGCGGGGCTCGAACCCACAAACTGATATCATGACCTGAGCGGAAGTCGACGCTTTAACCAACTGAGCCACCCAGGTGCCCCTCTGCCACCCTAGTCTTAATCAGTGGTGGGAGAATGGTCTCAGAACTGTTTGTGTCAATTTGCCATTTAAGTAAAAGACTGGTTAATGATAACAATGCACCATAAAACCTTCAGAAGGAAAGGAGAATGTTTTGTGGGCCATTTTTGCATGTGTGTGTGGCAGTTTTAAGTTACTAGTTTTTAAAATCAGTACTTTTGGGAGCGCCTGGGTGGCTTGGTTGGGTGTCCCACTTCAGTTCAGGTCATGATCTCACTGGCTTGTGAGTTCGAGCCCTGCATTGGGCTCTGTGCTGACGGCTCGGAGCCTAGAGCCTGCTTCGGATTCTGTGTCTCCCCCTCTCTCTGCCCCTACCCTGCTCACACTTTGTCTCTCTCTCTCAAAAATAAATAAACATTAAATTTTTTAAAAAAAAAACAAAAGTAAAATCAGTACTTTTTGATGGAAACAACTTGACCAAAACTCCGTCACAGAATTTTGAGACCCATTAAGACAAGTTTCATGAGAAAAAAAAAAGGAAATGGTCTGTCGAAATGCTCACTATCTTCAGTCTATGAATGTGGACATTTTTTTTAATGCGATCACCTGAACACAGATCTGCATACCTAAAAGGAATCAAATAAACATAGGGGGCCGCCTTGTGAAGAAACCTCATCTCTCCTGCAGTTACGTTACATGAGGAACAAGATCCACGGACAACGGGAGGTAGGTTAAGCTTCCTCCTCTGTACTCCAGGAAAGAGTTTTAGTGGAAATGTGTCGAAGGAGCCAAAGTTAAGGAAAAATATTTAGAGGCAAAAGCTAACCTTTCACAGTATCTCTGAAGGGAGTTTGTCTTATTCCAACACTGAGCATTACGCCTGAGTCTTATCTGTAATAATAGAGACCTTCGTATCGTGCCAGCCCCTCGAGGAAAGTGGTGCATGTTTTCTCTCCCTTGGCCCACATGGTAAGGCTATTGTTCTAGGATACTACCAATTGCTACCTGAGATCTTTAAGGCATGAATAGGTGACCCAGAGAGGGAGAAACGTAATGGAGCGTGAACAAGAAGAAGCCACCAGAGGTATGGATGTAGAGATGGTTGGAGCCAAAGCTTATACCCCTCCCAGGAGAACTGAACCCCAAGCAAGCGGACACTTGTGCCTTATAACCCTGAGCCAGTAAAGACACCTAACCATTGTAGAGGAAGAAAAATAATTTTCCCTCTCTCCTTCTGAGTTCTTGGCTAGGACGCTCTGTAATAAATGATCAAGAGAGGGGTGCCTGGGTAGCTCTGTCAGTTAAGTATCCGACTCTTGATCTTCGGCTCAGGTCATGATCTCGCGGTTGTAACTTCCATGGTGGGCATAGAAACCTGCTTGGGATTCTCTCTCTCCCTCTCTGCCCCTCCTCCATGCTCTCCCTTTTGCTCTCTCTCAATTATCCAGAAAAAAAAGCAAATACAAGTTTAAAACGCATACCTCATGTATACATAGGAAAACTAAGAAACACCTCTTGAAACAGCCCAAGCCCCCACCTTACTGTCTTCGGTTAAAGGGAAAGAAAAACATACATTCAAAAAAAAAAAAAACAGACAAAAGAAGGAAGGTGAGGGGTGGAGGGTGCAATTCAGGGGAAGGCGAGGAGAAGAAATGTTTGCTCAAATTTGCCCCACCTGGAAGATAAGCCAGGTGAAGAAGGAATGTCTGATAAAAGCTCTCTTCCTGGTACGGCTTCCCTTGCCCATGTAAAATCTCTTTATACAAAAGGATTACTTCTGTTTTCAGAGCTTCTCCTGTGTCAGTAGTTTCGCAAAATAAACACTTCAAAATAAGCCATATGCCAAAAAGGCATGTTTTGGAGCGGCACACACTCTGTTACCCTCCACCAGCTTCCTCTGCAGAGCTCCCGGCTTTTCTTCATGGGAAGAAGAAAATATTTTTTTGCCTTTGAAACACTTAGCAGTTGAAACTATAACTTGATTTTTGTATCGCCGACTTCTTTGCTTTGATGTGTGTCTAGGCCTGTTGCCACGATTACAAAAATGATATTTCATTGGAAGGTTTAGCGTCCGTGCTCCCTTGAACTGTACTTTTTAGCACCTAGACCTTAAGCTGCGTTCTAGCTCCTCTCAATGTGTCCTAGTAATCTCCAAGAGGGAAAACCTGTGCATACTTAATATTCTGGAAGGTTGTGGTAAAGAGAGAGACCACCTCAGTGTGAAACTTGTCTGACATGATGTAGCTCCCTTAAGTCGGTGAAAGACCGGAACCACAACATGTGTGCTGGTGTACGTGCGTGTGGTTGGGCTCTAATTAGAGGGGCTGTGCATGATGCAATTTCGACAACTTGGGCTGTGGTTAAGTAGGGATTTGTGGTGCTCCTCGAACGCTCCGGGAGGTGAACCACAGAACTCTGAATGGTGATAGTGGCCTGTTATTTTAAGAGATCCTTCTGAGAATGAATGATACGCTGCTGGTGAGCTTTTGAAAACCTACTGCTTCTGTTACTGAAACCTGGACTTAGTAACGGGTTAAGATAGAGCCCTCACAAGCCAGCCTCTGAGTTCCAGAGGACAGAAACTGTTTTAGCCACTGCTCGAAGTCCAGAGCCTGGCCGTGCCTAGTACGTGGCGCAGAGGTGGAGGA
Organism: Paguma larvata; assembly: GCA_030068075.1. Classification (NCBI taxonomy): domain Eukaryota; kingdom Metazoa; phylum Chordata; class Mammalia; order Carnivora; family Viverridae; genus Paguma; species Paguma larvata. The sequence goes on along the minus strand of CM057826.1, from coordinate 93,748,109 downwards.
GATTCGAAGGCTGGTTCCGTGACGGGCTGGGAGGGAAGCAGAAGTCACCACCCCATGGTCCCCCGGGAGTCACACTGTTGCTTTAGGTCAGCCCCGCTATGAAGGCAGCAGCTAGGGACTCCCTCAATCTAACGATGCATGTGCTCCCAGCTCGGTCTCCAAATGAAGGAGTTCATACAGATTTTCTAGGTTGCCTTAGAGTATAAAATCTCTGACTTAAATTACACCGGACGGCGTGATGGTTAGTGTTACGCGTCCATTCGATAGGGCTAAGCGATGCCCAGATAACTGGTTAAAAAACACTATTTCTGGACGTGTTTGTGAGAGTGTTTCCAGAAGAGATTGACGTTTGAAGGCGCAGGCTGAGTAAAGGTCCCTTCCCCTTTGGGGACAGGCACCATCTAATCTGTTGAGAGCTCAAATACTAAAGGGCACAGGAAGGCAAAACCTCTCCCGCCTGCTCCCCACCTCCCCTGAGCTGGGCCTCCCATCTTCTGCCCTTACAAGGGTGCTCAGGCCTCTGACTCTGGAATTTACACCAGCAGCAGGGGTCTCAGACTGCGAGTCATGCTATTAGCTCCCCGGGTCCTCAGGCCTTTGGGCTGGGATTGAACCATACACCAGCTGCCACGGTTCTCCAGCTTGCAGACAGTAGGTCTGCAAGAAGGTTGTGGGACTTCTCAGCCTCCTAACCGTGTGAGCCAGTTCCTGTAATAAATCTTCGCTTATATGTATACAAGAGGAGATTTATATATGTATGTCTATATACATGATATAGATAGATGATAGATAGATGTAGATTGTTGGTTTTGTTTTTCTGGAAAACCGAGACTAATTACAGAATATGAGTAGAGAAGTAAAATTGGAACAAAACTTTTCGTTGTTGTTTTCTTTTTAATACATTCTGAACTTGACCTTTTCTTCACAGCCCAACCACAGGAATAGTCTGCCATTCCACCCATGGTATAATTAGTAGAAATACATTTGCTGATCCATTATGAGAGCCTAATTTTATTAATTTTATTTATTTTTATTAAGCTCAAAATACCAATGCAGATTTGTAACAACGAAAGGCAGAATTGGGTGTCCTATTGACTAGCTTGTACCTCGACTGGAGACCTGTTTGCTTCAAAAACAAACATGGAGACATCTGCACAGAATCTGGAGTATGTCACACTTGGTATGAATACAACTTGATTTTATTTCACATGAGATAGGACCCCTGGTATCACCACCGTTACCTTCCAAAAGGAAATTACTAAGGAAGTTCTTAGAATATCTTGTTGTCTCTGGAGGGCTTCAAATAGACGACCAGTAACCAGTACCTGAAGCAGGTAGATCGTCTAAAGGGTTTAAAACAGACTGCTTTCATATCATTTTAGGATTAAAATTTTTCACTTTTGGGGGGCGCCTGGGTGGCTCAGGTGGTTAAACATCTGACTTTAGCTCAGGTCATGATCTCATGGTTCATGGGGTTGAGCCCCCATCGGGCTCTCTGTTATTTAGATCCTCTGTCTTCCTCTCTCTCTGCCCCTCCCATGTTTGTGCCTTCTCTCTCTCTCTCTCTCTCTCAAAAATAAACATTAAAATTCTTTTCTTTCACCATATTTATGTCACATTTGTTTTAAAAGTTTTTTTTTATTTTTTTACTTTTTTTGAAGTTTATTTATTTTTGAGAGAGAGACAGACAGAATGTGAGCAGGGGAGGGGCAGAGAGAAAGGGGGACACAGAATCCAAAGCAGGCTCCAGGCTCCGAGCTGTCAGCACAGAGCCTGATGCGGGGCTTGAACTCACAGACCGTGAGATCATGACCTGAGCTGAAGTTGGGCGCTTAACCGACTGAGCCACCCAGGTGCCCCTAAAACAGTTTTAAATACCACGAATACTATAAAAGGATAGCTAATGACTCATCATATTTGGCACCAGGTAAGTTCAAACAGAGAAAATAAAAGCCAGGAGTCAGTCTCGGATGATTTCAGTACGAATGATGTTGAGATTTCACTTCCGAGGAATATCCACGTGTTAGGGAACCGCCGCGGTGTCTGGGTGCATCGATTTTCCACCTGTGGGACCTGCACGCATTTGCCTTACAACTGTCAACGAAGGGATTTTGGTATGGATGATATGAAACAAACTAGAGAGATATCTCTTTCGAAACTCTAAGGAGCACACAAATATTAAAGGAATTTTGCAGAGTATGCAAAAACAAAATAAAACAAAAAAACAGAACATTACCGGTAAGTCGTAACATAAAATTAGAAATTAATCATAAAATGGGGCACCCGGGTACCTTAGTTAAGTGTCCTACTCTTGATTTCGGCTCAGGTCACGATCCCAGGGTTGTGGGATGGACACATCCCCTGTGTTGGACTCTGGACGCTTAAGATTCTCTTTCTCTTGCTCTGCTCCTCTCCACTACTCGTCCATGCTCTCTCCCTCTCTCTAAAAAAAAAATGAGGGCGCCTGGGTGGCTCAGAGCCTGGAGCCTGCTTCAGATTCTGTATCTCCCTCTCTCTCTGCCCTTCCCCTGCTCATACTCTGTCTCTATGTCTCTCAAAAATAAATAAATGTTAAAAAAAATTATTTGAAAAAAAATGAAAAAAGAAAAAAATCACAAAGCCAGTCAAAACTTCCAATAATGAATGGATTGAGGAAGATTTAGCAAAATTAACAAAATAGTTTCACCAATTTGAGTTGCCATATATTGGCACATGTCAAAACACACAAAATGCAGATGAAATGTTCACTTGAGGGAGAAGGAGTAAAAATTAAACTAAGCAATCAGTTCAGAATGTTGGGAGAATAAGACTAAATCCAAAGAAAGTAGAAAGAAAGAAATGATAAAAAACCTGTGTGAAAATTAATGACATGGAAAATAAATGATAAAAGCCACAAAAGAAAAAGATGGGCATTGGAAAATGGTCATTTCCAACCTCTGGCCAGATTAATCGAGGAAAATAAAACAAAAATATGCTACGTTAGGGGAAATAAATTGGAAATAACTTCAGATCAAATAGCAATAGAAGAATAAAATGATGTATAACAAAGGTACACTATAAAGAGTTTAAAAAGAATTAGATACATATACAACCAGGTAAATCTAGAAAAATGAAAACTACAGAAGTATTCCTAAAGTATGTTACTCTTTGTATAAATATTTAGAACATAAAAAGCAATACTTTTTTTTTTTTTTTGGAAACACAAATGTACTAACTACAAAAAACATGAATAGGGTTACTCTTCTGGGCAGGAAAAAATGAAACCAAAAAAGGGTATCAAAGAAAAAGCTTTAGTTTTTTAATGTTGTATTGATTTTTGAGAGACAGAGAGAGACAGCCTGAGCGGGGGCAGGGTCAGAGAGAGAGAGACACACACAGAATCTGAAGCAGACTCCAAGCTCTGAGCTGTCAGCACAGAGCCCCATGCCGGGCTTGAACCCATGAACTGTGAGATCATGACCTGAGCTGAAGTCGGCCCAGGGGTCCCTAATGATTATTTACTTTTGACAAAGAGAGCAAGTAAGTGTGCACATGGACATGGGTAGGGGCAGAAAGAGTGGGGGACAGAAGAACGGAAAGGAGCTATGGGCTAACAGTAATGAGCCAGATGTGGGGCTCAAACCACCAACCAGGAGATAATGACCTGAGCCCGAAGCCCAACGCTCAACCAACTGAGCCACCCGGACACATGTAATTTCGAGAAACCCATACAAACTATATGAAATCCTCTTCCGTTCTTTTTACCTCTCAAAGCTGTTTTCAAAGTGTGTCGGTCCCACCCACCCTTGCCCCACCGTCTTCAGCATCTGCACCACCTGAGAACTTGTTAAAAATGCCAATTTTCAGACCACACCCCAGACCTACAGAATTGGAAACTCTGGAGATGCGGTCCCGCACTGCGGTTTAACCAATCTTCCAGACGACTCTGATCCCCGCTGACGTTTGAGAATCACTATCTTAGAATACCATTTGTCTAAACTTTGGCTAGGGACCCTGGGACATCGCCATCACCTGGGGCTGCTTGGCAAAAATGTAGAAGCTGATTTCCTAAATCGGGGACGAGGTTCAGAAATCCGCACTGTGTGTGATAAAAGTTAGAAGCACGGTTTCCGAAGGGAGGTTTTCGGTGGCTGCCGGGTGAGCAATCACAACCTATAGAAGAGCTTCATTCCGTTCCACTCTCCGCCCTCGTTCTCTGTGGCTCGCCCCGCCCCCCCCCCCCAAGGGATGCTTCAGTCTGGCTAATATGCCCAAAGAATGAAGCCTACATTTTAGCAGCCCTGTTCTGCATTCTGTTCTAATGACTAAGCAAGAAAGCGTCCTTTTAAACTTCAGTTTTATAAAATGGTTAAAAACATTTTCCACCAATGACACAGTTAAAATTTTAAAATGTTGGGGCGCCCGCCTGGCTCAGTCGGTTAAGAGTCTGACTTGGCTCAGGTCATGATCACACGGTTCATTGAGTTGGAGCCCCACAGCGTCGGGCTCTGTGCTGACAGTTCAGAGCCTGGAGCCTGCTTCGGATTCTGTGTCTCCCTCTCTCTCTTTGCCCCTCCCCTGCCTGTACTCTGTCTCTCTCTCTCAAAAACAAATAGATATTTTTTAAAAAAGTGTGTTCATAGTTTTATCCTATTGTTACTTTAAAGATATACATATATATACTTGTATGTGGACACGAATCCTTGAATGAGGGACAGAAACTTAACCATGGTAGTCAGGGATACATGGTTCTTAGAAGGGGAGGCTGAAGATACTTTTACTTTTCATTTAACTTCCTTGAACTGTTAGAATTTTTTGCCACCTGTATTGATTACTTTCATACTTTACACTATTTCATTGATTCTTTTTTTAATTTATTGTCAAATTGGTTTCCATACAACACCCAGTGCTCATCCCAACAAGTACCCTCCTCTGTGCCAGCACCCACTCTCCCCCCTCCCACAACCCCCTCACCCCTGTTTGTTCTTAGTCTTTGAGAGTCTCATGTTTTGTCTCCCTCCCTATTTCATTGATTCTAAAACGGTCTTTCTTCATGTTTAAACAATCCTGAAAGTGAGATGTTTCTTACAATCAGCAGGTGTGCTGCAGTTTAAACTGGCAGCATTTTTGTGTGGGTGCTTGTAATAGATAGATTACAATGAATTTTTTAGCGTTTATTTATTTTGAGAGACAGCGCAAGCAGGGGAGAGAGGGGCAGAGAGGGAGAGAGAGAATCCCAAACGGGCTCGGAACATCTGTGTGGACCCCCTGTGGAACCCAAACTCACAAAACATTGAGACTGTGACCTGAGCCGAAATGGAGTCCCATGCTTAACAGACGGAGCCACCCAGGCGCCCCTAACACGAGGCTTAAAATCAATGGCATCTTAGGATGAATGAAAAATAGTATAACTTAGGGAGTGAGGAAATAACATAATTTTAGTGGTTCACATCTACTCTTGGATATGTCTTCCTTGGAGAATTGAATAGGGAAACAAGTTTTACATATGTATGAGTTATTCAGTAATTTACTGAGCAACTTCTATCACAACAAGGCCCTGTGCTCCAAGGACGATGGGAGGAAAAGAGGGACCGAGACAGTCTCCGCTGTCTTTTCTCCTAGTTTAAGGGTCAGGGCTTTCACTGGGGAATGACACTCTCAAAGCGGAATTCCCTTTTTTCACAAAGCTTAACCAGTGACTTTCAAGCAGTTGATCAATCACAGGGTGCAGAACGCGGCCGCACAACCGAGAGGAGAAGGGGCTGCGGGTGAACTTTCCTGGAAAAGGCCGGCTGAGGTGACCCGGTTCCCGCTCCCAGATCTGCACCGGCAGCCGAATCAACCGCACCGGTGCTCCTCCCCGCCCCGCCCCAGCCGCGACGTCCCCCGGTGTCCGCTACCCTGTGACTCGAATTTGGCCGATATGTACCCAACTCCCGCACAATCTTCCCAGAAGGTGCGAGGGACGCCTTCGGAGCCCCCCGGCCTCCCTCGGGAGGCGGGCGCCGGAGCAGGGCCGGGGCGCAGGGAACGCGCCGGGCCGCGCCCCCGGGAGCCGCCGCGCACGTGCTCCCGCGCCCGGCGGGGCCGAGCGCCGCGGTCAGAGGACAAAAGGTTGCAGCCGTGCGGGGCGGGAGCGGCGAGAGGTTGCGCCTGGGCTCGGCCTGCCGAGTTCCCCGCGAAGTCAGCCCGTCCGCGAAACCGTAAGTGCCCCACCTAGGAAAAGACGAACCTCACCGAATCCAGAGACACGAATTTTTGTAAATGTCCAAAAATCTGCCCAAACATCAGGGCTCCTTGTCATTAGGGGCCACCTTGACTGCAGGATAAACTTCCTAGCCCACTCTCCCTAAGTGAAAAAACACGAGTGCTTGAAACTTTCAGCTAAATACCCAAGCTCCGAAAGGGCGGCGGGGCTCGGCCTGAGGTGGGGCGCTTTGGCTCGGGACGGGAAGGTCTCGGCGAGGGCCGTGGGGGCCGGCGCCCCGGGGCGCAGCCCTGCTCGGAGGTTCACCGCGGACGCATGGCTCCCCAGGAGGGTAATGAGAAGCCAAGGGAAAAGCCCCCGAGGCCTCGCGGCGCTGTCCCGAGGACCCGGCTGGGCTGAGTCACTGAGAGTTTCTCGGGTCCAAGGCGCCCAGAGGAAAAACTGTCTCGTCGAGATTCCCCCAGCCGGGTAGTGGCCGGCTGCCGGGACCTGGGCGGGGCGGGGCGCGCGGCGCACCCCGAGAGGCCGGGTCGCCGAAGCCCGGGACGCCGAGCGCCTGGGGTGGGGGAGGGGAGCGCGCGGAGGACGGCCAAGGCCGGGACGCGCACACTCGGCGCCGGGGGGCGCCCTTCCCCGCTCGTGCGGCTTGGCTCGGGGCGCGCCCGGGTTCCGCCCCCCGCCTCCGCCTGCCCCCTCAGAGAGCCACCGGACGCGCCACCAGACACGCCGGCCAGTGGGGCTTCGCGGAGCGGCCTCCCTCCGTCTCCGTGCTGCGAGCGCTCTGCCGGCTCGCGCGTGCGCCCGGGCGGGCGGCCGGACCCCTGCGGCGGGAGCGAGAGCGCTCGGGACCCGAGCCGCTCGGAGGCGGGGCCGTCTGCCGGAGCCGCGCCGAGCCTCCGGACAATGGGGCCGCGGCGGCTGCTGCTCGTCGCCGCGGGACTCAGTCTGTGCGGCCCCCTGCTGTCGGCCCGCACCGGAGGCCACAAGCGCGGTGAGAGCTGCCCGGGTGTTCCCTGCCTGCCCGTTGCGGGCCCCTGCGGCCAGGGCCCCCGCTGGAATGGAGCGGGCGGGAGCGGGGACCAAATGGGGACAGGCTGCGCTTTTCCCTCGACGGCGGTGCCGCTGGCCGCACCCTTTGTCTCAGGTCGCTCCAGAAGCCAAGCGGGTATCTGAGCTGAGATCCAGAGTCTCCCCCAGTCAGATCCAGGCGGGGATTGTGAGCCATGCACCTTTGGACTTGGTTACAGAGGATGCAGCCTTCTGGAGACGTGGTGTTGGATGGGGAGCAGGAAGTCGTGGTCAGATTTTCCTGGGGAAGCCTGAGACCCCTGGCCCCTCGTTGCTTTTGTCGTCACCGTGTGAGTTGTTTCTCCCAAAACAGTACGGGTCTCCCGTTCCTCCACCGTTCAGCGTCCTGGCCTTTTTCCACATAAAGTGAAGCTGAAGTTTTGTTTTGCTGGAATTGTTTTTCTGGCACATAATACGGGCGAGGAAAACAGTGTAGAGGAAAGCTCCGTACTGGGGACGTTTAGAAGAAAATCAATACCAGCGGCTTCAGACACGGGCCGTGTGTACAGGGAGGTGCTCGTAGTGCAGAATACAGGGTGATAACCGGATAGCCACAGGATGGCAGTGGCGGCGATGGTGGTGGTGGTGGCCGGGAGGTTTTGTTACCTAGAACCGGGTCTTCCAAGTGAGCTGACGAAAGAGGGATCCCCTCCCCAGAACCTGGTTCCCTTTGACACTATGCAGGTTCAGTATTTCTGCTTCTGGCGTGCTGCACGGAGGAGGTTGCTCACCTAGAATACACTTCTCCCCATTAATGTATATTTTTAAGTATCTGGCTACTTGACCAAATAAATGTATTTTCCAAACTGCGCCCCCCACCCCGGCAAAAAAAAGCAGAACAGAGAAGTTGTTTTTAACTGGTAAAGACTGGTTTGAAACCGAAGGGGGAAAAAATGTTTCAATTTCTTTATAGGATAGTACTTTATAAGCTTTTAGGCCCCCCCCCTCTTTTTTTCATGTAGAAACAGATTCTCCCTGGGTTTCTTATGGGTGACAGATTGTGTACTTGACATTGATTTCACATCAGAACCTATGGAAATGCATCAAGAAAATGTGTGGTTCAGTTGGTCGAGCCTCCTACTCTTGGTTTAGGTTCAGGTCATGATCTTAGGGTGGTGTGAGCGTGCCTCGGATAGGGCTCCTTGCTGACAGCATGGAGCTTGCTTGGCGTTCTCTCTCTCCCTCTCTCTCTTTTTGCCCCTCCCCTGCTTGAGTTCTCTCTCTCTCAAACAAGTAAACCTTAAAAAAAAAAAAAGGTGACAAAGGTAGTGTTTTCTCTGCTCTCCGTCTTTGCTCAGGGTGAGTTCGGACATGGCGCTTTTGGGAAAAGTAAAAGCTTCAGACAAGGAGGGGCCCAGCGTGGCAGAAGCTAGCCAGGCTGCTGTGGATAACCGGCATTATCTCCTGGGGTGCGTGAGGAAGCATGGAGAACTGAAAACTGTGGACTTACATGGGCTGTATTGTGTGACTTTGTAATTTTATTTCAGGACAAGTTCTTGAGAATACAAATTGTTGTTTGAGATTGGAATGGTTGGATCGGGGACGAGTGTATACAAGCGCTGATCCACTGTAGTGTCCTTTCCTCGCAGTGGCCCCGGGAGGGGGAAGGGGGGAGAATTCTTAGCCTCTGCTAGGGAGTAAAGTTAAGGCTGCCGTTTGTGCTCTGCTTTCTTGCTTTCTAACGGAGAAAGCCTGTGCTTAGATGGGTAAGCCGGTATAGACAGGTCACTGAGCACACACACTGGCTAATTTGTCCACGCCGGACTCTGAGACCACTTGGGGAGGGAAAGAAGAAAGAAAGGCTAAGGGAGGAAAAGGGTCGCATGCTAAGTGTCCATTCTGTGTCAGACCCTGGGCCGGGAGGCCTTTGCCCTTCAGAGTATCTCGGTTTCACCCTCTCAGAACACACGGTCAAGACAGATGTTTATCTGCCATTCTGAAACTAAGGCTCAGAGACAGTGTACCGAAGTTCCAAATGGGGGAGGGGGCCCCGCGTGCAGGAAACAAGTGGGGCCTTGTCTTTAGAGAGTTTAAATCACTAATAAAATCAACTAAAAATAGGTCTGCTTTTTCTTATCACCATTCGCAGGCGGCTCTAAAGAGTATCTGTCATAACCAGCTGTGTGCGACAGTTGGAACTGTAAGACCCCAGGCACTGGTGAGCCCTCCAGGCTGGCCCTGCCCCCCACTTTGAGCTTTCCTGAAGCTCTCGGGACTTTTTGTCCCCACGCATGTTGGTACTTCCTGCACCGTCACTATGTGGGTATCTCATCTCCCCAGTTAAGATGATAAACTTCCATTTATCCCCAGGGAGTCTAGAACCAGTGTTCAGTCAGCTGACATTTATTGAGAAATTCGTAAGTTAATTAACTAGTTTACTTTCCTTTGTCCAGGCAATGTAAGTGATGTGACTTGCCTTCTTCCAAGAAGGCCAACATCCAAGGGACAACGTTTGTAAATTTTGTGAGGATCTGGAGAGTGAGAGGGTTCCGGAATAGCTGATGGTGACCGTGGCAGAGGGGATTGATTGGGTGGGAGATTCCACGTGCTGCCCAGCTGCCCAGAGGGTCAAGGCCAACTCCTTAGCTAGAGTGAGGTGCCTCTCCCCTTGCAGGAGGGGTCCCCAGCATCTATCCAGCCTCCTCTGTTACATAACCTGTTGTATTCTCTGTATTTCATCCAGCCCCAGCCTTCACTTCCTCCTCCAAGGAGCTCTCGTTTCTATCCCCTGGCGCTGCTTCTGGACAAAATGCGCTCCCTTACACCCCTCATGTTCACATTTAATTAAAAACAGCTCCTCGGGGGCGCCTGGGTGGCTCAGTCGGATAAGCGTCCGACTTCGGCTTAGGCCATGATCTCACAGTTTGTGAGTTCCAGCCCCACACGGACTCTGCGCTGACAGCCCAGAGCCTGGAGCCTGCTTCGGGTTCTGTGTCTCCGTCTCTCTCTAGCCCTCTCCTGCTTGCACTCTGTCTCTCTCTCTCTCAAAAATAAATAAACATGAAAAAAACCCAGCTACTCTGTATCAAGCACCTACTTGCTGAAGGTGCTTAACAGCAGCATCTTGCTTAAGTACACACGCTTCCCTGTTTACTCCTCAGGACAGTCCTTTGAGTAGAAGCCAGCGCCATTTTACAGGGAGGCAAGCAGACCCCAAATGGTTCAGTCACCAGTCTAGCAAAAAGTGGATCTGGTGTTTGACCACAAGCCTGTCTTTCCTAAGGGCCGGCTTTCTCTGTCCCCCACCTCCCTCAGAGAGAGGAAGCCATCGAGACCCCCTGTAGAAAAGAGTAACTCCGCTGTGTTCTCCAGAAACCCTAACGTGCAAAGTCGGCAGCCCAGGCCTAGCACATGGGGGTGTTTGGGGAACACTTCAGTTTGGGTTGTGGTATCCTGCCATTTGCTTTTGCCAACACCTGATAAGACAGGCCGTAAATGCTCCCTACTGGTGAACATGCTAATTGATTGGCTGTTACTAAGAGACTGTGGTCTTAAGCCTAAATAAAGGCACAAAACTGAACCGTGATTCTGCGACCAGAAACCTCTCTAAAGCCTGAAAGCCAAATTTCTTAGGAAATAGCAGGAAGTCGATTTCTACTCTAGTATCCACCTAAATTAATTTCTTCCTCCTCTCTCTCCCTCCTTCCCTCATTCACTTTTTTCATCGCCTGGGCCTTTGACTTTATTGTCATAGCGCATACAGAGATGCCAGATTGCCCCCTGAACCAGTCCACTCTTCCTGTGTGCGAGGGCATGCTTTTGAGGCGTGGGGGCCCTTTCTCAGGAATATTCTCGTGTCCTCTCTGCCGGAAGCCTTGCCGCCCCTCTCTCCATCTTTCTCATTCAGTGTTTCTCAGCCCTTTCTGTCTAAGTGGATTGGCGTGCCGCGCACCCGAACTCGCACGTTCTCAGCAGCCCTGAATTTGCTCCTTTTCCAAAATGCTTCTGGCCGGCCGTCTTCCCACGGGACTCTCTGCCCCTTCCCCCTCCTCGCTCGTTCATCTTTGTCCTCGTCACCCTCTCCCGCTGGAACTCAGCTAAGCCTTAAGTGGGCGGAGTCCCCAGGACCCCGGGTTTCTAACCGTCCCTGCTCTCCTCTGTTCAGACCCTCCTCCTGCTTTTCTCTCGGAACTCCATTTTCTTTCTTTCCTATGTTTTTGAATTGAGGTACAATTTTCAGAGGACTAAATTAACCCCTTTAAAGTATGCAGTTGGGGCCTGAGTGGCTCAGGGGGTTAAGCCTCCAGTTCTTGATTTCGGCTCAGGTCATGATGCCCCGAGTTGGGCTCTGCGCTGACAGTGGGGAGCCTCCCTGGGATTCTCTCTCCTCTCTCTGTGCCTCTGCCCCACTCGCATGCGTGCACTCTCTCTCTCAAAATAAAGAAATAAACATTTTGAAAGATAATAAAGTACATAGTTTAGTGGTATCTAATACATTTACAATGTTGTGTAACCACCACTTCTGTCTAGTTCCAAAATATTTTCATCACCCCAAAACAAGCCCTGTACCCCTTAAACCCACATTCCTCCCCCAGCAACCACAGATTGGCTTTTTGTCTTTGTGAGTTTACCTCTTCTCTGCATTTCTTTTCTTTTCTTTTCTTTTTTTAAGATTTTATTTTATTTTTTAAATAATCTCTGCACCCTACTTGGGGCTCCACCTCACAACCGTGAGATCAAGAGTCACACGCTCCACCAACTGAGCCAGCCGGGCAGCCCTCTTCTCTGCATTTTGTGTAAATAGCATCATACAGTTTGTGGCTGTTGGGTTCTGGAGAACTGCCCTTTCACTAGTTTTCAGGAGTGTGCAAGCTCCCCTGTGCTGTGCACACTTAGAAAAACATTCAGGAAGAGTCATGAGGAAACACGGCCTTGGTTTATTTTTTCCTATGATGCTGGTGTTGGTTTCAACATTCAGAAATTTGAAATGTTTATTTCCCTGTTTTGAGGTCTCTCTTGTTCTGCCTTTTATCCTCTCTTGCTTGTACCCAGAATTGTCGGAGCGAATAGCTCTCCCTCTGGGCTGCGATGATTTTTTCTGGGTTTGAGCTTCCAATTCCTCCAAACACCCTCTCCCACACCAATCCTGTGATGGTATTTGCAGAAACCCGCTGAAGTTACAGCCTCCTTTCCCTCCTTCCCAAGGCATCCAATGAAGTTTTATCACTTAACAGGCCATTTCAGGCCTTTATGCGTTCTTTATTTACTTTCAAAAGAACCAGGCTTTTGAAATAACAGGAATAACCTGTAATTTGCACTTGAAAACAACTTTACTTAATTCTAAGAAAGAACATTATATAATCTGTATTTCGAATCCATGATGAATTAGAAGTCAGGTATTACAGTATTATAGAATAGTGTTTTCCTTTTTTTTTTGCTTAACAGTAAAAACTGTAAGAAATAGACTTCACTTGTGACACAGTGGTTGTGTGTATGTGCAGTAAACACGCATGGGCAATTGTGTATGCACAGACATGACATCAAAGTTCTACCGAACTTTACCCACCTTTACCATGGGCTATGAAGTCCAATGTTTTCTACACTCTTCTCCTTTTTAAAATGCTCGTTAAGCCTTGTAAATTGATTTCATAACCATTATCAAGCCTCCGCCGTCATTTAAAGCATAGCGTAGCAGGCACAGCGAACCGTCCCAGGGGTAGCAGAACCGACGACCTCTCTTGCTGTGTGAGGAGAGTTCGCTTTCCCCGAAGTGCTGTTCGTGATGGTTTCTATCACAGACTTGAATCCAGTTTGTTTGAGTTCAGGTTTACAAACATCGGTAGGACTTGGGCAGGGTTGGGGACAGAGACAGCGTGGTACCAGGAGGAACTGCTGAGTATTAACGTCCTTTACGGTGGATTAGTTCTCCTTTTAGCTTGTTGTTATAGAGAGCGGCACTCCAGGACCGGGAGCGCAGGGCTTCTAACTTCCGTGAGTAAACAGGCCGGAGGAATGGGAAAAGCCAGGGAATCAGAATAGTTCCCAGCAGGCCTGCTCGTGCCCCAGCCCCACACGTCAGGCCCTGGCCTCCAGGAGCCCCAGGCCAGGGCCCCACACGCTTCTCTTCCGTCATCCTTGTGCCCGCTCTAGCCTTGAGTGCCCCGACATTGAAACTTTCTGGTTGCTTTTATCTTGCATTCCCCTGTGACTCTCTCCCAGCTTCCTGTTAAGGTTGCTCTCCTGCGCTTCCAGCTGCTCCAGGATGCGGGCTAGGAGGGAAGCAGCCTCTGACACTGGCCACCTTTTCTCAACCGTGCAGTCAGTGTCTGCTTCATTCTAGCTTTAGTTCTGCTTTTCCCAGAGCAGAGATCTTTGTTCACTTACTACTTTTGCTTCTGCCCTATCTTGAACAGTGCTTTAAAGGTTGGTTTTTCTTTGGTGCCTGGGTGGCTCAGTCAGTTAGGAGTCCAACTTTGGTTCAGGTCATGATCTCACAGTTTGTGAGTTCAAGCCCCATGTCAGGCTCTGTGCTGACAGCTCAGAACCTGGAGCCTGTTTCAGATACTGTGTGTGTGTCTCTCTCTCTACCCCTTCTCTGCTTACACTCTGTCTCTATTTCAAAATTAAATAAATGTTAAAAAAATTTTTTTAAAGAAAAAAGAAAAATTGGTTTTTCTGTTTTCTGTTTTGTCCTTGAACGTCTCTGTACTACAGCTGATGCGTCTGTGAGGACGAGGTTGTTAGCATGTGATTGGTGTGTAGCCAAGGTCAGCAGGACTTCTGAATTCCCAAGCAATAATCAAGAGCATCGTCAACTTAAGTTACATATTCACCTGGTCATGTACCGTCTGCTATAGTTACAAGGAAGGGCGGATTCACTTGGTGAAAAGGTTAGATGAACGTAATCGAACTGTTTTAGGAATAGGTCATGAACCTCCAGTCTTTTTTTCTTTTTTAAAGTTTATTTATTTATTTTGAGAGAGAGAGAGCACATAAGTGGGAGAGGAACAGAGAGAGAGGTAGAGAGAGAAAGAGAGAGACAGAATCCACACTGTCAGCAAAAAACCCGATATGGGACTTGAACTCACGAACCAGGAGACCATGACCAGAGCCGAAATCAAGTCAGCCGCTTAACTGACAGAGCCACTCAGGTGCCCCTCAGGTCTTTTAAAGAGACAGGGTAATGTGGTACGGTTCAAAGAGTATGAGCTTTGGAGCCAGGAAGATCTAGGTTCAAATCCTGGCTCTTCTACTTCCTGTGTGACTTTGGATTAGTTACTTAGCCTATCTGTGCCTCTGCATGTTGTCCATAAAACAAGAATTATAATATTTATCTTGTAGAAATGTTAGAGTTACATGAGGTAGGTACCTAGGACATAGTAGGTATTGAACAAATGTTAAGTATTTTTCATAACAATTCCTCCATATTCCAGAAAAGCCTTTAAGGAGTTGGTATCACATGAATTCATTAAATGTAAAACTATGTTCATTTAAATATTCATGAACTTTTTTCCCTTCAAGACAAAAACAAAAGCAAATACGCTTGTCCTTAGCTTCTAGGAGCAAGTAATTATGCATACATTATTTGTTGTTCTTTTTTTTTTTAACCTTTTATTAAACATACCAAAAAATTCGGCGCCTGGGTGTCTCAGTCAATTAAGCCTCCGACTTCGGTTCAGGTGGTGATCTTGTGGTCCATGAGTTCAAGCCCGGGGTCGGGCTCTGTGCTGACAGCTCAGAGCCTGGAGCCTGCTTTGGATTCTGCGTCTCCCTCTCTCTCTGCCCCTCCTCCACTCGTGCTCTGTCTCTCAAGAATGAAGAAACATTAAAAAATTTAAAAAAAATACCCAAAGTAAATGGTATAATTATTCTCCATATTATGTTTTAGCTACACCTCACTTTTCTTCCTCCCCAGCTGGACACTTTTAAAGCAAATCCCAGACGTATATATCATTTCATCCATAAATACACTGACGTATATCCTCAGAGATAAGAACTCTTTTTTTATATAACCTATAACCATAACACCATTACGTCACCTAAAAAAGATGAATATCAGGGGCGCCTGGGTGGCTCAGTCGGTTAAGCGGCCGACTTCGGCTCAGGTCACGATCTCATGGTCTGTGAGTTCGAGCCCTGCGTCGGGCTCTGTGCTGATGGCTCAGAGCCTGGAACTTGCTTTGGATTCTGTGTCTCCCTCTCTCTCTGCCCTTCCCCTGCTCACGTTCTGTCTCTATGTCTCTCAAAAATAAATAAATGTTAAAAAATATTAAAAAAAGATGAATATCTATATTTCGATATGATGCACTATTCAGTCAGCATTCAGATTTTGCTGATTGTCTCATAAATGCCTTTTTCCAGTTGGTTTGTTTGAATCAGGGTCAAACACGGCCAACCATTGCATCTGGTTGGTATGTCTCTTAAATCTCTTTTACTCTGTAACCGTTTCTCCTCTCCTCCTTTTTCATGGCTGTTTATTTTTCAAAGAAACACGATAATTTGTCACAGTCTCCCCTGCCCACCGGACCGGCCAGCCGCATCACGTAGGGGTGGTTGCTCAGCACGCCACGCCCGTCTGTCGCCTCTGTTTTCTGTCGTGTGGTAGGTACCTCGGCAGGCCCGGTCAGATTCGGGTTTGCAGTTCTGCAAGGCTGAATCAGCAGTGGTGCTGTGTACTTCTGATGCATCTCAGGGTTGTCTCTCTTTTTGCGATCTTAAGATTATTCAGTAGGAAAAAAAATAAAAATATGAAATCTTAAAAAAAAAAAAAAAAAGACGACTCAGACGATTCAGGCCCTGTCTCCTGTGTCCTAGCTCCAGCTATTACGAAATTTTCTATCCGCCTCTCATCTAGTGGTTTTAGTAACCACTCCTGATGACACTAAGTCCCTTATTTCACCAGATGCTTCCAAATGATGCTTCCCTAAATCTGCTATTGTTGCTGCATTTGTGAGCTGGAATTATTTTATAAAGAAGAACCTCTCTGGCTGACTGTTTTGCTTCCCTGAAATATAATTTATATAGAAAAGGCAGGATAAATGCTTGAATCTTGCTCTTAATTCCCATTTTTCACGCAGGGTCCCCTCATTTCCTCCAAAGGTGTCCAAAAAGGTTTCATTTTGCTTTGAGTATCATTATGAACTCATGGATCTTACCATATATGACATGTTTTAAGTCACTCTTGTCGTCATTCTTTTGGTGATCAATTGTCACACCTTGGCCAGTGGGAGCCCAGACTCCAGAGTCTAACCTGACCCTAATATTCTTTAAAGGTGTTCAAGGCTCATCTTGTATATTTCCTACCCCAGATCTGGAACTAGCCATTTCTTTCAGGAGTACTGGTCCTTTGCATGGGAAAATGGTGTATCATTGCATTTGAGGCAGTGGAGTATTGTAAACATTTTGCTGTTTGCCATTTGATGGAATTAATCCGTTTCTATTAATTTTCTATCACCTTCTTCTCTACTTCTCTTTAGTCTGTAGTGTTGATTCACTTGTGGAGAAGTGCAGGGTACAGCCGTCCTATTCTGTGTGGGAATGTCGGGAAGGTCCTAGGACCTCTGCTCTGCTAATTCCTGCGGAGCCAAAGCCCTGTAGGGCAGAGCTCTGAGTCAGAACCAAGGCCGGCGCTTCAGCGGAGGCTGGCATGGTGTAAGTTCGAGGGTCCCAAGATCGGTAACGCGTCTAGTCACCACTCTGCTTCCAGGCTAGATCTCAGCAAAGATAGAAGCAGCATTGCCTGACTTTCTAATAATTAAAATTCTCCAGAGTTAGAAGTCCATATTTAAGCATGTAGCAGTGTGCTATATGGAACCACAAAAGAACTCTAGGGTCATTTAAGAGAAACCTAAATTGAGCGAAACTTAGCAAGAAGTAGGAGGACTGACTTAAGGACCCAAGCTGTGTTTTATGTGTGTTCGAAACCAGAGCTTAACAACAAAACCACACCTGGATTGCAGAGCGTTTGGCACACTGCCAGGCACTTCCTCCTTGACCTGTGAGCTGTGCCAGGATGGGAGGAAAAAAGACACTCAACTCGAATTTCACCTGCAAGGGCTTGAGCTACTTGGATATGTCTATTTATTTGGAATTGGTTCTGTTCTTTCTTTGATGCTGGTATATACTTAAATAAAAAACTTTTTTAGCTGACGTTTTTTAATTGTACAGAAGCCAAAATATCAAACCTGTAGTAGCGAGAAAAGGTGACACCTTAAGTAATGATACTTAATCAAGGGATTATGCATTCCTCCTGGGCTCCAGCCTGGAAAAATGTCTTGTTTCAGTGGGTACAACGTTGCTGTTATAAACACCATACTGCCTAAAAAGACCTAGTCCGGGAAGAAATTTTTTAAAAGCAAATACTTAATGTCAAAGTTGTAAATCTAGAGTAAAACCCAAGGACAGTTTTATTTTCAGATGAAGGGATAGAATCTAAGAGGCTTAGTTATAAGTGTTCAGTAGTTTTCATATGATATCCCTCCTCTAGGTAATGTTTGGATTCATACCTGTCTGTGCACGCCTGTGTGTGTGTGTACTTTGTCCCTCCACCCTTGACAAAAGTCCTTAATCAGGCCAGGTTCCCAAACTGCAGAGGAAAATTGTGTTATCTTAAGGTTCTTCTGAGTCAGCACTTTTTAAGCTTGTTTCTTTATTTACTTAGAGAGAGAGAGAGAATCCCAAGCAGGGCCGCACTGGCAGCACAGAGCCCGATGCAGGGCTTGAATTCATGAACTGTGAGATCATGACCGGAGCCAAAACCAAGAGTTGGAAGCTTAACCGACTGAGCCACCCAGGCAACCCCGGGTCAGCATTTTTAAGGACACTTATCTTTGTGGGATTAGAATGCCAGAACCCGTTCATTCTTTCCTTCAGCTCTAGCACATTCATTATGACCCCGAGATAGCCTCACATCCCACAGGGGCTGTCCTTACCAGTGTCAGGCCTCCATGGGACTGAGTCATTATGCACACAGATTAAATTAGATGCATCACAAAGGGAAGAAAGTTATCCTTCTGGAAAAGGCTGTGAATGTGAACTTTGATATACAGTTCTGAAAGTTGGGGCTATATACTTTACAACCTGTACATGTTCCTCATCATTCTGAAAAATTAAATATTGCTAAACAGGAGGGAAGAGGTGCAGAGATGCCATTTTAATTTAAAATAATTGAGAGGAGGGGCATGTGAGTGGCTCAGTCACTTAAGCGTCCAGCTCGTGATTTTGGCTCAGGTCATGATCTCACAGTTCGTGGGATTGAGCCCCACAGTGGGTTCTGTGCTGGCAGTGCGGAGCCTGCTTGGGATTCTCTCTCCCTCTCACTCTGCCCCTCCCCTGCCGTGCATGCATGTTCTCTCTCTCTCTGTCTCTCTCAAAATAAAGAAATAAATGCTAAAAATAAATGAGGGAAGCAAATGATCGAGTCTCAAAGCAAGCTGCCCTGAAGTGAAAGGAGGATGATACTACTTTCTTACATTGATTAATTTTTATAGTTTACAAAGTCAGCATGTGTCCTGCTTCACATGGGATGCGCCTGCCTCCAGATGTGTAGGCCAGACAGGTACTGGAATCTCATCTTAATGATTCTGAGACCGAGTTCAGAAAGGTTAAGTGACTCCTGACAGAGCCAGTATTAGAACACGGATCTGGGATTAAAAGCCAGTTGAAGGAGCACCTACCGTGTTCAGGGCACTGCAGACTCGGAAATTAATAGGAATGGTTTCTTACCCGTGAAGAACAGTCGAGACGTACATGTTTTCTCAGAAGCTCATCACTGGAGACATCTGTCCTTCCCGGTGACAGATTTCCTGCCAGGCCACCCCTTCCCCCTCAGGAGCCCACTTAGGCCCTTGCCCCGAGGTAGCCTCTCCTCCACCCTTCACCTCCAGGCCCTGTTCTACTCTGCCTTTGCTCCTTGTGTTGGAAATAGATGCCAGTTGATTGTATTCTCTTTTCTAGTTCTGGAATTTCCATTGGTTGATTTCTTTGCTGAGGGTTCCTATTTTTTTATTCGTTTCGATGAAATATGTCCCTTTAGTTCATTGCAACACACCCTTTAAAATCCTTATCTGCCAAGTCCAACATCTGGCTCATCTTGGGATTGGTTTCTACCGATGATCTTTTTTTTTAAGACTGGGTCACATTTCTCTGATTCTTTTTGTGTCTCTGATTTTGGATTATATCCTGGACATTGTCTTTCTACAGACTCGGGATTGTGTTTTATTTCTCTGAAGAATTGTGGTGTTTTGCTACAGCAGACAATAAATTTGGTTGGACTCAAACTGCACACTCTCCATCTTGAGCAAAAACATCACTTCAGTTCTTCTGTCTCTAGCAGGGCAGCTTTGCACGCTTGCCACGTGCATGGTCCCAGAGTCAGCCACAGGCCAGGGCAAGTGCACATTGGAATTTGACTTTTTTCCTTTCTAGAATTCTCTCCTCACTTTCCAGTGACTAGAGTGACGCTGACCTCTGTCCTCTGGTTCTTCAGGCCGAAAACCGGGTTCTCATCTCACGTTGAGCTATCCTCTGTGCCATTGATTTTGGCCTTCCCTGAAGCTAAACAAGAAAGTCAAGAAAATGAGAAAGTCACTGGACACCATCCTTTCTTTCAAGATTCAGTCCTCCTCTCCCCAGTACCACCTGATGAACCTAAATGCCTTCAGGTCATTGCTTGGAGGGAGGCAGAAGGTCAAGAGTTAGTAATTTTTACCTAAGAGATGGTTGCGTCCAGCAGGACACCGTCTCTTCTACTGCATTATGCCTCTCTTTGTTAGCTTTTATTTGCGCAAAGGGTCCACCACTGAAAAACAAGAACAAAAGTTTGAAAATTGACTGTATTTATCCAATTTCTAGCCAGATTTCAGATCTCTAACATCACTTTTCAGGGACCTGCATGTCCAGCCTTTGTCGTGCCCTCCTTCCTCTGTGGTTTCTCTCCCCAGTTCTCAGCTTCCCAAGGCCCAACAAAAGCTCTTTGTCCAACTCTCCTCGATGGCAGAATTTAACCAAAGCTCTTCAGAGGGAAAAGCTGGTGGGATTCCAGCAGCTAAGTGTTGCCTTTCTTTGATGAACATTTTAAATGGTTGCTTTTGGTGAAGAGGATGATAAAAGGAGGAAGTTTGCCACTGAGCCTTTATTTTGACTTCTTGTTGACACTCAGAAGAGCCTGATTAGCCTGGTGTCTGCCTAGATGCATGTAGCATTCTGGAACTGAACCGAGGAAGGCCATCGGCCCAGAACATCTGCTACCCCGCAGGCCTGCTCAGGAAGGAGGCAGGAAGATGACGTAGGTGGTGCGCACCTTGTGGTTGTATTAGAAGATGACCCGAAGGACTGTGGTTTGGGTCCAGATATGATGAGACTTTTGGGACATCCTATTGTGTAAACAAACTAAAGATCGTAGAGGAAAACTACCATCACATGGACAATGGCTATGGAAATGGGAGCCCTCGGTCCTACTCTGAATTCGGCTTCTAGCTCCATACCCCAGAAGTCCCCTCGCCTTCCTGCCAATCTTTCCATCGGAAAGGATGGGTTTCTAGGGTCGTCTGCAAACTAAGTGGAGAAAATATACCGTGAAGGCCTGTGGAGAAAAACGAAGTCATAGAGGCCGAGAGTGATTTGTTTACAGAGATGGCAGGGAGTATGGAAAAGAAGTCGCTGCTTTTTTCCTTCATGTCAGGCACTCATCCTTTCCTGATGTCTTCAGGGTTTATCTCCAAAAGCGTATCATTCCCCTCTGTCCTTCTGAAGAGCAGAGTTTTAAGTGTTTCCTTGTGCCAACAAAAACTGCTGTACGGTATTTTGAGTCCGCTCATTCCCTGATAAGATCTGTAACCTATTTGTGCATTACTGGCTCTTTACCACTCACTCTCCTAGTAAGAACACAGAAAATAAAAGTGAAATGTACTCTCCAGTGTTCCTTTTTAATTTGTTCTCTCTCTCTCTCTCTTTTTTTTTAAGAGTCAAAAGCAACAAATGCTACTGTGGACGCCCGGTCATTTTCTGTCAGGAAGACGAATGACATATTTGAACCACTCCCAGCGGAGGAACATGAAGAGAAAAACGGGAGTGGAGTCCCTGAAAACATATTAAACTCCATCAACAGAAGCCGTCCTCCTGAAACACTGATCCCTGAGTCCTTCTCGAGAGGTGCCTCACAGTATCTGACCGGCATCTGGCTGACGCTTTTTATCCCCTCCGTCTACACTGGCGTGTTCGTCATAAGCCTTCCTCTGAATGTCATGGCCATCCTTGTGTTCGTCCTGAAGATGAAGATCAAGAAGCCTGCCGTGGTGTACATGTTGCATCTGGCCACGGCGGACGTGCTCTTTGTGTCAGTGCTCCCGTTCAAGATCAGCTACTACTTCTCCGGCAGTGATTGGAAATTTGGGTCCGAGATGTGTCGCTTCGTCACCGCAGCCTTTTACTGTAACATGTACGCCTCCATCATGCTCATGACAGTCATTAGCATCGACCGGTTTTTGGCTGTGGTGTACCCCATCCAGTCCCTCTCCTGGCGCACTCTGGGAAGGGCCTCCTTCACTTGTCTGGCCATCTGGGGTATGGCCATCGCCGGGGTGATGCCTCTCCTCCTCAAGGAGCAAACCGTCCAGCTGCCGGGGCTCAACGTAACCACCTGCCATGACGTGCTCGATGAAACCATGCTCAGAGACTTCTATGCCTATTACTTCTCGGCCTTTTCTGCTGTTTTCTTCTTTGTGCCACTGATCATTTCCACAATCTGTTATGTGTCTATCATTCGATGTCTCAGCTCCTCCGCCGTTGCCAACCGGAACAAGAAGTCGCGGGCTTTGTTCCTGTCGCTGGCCGTCTTCTGCATCTTCATCATTTGCTTTGGACCCACAAACGTCCTCCTGATTGTGCATTACTCGTTCCTTTCTCACGATTCCATGGCAGAGGCTGCCTACTTTGCCTACCTCCTGTGTGCCTGCGTTAGCAGCATAAGCTGTTGCATTGATCCCTTGATTTACTATTACGCCTCCTCCGAGTGCCAGAGGTACCTCTACAGTATCTTATGCTGCAAAGAAAGTTCTGATCCCAGCAGCTGTAACAGCAGCGGTCAGTTGATGGCCAGTAAAATGGATACTTGCTCTAGTAACCTCAATAACAGCATATACAAAAAGCTCTTAACTTAGGAAAAGGGAATGCCAGTGAGTTGAAAAGAACAGATTAAAAAAGTGAGGAACCTGAGGGTTCTCTTAGTCCCTGCCAAAAAGGTATTTGCAATCAAAAGCAACACATCTATAATTTGCATGCCTCTTTCTTATGAGAGCCATTAATCATATCTATTAGTTATAGGAAAAGATAACAAGAATAGAAAACAGTGTTATTCCAAGAGAGTATTGCCAGTGCTGCAATAATACTGAATGTCATTTTTGATATATTTAGGTGACTTACTATATGTGTGTGTGTGTGTGTGTGCGCGCGCGCATATGTATGTATATATGTATACATACACACACACGTATTTGTATCACTTGGAGTGCAGTATAGAAGAGGCACCTTGAAACCCTCTGTTTTTCCCCCCAGAGATTAAAGGAAATAAACCCTAGTTTTCTGATTTAATGTGCAGAGTGTAGGTTGGTGGATGAACGTCTGAAGATGGTCATCCATAGGGAGGGATGGTTTGGACTTACACGGCTTTTGCGAATAAGTGTACTTTGAAATTGCTCAACAGCAGTGTTTAAGTTACTAACAGATAAGACTTAGCACTATCTGTGTGTAGAAAAAGTTCTACTGTTTTTCATTTTAAACATATTAAAGTTTGAATTCTTTAAATTATGAAAACAGATGATATGGGTAGTATTTTTGATGTTTTATACTCTATGTATGTAAACCAAGAATGAGCATAGGTCCCACGAGTGACCTTACATTGGCTTTCAAAGCAGCCGGCCCCAGATGGACAACTCCAAGCAATAGATACAAAACAGGGCCATTTCAGACACGGACTGGTCAGCAGCACTCCAGCTGAGCCTCCCAGAGATCAGAACCGGGACCACCACAGTTACTTTCTCCTGCAGTTCCCTCAAGGGTCGGCTGGGAACTCTCTCGTTTATTAGAATTTGGCAAAGTAGGTTGTGCTCTCCCAGGAGATAATGAATATAAAAGACTTTTCTCTGCCTATTTTAAGAACAGAGAAAGAAGTCACATTCACTTCCATCAATTATCTCACAAGGCCATTCTCAGATGGAAACATTCACAGAGCAAACATGAACACACATTTCGTGCTCTGGGCACAATGATGGGTGCTGGGCATACAGAGTTGACTACGACTGAGACCTGCCCTCAAGAAGAACGAAGTAGCCTGATACAGAGTGTGGTATGTGTATGTTAAGTAAATATGTCCTCATCTAAAGAAGCTTTTTTAGCCTGGTGTCACCATGCAGGTTTCATACAAGCAAGGATTGTCAGTTGAAGAACTTTGAACATTTGGGTTACTATTTCCTGTGGTTATAACTTGAGATGAAAACATAACACAGTACAGGAATTGCATTTTTAAAAAATAAGTCCTCCATTCTACATCGATTGGACACTTTACACGTTTTCAAAATTAAATCAAAAAATTTTTAAAGAATCAGTTATGCCAGTTTGATGGGAAATAACAGAGGAAAATGAAATTGACTTTGAAATCTAAGAAAATCATTCTTTATTTTCCACTTACTTTTTTAAGAGCTAACGAGATGATTTTAAAAGCATTTTTTAACCCTGTGATTCATATCAAGTACAGAAAATCCTCATGGATTTGAGAAAATAATTTGAAAATTAGGTTGAATATTTTTTTTCCTTATGGAGCAATGTTGGCCCTTTAGACAAACAAAAAGTGTAAAAAAGTTTCAAGGCAAATGTTTACCTATTCAAGGAGCAAACTCTTTCCAAATGCCATAGAATAATTTACATAAAAGACCATAGTGTAAGTATAAGCTAACATCGATTTTATTTTTCTAGCATTGATTTTATTAGTTACTGTATTTTATCCAACTCAGTGGAGATTTACTTGTTTGTTCAATCTGAAATATTAATATACCTCTGACTTTATATGACTATCATTACTATATTATCAGTCTTACTTGTCATTCTTTTTATGTTCTCTCTTTTTAAAAAATGTACATAACCTATATTAATAAACATGAAAGTTTGCTTGGTATTTGTTTGGAATAAATTTCGACTGTATCTCCCAGGGCCCTGGCAGGGAGGCCAGTCTTACGGTTTAGCTGAAGAGTATTTAATGAAGACGTGATGTGCAGAGATGCGGACAGGGTCAAGGGAATCAACGGGGGATGAAGCACCCCAGTGGCTGGCGGTTCAGAGATGCCATGACCACCCCAAGGCTAACGGGGGTGGAGGACGGAATACTCTGACCTCCTTTCCCTCAACCCTCTGACCCCTCACTGGTGGTGCCTCCTGGTCTTGCTTCTGGTCTTAACCTAAACTCAGAGGTCAAGGGAACCTGGGTGGCCTAGTCCATCAAGGTCTGCTTCTTGGAGCATGGAGAATGGAAGAACAAAGGCATTGAATGTTGAGCTTTCTGTATCTTTTTTTATTATTATTATTCCTTCTTAGGAAGACTGAAGGTTGTATCATTGAGAATATGTTCAGATTCCTGGGTTGTAGGCATCATGAACAGAATCTGCAGTTTTTTCCTAGTGAAGACAGAAACAAATGAAATGTCAGAGCCAGTAGGATTTATTGAAACCCCAAAGACTGCCCTTGAGTGACAGTCCTCTGCCATCTAATGCTCCCTGGGGCGGGGCAAGGAGGCAGGAGCGGGGAATTAAAAGCAAAATAGTAAGTACCTCTGGGAGTTGGAAATCAGTAAGAAAAATTCTAATAACATTTCTACATTCATCATCAACAGAAAAATTTTTTCAACTGAATAAGAATTCTGTTAGCACACAGAATTTTTAAGTTAATATGCGAGCTTCAGTTTCTGAGGCCCAGACGCTCCACAAATGTTTCCGGATTGGATATATTGAAGTAGGCCCAGCTCATGGCCACCAGAAAGAGGATCCCTGCGCTAAACAGAAAGCAACCTTTAAACTCTTCTATCATGGGGGCGCCTGGGTGGCTCAGTTGGTGAGGCGTCCGACTTCAGCTCAGGTCATGACCTCGCAGTCTGTGAGCTCGAGCCCCACATCAGGCTCTGTGCTGACAGCTCAGAGCCTGGAGCCTGCTTCGGATTCTGTGTCCCTTTCTCGCCCTGCCCCTACCCCACTCATGCTCTGTCTCTCTCTACTCAAGAATAAATAAAACATTAAGAAAAAAGAAGAAAAAGAAAAGAAACTCTTCTATTGTTATTGTTCAAAATATGTTTGAAGTCAAAACAACACATGTGAGTTTTCTTTTTTTTTGAAATCTTTTTAAGTTTATGTATTTATTTTCAGAGAGACAAAGACTGCCTGAGTCGGGGAGGGCCAGAGAGGGAAACAGAGAATCCCCAGCAGGCTCTGCACTCGAACTCACAAAACGGTGACAACATGACCTGAGCCAAAACCAAGAGTCAGACGCTTAACTGACTGAGCCACCGAGGCACCCCTGAATTTTCTTAACGCAAAAATGTTTGTTTTTTCCCACCAAGTCAGAAATAGGATTTTTAAGGAAATAGAATATTTGGCTGTTGATTATAAATGTGGAAAATTTGAGGTTATACATACGAATGTAAGAAATTTTTTTTAATGTCAGCATATCCTTCAGAAGTCTTGAGCTCTGCGAGCAAGTGGAAAAAGTTAAGCAGTGTTTATGACCAAGCTTTTCAAGTGTGCGAGGCCCGGACCCTCCACTAGAAGCTTATCTTCCCCCAGGTGTCATAAAAATTAAGGGGGGAAGCAGTCATTAATTTCCTGGCAGACGTGGCCTTGCTGTGTGGCTATTCCTGTCAACATTATTAGACCAAATGTGTGTGGAGAGTAACTCAGGACCCACCTGAGTTTTCTGAGGGAGGTGTGGTGAAGGGAGCCACAGCCCAACAGAGAGAAGGGATGCTCCAATGCAGTGATTCTGAGGCCTTGAGACCTTTTTGGGGGATGTACGAAGTCAAACCTACCTTAAAACACTGACATGCTAGTCTTTTCTTGCACCGATTGTCTCACTCCCATACAGTTGTTTTCCAGAGGCTGCGTGACACGTGATATTGCAACAGCCCGAAGGCAGAGACAGTTCAGAAAATCTGTCTTCTATCAAACGAGCCATTAAGGAAATTTACCAAAAACAGAAAACTGTGCAGCTGTCCTCAGGAAATCATTGCTCATTTGGGGCAGAAAAACTTGTTGTAAAAAAACATGTGCCATGGATTTATTGGGTTTTTTAAGTGAAAGAAATATTTTCAGAAGTTCTCCATTTTAATGTCTAATCTGGTACGTGTTGGTGGATAGCATCAGTGGTTTGCCGTTGATCTCCAGAGAAAGAAAAAAGGTCTTGAGTGGTAGCTTTTGCCTGCTTCCATAGTGTAAATACTCCCCTCAGCTGCCAATTTCAAGCTTCCAGCGGTTTAACAGTTGCCTTCAAAAATTCCTGAGTACGGAACTCTGATAACAAGCTGACTCCAACACACCCCCGGACATAACCTACTTCAGTGAAAAATCTTTAGGGTCCTCAATACTTCTTAAGTGTATCAAGGTATCCTCAGCTGAAAAAGCTTGAGAATCCTGTTCTTCTGCAAGATTTCCCAACTTTATTGCCTTCAAGAAGACACAGAAATCGGTCATAATCGCGGGGCACCTGGGTGGCTGAGTGTGTTGAGTGTCTGGCTCTTGGTTTCCGTTCAGGTCGTGATCTCACGATTCGTGACTTCGAGCCCTTCCTCAGGTTCTGCACTGACAGTGAGGAGCCTGCTTGGGATTCTCTGTCTTTCCCTCTCTCTGATGCACATGCGCGCGTGCACTCTCTCTCTCTCAATAAATAAATAGAACTTCAAAAAAAAAAAAAAGAAATCAGTCATAATTAGAAAGCGCTTATAAGGGCAAACAGTTGGCTCACAGCCGCAAGCCACCACATTGAGTTCCTGGCAGCCTCACGGCTGAGGGGATCAGTACCTTACAGCAACGGCAACGGCCTCGAGGCAGCAGGTCCGGGGTGGCTTAGAAGTTAGCAAGCTTTGTGTGAGGTCTCTTTCCACCAGCTGCTATGAACCGTCCCGGGCAGCATCACTAAAGTGAGCGTCAGGCTCCATACTTCTTGTCATGGGGACTGTGGGTCTTCTGGAAACACAGAAAACCAGAGGTCAGATTCAGCAGCCTCTTGGAATTCAGATAACACAGTATGTTTTTAACCAGCTGCCTATATGCTCATCCCTTCAGGAAATGACTCAGAAGCACTGTGGAGATAAGCTTTGAAAGCTGCATTTATAGCCTGAACACATCAGGTGTGGCAGGGCCAGTTGGCCTGTTTTGCCCATTTTAATAACCACAATATTGGGCCTTTTTAGCATGCTGCTGTGTGACCCATGCAGGGAAGTGAGAACATGAGCGAGGGTGGGATAGGCAATACTGTGATGCGTTTAAGAACAAGACCCTGGGGGGCGCCAGGGTGGGGGGGGCTCAGATGGTTAAATGTCTGACTTCAGCTCAGGACATGATCTCACAGTTCGTGGGTTCGAGCCCCACATTGGACTCTGTGCGGACAGCTCAGAGCTTGGAGCCTGCTTCACATTCTGTGACTCCCTCTCTCTGCCCCTCCCCTGCTCATACTCTGTGTCTCTCTCAAAATATTAAATAAACATTTAAAAAAAAACAAAAAAAACCAAGACCCTGGGATGCCTGGCTGGCTCAACATTGGGGCAATTTTAACGCAGCAGTAGCATAAGTGCTTAATCAAAATTTGTTTCAGGCACTCTCTCTCTTACTGTGTTTTATTCTCCACTCTTGGGTTCTTTCCTAGGGGGAAAGATAGCTTAAAAGGCTTTAATCTCATAAAGCATGAGACTCTTGATCTCAGGGCCTGAGTTCAAACCCCAAGTTGGGCCTAGAGTTTACTTAGGGGAAAAAAAAAAGACATCAGTTGTTCTGTGTGTTTTCGTTGTTTTGTTTCCTGTCCCAAGATATATAATTGCTCTTGAAATTGGCCTACATGATACCAAAAAATAATTTATTTGATGTATCACTGTTTTCCAGGAGCTAACCAGGTTTTGGATTTAATCATAATATAGAATGCTTCATTAAGAAGCATGGATTTTGAAGACCTCACATCTTGGGGTTTTAGCACCTCTGCCTTGTTAGAAGGAAGTTTTGGAAGCTTTAGGTCAGTTCTCATCTCTGGCTGCACATGGAGTCGTTGGAGGGCAGCTAAACAATTCTCTTGTTCACTCCCTACCCTTGACCAACATGAATGAGAACCTTTGGGGTGGGGCCTGGGCGTCCCTATTGTTTTCAAGCCCCGAGGAGATTCTAATAGGCAAGCCAGAGTTCATACCACTGCTTCAGGAGAGTGCTTCTTGGGGAGCCTGTCCAGCTTAGTCTTTAGAGTGTGTGACTCTTGTTTTCGGAGTTGTGGGTTCAAGTCCCACACTGTGCATAGAGATTACAGGGGGGAAATAGTGCTTCTTGGGGCGCCTGGGTGGCTCAGTCGGTTGAGCATCCAACTCTTGATTTTGGCTCACATCACGATCCTAGAGTCATGGGATCAAGCCCCCCCATCGATGAGCGTGGAGCCTGCCTGGGATTCTCTCTCCACCTCTTTCTCTGCCCCTCTCCCGAGTCACATGCATGCTCCCTTTCCTGAGCTCTCTCTCTCAAAAAAAAGTGTTCTTTAAAAGTGCTTCTCAAATTTCACAAGCATTCAAATTATCTGGGGAGTCGTCTTAACTGCAGTGGTCTGGGGTGGGATCTGCGGGTCTTCCCGAGTTCCCAGGTGACATTGACATGGATGTTGACATGGTGGCTCTTTGGACGGAACTTTGAGTACCAGGGCCCTGAGGCAAAATTCGGCCATGCTGGAGGTCCAGGCACTCAAAAACTTCAATTCTCATATCCTGAGAATCATTTTCTGAGGCATTTTTTTTAAAGAATTTTTTTCATGTTTGTTTATTTTTGAGATAGAGACAGATCGTGAGCGGGGAAGGGCAGAGAGAGAGGGAGACACAGAATCTGAAGCAGGTTCCAGGCTCTGAGCTGTCAGCACAGAGCCCGATGCGGGGCTTGAACTCACAAACCGCGAGATCATGACCTGAGCCCAAGTCGGATGCTTAACCGACCGGGCTCCCCCTGAGGCGTTTTGTTAATCGTGGTAACATTGGGGCAATTTTAACGCAGCAGTAGCATAAGTGCTTAATCAAAATTTGTTTCAGGCACTCTCTCTCTTACTGTGTTTTATTCTCCACTCTTGGGTTCTTTCCTAGGGGGAAAGATAGCTTAAAAGGCTTTAATCTCATACATAAAACCATTCCACAAGAGACTGGGGATTTAGAGTGGCGACTCCCAACTCTGTAAAGACAGTGCAGGGCAGATAGCAGCAGCGCCTGGGTACCAGAAAGCAGACGTTTCTCATTTCTGGGTCCGGCTGAAAAACGGTGACCTCGGGGACTTGCCGGGATCCTAGGAAGCATCAGGAGCTTTAGTCTTGAGGGTGCTGGAGTGAGTGGCCTTGGAAACCCTCAGACAAATGAGTCAGCCCAGGCGTCCTCCTGAGGGCCTCCGTGGCCCCCTGTGCCTGGAAGAACACAGAGGTGGGGAGGTCAATTCTAGTAATGTGCATTTGCAGCCTGTGCCCTAACCCTGGGATGATGTCTTCATTCTGGAAGCCCTTTTACAAGCTGAGGAAAAAAACTACTGAAGATAAAAAGAAGAACTATACCGTGCATGGGGAAAATGTCGTATCTCAGCAACAATCGAGTATCTGCCATTTCATACGAGAGAGCACTGGCTCCTGTCTAGTTAGCGGTGGATTGTTTTTTCTGTGACGGTTATAAGCAGCTTCCTAAGGACGAAAGACCAGAAGGAAACCAGAAAAACCAGCAAGAGTAAGATAGAGCTGGTGGGCTTGCTTTAGGAAAGCCATCTGAGAAAATGTCATCACCCTTCAGATACCCACACCCCTGGATCCAATTGTATGGCTTTTGGGAATCGGTCCTCAAGAGATCGCTTTAAGAAACAAAAAAAAGCAATAGACTTCCAGCTTTTAATAACATCCTTATGTGCATATTTGTAAGAGCCTGGAAACTCTAGATGCTCGACCCTAGAACACTGCTTCAAAAATGAGTACACTCATTTCAAATGGCAGGTATGGGGGCACCTGGGTGGCTCAGTTGGTTAAGCGTCCGACTTTGACTGAGGTCCTGATCTCTTGGTTTGGTTCATGAGTTCAAGTCCCGTATCAGGCTGCGTGCTCTCAGCACAGATCCCGATCCTCTGCCCTGTCCCCCCACCTCTCCCTCCCCCCTCCCCTGTGCGTTCTCTCTCTCTCTCTCTCTCTCAAAATAAATAAACTTAACATAAAATAAAATGGCATGTTTGATATGCATAGAACGGCACTGAGAAGTGCTTATAATATGTGATTTTTTAAAAAGCAAGGCACAATGATGTGTGTGCAGTGTGAAACCAACAGTATAGGAGGAAAACCCAGATCTGTGTGGGGTCTGTTAACAGAGGCTAATGGGAAATATAAATAGGGCTACTTTTTCCCTTTTATGTATTTCCTACCTCTTTCCCGAATAGGTACTACTTCTCTAACCAAAAAAAGCAATCATATTAAAACAAAACGAACCAAGGGGCCCCTGGGTGGCTCAGTCGGTTAAGCGTCTGACTCTTGATTTCAGCTCGGGTCATGAACTCACAGTTTGTGAGATGGAGCCTCCCTCCCTCCCCGGGACTCTGCATGGACAGTGCAAAGCCTGCTCGGGATTCTCCCTGTCTCTCTGCCCCTCCTCTGCTCACTCACTCTCTCTCGCGGTCTCTCTCTCTCTCTCAAAAATAAATAAGTAAAGCTTAAAAAAATCGAATAAACGGGGTAAAAAACCCTGTCACCACAGCCTTCTCTTCCCAAAGCACAAAGGTGTGTGGTGCTGCTCTCGTTGTCGGACAGACCCTCCTCAGCATCTCCTCGCCACCGTTAGTACTTCAGGCCTCAGTGTTATTCAATCAGGGGATAAGAACATGAGAAAATTCTGATTTTACATCCACATCTTATGTCTTCAAGATTATTCCAAACTTCCCTTGTGGAACCCGGAATGCTCTGAAACGTGAAAACATGAAAATGTCTTTAACCACCCAGACTCTAAAACCAGAAATATTTGTGTGTGCCACCATAGCTACCAGAATGTTCAACACAGGGGTGCCTAGGTGGCTCAGTCGGTTAAGTGTCCAGCTGCGGCTCGGGTCATGATCTCAAGGCTCATAAGTTCAAGTCCCATGTCGGGCTCTGTGCTGACAGCTCAGAGCCTGGAGCCTGCTTCAGATTCTGTGTCCCTCTCCCTTTCTGCCCCTCCCCCACTCATACTCTGCCTCTCGAAAACAAATAAACATTTAAAAATTAAAAAAAAATGTTCAACACAGCGTACATACATACATACATACATACACACACACACAACATACATAACAGAGCTGGACTTTTTCTTCTGACAGATTTATACTTACACCAAAGGGGCTGCGCATTTATTTCCCTGTGGAATTCATCATTCCTCGTCAAGCAGCAAACATTATTTTCCCAAAACAAAACAAAAACTTTATTTTAGCTGATTTCGTTACAGAATTATATTAGTCTTCTTATTCTTTAACTTAGGTCTATAGCCCACGTATTATTATCTAGTATTTGAAAAATCTGATTAATTCTGCCATCAACTCCTTTAAAAACAATACTAGAGCTTTATTTCTTTAACTTGCTTCTACCTTACTTGACCCCTGTTGTCGGGTACTTAATTTCACGTACTCCTTTCGTTCTTGTTGTCAAATTAAATGATCCGTTTGGTGAGAGTGAACCACGCGCCCACAGACTTGTTATCTCTGCACAGCGAGGGCAGCCTGGGTCCTTGAGAGAGCCACGCAGAAATGACAACACCGAGCAGTTCTCGAAACGGAATCCACAGAAGTTCTGTGAGCTGCTTGTGATCATGGACATTTCTGGGCTCCGCCCAATACCCTATAATCAGTATCTCTGCACTGGCGCCTGCACCGGCCACATTTATTCACAAGGGGCAGGGGTGTTTCTTCTGCACCCCCAACTTGAGAACCATAGAACTAATATTTTCAGAAAATCTCTGACCTACCGCGTTCTGTGGTCAGGAAGTAGCAAACCGCAGTTTATCTGTTAAAATGCTAGCGTTTTTCGTTATCCTGTAGATGATCATGTCTACTGCCAAGTTATTAGAGTACTAAGATTCTGTAGCTATTTCTCCCTAGACGTTGGCCCCAAATATCTGATTATATCCATTGAAAGATTTAGCCTTAATTGTTTCTTCCATTTACTTTGCCTTTTATGTGCAGAAATGGGTACCTTCTCCTCTGGAGATACCACTCCATGCTCTGTGTTCATGTAGGATTTTTAATGTATGTCTTTGAACGAGTAACCCTCATATGATTCACATTTCAAAAGAAAAGAAGAATGTACGATGAAAATTTCCCCTCACACCCCTGTTATCTCCTCAGAGGCAACCACAGTTAACAGCTTCTTGCATATCGTGTTGGATGTATTTAAAAAATAATCTGGGACAAAAGGAGATACATGATTGGCTATTTTAGTTCTCATTTATATCTTCGAGTTTTAAATTTTTTTTTAACATTTATTTATTTTTGAGACATAGAGACAAAGCATGACCAGGAGAAAGGCAGAGAGAGAAGGAGACACAGAATTCAAAGCAGGCTCCAGGCTCCGAGCTGTCAGCACAGAGCCCGACATGGGGCTTGAACTCACAGACCTCGAGATCATGACCTGAGTCGAAGTCGGCCGCTTAACCGACTGAGCCACCCAGGTGCCCCTATCTTTGAGTTTTAAAAACTCCTGTTGAAGGGGTGCCTGGCTGGCTCAGTTGGTAGAGCAAGTAACTCTTAATCTCAGAGTCCTGAGTTCAAGCCCCACCTTGGGCATGGAGCCTATTTTAAAAAATAATTAAATAAACAAACAAAAAACTCCTGTTGACATACAGGTATCAGTCAGGCATTGCGGCGTAACAAACAACACACGTCCCTCAGAGGCATGTAATAATAAGGATTTATTGCTCGTGCTCTGCAGTAGTCAAGTAGACAGTTCTGCTGACATATTCTGGGAATCTATTAGCTGATTTAGGAAAGCTTTGACTGGGGTGACTGGCATGACTTAACTGTGATCCATAGGTCTCTCACCTTCAAGCGTGGTAGTCCTGACATATTCTCATGACAATGGCAGAAGAGCAAAGAAAAGATGCAGGACATCTCGAGGTCTGGGATCGGAATTGGCATATCCTCCCCGCGGTCACATTCTCTTGGCCGAAGCAAGACACAAACCCATCCCAGATACAAGGGGATGGAGAAAGAGACACTGCCTCTTCAGTAAAAGGAATTTCCAAGTCTCCTGGCAAGCTCATGTCTGTAGAGAGTGAAGAACTGACTCTTCATTGTTGAAATCATACAATGTCTGAAAACTTCATGATGATCCTTAAAGAAATGGCTTAGCATTCAAATATGGTACTTTCATAACAACATGGCCATGATTGCCAAAGATTTTTAGTTGTTTAAATATTTTGCAGTATCAGCAGAAAGACTGTAAAGACGGGCCAAAGCCCCGGGTTCCAGACTCAGCTCGGTCCGCACATGTCCTGTGTGAAAGAGGAAAAGGTGAATACTGACCGAAGGGAAGTAGCTGAGGAAACATGAAAGATAGTGAACGCCTCAAGCCCTACCAAAGAAATTTGAAGATTTTTTAATTGAAGATTTGCTCTTAACTATCTGACTTCCTTCAACAGGGGTGCTGATGTAACAACGAGCCACTTGGGGAAAAGCAGGGTGGTCAAGTACGGTTTTCACCCTTCTCTGTCAACGTGTTTTTGAAGATTATTTTTAGCGTTTCAGTACTGATTCAGATCTTCGCATTTTTTAAATCAGAATAGTCATGCTCACAAAGTTACCCTTAAGAAAGGTTTATGAAACAAATGTCAGAGGTCAGACTGGTTTCTGCTTCCCATTTAACTTAATTTCAGTTGCTGTTTTGCTCATTTTAAAAAACAAACTTTGTTTCTTAATATAACACTGCCTCCGATGCTATCAGAGCCTCATCCAGATGTTTAAACAAATAACCTTTAAACTAGAATTTTCAAAGACTTTAATATGCCTACGGAATTACTTAGACATCGAATGACCCAACCGCATACATTACTACTGGCTGGCGTGTATAATGAGAAGAATGGAGCATTTCTCTCTGATAAGAGGCGCGAGGTAGGACTTGGTGACACACACTGATCAGGCCACATGTAGCTCAGGGAGTCTAGACAAACACTTCACAGATTGGAGCCTGTTCTGTAGGTTTGGAGATGGATTTGGCCGTATGGTAGCACTTGATGAAACAGGTACTTCCTTCGTAAATTGTCTCCTGCTGACATCAGACTGAAGCTACCCATACTCCCCGTATGCTGAGATACATACACACCGCATAAAGCATCATCTTACGTAAGTACATTCCTTCTCCGCTTTGTCCTTTCCCTGGGTCTACAGCATGCATGTGTCTCTTACGGTTTAGCTAAAGGGCCCCAAACCCTCCAGCTTCCTTTACAAGAAAGGCTGAACAAACCCGCCTTCCCAGGGCACCCAGACTGTGCAGCCTGCGGCTCAGCCACAGCCGCCATGGGGTATTGATCTCCGTCCAGTGGACTCCTGGAAACCAAGATGCAAACAGCCAAGAGAAGAAAACTCTGCCTTGTGGATCTGGCTATTGTTTAAGATTGTTCCGTTCTGGGACCTGGGAGAATTCAAAGGAAAATGCCTGATTGTCCCTCAGTAATCTATGAGCTGAATCGCTGATAGACAGAGGGAAGGAGGGAGGGGAAGAAGTGGGGTAGGGAGGAAGAATTATATATAAGAGCATACCCAGGGAAAAGGGCAGTGGTAGGAAAGGCACTTTGGTTTTGTATGTGCGCCTCATTTTTTGAGCAACACTGGAGAAAAAGTCTTGCTTCAAATATATAAGTGTTCACATCGTTGAAGCTTACCTTCCCGCATTAGTGTGAAGTTTTCCAGAGGCAGATCCTGAGACAGGGTGTGGGTACCAATGGTTTATCTTGGAAGTACAGGGAACACCTCTAGGGAAGTGGCCAAATGCTGCGGGACGGTACAGCAGCCACCAGAAGGTACACTATTAACTGAGTTAGCACAGAGGGTGACTGAAGCCCAAACTGGGGCAACTCTGGGAGCCCGTTGAGTGATCCCACTTGGGCACAGGAGCAGATGTGTTTATACACCAACATCTGCGGGGTATTGGCTGAGCACTGCTCCTAGGGTAGCCGGTACTCACTCCCCGGCACTTCTTGACCTCTGAGCAGGACCACATTTAGGAAAGGGACCTTCTGGTTTCGGTGAAAACCCTCCGTGTAGAGATGAACAGTTGGAAGTCAGCCAGAGGATAATGAATCAACACGATCCAAGAAATGCAAGCAGGGCGCCGACAGCATCTACTGTATTCTATTAATTCCGAAACTCACTTGAACCCTCATGAACTGCTTTAACACAGTACACGGAACGTAATTTAACCTTTTCTTTGTGGTTAAGCAGCATCATAAAGAGCGCTAGTTATTTTAGCCTGCTCCGGTAGAGCTACTGTTGAGGTGGTGGAATGATTTGCTTTCAACAACACGGTTGTAGGCCTCTGGAAACTTGTGTGAGCTCTTGCTTCTGCTTTTCCTAGTTCTCCTGGCTCTTCCTCTTCCTCCTGGGGGCAAGGTCGGATGCCTGCCAGCAGCAGCACTGCTACTTCCCGGCAATGGGCTCGAGTCTGCTGGGAGCCGGAAAGCAGAGACATGATCAAGTTTGTTGAAAGTGTAATTGAAAAACAGGAAAAGGATGGCCATATAGCCAAGAGATTCCCTGTGAGTGTTCTGAAAACGTTTTGTGTGTCATCTGGCTCATCGGAAACCATTCCTGCCTCTTCCTTAAAACTTGGCTCGAAGTCGTGACTTTATGGAAGAAATGACTTTGGGACAAGTACAGGGCCGCACTTTTGACGTGACCAAAGGGATTTCTTGTACAGAAATGCATCTGCCTTCTTGACTGAGGTCCAAACAAAAGCAGCTACTGTGCGTAATCACAGCAGAGACGTGTCACGGAGCCAAAGAGGGCCCCGGAAAGAGAGACTGGCTTTGTTACAGGCAAAGCACGAAGGACACACCTGAGTTATAAAGACACGTCTCGGAGAATCACTGGAGCCGTCTCTAAAAGCACACGATATGACATGGACTCCCGGGAAGTCATGTAGCAGAATCCATAGGTAGCCACGAAGAATTCATTTAAACGAGACCTAGACTCTCAAACTCGTTATTTACATACGAATGTTAGCAGAATCATAGGTTTCCATTACCCCCACTCACGTCAAAGAAGAGGGACATGCCAGCGAAACTACTCTCATGTGGCAGATAAATCTTACAAGCATCTCTAGACCATCTAGGAAAACAGATGTCAATTACAGCCTCATTGCCAGGGCAGCAAATGATCAAGTAAGACAACCTATGACAAGCCTCTATTTAGAGGTGAAAGGCCATGACAGAAATTTCTGAAGTCAACGTGTCTCATAAGACTCAGTTGTTCAAATAATACGTCCAGGGGCTCCTGGCTGGCTCCGTCAGTGGAGCACACAACTCTTGATCTTGGAGTTGTGAGTTTGAGTCCCACATTGGGTGTAGAGATTACTTAAAAATAAAATCTTAAAAAACAAAAAACATCCAAACACAAGTTGGTAATAATCGTAAACAATCACTACATCTCTACACTGAACAGGAGATCAAGATTGATTTCTGTAAATGGTGTCAGTTGAACAATTTATTGGATAACATTCTTAGAATTAGTTTGAATGTATAGAATTGGTATCTCGTCCTCTGCAGCTGTAGGGAACAGGTAATACCATCTCATTCTTCTCTTTCTGAATTTTTTTTTCCCTTTGGTCTACTAGTTCATTTAGAAGACTTGAAATTTTAAAGTTTAGACTGCAGAATATCCTTAGATTAGTTTATCAGGAAGCGTAAAGTCTGAAGAACTCAACTTTTGTTAGAAGTGATGTATTCAAAATTGAATAAGGGTTTGCAGTGTCCCAATGCAGAATTGATGTGGTTATTTTTTTTTGTTTTGGAACAAAATCATCAGTCATATTAAAGGTTAAGAGTCAAAGCTGCAAATTACCCCTCAGACACTAACCCAGTGTTACCCTGCCCAGAGGACAGGGTAGAAGATAGGGCGAGTCATGAGCAAGCGTAAGTCTCGTCAACCACAGCCTCCCACACAGTTTGCCATCAGCGGCAACTGCTTTCAACAGGAAAGACGGTGGCGACGGACGAGGTCAGTAGGTTGGGTGTATTGGTCGACTCTCTAGTCAGTTCTAAAATGATACCTAGGAAAAGCACAAAAAAGACTACCACACGTCTTTTTGGGGAGATGAAATCATTCTGGAACTACAGGTGATGGTTACACAACATTATGAATATACTAAACACCACTGAATTAGATATTTTTAAATGGTGACTTTTGTTGTGTGAATTTCATCTCAATAAAAATAAAATTGTAAAGAATAAAAGTTCAAGGGATCCTCATGCATCGCCGTGGTTGGGAGCCAGTAATCTAGGGGATTATTAGGAAGATTGGGCGTCAGGATACTAAGTTTTCCTTCTGCCTCAGGCTCTGATGTGGCTCCAGACAGCACTATTAACTGATCCTGTCATTATTTAAATGCTGATATTTTGCTCTTTGGGAATTTTTTGCATTCCTTTTGATTATTTTACAATATTTTACAATATTATATTGACATGTTATTTACTGTGATTACTGAGTCTTTTGCACTCCCCGAAATCTTGCGTGCTAATCCCAATCCCGAGGCTGAAGGAAACAGATGTAGGGAGTCCTCAGCATACGGCCGAGTTGAAACCATGGATGTGAATGAGATGGCAGGGGGAGAGAACATAGAGCAGAAAAGAGAGAATATTAAGGCCGGAGTTTTGGGGGAGACATTTGCTTTTAAGGGTGAGTAGAAAGAGAAAGAAAATCCATAAGAGAGACCTGGAGTCGAAGAAGGAGGAAAACCAGAAGGCAGGGCTGTGACAAAGACCAAGGCAGACAAGTTTCCGAGAGAGGATGTCAGATGCTCTAGAGGATTCTGATAGGATGCCATCCAGGAAAAGGTGTTTCATTGGGCAAGGGACTCGGGGTGGGCCATTCCCAGGACCTCTAGGGGCAGTGGCAGTGAGGTAGGAACAGAGAGGCCTTGGGAGAGAGAAGGAGGTCAGCATCTCCTAGTGACCACTCTGATGGGAAGAAGAGAAGGTGCTGGAAAAAGAGACAGAGTTGAATTGAGATTATAACATATTTTATGATGAAAAAGCTCTGAACTGGTTTGTGGAAAGAGAAAAAACAAAAACCTAGGGAAGGAGGAAGCTTCAAGGGATTGAGAAAATGAGGACCGTGGCTCTCGCTGAGGAGGGAAGAGAGAATGCAGGAGAAAGCAGAATGGACCTGAGGGAGAGAGTATGCACGTGCTTCTGTTTTCCTAAATGAACCTGCCACAGTTAGGATCCAAAATCTATAAAGAACTTACCAAACTCAACACCCAAAGAAACAAATAATTCAGTGAAGAAATGGGCAGAAGACATGAATAAACACATTTCCAAAGAAGACATCCAGATGGCCAAGAGACACAGGAAATGATGCTCAATGTCACTCATCACCAGGGAAACACAAATCAAAAACACACTGAGATACCACCTCACACTGGTCAGAGTGGCTAAAATGAACAACGCAGGAAACAGCAGATGTTGGTGATGATGCGGAGTACGCGGAGCCCTCTCGCAGTGCTGGTGGGAATGCAAACTGGTGCAGCCACTCTGGAAAACAGTGTGGAAGTGCCTCAAAAAATTAAAAATAGAACTATCCTATGACCCAGCAATTGCACTACTAGGTATTTATCCAAAGGATACAAAAATGCTAATTCGAAGTGACACACGCACCCCAATGTTTATAGCAGCGCTATTGACAATAGCCAAAGAATGGAAAGGGCCCAAATGTCCATCAACTGATGAATGGATAAAGAAGATGTATATACACATACACACATACAATGGACTGCTCAGGAATGAAAATGAATGAAATCTGGCCATTTGCAGCAACGTGGATGGAACTGGAGGGTATTCTGCTAAGTGAAATAAGTCAGTCAAAGACAGATATCATATGATTTCACTCATGTGTGGAATTTGAGAAACTTAACAGATGAACATAGGGGAAGGGAAGGAAAAATAAGATAAAAACTGAGAGGGAGACAAACCATAAGAGACTCTTAAATGCAGAGAACAAACTGAGGTTGATGGGGGTGAGGGGGCGGGAAATAGGGGACAGGCATTAAGGAGGGCACTTTTCGGGATGAATCACCGGGTTCTACTCCTGAAAGCAAGACTACACTGTCTATTAACTAACTTGAGAATTAAAAAAATAAATAAACAAATGAACCTGCCACACAAGCCCAGGCCCTAGAATTACCACAGATGTCCTCATTCTGCTCCTGAAGTCTCTCTGCGCTCTACCAACTCTTCCCACTTCCAGAACTCCTCATTCTTGGCTGTTCTGCTGTTGTGGCCTCTCCTGGGCCCCCATGTTGCAACAGGCCTCAGCTCTCACCACCCGCCCAGCCACGAGGATTACTGACCTAG
This sequence comes from Paguma larvata, assembly GCA_030068075.1. Lineage (NCBI taxonomy): Eukaryota > Metazoa > Chordata > Mammalia > Carnivora > Viverridae > Paguma > Paguma larvata. The sequence continues at coordinate 93,708,102 of CM057826.1, read as the reverse complement.
TGTAGGAATTGCTCTCTGGACTTTTATTTTTGTTGTTTCTCTTGGGAACTGCACCCTCACTTCACCTTAGAATCTGCTTGCCACGTTCCCAGGTGGGCAACACCCCGCTCTCAGGGCCCCAGGCCTTTTCTCAGTCGAGCCTGCTTGTCACCCAGCTCGTGCCTGGTGTGAGTGTGTATGTACTCGGTGTGACTTCACCCCCGAGGACCCCATTTCTCACCAAAGCAGAAGGCCCAGTAGTCATCTTGGTGCTGGGACAGACAGCAGCAAGGGAGGGGCCTGTGGAGAGCTTCCCGAGCTAGGATCAACAATCCAGTGCCCCAAGCACTGAGTCCGACCCAGAAATAGTAGGTTGGCTTTTCTCCCACACCGTTAAGAAAGAAATTGCAGCGCAGGAATTTAGGGTAGAAAGGATTTATGGGAGGGGATTAGCAAGTCCAGGGTCCTGGGTGGACCAGGGGTAAGGAAATGGAGGGGCAGATGAGAGGGTAAGTGAAATGGTTGCCACGGAGTCTGAACAAGTTCGAGAAATAAAGGAAGCAGGAGGGCTGACAGGCTGGGATGATGGGCAGGAGACAAGGGACATGGTGGTGACTGCAGGGTCAAAGAGGGACTTTGATGGGGAGGAAGGATGATGTGAACAACAAAGGCAAAAAGAAGAGTCCCACGTTTCAGAGGCGGAACAGTTGGGGACAAATAAGGTGGCATTGTAGACCCAGGAGTGGACTGTTGAAGGGACTGAGGTCAAAGGCCAGAAGCAGGGAAGGACCAGGGCACCTGGGTGGCTCAGTCAGTTAAGTGTCAGACTTTAGCTCAAGTAATGATCTCACGGTTTGTGGCCTCGAGCCTCACATCAGGCTCTGTACTGGCAGCTCAGAGCCTGGAGCCTGCTTCGGATTCTATGTCTCCCTCTCTCTCCGCCCCTCCCTGCTCATGCTCTGTCTCTCTTTGTCTCAAAAATAAATAAACACTGAAAAAAAAATTTTTAAAGAAGAAGAAGCAGGGAAGGAGCAAGGAGAGGCGAGGTTGGGTACTAACCCAACAGGCGCACAGGGGAGACAGTACCTGTAGCAGTTAAGTGTTCTTCACACTCACAGGGCTCACACTTTGAACTTCGTTTTCATCTTGACTAGTCCTGTGTCTTTGGGCAAGTCACTGAAGTTCATGGAGACTTGGCTTCCTAACGTATAAAACGGGAAGCGTAACACCTGCACTCACCACACTGTTTTCCGGATTAAAATGAGAAGATACCATGAAAAATCCAGTCCTGGGAAGATGGTGAGCTATGGTCAATACTGCTGCTCGTACAGACTTCCTTCCCCTGCCCCATAGAATAACAAACGCCGGATAAAATGTTCTGAAAGGATAGCTAAGAAAATCGTGGTGGATATTTTTAGCCACCAGCCCCACATCCATTCTTCTTTTTTTTCCTTCCTAATAGTTCTCTGATTCTTACCAAGTTTCGTAAAGCTCTCCGCACCCCACGCAGCCTGTGTGTTTCAAGCAAGGCTGATTCCTACGCCGGCCCCAGGAGTGGGTCTGGTCAATCTAAAAGTAATCCAGGCCCCTGGACCCAGGGGTTGCTCAGGACTAGGCGTGTGCCCTGATTCAGGCCAACGGCCAGCGATACACAAGGGAGGTCTCCTAGAAGTTTCTGGGAAAGAAGTTTCCTGGATTTTAGAAGGAAGATATATCTTCTCTTCCGCCACCTGTTACATCATATGCTTGTGAAGGCCGTGCTTTCAAACTGCTTTCAGTTTCATCTTTTTGAAGACTGAACGCAGCTCCAGTCGTGTTTGTCCTCAAGCCTAGTGGCTTCAAATAAGCAGAGAGAGGCCAAGGATTTCCTATCCCAGTATCCCACACACCTAAGGATAGACACAGGAGCTATGCTGAATAAATACGCATGTATTTTCCTTCCTTTCAAATAAAAAGAGAAGGCAAAGGGCGAGGGCCCTTTGCTGGGTCTGGATTCAGCTTCGTGCGTGCCTAGGGGTGAGCACACCATGACACCTGCTCTCCCCTGTCTCCTCACTGCGGCTCACGGACTCCCCCCGAGCAGCACCCGAGAGCAGTGCTGTTATTACTGCGTCTCCTCCACATGGTGACCAGGCGCTTCCAGAGCCCTGCCACCTACACTTAAATGAGGGACGGAGCCCTGACCTCAGAGACGGTCTAGGGCAAAGACCTCTTTATAGGTGGATTTGGGAAACTCAAGGTCACATAAACCAGTTAGTGAAAGCTAGCCGGTGGTGACAGGTGTTCTGGCTCTTGGTCCAGTGTTGTTCACTGTATTACACCCTTGTCCCGAAAACTGAACCAGGCTCATTTTCGAAGCAGCCAACCCGGCTTCCCATTGACAGCAGGAGCTCCCCTAGAAATACTTTGTCAAAGCCTTTTTTATAAATGGTATTTTCGTGGCACCTGGATGGCTCATTGGTTGAATGTCCAACTCTTGATTTCAGCCCAGGTCGTGATCCCAGGGTCGTGGGATTGAGCTCCGCACTGGGCTCTGCCCTGAGCATAGAGCCTACTTACGACTCTCTCTCCCTCTGTTCCTCCCCCACTCGCATGCACATCCCCTCTCTCTCTCTCTCTCTCTCTCTCTCTCCCCCAAATAAATAAATAAATATAAATATAGACACACATGTTGGTATTTTGAAATTATATTTTTAACATTAAAAATAAATAAAATGTCAAATTTTAAGCAAATAGAAGAACCTTTAGGGTACATGTCTTTATGTTTTCAGAGCAGTTCTGTGTGGTTTGGTTTCCTCATTAGTGAGAAGACGATCCCTCCACCTATAGAACTACACAGTGTGTGTGGTGTATGTGTGCGCGGGCTACAGTAGAACGCTATCTGCCTGAGGATCTCTGTACAGACCCACGACAGAGGCCATCAAACGACCGGTGTCAGAATGACCCAGAAGTCAGCAGCATCTCACGGCAGTGCCCAGGCAGAGAGTTCACTGTCAGATCAGGAACCATACACTAGAAGCACCTAGGTGGCTCTCTCAGTTCAGTGTCCGACTCTTGATCTCAGGGTCGTGAATTCAAGCCCTGGGTGGGGAGCCTGCTTTTAAAAAAACAACAACAACGCACACACCGAAGAATGTGATTTATTTCATCCTCCTTCCTGCTTCCACTAAGACTTAATACAAAACACCTGGGAGGAAGGAAGAGAGGGAGGATAGCAACTTTTGTTAGGTGAGAACTGTAAACTGACAGATATGGCCTAGTGTGTAGGTTTCATTTTTATAACATTTCCCGCACTTTGCACTTGGTAAACCCTCAAGCTGTCAATTCCTCTGTAAAACACATGGCAAAGCATCAAAAGTACCTGAGATCCGATCTACGTTGTGACACCCACAAAGACCTCAACATCCGGCTATCGCTTAGCTGGTGTTGAAACTGAACTCCTGGGTTCTCCGTCACTCTCCACCTGCTTTGTGGTGGATACGGACAGGGTTTCAAGTTGCACATCTGACAGACTCAGGCCAAGGTAAGATAGTGCGAACACAGAAAACTTCTGCCAAGATTCGTTTTTAAAGCAACGGGTTTCTGTCCCACAAACTGCATGTTGTTGCAAAGGTCATCCATCCACGGTCCAGAGGACACTTGGCTTTCTGTAAACCACTTTGCAGATGACCTAACTTAGGAAAGAATCTCATGCCCGGAGTCACTTTCTTTCAGGGAACACTTATTTAGCGTTTGAATGAGCTGGCTTCCCAGGAGGGCCGGTGGTTTAACCTTGACCTCTGTTCTGTTGTGGACTGGGGGTGTTCAGGCTATTAGTCTAACCTTTGAGGCCCTCTGTTAGGTTCTCAGGGTGCAGGCACCGAGTCCTGGGTCTCTCTGTCTCCCTCCACACTCTGGCTGTTGAAAGCTGCTAACATGTAAGCATACATCACACCCCCAGTTGAAATGACAGAAGACAAAATTTGGGGCGAGAGTCCAGACTGTAGAATTTGCGACTGTTGGTAACTAGCCAGAACGTGGGTTTGTTTGTTCATTGTGTGGGTCTAGGGTCAGGGGGCGATTTATGTTCATTTACTTGGTTTTCTTTCCTCATACAGAGTACCTTTTAGAGTTGGCATGGAGTCACATTGGGTATGTGGAGGGGCGACTCTTGTCGGAGGACTGCTGTAATGACAGCCTTTAAAAATGGCCACTCATTCCAGGATTGAGACCTGCGCAGTACCTAAGATACCATACAGATAACTGAAGTAGAAGAGTGACTATCCACGGAGCAGTTTCCCATTCCACAGAGCAGAGCAGAATTCTCCAAAGGTAGAGAGACACAAGTGTCCAAGAGGTATTAGAACCTGGAACCAGCAAGTGGTTTTCAGTTTTTCAGTTTTCCAGTCTGTGACGGAGCCCAGCAGAGTTCAGGGTCGCTGATAGCAGCCGTCTTCCTTAACCAGCTTCTGATGGGGCTTGTACCTTCTTCCACTGATAAAGAGGAGTCTTCCCCCAGACAATTCAAAGAATCTCCATGTCACTCAGCCCAATTAAAAAAAAAAAATTTAACGTTTATTCATTTTTGAAAGACAGAGAGAGACAGAGCATGAGCAGAGGAGGGGCAGAGAGAGGAGACACAGAATCTGAAACAGGCTTGAGGGTCCGATCTGTCAGTACAGAGCCTAATGCGGGGCTCGAACTCACGAACTGAGAAATCATGACCTGAGCTGAAGTTGGATGCTTAACCGACTGAGCCAGGCGCCCCTACTCAGCCCAATTTTTCTTTCCTGTCTAAGTGATGCAATATCCATATTCCTAGAAAAGTGACATCCTTTTCCACCCCACTCGAACCTTCTATGAGTGTCAATCCCAATTTCTTTACTGGTGCCAATCCCAGTTAATTTGTGGGTGAGGTCCCTAACGTGAGAAGGATCTGGCTAAAAGAATAACAGAGCACTGGCTCAAGTACTTCAGATAACGTGATTCAACCCCACAACAGCCCCAGAGGTAAGTACTGTCATTCTTCAAATATTGCTGAGACGGACAATAGTCTCAGAGAGCTTAATACGTTTCCTAAGGAGACACGTTTCAAGGGGGCAGGGACACGTTTTGAGTCCCAGGAAGCCTAAACCCAGGCTTATCTTCTGCACAAACTATAGTATTCTGGGCGCTGACTGCCATAGGGCAGGTTCTTGTTTGAGCTCAGCAGGTCTGTACCACCACAGGCCATGGAATGACTCCCTCCTCTTATCCTTTTTCCTCTCTTGGAACCATGTCCAAGTGTCTGCACGCGCTCGTGCAGCTTGCCCTGACATCACTTAGCATAATCCTATCATTTACCTATTAAGTCCCCCCAAGTCTTCTCTAATTTACTCCAAATATAGTTTGGAGCCCAAGGAATCAAAACAGAGGGACTTGTGGGCCCAGCAGGCTCTGGAAAGAATCCAACTAAAATGTGGTCATGCCAACAATTTACAATAGGAATATATTATTTTAAGAAGACTCTTATCAAAATAAAAATACAATATTCAGATATTCTTACAGAAAACTAACAAACCTCTGCTAATTTATCTGTAGACCACTGGTGCCATTAAAGACGTTGAGTACTATTATTCTGTACCCCTTATATTTATAGTCCTTATAATATTATTTGTAGCTTTTATAAGAAGGCTAACTGGGGTGCCTGCGTGGCTCAGTCATTTAAGCATCCGACTCTTGATTTCACCTCAGGTCATGATCTCATGGGTCTCATGGATCTCATGGGTCTAGCCCCATATCAGGCTCCATGCTGACGGTGTGGAGCCTACTTGGGATTCTCTCTCACTCCTTCTCTCTCTACCCTTCTCATGTGCTCTCTCTCTCTCTCTCAAAAATAAATTTTAAAAACTTAAAAAAAATTTTAAAAAGAAGGCTAACTTCCTTTGATCTCAAATAAGATTCCTTGCCTGATATGAAAAATTTTAACTGATCCTCAGTCCTTCCAAGAAAGGTAAATTCCATAAAATTTACACATACGCTGTGGGAGACTAAACACTGCCATTTTTTTATAGTCCTGCTTACCTTGTTAAGACAGACTTTTGTTCAGGGGCACCTGGGTAACTCAATCAGTTAAGCATCCAACTTGAACTCAAGACATGATCTCACAGTTTGTTCGTTCGAGCCCCACATTGGGGCTCTGTGCTGACAGCTCAGAGCCTGGAACCTGCTTCAAATTCTGTGTCTCCCTCTCTCTCTGCCCTCTCCTGCTCGTGCTCTGTCTCTCTCTTTCTCAAAAATAAACAAACATTTAAGAAAAAAAAAAAGACATCTGATTGAACAGACAAATTAGAATTGACAGCGAAGGAGTCCCGTGAATCATAATGACTTTGCTAATTGGCACTATTTATTCCTCACTGGCTTTGCTCTTTAGTTGGTGGTGTAAACCCAAATATCTATTTTGTTCTTGGAAATTATAAACTTATCAGGAATGGGAACAATGATTTCTCTATATAGAATGCAGTTTCAGGAAGCTTGCGGATTAATAACTGCTTGTTCTGAGAAATAATCAGGGCCATATCCTCTAACCCGTAGGAGGTATGTATTCCTTGTACATTTCTTCTTTTTTTTAATTCTCAAGTGAGTTAACATCCAGTGTAGTCTTGGCTTCAGGAGTAGAATCCAGTGATTCATCCCTTACATACGACACCCAGTGCTCATGCCAACAAGTGCCCTCCTTAATGCCCATCACCCACTTTCCCCTCCCCCATCAACCTCCAGTTTGTTCTCTGTATTTAAGAGTCTCTTATGGTTTGCCTCCCTCTCTGTTTTTATGTTATACTTCTTTCCCTTCCCCTATGATCATCTGTTAAGTTTCTCAGATTCCACATATGAGCGAAATCATGTAATATCTGCCTTTCTCTGGCTGACTTATTTTGCTCAGCATAATACTCTCCAGTTTCATCCACCTTGTCGCAAACGGCAAGATTTCATTCATTTTCATCGCCAAGTAGTATTCCATTGTATACATACCACATCTTCTTAATCCATTCATCATTTGGACATTTGGGCTCATTCCATAATTTGGCTATTGTTCATAAGCTTGTGTGTCTCTTTTTTTAGCCTTAACCATCAGTTAATAAATCAAGAATTCCTAAATATCCAAAGGACCTAGTCAAGTTTGCAAAACTGTTAGATAACCATGGTGGCAATAGTTTCTGGGTTTTTTTTTTTAAACAAAATAGAGCTAAATACCACCCTGGCAATTATTAAAAGACAAAAAGGCAAGAGAAAACAAATGTATATGAAATAGGTCCCGATTCAAGATGCGATCTGAACATTTAGGTGTGTCCTCCTTCTTTCCCAAGACCCTACTGAAGTGATAAAGAATGTAAAAGGGTCTAAATCCATAGTCGCAAAGATACGATGGATGGGTTGGTCGTGAGCACTTAAGAGATTTCAGCTAATTTCTGGGAGACGGAAAGAGGATGCGAATGTGTAGACAGCGGGGGCAAAGGACAGGGAATGGGCAGGAGGGGCTCCAGGGCAGTGGGTCTTCCCTCCCTGACAGAGGCCCAGCGTGGGTTTGGACTAAAGTCTGCACGTAAGAAGAGACTGAGAAAGAAGCTGACAACAGAACGCTAAGAGGCAATTTTCAGAATGCTGTGGGAAAGTGACTTAGGACCTAGAATTCTATTTCATCTAAAACATCTGTCAAAAATTAAAGCAGATAAAGTTCAGTGGCTGTATACCCTTTCGAATGCTTGAGGATGTACTCCAGTAAAAACCAGAGAAACCCAAGGACGAGAAAGAAGGTATAAAATACAAGCAGTGGAGGAACCAAGCCAGGGTGAGAGCAATGCAAATGATTAGTCTTTGGGCTCCAGGAACATCACAGGGGCGCCTGGGTGGCTCAGTCGGTTAAGCATCTGACTTCAGCTCAGGTCATGATCTCACGGTTCGTGGGTTTGAGCCTCATTAGGCTCTGTGCTGACAGCTCAGAGCTTGGAGCCTGCTTCAGATTCTGTGTCTCCCTCTCTCTCTGCCTCTCCCCCCACTCACACTCTGTTTCTCTCTCCCTCTCTCTCTCTCTCTCTCAAAAATAAATAAATATTAAAAAAATTAAAAAAAAAAAAAGAATACCACTAAGAAGAAAGGAGTGGATTCCAGGCAATATATAAAAGAAGTAAGAAACTATGGAGGAGGAGGGAGGAAGAGACTGATGGAAAAGACATGTTTCTTCTTCATTGAGAAATGAAGTCAGGGGTGCCTGGCTGGCTTAGTCTCAAAAAGCATGTGACCCTTGATCTCAGGGTCATGAGTTCGAAACCCATGTTGGGCGCAGAGATTGCTTCCATAAAACTTGGGGTGTCTGGATGGCTTAGTTGGTTCAGCATCTGATTTTTAATTTCCGCTCAGGTTATGATCCCAGGGCCATGGGATTGAGCCCTGGGTCAGGCTGCACACTAAGTGTGGAGCCTGCCTAAGATTCCCTGTCTCTCTCTCCCTCTGCCCCTCTCCCCTGTTTGCACTCTCTCTATATCTCTCTCTCTCTCTAAAATAAAATTTAAAATAATTCTAATTTAAAACATCAAAAAAAAATTTTTAAAGGAAACTAGAACTCCGAGGAAAAAATCTGCACAAGAAATCGATAATCCTTATATGAAGCAAACTAAATTATAGCATAATTTTGAGCAGCTGATGGCATATGAGACAGAAGAATCTTGATACCCTAATACCAGACATTCACTCAGCAACATAAGGGAATTATGACATTACATCTTTGGAGAAGGAAACAGTCGTTGCTCAAAGCAAAGGAACTTGGCTTTTATGTGAATGATATTTACATAGATGTAAGAATATAATCACAGTCGGCTGATTCTCGACTCTTAGACCCTACCCCACAAGGACAGCTTGATAATTGTAGAACAGACTGGAAATGTTGTCAGCTTTGATTCTGTAAGAGCGAAGGCACTCATGGCAGAGGTCAGAAAGTAGAAGAAAGGAGAGGAGATAGAAGAGTGGGGATGTTAATATTCTCATTCTGTTTGTGGGGCGTTGGGTGTCTTTGTGTAAAATGGGTGGAATAAGAAATGGAAGTTAAAGTATATTACTTATAGTCGTGAATATAACCAATTAAAGTAATTTGAAGCACTAATTTGGCTATGGACAAAATTGGGAGCAGAGGGAGAGGAAAGGCAAGATTAACTGTTAGTGAACAAAAATCTGATCTCTCATTGTTACAAGTTAATAGATACTTTTTAAGTTAAGAATCAAGAAATAGAACTGGAAGCTTATGTTGATAACATCCAGAAGAATTAAGACCAGATATTATCAAAAAGTGATGGTTTCTGAAAAGTGGGATGAAAGAAACAGAAGAGGAAAAAGCGTTGATTTCTCTTTCAAAAAACTTTATTTGGTTGGGTTTTTTTTTTTTGCTTGTTTTATGTTTGTTTGTTTTTTTGTCTTTTAATCATGTCCACACATACTTTGATGTAATGGTTGAATTATGGAAACTACTGGAAATTCGACTTGCATATCTATCTTTGAAATTACTATGGTCGTTGCCTTTTAAGTAGTTAGCTCAATAAATTATGCTTTTTTGCTTATTTGATTCCACAGCACAGTTTTGAAAATCACCCAGAAAAAGTTATGTGTGGCTCGAGCTGACTTTTTAATGGAATAAAATTAAAATTTGCTTTGAAATCTTTATAGCTTCCCATAAGGAAACTGGTGACATCGTGGTTTCCTGGGTGTACCCTGAAATCACAGGTGCACATATGACACAGTGGGAATGACTCAGCCACCTGAGCACCCACTTTTAGCTAGGGAACTCACCAGAGCTGGCAAATAGCAGAATGGGCATGTGGGGCCCCCTACTGTCATGCTGGCAAACTGCATCTTCCTGGGCAGCAGTCCAAGTGATTTTTTTTTTTTTTTTAAATAGTAGTAACAGTAGTACTCTGAGCCTGACGGGAGGAGATATGGGTAGTGGTGGGAGAACTGGGACTCTGTGTGCATTTGTTTATGTGTTTTCGTGAATATGATTTCCAAAATTGTTTACATAACAAATTGAGAAATTCAAATGTGGACTGCACATTAAATGATATTTGGTATTATTGTTAATGTTCTAATGATGATGCTGTGGGTATAAAGAGTGTCCTTGAGGGACGCGTGGGTGGCTCAGTCAGTTAAACATCTGACTCTCGATTTCGGCTCAGGTCACGATCTCATGGCCGGTGGGATAGAGCCCCACGCTGGGCTCTGTGCTGTCAGCTGCTTGGCATCCTCTCTTCCTCTCTCTCTGCCCCTCCTGAGCTCACTTGCCCTCCTCACTCTCTCTCAAAATAAATACACACACATTAAAAAATATGTAAGTTCAATTTTTTCAACTTGTTTATAGTGTCCTTATTTTAGGAGATTCATGCTGAAGTCTTCAGGAGTAAAATATAACCTCTGCCACCGACTCTCAAATGGTGTCCTTACTCATTCAGTTAAAGCCCAAGCCCTACGAGGGCATTTTCCCACGGAAACCCAGGCTTGCCTTCCGCAACGGATTTGTAGCTGGGAAGCAGCCTCCAAGCCCAGGACTACATTTCCAGATTCTCTGCAGCTAACGGGCACACGGTGACCACTTTGAACTGTATGTCCACATCCCTGACAAAACCTTTAAGAAGATGATGTCCCCTCAGGGCGCCTGGCTGGCCCAGTCCATAGAGCATGCGACTCTGGATCTTGGGTTCATCAGTTCAAGCCCTATGCTGGGTATAGAGTTTACTTTAACAACCACAATGGACGCTGGTATATCCTCAACACGCTCTTCCCCCTCTGCAGACTGGATCCCCTAAACTGGAGGATAAAACGGTAAAGCAGTCTGATTGTACTCACTACAGTTAGGTATATGCCCCGTGACACAGGGACCCACTTCTGAGATGGTATCTGAGAGAGCTGATCTCACAGAACCTCAGGACACAGGGACAGTTTATGCATCCTTACTGGTGGTGGTAAGAGTCAGAAGTAACCAAGGCGATCGTCACTATGGCAACAGGGTAAAATACGGGGCACACGCTGTGACACACTGTGCAGCTTTTAGAAGCCCCAAACTACTTGTACCTAGAAAATATGGAGAAAGCTTAAAAACCTGGTGATAAGCGGGTACCTGTAAGAGGGAGAAAACAGAAGTGGAGAGTGGCTCCTGGCACAAACAGAAGGTGACGGTCCACCCTGACCTGAGGAGGCCTAACTAGCTGATGCCTTCTACTGCAGCAAACAGATCGGGCGCCACCTTTGGGAACCTCCCCTAGTCACCCCAGCCCCGGAGGTTCCCACAGCATCCTTTACACAACCCCAACCCAGCACAAGATTCTGGACTTTTTTTTTTTTTTCAATTAATATTTATTTATTTATTTTTAGTAGATTTATTTATTCTGAGAGAGAGAGTGCAAGTGAAGAAAGGGGAGAGAGAGACTGGGAGAGAGGAAGAATCCCAAGCAGGCTCCGTACTGTCAGCAGAGTCCAACATGGGGCTCGAACCTATGGACTATGAGATCATGACCTAAACCGAAGTCAGACGCTTAACCGATTTAGCTGCCCAGGTGCCCCTTTTCTTTCTTTCTTTTTTCCCTTTTTTTAGAGAGAAAGAGGGAGAGCATGTGAGAGGGGCAGAGAGAGGCAGAGGGAAAGAGAGAGAGAGAGAGAGAGAGAGAGAGAGAACCTTAAGTAGTTTGAGGCAGTACTCCAAACCATGACCCTGGAATCATGACCTCAGCCAAAGTCAAGAGTCAGGTACTCAACCAACTGAGCCACCTTGGTGCCCCAGGGTTCTGGACCCCTTACTTGCCTGTGTCTATCCTATTAGGACCGTGAGCTCTGTAAGTATATTTCATCTCAAGAACCTTTATATTTGGCCTCGTATTTGGCAAATAGTAAGTTCTTTTTTTTTCCTCTCTTTGATATAAAATTTTACTTTAGAGATAGAAAAAAGTAGTTGTGAAATAAAATTGTAGACCTTCTTAAAATTCACATATAACTAATACGTGTTGTTTTATTAGTTTTGAATGTAAGATACGATGATTCACCAATCCTATACATTACTCAGTGCTCATCACAAGTGCACTCTGAATCTCCGGCACCTGTTTCCCGTCCCCCTACCCCACACCCTGCCCGCATCCCCTTTGGCGACCACCACTTCTCCATATTTAAGAATCTATTTTGGAAGCAACTGGCTGTCTCAGTGGGTGGAGCATGGGACTCTTGCTCTCAGGGCTGTGAGTGTGAACCCCACATTGGGTGTAGAGATGACTTGGTTAAGTGTCCGACTCTTGGTTTCAGTTCAGGTCATGATCTCACGGTTCATTGGTTCGAGCCTCACTGCTAGTGAGGAGCCTGCTTGGAATTCTCTCCCCTCTTTCTGACTCTCCTCTACTTGTGTTCACTCTCTCTCTCAAAATAAATAAATAAGCTTTAAAAAAAGAAATAAATAAAATTTTAATTAAAGAATTTTTGAAAGGAGCCCTATTTTTGTCTCTTTTTCTTCTTTGTTTATTTGTTTCAAGCATATAAGGCATTTCTCAAATTTGCATTTAATACATTGTGAGCACATACACATATTCATAACTACACATCTTTTAAAGATATTAATTCTTTGGGACACCTGGATGGCTCAGTCAGTTGAGTGTCCACCTCTTGATTTCGGCTCAGGTCATGATCCCAGGGTCATGGGGTCAAGCCCCCTGTCAGGCTCTGTGCTGAGTATGGAGCCTACTTGATAGTCTCTCTCTCCCTCCCTCCTCCTGCCCCTATCTCCGATTCATGCTCTCTCTCTAAAATAGAAATTTTTTAAGTATGAATTCTTTAATTATTTCCCAGTTGAAAACCTCTAGTTCCAAAGGCATAGCAGCACACAGATTCCTCATCCACTATCCAGGCCATATTAGTATCACTGATTATACACTGGTAGGTAAAACAGGAAACAAAGCAAAGATAAAATGACAGAGATAAAGAAGAGAGTAGTAACATTTTAGCCTGAGAGATGCTACCCCAAATGCAAGAAATAAAAAAAAGTAGGGGCACCTGGGTTGGTCAAGTGTCTGATCACGATCTCAGTGTTCTCGTGGGTTTGAGCCCTGTGCTCCCTGCAGTCAGTGCAGAGCCTGCTTGGGATCCTCTGTCTCCCTCTCTTTGCCCTTCCCCAGCATACATGTGTGCTCTCTCGCTCTCTCTCTCTCTCAAAAATAAATAAACATTTTTAAAAAGACCAATAAAAAAATCAAAGAAGTAAAGCAGCAAGCATCATATAGCAAAATACTATGGGAAAGTAATGTTCTACCACCATGTGGCCCCAGTAAAACCAAACCAGAACCAGAGAAAAACCCTGGAGAAGATGTGGTTCTGAATCATCCTCCAGCTCATCCCTGGACTCTACATGTCATCTCAGGCACTTCAGCTGTCTGGGACTCAGTTTCCTCCCCTATAAAATGAGGAGTTGAACTAGATGCACCCTTGGATCCCTCAAACCTTCCCTCATTTGACGGAACCGGATCTTTCTGACCCCTGAAGGAAAGATCAGACACCCAAGAACACTTCGTAGGACTTGTAACTGGACTGGATGACTACGAGCCCTTCTCTTGGTCTGTTGGCCAAATAACAACGAACCCATCATAGAGCCCCTAAGTGGGTCAATTTGGATGCTCGGCAGGTGCTTTGAAAAGCTACTGAATTAGGCCAAACGAGCCCAACCGGCTTGGAGTTGCCTTGGAGATGCTAGTACGGGTGGCAGGCGGAACCGTAAATCATTCTGTGCTCAGGGCTCTCTCTCTTTGTCCCTCCCTCCCGTCGTGCTTTCCAACCCTGGGAGCCATTTTCAGGGTGAGCAGAGGAATCTGTGGAATGTTCATTTGTCTCTATTATTTGCCACAAGCCGTCTTTGTTTTTTCAGCTTGAATATCTAACTCCCCTCTTCAGAAAGGACTCAGCATAAAAACGGTGCTTCACACTACTCGCATTAGCCAAAAACTGGACATTCAAATGCCCGTTAAAAATGGAATGGGTGAATGGCTGGTGGAATATTCGCATAACAAAGCGGGAGACAGCGGTGACCAGGAAGGAACTACAACCAGCGACAACCACGTGAGTGAGGGTCCCTCACTAAATGAGCAGAAGAAGCCAGAGAATATGATTCCACTTACATCAAGTTCACAAATTAAAAAGGAGACAAAAGTGAATCCATCCTTCTGGAGGTTAGAACAGTTGTTATCCTGATGGGGACTGACGACTGAAGGAGAGGCCAAGGGAACCTTCTGGTGTCCTAGCAACATTCAGCTTCTGGATGGGGGCTCTGGTTATACAGGTATATTCACTTTGTAAAGCTTCATGAAGTTGCACGCTTAAGGCCATTTTTTGTAAGGAAGTAACCCTTCAACAATTTTGCATACATTTAACAATTAAATCATGATGTATGTATATTTTAAAGCTGGGGCTCCCAGTGGGGGAAAAAAGACTATGACATTACATAAAATATAAAAGCTTTCCAAAGTTCAGAAACACACAGACACACAGACACACACACACAGACACACACAGACACACACACACACACACACACAGTGGCAGGGCTTGGGGGGAATCTTGATACTATAGACAAACAAGATTCCCATTTGGGGATTAGGAGCACGATTTGGGGAGGAAACAAACAAACGCTTCAACCCCCCGGGAGGTGGGAAGGAAGCAGGCTTGAGGAGGAAAAGGAATTAGTCATCAGTAAAGTCTGACTCACTCAAGAAAACGAACAATCCAGCACTGTCCTTTGTCATTTGGACTCTGAACAAAAGTTGGTGAAATTTTTCAGAGATGCAGGCGAGTGAGGGGGGTGTACCCCAGAGCACTATTTACACAGCTTGGTTTCTGCCCTGTGGTAAATCCACACTTATATCCCACGTAAACTCCCCCTTCCCATTTGAAAACAGTTCATATGTCATCAGGTATATGATGTGATTTGATATGGGGTCCAGGAACAAAAGGTTAAGAAAGAATTGTTGAGATATTTTCGGAGCAAAATAGATGGTTTTGTTAAAGCGCGGAGACAGGACCCAAGGGCAGAAAGAGCTGCACTGGGATTGTGAGGGGCGATTGATTATGTACTTTTAAGTTGGGAGGGCTAGAGACCAAGGAAGTTTCCAAAAGATTTTCGTATGTAAAAGAAGACTTACAGGATACTGGGGGCCTGGCTTTTGTCAAGCTAAGGTTGTTTTTTCCTCTAGCCAGACATTAACATTCAGACAGTGGGGAGTTCCTGGAGAAATATCCTAGTCCACCTCCTTGGGTATTTGTCAGTGGGCTGCAGGTTAAAGGGAAATTTAAGTTTATCTACATTTCCTTTTATCCTTGTGCTCCACATCAGTATATACCGCATACCATTCTCTGTGGTCATCGTTGTGAGTCTAACATCCTTCCATATTGCCAGATCTTGTCAGAATGTAAACAGCGGTATTTTGACTATAACATAAATAAGCTTTGGGGAACATCTTAAAGATACAGACTTCTTTGAGGAACGAGTCTGAGTCACTGGGTGACATGTAGAGCCCAAGAGTCTTCATATGAACAAACTCCTCCCCCCCCCCCGCCCATCTATTTTTAATCCTGGACATTTTATCCTGGACATGGTTGTGATGGTTAATGTTATGGGTCAACTTGGCTGGGGCACAGGGTACCAGATACTTGGTTATTATTCTGGGCGTGTCTGCGAGGGTGTTGGTAGAAGTACTGCGTTTGAATTGGTAGACAGAGCAAAGCAGCCGGGCCTCTCCAGCGCAGGTGCCCTCGGCCAGTCCGCTGAAGGCCTGAATATAACCCAAAGGCAGCTTAAGGCAGAATTCACCTCTCCGATTGTCTTCCAGCTGGGACATCAGTCTTCCTTTCCTTTGGACTCGGACTTAGACTAGAACTTATGTCTTCGGCTCCCTGGTTCTCAGGTCTTCAGACTCAGTCCGGAACTACACCATGAACTCTTCCGGGTCCCCAGCTTGCCGACTGCAGGTCTCGGGACTTCTTAGCCTCCATAACTGTGGGAGCCTGGTCCTTATTACAGACCCCGTTGGCTCTGTTTCTCTGGAGAACTCAGAGAACTACAACTGTTCGGAACTGTAGAGGTTACAGATCTCCTGTGTTCCTCTGAAGATGACTGAGGTTGTGGTTAGCCGGCACTTACTGTGGCTGAATTCGGACTCCAGACTCCGCCTTCACAGCAGACGGCAGCTGAAATCCCTATTCAGCTTTTTGAATTTGTGCCCCACATACATTATCTTGTTTATTACTCCTTCTAAACGCCAGGAAGTAAACTTCTTATCTTCATTTTACGGACAAGGAAAGGAAAGCTCAGAGGAGATTAAGGTGTCACGCGGAAATTTAAATCCGATGCTTTTTCCAAAGCTTTTAGATTTCGGCCAGCCAAGAATAGAGCCACGAAGCTCTATTTAGCTTTGTGTTCAATTAATGTCCGTTTGATAAACCAAAGAAGAAAGGCGTCCAGGTGTTTGGCTGGAAGAGTGCCACAGGATGAACGATTTCCCATCAGAGAGCTGCTGGGTGCCAGGCAGGACCGGGGCAGGACCACCTGTTGGGTGCCAACTGCAAGCTCCACCCACCCAGGAATGCAGTAATAGTAACACAAACAACACTGTGAGGCTATAAATAGGAAGCATCCGGCCTCAGGATGGTGCACCTGGCCGGTGTCCTTGCTCAAGATCATGCAGTCATTAATTGCCAAACTCATTCTAATGACCTTGACAGAACACAGTGCATCCTCCTCCCTGGAGCTAGGGAGTCCTCATCACCAAACTAGCCCAGCCCTTCTGTCAGTCACCTGCTCTGAGCCCGCTATTTCCCCCACAGCTTGTAGCACACGATGCCACCCCGAGCGCTTTCTTTCCTTCCCTTTACATGTTTTGTTACACAAGAACGAACACATTAATTTTGTTGACACATAGAATACCAGGAAAAAAAAAAACAACAAAAAAAGAACAAAATGTGAAAGCCCCTCCTTCCCTACCACTCCCCCGGCACGTTCTTCCTCAGAGGTGACTGCAGCCAATACTCTCTCCTTCTAGTGTCCCTTTCTTTTTTTTTTTAAGTATATTTATTTATTTTGAAAGAGAGAGAGAGAGAAAGCAGGGGAGGGGCAGAGAGAGAGAGAGAGGGAGAGAGAATTCCAAGCAGGCTCCTCACCGTCGGCACAGAGCCCAACACAGAACTTGAACCCACAAACCACAAGATCATGACCTGAGCCGAAACCAAGAGTGGATGCTGTTTCCTTTCTGTACATATATCAACACATAGGTATATATGTACCTGTAGCTTTTGTTTTCCAGAAGGCATTCCATCATACTCTATGCCTGGTTCTGTGATCTGTATTTTTCATTCAATGGGGCATAACTCTCAATAGGGCGGTAGTTCTCCATTTTGTAAATTTACAGGTTATAAATTTGTGGGGTCCTCTAATGTGGTCGTATTATCCATGTATGTGTTGAAGGACACATTTTTATTTAAAAAATATTTTCTTGGGGTGCTTGGGTGGCTCAGTCGGTTAAGTCCCACGTCGATTCAGGTCATGATCTCACAGTTTGTGGGTTTGAGTCCTGTATCAGACTCTGTGCCAACAGCTCAGAGCCTGGAGCCTGCTTCAGATTCTGTGTTTCCCTCTCTCTCTCTGCCTCTCCCCTGCTTGCACTCTGTCTCTCTCTCTCTCTCAAAAATAAACATTAAAAAATTTAGTAAAAATTATTTTCTTTAATAATTTATATTATTTTTATACATGATTATTTATATACAAGCTTTTTCCTTTATATTTTATTGATCTTTTAAAGTTATATAAATATATAAGTTATATTGTTTATGAAATTAATTTCAGGATAGTAAAGAAAGCATTAAAATCTTTATTTTTAAGTTTATTTATTTATTTTGAGAGAGAGAATAGGAGGGGCAGAGAGAGAGGGAAAGGGAGAATCCCAAGCAGGCTCTGCACTGTCAGCAAGGAGCCTGATTAGGGTTTCTTCTCACAAACCATGAGATCATGACTTGGGCTGAAACCAGGAATCAAACACTAAACCAACTGAGCCACACAGTTGTCCCTAAAATCTTTTTTTTTTAGTTTTTTTAATGTTTATTTATTTTTGAGAGAGAGAAAGACAGAGGGCAAGCAGGCGAGGAGCTGAGAGAGAGGGCAACACAGAATCCAAAGTAGGCTCCAGGCTTTGAGATATCAGCACAGAACCTGATGCTGGGCTCAAACTCACAAACTTTGAGATCATGACCTGTGCCAAAGTCGGCTGCTTAACGAACTGAGCCATCCAAGCACCCCCTTAAAATCTATTTTTTTAAAGGGTGTATAAGTTGGGCACCTGGGTGGCTCTGTCAGTTAAGTGTCGACTCTCGGTTTCAGCTCAGGTCATGATCTCACTGTTCATGAGATAGAGCCCTGAATCAGGTTCCTTGCTGACAATGCAGAGCCTGCTTGGGATTCTCTTTCTCTCCTTCTGTCTCTCCGACTCTCCCCCCATGCACACGCACATTCTGTCTCAAAATATAAACTTTAAAAATAAATAGGGGCGCCTGGGTGGCTCAGTCGGTTAAGCGACCAACTTTGGCTCAGGTCATGATCTCGCAGTTCGTGGGTTCGAGCCCTGCGTTAGGCTCTGTGCGGACAGCTCAGAGCCTAGAGCCTGCTTCGGATTCTGTCTCCCTCTCTCTCTGCCCCTCCCACACTCATGCTCTGTCTCTCAAAAATTAAATAAACATTTAAAAATTTAAAAATAAATAAATAAAGAGTAAAAGGTGTATATGAGAACCATATACATTTCCTTCTTTTCAAATTCTGAGCAGTGATTCCTACCTACCATGAAACCACTTTTTCATCACATGGACATTCAGGTGTTTCCCAACAGTCCTGCTGTGGCCATCACAGACGCTTTCCTGCATTCCTGCACCCCTCCAGGGAAGGCCTCACTTTGAGTAAAGGCTGCTGCCAGGCTTTATAAAAGAAAGCTTTGGAGCTGGCAGTTTCTGAGTCATGGAGGATTCTTGGTTACGAGTAACAGAGACCTGCTCGGGCTAACTGTGGCAGAGAAGGAAGGTACCGGCAGGTTATTCGGTAGCTCATGGAAGGAACAGAAATGTCAGAGAACCAAGACAGAGAAGAGAGCAGGAACGCGGGGAGGTGATGATGAAGAACTCACTCAGTCGGATCCCGCCACAGCACCAGGGCAGTGGGGGGCCGTCTGCTGCTGCACCTGACCTTGACACCACCGCCCAGGAAGTAATCGCCAATTCTCCAGTCCTCCGCATGTCACACCCTCAAAAGTCAAAACTCCTGGGTGAGAACATCTTTATTGGAGGACCTGTGTCATATGTCAGTGCGCTATGCCAAGGGAGAGGGGAGAGGACTTTCTGGGCCAGCTCTGGCTTCTAAGGTGCAATGCCTCCCACCATCCCATGTTTCCTTAAGAAGCAGGAACCGGTGCCGGGAGGGCCTCCATACGACTGGAAGGAATTAACGAGCAAGGCAGGATTTCTTAAGTCTCTCCTGCTTCTTTTAAATTGGCTTTTTCTTCCTTTATCTTCCTCCACCAACCTTTTGGTGTAGATACAGAATATTCTGTGCACCGTGGGGAGCAGGGAATTGAAAATGCAGTAGGCTGAATAATGGCCACCCAAAGATATCAGATCCTAATCCCTGAAACCTGTAAATGCTACCTGGTAAGGAAAAGGAGTCTTTGCAGACAGGAGTAAATGAAGGATCGTGCCACGGAGAAATTATCCTGGATTATCCGGTGGGCTCTAAATGCCATCACAAGTGTCCATGTACAAGAGAGGCAAAGGGAGATTAGGTTCACACAGAAGAGAAAGAGATCACGTGACCACAGAGACAGAGATTGGCGTTATAAGGGCACAAATCAAGCAATGCCAGCCGCCACCAGGAGCTGGAAGAGGCAGGAACAGATTGTCTTCCAGAAGCTCCTAAGGGAGCCGGACCCTGCCGACACCTAGATTTCCGGCAGGTGATACTGATTTCAGACTTCTGCCCTCCAGATGTGTGAGAGAATAGATTTCCGTTGTTTTAAGCCTCCAAATTTATGATGATTTGTTATAGCTGCCACAGGAAACTCATACAGAATATGGAGACAATATGAAAGTACTCAGATCTTTAAAACAAATATTTATATCTTTAAAATAAAACGGAGGGGTGGGTGGCTCACCCAGGCGGGTGGCTCAGTTGGTTAAGCAGCTGACTTCGGCTCAGGTCATGATCTCACGGTCTGTGAGTTTGAGCCCTGCATCCGGCTCTATGCTGGTGGCTCAGAGCCTGGAGCCTGCTTCAGATTCTGTATCTCCCTCTCACTCTGCCCTTCCCCTGCTCATACTCTGTCTCTATGTCTCTCAAAAATAAATAAACGTTAAAAAAAATTAAATTAAATTAAAAAATAAAATAAAATAAAATAAAATGGAAGGGGTGCCTGGCTAGCTCAGTTGGTGGAAGGTACAACTCTTGATTTGGGGTTGTGAGTTTGAGCCCCGTGCCAGGTGTAGAGGTTACACTAAAAAAATTCTTTTAGGGGCGCTTGAGTGGCTCAGTGGGTTGAGCATCCAACTCTTGGTTTCGGCTCAGGTCATGATCTCAGGGTTGTGGGATAGACACACTGGGCTCTGTGCTGACCGTGAACCTGCTTGGGATTTTCTCTCTCTCTCCCTCTGCTCCTTCCCTGCTTGCCTGCTCTCTCTCTCTCTCTCTCAAATAAAAAAAATAAAAATAAACTTTAAAAAATTTAAAATTAAAAACATAGGGGCGCCTGGGTGGCCCAGTGATTAAGCATCCAGCTTCAGCTCGGGTCATGATCTGGCAGTTCATGAGTTTGAGCCCCTCATCAGGCTCTGTGCTGACAGCTCGGATCCAGAGCCTGCTTCGGATTCTGTCTTTCCGTCTCTCTCTGCCCCTTCCCTGCTCGCACTCTGCCTCTCTCTCTCTCTCTTAAAAATAAATAAACATTAAAAATAAATAAATATTAGAATAAGTTAATTAAAATACATTAACAAAAAATTAAATTACATTACATTAAATTTTAAAAATTATAAAACAAAATTTAAAAAAAGAAGAAGGAGGGAGAGAGAGACAGAGAGAGAAAGACGAAAGAAAAAGAAACCAAGCCAAGTAGTTGGTGAGCTAATGAAAGCAATATTAGTCATCTGTCACACAAAGGAGTGAAAGGCAAAGAAATTAATCCTGAAAACCATTCATCTTTTGAAAATAAATCCAGGATTAGAACATGACAGCCTTAGTAATATAAGCAAAAGCAATAACTCTGTTAATCCATCTAAACCAGATACATTATTTCCTGACAAATTCAGCAGGAGGTACTATAGGAAGTTTGAGTTTCTTTACTGCTGGGGTGATTTTTGAAAAGAGAGAGAGAGAGGGAGGCCAGCGAATAAACCGAATAAACCGGATGACTCAGGGAACGATCTGTTTTCAGATAATTGCTTCCTAATGTAGCGATGATGTGAGTCTTAGTCATCCCAATCGCAATTCCATGTAGAGAGCCAATTAGCCAGAACACAAAGTCTGCTCCACCCGCCGCAAGAACTCTGGTGGGAAAAGTTCCTAGTGAAGCCCACGTAATTAACTTGGACTTGCTCTTGTGTCAAAGAACAATGCTATGAGAAACCCTGAAACTAGGGTGGATGGAACAGTTCTAGACGTTTGTTTCCTGTTTTGTCTTGTTGCTTCTGTGAAGCAGGACACTCAGATAAAGAGAGCAGGCAGACACACATCTGGGAAGGAAGGTTGCCGGAAGTGTGCTGTCAGCAGCTGCAGATCAGAATCCCTGTTCTCAGCCTCCCAGGGACTCCGAGGGTTGTGCCCTAGAAGGCAGCGGCCTCCCGCACTGCACACCTTTGTCTTGAATCACGGTCACAAGCCCCCGGGAAGTGCTGAGCTTCCCCTCGGTGCTCAGATTGTGCTGGTGGGCCACTGAAGGCTGGACAGGAAAATAAGCCTCTGACTCTGCTCACAGAATCCAGATGTGTAGGTAGATACAAATTAAAGAATGATGACAACGGGGGCACCTGGGTGGCTCACTCGATTAAGTGTCTGAGACTTGATTTTGGCTTAGGTCATGATGTCAAGGTTTGTGGGATCAAGCCCCACGTCGGGTTCCACACTGACCATGCAGAACCTGCTTAAGATTCCGTCTCTCCCTCTCTCTGCCCTTCCCTGCTTGTGTTCTGTCTAAATAAAAAAGTAAAAAGTAAAAAATAAAGAATGATGAGAACAAAACACACAGAAAGTATTATATTGAGGGGCGCCTAGGTGGCTCAGTCAGTTAAACGTCCATCTACAGCTCAGGTCATGATCTCGCGGTCCGTGAGTTCAAGCCCCGTGTCCGGTTCTGCACTGACAGCTCAGAGCCTGGAGCCTGCTTCAGAGTCTGTGTCTCCCTCTCTTTCTCTCTCTGTGCCCCTCCCCCACTCTTGCTCTGTCTCTCTCTGTCTCTCAAAAATGAATAAACATTAAAGAAAAGATATTTAAAAAATATACTGATCTATCAACTCAGCTTAAAATTAGTGGATAGGAATGCAGCTGTTTTCTTGAGTTGGCACGTGGTTCCTAGGATTTAAGGAAGATGGCCTTAGTCATGGGTTTGTTCTGCCGTGGGACTTGGCTATTTAACCAGTGAATAAATCGTCTTGTGTACAGCTTTGTGCTAAAAGCCTAGAGGAATGCAAAAGCACAGGGTCCGTGATCCCGAAGGCATTTCGCGGGTCAGCTGGGGAAATCAGCCAGCCAACAAGTATTGTTTGCAATGCAATAGAAGCCAGCGGTATGCTCCTCGCAGTCCCTGCTGTAGTTCACAAATCCATCCATTCACCTAGTAGTTATTGAATGCCTGCTTGGTGCTGAGCACTTTTCTGGACACCGGGATACAGCAGTGAACAGACCAAACCAAAATCTGCCTCCTGAGCTCGCAGCCTAAAGTATGCTGTGGTAAAGTCAGACATATTTGAGATACCGCTAGACACTGAGCAAAAGATCAGATTCATGAGCTTGGAGGCCCAGGGAAGAGCTCTGGCCCAGAGTTCAGAGAAGGGTGACATCAGTGTGGGATGCGGAGGCTTCAGGGGGCAGAAGAGGATTGAGTGGTGCCTCGAAGAGGGGGGTCAGAATTTGGAAAGACTCAGAAGAATTGGAGAGAATGTTGGGAGGGGACAGGAAGCTAGGAAACAAAGTGACTGGGCCGTGATGGGCGAGGTAGAGGTGGGTCAGGCTGGAAAGTCAGGGCGAGTTTGGCTTAGTGACATGGGCTTCCTTA
This sequence comes from Paguma larvata, assembly GCA_030068075.1. Classification (NCBI taxonomy): domain Eukaryota; kingdom Metazoa; phylum Chordata; class Mammalia; order Carnivora; family Viverridae; genus Paguma; species Paguma larvata. The sequence continues at coordinate 93,684,811 of CM057826.1, read as the reverse complement.
CTGCAAGTGTACACAGTGAGTGCAGATGTGAACAGTGAGCAGCCAAACTACCCGACATCTGGAGAGACTTTGGAGACTCCTCCTACCTGCAGGCCCCAGCTCCTCCCGTCATCCACTGCCTCTTCCGCACTTCTCCCCTCCTCATCAGTCTCTGCTTTCTGATTCACCTTCTTCATTCCCTCCCGTGGGCCTCCTCCATCTCATCCTCCGATGGTTCCTTTCCTTTCCCTTTTGTTTTATTCTCACCCCACCCCCATGCCCCATAATGAAAGAGAAGAATCAATAAAGCAAAAAATTATTCAGACCAAAGACTGATTGGAAAGTAAAGGGTTCTTAGAGAATTACCGCTTGATGGAGAACTATGTTTGTTTTAATTCTCTCAAACTGGTTAAGATCTCTCGTGACTCTGAGCTTGCCTTTCTATGCATTGAATCAGATCCTCCAACACAACCTCGGAAGGAGCTGCTCTTTCAAAACAGTAAGAATATCTGCTAACGCAATGGAAATGTGAACTTAATTATTAACTCTGCAGAAAGAGGAACAGGAGAGAAAATGGATGGGAATTAGCATCCTCTTGTTTTTAAAGTTCTCTCTCGTTTTTTAAGTTTATTTATTTATTTTGAGAGAGAGAGAGCAGGACAGGGGCAGAAAGAGAGGAGAGAGAGAAAGCCGGCTTTGTGCTGTCAGCACGGAGTCCAATGCAGCACTCGATCCCATGAAGCATGAGATCAGGACCTGAGCTGAAATCAAGAGTCAGACACTTAATGGACTGAACCACCCAGGCTCCCCTAAAAGTTGTCTTAACAGTCTTATAAAGTATGTTATTTGTGTGTATAGTACAATCAAGTCTCATCTTGTATCATAATAGTGAAGGACCTAGTAGGAAATGCATGTTTCCTCATGCTTTATTGATTCTTTTCCCTTAATAGTAAAGCTAACCTGTTCAAATATACTTGGAAAAATAATAAGGAAAAAAATTAAAACCAACTAACTTAGCATTCAGAGAGGATCACAATAAATCAGTTTTTGCTGCATAATCAACTTTGCAGTATCAAGAGCTTACAACGAACATTTATTTTCTGTTTCCTGGGTCCACTGAGGCTCTGAGTACTCAACTGGGCTTGACTGGGCTTGAGCTCAGGATGAGTTGGGGTTAGTTCTGTCATCCCCGCCTGTTTGCTCATCTTCTTCAGAACAGCAGCTCCCAGGAGATACAGTTTTTTCCACGGAGATCACAAGAATGCACAAGGGTGAGCAGAATGATATGGTACTTCTTTAGGTCTTTGCTTGAAACTAGCTTATTGTAACCACCACCCACATTCCAGTGGCCAAAGCGAGTCATCTGGCCACACCCAACATGAATGGGGTAGAGAATTACATCTTGCCTAGCGCATTGTAAGTTTATGTAGCAGGAAGAATAGAGAGCAATAATCCAGTCTTGCCACAACTGTTATCATATTGGTGTATCCTATTGGTTATCATATTGTTATCATATTGGTGTATTTCCTTTCAGTCTTTTTATGCATACTGTACATGGTTAAATAATTTTATAAAAATTATCTTGAACCTTTTTTTTCAAATTTAAATTTTAGTTAAGATACAGTGCAATATTGTTTTCAGGAGCAGAAGTGATTCATCCCTTACATATAACACCCAGTGCTCATTACAAGTGCTCTCTGTAATGCCCATCACCTGTTTAGCCCATTCCCCTACTCAACAACCCTCCAGCACCCCTCAGTTTGTTCTTTATTCTTTAGAGTCTCTTGTTTGTTTCCCTTTCTCCACTCCCCCACCTTCCCATATGTTCATCTGTTTTGTTTCTTAAATTCCACATATGAGTGAAACCATATGGTATTTTTCTTCTTTGATTGACTTATTTCACTTAGCATAATACATTCTAGCTTCATCTAAGTTGTTGCAAGTAGCAAGATTTTATTTTTCTTGATTGCTGAGTAGTATTCCATTGTATATATGTATCACATCTTCTTTTTCCATTCATCAGTCGATGGCCATTTGGGCTCTGTTCATAGTTTGGCTATTGTTGATAATGAATCTTGTACTTTTTTGTATCTTTGCATTCATTGCCTTTTCCTTGGTATTCTGCTCATCCACTTCTTTCAGATTCAGCTTCTTCCTTCCTGTCTTCTTCCTCTTTCCCGTCTGCCTTCTTCTTCCTCTGACACTTCACTTCCCTGCCCCCACCCCCAACCCCATGTTTCATTCTCCCTCTGGGTCCCATAATTAAAAAACAAGGAAGTGATTTATTTTTATTTATTATTTTTTTAAAGATTTAGAGAGCAAGAGTAAGTGCGGGGGAGAGGAAGAGAAAGAGAAAGAGAGAGAATCCCAAGCAGGCTCCAAGATGTCAGCGTGGGGCTCAATGTGGGGCTTGAACTCACAAACAGTGAGATCATGACCTGAGCTGAAACCATGAGTCATATGCTTAACCAAATGAACCACCTAGGAGCCCCAAGGAAATGATTTATTTTTTTTTATTTTTAACATTTATTTATTTTTGAGAGACATAGAGACAGAGTGTGAGCAGGGGAAGGGCAGAGAGAAAAGCGAGACACAGAATCCGAAGCAGGCTCCAGGCTCCGAGCCATCAGCACAGAGCCCAACGCGGGGCTTGAACTCACAGACCGTGAGATCATGACCTGAGCTGAAGTCGGCCACTTAACCAACTGAGCCACCCAGGCGCCCCGGAAATGATTTATTTTTAATTTAGCAGGACAATGTAAGAAATCTGATGACTGAATTCCATAATATTCTGCAGAAATAGCAATCTCCCAACTATCCGGCGTATAACAGGCAGGAAGAACTACCACTTTCTCTGGTGCCACATTTGAAGATTAAGGGGACGGAGGGTTTACTAGTATTAGCACTGCTGGTGGTTGGGTTGTTCTTATTTTGCATGAGTTAAAAAATTGATTTACGCTGTTCTACAAAGACAGACCTGAGGGGAAAGGGATTAACAGTAACCTAAAGATAAATTGGAAGGCAATGATCTCCTAGCAAAGCTGAGCCAACAGATCAAATATCCAGCTATTTTAGAAGCGCAGTAGTAGAGATGCCGTTCCATTAGACAGGAATATATAGTTACACATCCAGAATAAATACATATAAGATAAATAAGTAGGCAGCACTAACAAAATCCCTGTCATAACCACAGAAGGCAACCTGTGTAGCCAATGGATTCATTCTAAAACAAAACAAAAGGCAAAACACAAAAAAACAAAAAACAAAGCAAAAAACAAAAGCGGTCACTCCATCTCCAATTCAGAAAGACAGTCTTCTGGACACCTGCTATATACGGGGGTGAGGGGTGAGGGGGGGGTGTCGAAAGTACAGATGTCAACAGAGGAAACTGCACTTGTGGTGCCCGGAGGTGGCTAACATACAGATGTGGGTGCCTTCAGCACATAACTTAAGGACTTCGCGTTCAGTTTCTTCATCTGTACGACGAGGAAGTGGGATGAAGTCATTGGCTTATTGTCACTGAGCATACCGTGTAAAACAATGCACCCGTCCTGGGTGTGCCACGGAGAATGAGTAGCGAACAGTCCTGAACCTGAGTTACTCATTCATTCAGTCAGTCGCTCGGTCCCTGTGTCCTCGTTCCATGACAGGCATTGAGTAGGTGACAGTGAGCATGAAAAATATAGTGTCTGATTCCACAGTTCGCATTCTGATGAGGAAGCCAGCCAGCCAGCCCGGCAGCTCTAAATCACTGCGGTGTGTGTTATAAAAGCGAAAGTGCAGGGGTGCCTGCGTGGCTCCACTGGGTAAGTATCCGACTCTTGATTTCAGCCCAGGTCATGATCTCATGCTTCATGAGTTCAAGCCCCGCATCGGGCTCTGCACAAACAGCAGAGCCTGCTTGGGATTCTCTCTCTCTCCCTCTCTCTGCCTGTCCTCTGCTCACTCTCTCTCTCAAAATAAGTAAACTTAAAAAAAAAATAAAAGGGAAAGTGCAGGGTGTTATGGAAAAAGAGAGAGCTAACCATTCTTCACCTGGCACCTCAGTGCTATTTTCTCATTTAACTCTTCACCCAGTTTTACAGATGGGAAGACCGAGGGGTTACATCAGAGCTTCTCCCGCTGCCCGTGGATCTTGTTAAAATTCACATCCGGATTCAGTAGGTCGGGGGCTGGGGAGGCCCGAGCTTCTGCACGTCTAACAAACTGCCACTCTAGCAGCAAGAGCTGGAGAGCTTGGGTCGCTGCTCGTCGGTTACCCCGCTGGCAAGGGTCAGCGCCAAGTTCTCAGCCTAGCTTCCGTCCTGAAAGCCTGTGCCTTTAATCACCTCTCAGAGGTCCTGCCCCCCACAGCTGCCACTACTCTAAAATCCTGATGCCCCTGCCAGGTTCATTTGAAAAATACAAATCAAATGATAGCGGTAAGAAACCTGGCATTTCCCAGTGCTCCAGCTACTCCCTAAGGGAAGAGTATTTAGGGATGTCTGCGCCCTCTCTCACGATGAGAGGAGGCTCCTGGGGTGAGGCAGGAATAAGCTTCCCTGGTTACAAAATCCCCATCTGGGGCCTGGTAGCGTTCAAACACCGATCCACTGGTGGCCCTACTCTAAGGCCTGCCCCAGAACTGGAGCAACCTGAATGAAGAAGTTGTCATAAAGTTAACAGCCTCATACTGAGCCCTTAACTGTGTGCTGGTCGCTTAACATTCAATTTTTATGGAACCCAACAAGGTAGGACTATGACTGTCACCTTTACTCCACAAATAAGGAAATGGAGGTTAAATAACTGACCCAAAGTCGCACAGCTAGGTAAAGGTAGAACCAGTATCAGAAAAGAGGGGCCACAGGGGAGCCGGGGTGGCTCAGTCGGTTGAGTGTCCGACTCTCCGTTTGGGCTCAGGTCACGATTTCACGGGTTCATGAGTTCGAGCCCCGCATGGGACTCTGTGCTGACAGTGTGGCGCCTGCCTGAGATTCTCTCTCCTGATCTCTCTGCCCCTCCCCCACTCACACCGGCTGGTCTCTCTCAAAATAAATCAATAAACTTAAGAAATTTTAAAGAAGGGCACAGCTCCCTGTAGGTTGACCCCCTAGCTTCCATCCTACGAGAAGGAACTTTCAATCATTCTAGCGGAGAAGGAACAAGAACGGCTGCTCTGGGCCAAAGTGTTCCTCCGCGTTCCCCCACACAACACCCGGCCGTCAGCCACGGTGACCTGTATGTACGTATAACCATATGTACACGTAATTGTATGCGAAAGGCCTGCCCCTCCTCCCTAACCCCAATTTGAGAAGAACACTTGCAATGTAGTAAAAACAAAACAAAACAAAACAACAACAACAAAAAAAAAAACAGAACAGCAAAAAAAAAAAAAAAACCCAAAACAACAGCATAAAAAAAAAAAAAAAAAAAAAAAAACCAGCCTCGGGAGGCCCTGAATCAACTCACATCATTAAGAACGACTTAATTCTTCCATGTTTACTGTAGGCCAGCTATTAGTTCATGACCCACGCCTTCCAGGAAGGTGAACTGTCATTTAAGAGGTAATTACTTCGATGACAGAATTAGCAAATACAGCACAATACCTCATGAAGTGATAAATCTTATCGAAGTTTACTGAGGTAATAATAGCTGTCATTTATTGATCAGGATCCATGTGCCTTAGTTTTTAATGTTTTTTGTTTGTTTTTTGTTTTGTTTTGTTTTTTTGAGAGATAGAGAGCTAACTGGAGGGGCAGAGAGAGAGGGCAGTCCACACTGCCAGCACAGAGCCTGCCGCGGGACTCAAACCCACAAACCGGGAATCTGTGAGCCAAGCCAAAACCCAGAGTCGGCTGCTCAACCGACTGAACCACCCAGGCGTCCCAGTCTAGGTGCTTTAGATGTAGTATCTCATGTAATCGTCCCAACAATCCTTGGAACAGGTTAGTATTATGTCTGCATTATAGATGAGGGAAGAGATGCCCAGATACCAAGTAACTTGGCCAAGGCTGGGCGGCTAGTAAATGGAAAGACCTGGGTTGGAACCGGGAAACTGGGGTCACCCCACTCCTCCACACCACAGTCAAAGCCACATGTGGTGCTTTACAGCCTCTGTCTGGAACCGCTTCTCCGTGCTGTGCACCCTCTGGCAGGGGAACATGCATTGCTTAGAATTATAAAGAAAAGCCTAATGAAGAATATGATATTTGATAGACTTTGAGCCAATAAAACAACTACCAGCTCATCTTTACTAACCACTGGGTATATAGTACTAGGACATTATAAACAGACAATAAATGCTTTTTAAACATCTTTTTAAAGAAGTTTAGGGGCGCCTGAGTGGCTCAGTCGGTTAAGCGGCCGACTTGGGCTCAGGTCATGATCTCGCGGTCTGTGAGTTCGAGCCCCGCGTCAGGCTCTGTGCTGACAGCTCAGAGCCTGGAGCCTGCTTCGGATTCTGTGTCTCTCTCTCTGCCCTCCTCCTGCTCACGCTCTGTCTCTATGTCTCAAAAATAAATAAACATTAAAAAAAAAGTTTATTTAGTTAGGGGCTGCTGGGAGGCTCAGTAGGTTAAGCCTCTCACTCTCGATTTTGGTCAGGTCATGATTTCATGGTTCATGAGTTGGAGCCCTGCATTGGGTTCTGTACTGACAGTGCAGAGCCTGCTCGAGATTCTCTTTCCCTTCCTCCCTGCTCCTCCCCCATTCACTCACTCCCTCTCTCAAAATAAATACATACACATTAAGAAAAAAGTTTTGGGATGCCTGGGTGGCTCAGTCTGTTGAGTATCCGAGATGGCTCAGGTCATGATCTTACAGTTTGTGGGTTCAAGCCCTACATCGGACACTCTGTTGTCAGCATGGAGCCCACTTTGGATCCTCTGTCCTCTCTCTCTCTGCCCATCACCCCCAAATAAATAAACATTTTTTAAAAGCCTTTAAAAATAAAAAAAAATTAAAACATTAAAAATAAAGTTTTATTCATTTAAGTAATCTCTATACTTATTGATCTGTATACCCAACATGGGGCTTGAACTCATGACCCCAAGATCAAGAGTCACCTGATTGAGTCAGCCAGGTGTCCAACAATAAATGGTTTTTGAGCTCAAATACTTCGCTTAACTAAGAGTTCACTCTTGAAGGGCTTGGGTGTGTGTGTATGTGTGTATAGAAATGAAGGGGTAGAGAATACTGGTCGGAAGGCATGGATGAGCAAAGCTTTGTCAAGAATAAGCTCAACCTGTTTTGGGGAAACTGTGAAAATGCTAGTTTGTTGAAATGGAGAGTTCGTTCAGTCATTCGGCAAACAGTTCTTGAGTGCCGACAATGCGCCAGGCACTGTGTTAGAGGTCTGGACTACAGACATGAGTAAGACATAACCCCAGCCTTCAGATGCTCCACAGTCTTGAAGTCCAGGGTGGCTGGTGGGGAGGGAACAAACAGGCACAGAAGGGGGCACAGATATGTGCCACACAGGCTTATAAATTGCTTAAGAAGGGTCTGGAGAGTGGGGTGCCAAAGGTGCTCAGTCAGTTAAGCATCTGACTCATGGTTTTTGAGATCGAACCCCCCCACACTTGAGCCCCATGTCTGGCTCTGTGCTGATAGTGCTGGAAGCTGCTTGGGATTCTCTCTCTCCCTCTTTCTCTGCCCCTCCCCAACTCACTTGCAAGCATGCTCTGTCATAAATGAAGAAGGAAGGAAGGAAGGAAGGAAGGAAGGCAGGAAGGAAGGAAGGAAGGGAGGGAGGGAGGAAGAAGAAGGGTCTGGAGCAAGAGCTGAGGGTGCATAGAGGGAGGACTGATGGGGAATTCAAGAAAGAAGTTGAGCAACGATGGTCAGGTCCTGCAGGAAGGAGGATGAAGAGGGCAGAGGGTGGGGTTCCAACGAGGAGATAAGGATCTCCTTACAGCACAGATGACACCAGCAGGGTCATTTCAGTGACGCAGGTAAAGCCTGGCCAAACTCCTCAGTTCCATAAGGACACGCAGGCCATGAACAGATGCGTTCAGAAACGATCCTTCTGAGGGGCACCTGGGTGGCTCAGTCAGTTAAGCCTCTGATTCTTGATCTCCTGATCTCATGGTTAGGTTTGTGAGTTTGAGCCCTGCATCCGGCTCCACGCTGGCAGTGGAGAGGCTGCCTGGATTCTCTTTCTCTCCCTTCCTCTCTCTCAAAATACATAAATAAAGTTAAGGGAAAAAAAAGAAAGGAAGAAATGACCCTTCGATAAGATTAACAAGGCAGCTGTTTTCTGTGTTCTCAGGCAATTTCCTCCTGGGAATTAGGCATACATCCTTTAAGTCCCAGTGACCTCGTCATAGTAAAGAGTAGGAAAAGTGGTCATGCGCTTAACATTTATCCATTAAGATTTCTTCAGCATCAGAAGTCATTCTATAAATCTTCATGGAGTACCTAGCATGTGTCAGGCGGTATCTGAGGCGAGGACACGGCAGTCAACAAAATCCCTGACTTCATAAAGCTCACATTCAAACAGGGGCCACAGACACAGCCAAGGAAAAATAAATAGATACACACAATGTGAGGGGATGACGTGTAAAGGGAAAGAAAGCAGGGAAAGGGGAGAATGAGTTGGGGAGGGCTATTCTGTGGGGGACTGCTCTGGTGGAGTGACATGGAGCCAACACCTGAATGGGGCGGTTGGTGGGGGGGTGGGGGGGGGAAGGGTGAGTAGATGGCTGGGGGAAAAAGGAACTGTCTGAGGTGGGAGAGTGCTCAGTGTATTCTAGAAACAGCAAGGAGGCCAGTGCTGCTGGAGCAGACCAAGCAAGGGAAAGGGGGACGCTGAGGAGCCAGGGGCTAGATCCTGCCGGAGGCCTTCGGCTTTCCTTCCACCTGAGATGGGGGCCTTGGAAAGTAGGGGCAGGGTCTGAGGTACCTCCTAAGCATCACTCTGGGACAGAATTCGGGAGACGGGGAGGGCCAGGGAAATCCGTAGGAGACTATCGCCACCAGCCCAGGATGGTGGTTTGGACGAGGGTGGTAGAAAGAAGAAATTGTGAGAGGATCTGAGTCTAGAGACATTTTGAAATCTGAAAGGCTTTGCTGATAGATTAGATGTGAGAGAAAGTGAGTAGTCAACGATGATCCAGATTCTGAGGATTTGGTCCAGAGTAAAAACTGCCATTTATTAAGCTGGGAGGACTTGTTGGGGTGCCTGGGCGACTGAGTTGGTTAAGCATCCGTCCAACTCTTGATCTTGGCTCAGGTCACAATGTGGCAGTTCGAAGGATCGAGCCCCACATCGGGCTCTATGCTGACAATGCAGAGGCTGTTTGGAATTCTCTCCCTCCCCAGCCCCTCCCTGACTCCTCTCCAGCTCATACTCTCTCTCTCTTTCTCAAAATAAATAAATAAAAACTAATAAATAAATAAATAAATAAATAATAAGACAGGAGGACTTCTTGAGGTTGGAACTCAAAGATTTTGATTTGGGACATATTAATTTGAGGCAGCTGTTAAGATACATGAACCCTGAGTTAAAGGGAGAGGCCAGAGCTGGGAACAGTAGTTATTAAAGTAAGGACAGGTAATTAAAGCCATGGGACCGGGTGAAGTCACCTGGGCAGTGATGGCAGGCCAGGGAGAGGTCCAGTCCTCCGGGCATGACAGTGTGTGGAGGAGGAGGGCAACCAGGAAAGAGAGGTGTCTTGAAAGTCAATTGCTGCCGAGAGGGGATGAAACTAATGACTCAGCCTCACCCTTGGATTTGGCAAAGGAAGGTCATTGGGGACTTTGACAGAAACCTGTTTAGATGGAGTGTGGGGACAGAGCCTGGTGTTCTCATCAGGGCTCAAGGGAAAACTTGGGAAGAGAGGATGAGGAGATAATAAGAGGGGACCTCTCTTTTAAGGAGTTTTTCATAAAGTGCAGTCAAGAATGGAACTGGGGGAAGGCACCTGGCTGGAGGAGCTGCAACTCTTGATCTTAGGGTCGTGAGTTCAAGCCCCACGTTGGGTGTAGAGATTACATAAATAAATCAAATACTTTAAAAAATGAATTAAATTGGAGGAAGATCAAGAAGGAAGATATCATTTATCATTTCGTATTAGGCAATAGTAAGCGACTGGCCAAGGGGAAAAAATTATTCACATAGAGAGGAGGAGTGAGGACCCTGGAGTGATGTGTTTATGCTGTGGAGAGGGGAGGGGGCCCAGTGCACATGTGCAGGGTCGGCGTAGGTGGGAGTACAGGCAGTTCACCCATTGTCAGGAGGGGGAGGTCAGCGGATATGGTGGGTGGATTTGTTGGGGGACATGTGAGTGTTCTCTCCTGACTGCCAATATTTTCCTCCCACTGTTTGCCTGTAATAATGGTGTTGTTTTCATCAATTCTAAGATGCAACTTTTTCAGATTCTAGCAGCTATGAAATTGGAATAAATCTTAAAATCAATGGAATATTTGTCAGTATTTACAGCTAACCCTTGAACAACATGAGGGTTTGAATGCTGACCTCCACCCCCCCCCCACAGAGTTGAAAATCCATGTAAACTTTTTTTTTAATTTATTTATGGGGGGAAGGTCAGAGAAAGAGGGAGAGAGAGACTCCTAGGAAGGTTCCAAAATGTTCCTTATGATCATGACCTGAGCCAAAATCAAGAGTTGGACTCTTAACTGACCCAGGCCACCCAGGAGCCCCTCCATGTATAACTTTTGACTCCCCCAAAAGTTAACTATTAATGCTTACTGTTGGCTGGAAGTCTTACCAATAACATAAACAGTCGACTAACACATATTTTGTGTCCTATATGTATTATATACTATAATTTTGCAAGAAAGCAGGCTAAAGAAAAGAAAATGTCAAGAAAATCTTTAGAAAGAGAAGACATTTATAGTACTATACTTTATCCAAAAAATTTTATCAAAAAAAAAAAAAACTGCACTATTAGCATGGAGCCTACTTGGGTTCTCTCTCCCTCTCTCTCTTTCCTTCCACCACTGGCTTGTGCTCACACTCTCTGTCTTTCTCTCTCAAAATAAATCATTATACTTAAAAAAAAAATCCATGTGTAAGTGGACCCACACTATTTAAACCTGTGTTGTTCAAGGGTCAACTGTATTCTTTCTCAGCACTACACACAATAAAGATGAGTTTATGTCAAAGGTGACTCAGACTTGGTGAACTGTGGGTGGTCACTTTCCTTTGGACCCGACTAGAGTTGTCTGTCCATTGGAAAGGAGGCCAGCCAAGGCCCTGTAAATGCTGTTTGCTTTGTGAGCTGAAGGAGAGATGTCAACATTTTTAGTAAGAAAATTGGGCCATTGGAAAGAAAGAAAAAAGAAACAAAAAAAGAAAGAGAGAGAGAGAGAGGGAGGGAGGGAAGGAAGTAGGGAGGGAAAGACAGAAAGAGAGAAAGACAGAAGGGGAAAGGGAAAGAAAGGAAAGGAAAAGAAAGGAAAGGAAAGGAAAAGAAAGGAAGAAGAAAGGAGGGGGGGGAGGAAGGAAGGAAGGAAGGAAGGAAGGAAGGAAGGAAGGAAGGAAGGAAGGAAGAGATAGAGAAAGAAAGAAAGAAAAAGAGAGAAAGGGAGGGAAAGAAGGAAGGAAGGAAAGAAGGAAGGGAGCGAGGGAAAGTAGGAAGGGAGGGAGTGAGGGAGGAAGGAAGGAACGAACGAACGAACGAACGAACTTTGGGCCATAACTATCTTTCTGTTATAAATTCATCTAGCCCAAACTCCTGAAGAAAGATCCAGATGCCCAGAGAGTAGGGGAGTGAGGCTGGCCCTCTGCCCACAAGCTACAGGGTTGTCTGGGTGCCGATTGTTCTTTCTCTGGGGAATATGAAAGACCAAGGACAAGGCACTAACACTCGACCCACACCTGAACCTGGACAGCCACACCCAACTCAGAGAGCAAGTGCTTCCTTCAGTCAGATAAGATCTTGGCACCACATCCTGTGTGGTAAAGACAAGGAGAAGTCCAAGTGTCTGAGAATAGGGAACTAACTGTGTCACTGCATAGCTCTTGGGGTTACTTCGGCTTTATTTCTCGGATGAGAGGAGCTAGGGCTCCAGTCCCCCTTTCCTGTAGCTGGAATCTGGGAATGGTTTGGGAGGTTCTTTTTGTCCAAAGAGTTGAGTGCTTACCATATGCTGTGCTAGTTGGGCATTGGATATACAGTATGCGCAAACTCAGACAGGGCCCTGTTCTCAGAGCTTACGTCTAGTCAGGGAGATGTATTAACAGAGTAATTATATACATGTTTATGTGTGTGTGTATATGTGTGTGTGTATATATTTTTAACTTTAAATAATTTTAAAGAAACTAGGCACCTGGGTGGCTCAGTCGGTTGAGCATCCAAGCTCAAGTCATAGTCTCGTGGTTCGTGGGTTCAAGCCCTGAATCAGGCTCGCTGCTGTCAGTGCTGCCTCCAACTCTGCCCTCTTGTACTCTCTCTGCCCTCTTCCACTCACATTCTCCATCTCTCAAAAACAAATAAACATTAAAAAAAAAAAACCTTTAAAGATACTATGCCCAGGACATGTTCTGAGCACTTTACAAAGATTAACACCTGGGGCGCCTGGGTGGCTCAGTGGGTTGAGCGTCCCACTCTGGATTTCAGCTCAGGTCATGATCCCAGGGTTGTGGGATGAAGCCCCATGCTGGGCTCTGCGCTGAGCATGGAGCCTGCTTAAGATTCTCTTTCCCTCTGTCCCTCTCCCCTGCTCATGCTCTCTTTGTCTAAAAATAAAAATAAAAAGTGCCAAAGATGAACACCTGTAGTTTGTACCGTAATCTAAGAACCAGGTGCTATTACTATTACCACTAAAACTCAGGCCCAGAGAGGTTCATGATCTTGCCCACGGTCCCAGAACTCATAAGTGGCATAGTCAAGATTCGAACCCAAGCAGTTTTGCCTGGGAGTCCTAGCTCTGAACTAATGAGGCCATGCTGCCTCTCAAATTATTTTGTCTAGCACAGTTATTCTGAAAAAACAAAACAAAACAAAACAAAAAAACAAGTCTCTTTGGAAATGGAAATGACTCATCCTGGAAGGAGAGATTGTAGCGTCTGACAAGCCAGTGGCAGCTTTGAAGGCTGGCAGGCGAGACTGCTGCTCGCTGCCGCGGAGCAACAAGCAATTTGCACCGGGCACTTAGGCGGTGTATTGTACCTCCGGTTTCTCCCCCAACCCCCTTTTCACAGCTCTCTCCTCTTTGGGCTTCTCCACCTCATCCTCACCTCGCCTCGCCTTTCATGGCTTTTACTCTGCCCTCTCAGGCTTTACTGTTAGGGGCGCAGATTTATTTTTCTCTTCGATCACGCAGCTGTAGTGTCCCTGGCTAAATCCAGCACAGGACCACACCTAAGAGAAGTCCCAGTCATTATACGGCACAGGGGGCAGGAGGCAGGGGGAGAGGAGTAGAGAGAGACTGGAAGTCAGATTTTAAGAGCAAAAGCAGCTCTAGACCAAGACTAAATGTACGCTGGCCAATGGAAGAGGGTCCTTGCAAAATCTTGCCTCCTCTATAGACTGGTCCGATGGCCTACAACTTACTCAGGACTCAACTCATTATAAAACTGAGTGGTCCTACAATCCTTTCTGCTTTTCCAAGCCCGTTTGCAGTCCCGATCTCCTTCAACCCAACCGCAACCATGGGAGGTATTCCTGACAGGATACAGCTGGCTCCCAAATGGTCTTCAAAGCCACAGTTCATTTGTCAGACGCTAAGATCCCTCACTCCTGGGTGAGTCATTTGCATTTCTAAAGTGAGTCTCATTTCTGAATAACTGGGCTGAACTTAACGGGGTGGGTGTATTAATGGGGGCGCAGAGTTGGCAGGACAAAGCTGGGGATCCCTGTGGGAAACTCTACACTCTCCCACTGTGTTTCTCCCTCTCCGAGGAGGAAGACAAGACAGTCTCAGATGCAGGACCTTCGAGAACCAAGACCTGAATCCCTGGACACACCTGTTTACCATCCTTGAGCTCCACAGCCAAAAATGGTCTGATTTTTTTTTTCTCTAAAAAATCAACACCAAATTTCTTCTAAGAGTGCAAAAATTCAGGAAGCTTCTGGTAACACAAGCGTATCGTGGTGGTACAAGGGGTGGTACAAGGAATGCAGCCACTGTAAAATTGTGAGTTTGGCATCTGTTTCTGAATGTGCTTCTGAAACATGTTATTTTTAACACAAAGGCGATACTAGTCTCTATTTCATAAGAAACAGTGAAATTAAGCGAGTTAGTAATTTGAACATGTTATCTTTTCCTATTACCGTATCTTTTTCTTTTCAAAATCACTATGCTTTCTATACTGGACTCATAGCAGAGGTAGCTGAGAACCTGGGGAGTTTTGTAAATAGAATGAAGTCTGGCTTTCCCTGGGATAGAAACCAATTCCGTCCCGTTGCCTCTGGTGGAGGCCAGTAGTTAAGACGGAAATCAGGCTGACGTCAGAGCCATTACCCTCCCCGCCCCCACAGCCAGCCGGCCAGCCTTTGTGCGGCTCTAAAGGCTCTGTGGGCATTCTGCAGGCGCTTCCTTCAAATGCTAATGAAAGCTCACAAATGCTAAACAGCAGGATCGAGCTCGTTTTTGTAGCCTGCCCGGAGCAGCTGGGAATTATTGCCCACCCTCCCAAGATTTCCTGGACCCTCCCTCCTCCAAGTTTCCAGAGCTGAGCCGCAACTGCCGGGAACCGGCCGCTGCCGTAACTCTACTCTCTGGGCCTGCGTGGTCGCGGCCTTCTTTCCTATCAAATCCAAATGGCCTAAGCCCCTTCCTCTCCTTACCAGCCTTTCACAGGCCTTCCTTAGCCTCTGCAGTGTCCCCAGGGATTCCAGGTGCCCGACAGCTTCCTCCCACCCCTTACCAAGTCCAAAGCTCCTCTGAGGCTGTCCCAATGGCCAGACCTTCTAGTCCTTTGAAGACAGCGTTCTTGTAAGGTAGGTAGTGTTGTCCCCATTTTAGAGATGAGGAACAGAGTCCCAGGGTGACCAAGTGACAGAGCCAAGGTTTAACCCAGGCCTCTTGGGCTCTCTGGCCTAGATCTTTACATCTGAGCACATATCTCTTTAAGGGCAGGAGAGATTTCTGATTGGAGTCTGGATGAGAGAAGGGTCCATGGAGGCCCCTAGAGACAGTCACTTGAGGGAAACCTCAAATCTGGCCCTGTTTGAGGACCACAGCTTCTCTCCAGACCTTTCCTCCTAAGGCCTTGGTGGGGCTTTTCCCTGACACTAATGATAACTGGCTCTCAGGTTCAGTTCCTCTGATGTGCGCGACTGCTTTTTGAAGCATCTGTTCACACAAGCAAATTACTTTGTGAAGTTGTAAGATCCTGGGTTGTTAGGAGGTGGCTCTGAGCACTCCCCCTCTCACCCAGAGTGGTCTGTCTCTCCAGGATGTTGGTCTAATCCTGCTGGGTTTCAGAGGGAAGACTTTTAGCTGACTAGGGATTATGGGATCATTTGTCTAAAAACAATACGATACACTTTTTTTAATTTTTAAAATTTGAGTTATTTATTTTGAGAGAGAGAGTACAAGTTGGGGGGGGGCGCGGGTAGAGAGAAGAAGAAACAGAATCCTGGGGTGCCTGGGTGGCTCAGTTGGTTAAGCGTCCGACTTCGGCTCAGGTCATGATCTCATGGTCTGTGAGTTCGAGCCCCACGTCAGGCTCTGTGCTGATGGCTCAGAGCCTGGAGCCTGCTTCAGATTCTGTGTCTTCCTCTCTCTCTCTGCCCTTCTCCTGCTCACACTCTGTCTCTGTGTCTCTCAAAAATAAATTAAAACGTTAAAAAAAATTAAAAAAAAAAAAAAAAGAAACCGAATCCTAAGCAGACTCAGACGTGGGGCTCGAACTCACGAACCGTGAGATCGTGACCTGAGCCAGGATCAGATGCCACCCAGGTGCCCAACAATATGATACATGTCAGAGCAGCTACAATATGATCATTCGCTGTGGTCACAGCAGTAAGAATCCCCTGTATGTGCGTATATCGCTTTCATGGCTTCCAAAGGACTTCTGTGCACATTTTCTTATTTTGTTGTCACAACCAACCTGTGGTCTGCATAGCTCGAGTGTTCCTACCACCATTCCGTGTAAACTGAGACTGAGGGGTCTCACTATTGGCTAATCGTCCTGTAACCGGCAGGCACAATGGACTCTGAAGCACGTACCCTACTCCAGCAACATGTCCACCATCCTGAAGCAACTCTGCTAAAAAAGATCTACATACTACTTAGGCAGATAGGTACTGATTTCGTGCTTAGATCAGGCTTTAGAATTCACAGCTCACCACCTCTGAAGTTCTCACCACCATAAAAAAAAAAACAAAAAACCTTTTTACCTACTCTGCAGCCCGAGTAAGTAAATATTAATAGTAAGGCACAAGTACCAAATCAGTAAAGGTTTTTTAATTTTTAATTTTAGTTTGAAATGTTTATTTTTGAGAGAGTGTGTGTGAGCAGGGGAGGGGTAGAGGAAGAGGGGGTCAGAGCATCGGAAGCAGGCTCTGTGCTGACAGCGGCAAGCTCAGTGTGGGGCTCCAACTTACGAACCTCCAGATCTTGACCTGGGCCGAAGTTGGATGCTCAACCCACTGAGCCACCCAGGTGCCCCAGTAAAGATTTTCTTAAATGGTAACACCCAGAGCATGTGGCTGGCTCAGTGGGTAGAGCAGGTGACTCTTGATCTTAGGGTCATTAGGCCCCATGTTGGGTAGAGAGCTTACTAAATAAAAAACAAAAACAGTAACACCCAATGCTGGTAAAGATGTGAGAGATAGACACACTCATGCACTGCTGATGGGACTATAAATTAGTGCTTTGTTTCCAATGGGCACTTTGATAATAATCATTAAAAGCTTTTAATTTCTTTTAATGTTTGTTTATTTTTGAGAGAGAGACACAGCAGACAGAGCATGAGCACCAGAGGGGCAGAGAGAGAGGGAGACACAGAATCTGAAGCAGGCTCCAGGCTCTGAGCTGTCAGCATAAGGGACTCAAACTCGTGAACTGAGAGATCATGAACTGAGCCAAAGTCAGATGCTTAACATATTGAGCCACCCAGGAGCCTCTCAAAGTTTTTAAAATAAACAATTTTGGATGGGTCAAATCCACCCATCTTTAAAAATACTTTTTCTTAAAAACCCAGTCTGAGACTATAGAAAAAAGTGTATTTATTAAGGCATGTTTATTGTTGTGTTACCTAAATCACAGTAAAAACCTGAAATAATCTGGCTCTTCAGCAGGTCAAATAAATTAAGATCTCCCAGGAGATGAAATGTTCTGCAGTAATTTTAAATGACACCATGGAAGAATATTTAGCAGTCTGGGGAAATGTTCACTGTTGTCCAGTGAGGAAAACTAAGCCACAAAACGGTTATGCAATATAATCTCAATCTGATTTTTAAAAAGATAGCTTGAAGTTGAAAGCTATCGAACTGTTAAGAGTAGTTTTCTCTGGGGGCACCTAGGTGGCTCCGTCAGTTGAGAATCCAGCTTGGGCTCAGGTCATGATCACACAGTTCAGCTCGTGGGTTCAAACCCCGCGTCGGGGCTCTGTGCTGATGGCTCAGAGCCTGGAGCCTGCTTCGGATTCCGTGTCTCCCTCTCTCTCTGCCCCTCCCCTGCTCACGCTGTGTCTCTCTCAAAAATAAACAAACATTTAAAAAATTGAAAAAAAAGAGTAGTTTTCTCTGAATCCTTCCTTCCTCCCTCCCTTCCTTCTGTTTTGTATTTTCTAGTCTTTTTTACAATAAACTTAATAAGCACGAGTTCCTTTTGCAATCACAAAAGAGAAACGTTTCTTTTTTAGATGAAGAGTCTAAGAACGAACGGCTCAGGAACTAAGGCAAGTGGTGGGCAGGGCTTGTGGTCAAGAAGACTGTAAACAGAGAAGGGGAACAACTAGCCTATGAGCAAATAAATTGGAAAATAACTATATTCTGGGATTGAAATGTCTTTTTTTTTTTCTTTGCCACTCATCTGAAGAGGATGTTGTGACTGATTTTACAAGAAAAGCCAGCAGATTGGCTTCTTTGACACTGGGCTGGTGGTTTTCACCTCTGGTGGTTAAACCCAGTGAGCTCTGACTCCCGTCTGACACCGGAAGCCTCTGGAGAGGCGTAGGGTGGCACGGTCTACCTTTGGTGCCACCCTCGTGTCCCTTGGTAAGTCGGGCCACCCCTGCCCCACACTGGGCTCGGTTCCAAAAGGCCTTGCTCCCTATGCTTTCAACTCATGTGAAGTGTTTACTTCAACTTATAAACTAGAGGTGGACAGGTCCTTAGAAGCCTCCTGGTATGAGAAGGAGGAGGCCACGGGGTGCCTCACACCTCCAGTGGACCTCAGCTTGTCAGCAGCGGAGCAGAGGGGCCTGGATGGTAGCTGAAGACGGGAATGGCAATGGAGGTCATTCAGCTACCCAGAGACATTCTGGACCCAAAGAGATAATTACAAATGATAATAACTTCAGGCATTAGTGTCCAACTGCTGTCTAGGCTTATGATCCTTGGGTGTTTTATGAGACAGAGAGCAAACAGGGGAGGGGCAGAGAGAAGGAGAGAGAGACACAGAATCCAAAGCAGGCTCCAGGCTCTGAGTTGTCAGCACAGAGCCTGATATGGGCTCGAACTCACGAACCATGAGATCATGTCCTGAGCCAAAGTTGGATGCTTAACCGACTGAGCCACCCAGGCAATAGTCGGGGAAAGTTTTTAAGGACAGAAGTTGTGAAGAATGTCAAAGTGGCCTGGAAGTGTGACTGGACGACGCATCCCTGAGGGGAGTGTGAAGTCATCGGAAATACAGCCACGGTCTTACTGTCCTGAAAAGATTATGCTGTGGGGAGCAGGACTGGCCCCCTCTACTCCATGAAGAGTAGGTGATGGCACCTGGACCTGAGATTGCTTAATGAAATAAGCACGTGATGGGGGCGAGGCGTGGAAACAGCGATGACACCACTTCGTGATTAAAAAGATGGGAACCGTTGATTGACTGGGCTCCCTTAGGCAGAAGTTCATCCCTCTTCTCTTCCCATTTTCGTTTCTCTACTTCTTCCACCTCCAACTCCAACCAGATTTATTCTTTTCTTTTGGTCCCAGAAAGGCCATCCCTCCCTGCCCCCACCCCCCGCCCCCCACCCCCATCTCAGTGTTATAAAGATAGTATTGAGAATGGATGGTTCAGTCTTCAGTGCCCTCAGGATTAAAGTTCCAAGTCTTTTTCATGGTAAACAAGAGCCCTTCAGAGGTGAGGCCTGGCTACCTTTCTAGCTTTATCGCTAGCCACTTTCCTTCACATACACCGGCTTCCCGCCACAGCGTTCCCCAAACCCGCCACACTTCATTATACCTGGAATAACAGAGGTTGTCTGCCAAGCTCCTTTTCTCTTCCTTCTGGGCACACGGCCTTCTCCTGCAGCGGGCTGTGGCCACGCGACTGGGTTCTGGTCAGTGGAACATAGAAATGATTGTGCACCATTTTCAGACTAGGGCTATGGAAACCTTATGTACACACCCTTCACATTTCCTTCTGTCCTGACCTTGGAAGCCTTCAACTGAGAAGGACAGAGTCCCATGGTGGGAGAAGCCCAGCTCGTTTTTCCCCACTTGGAAGAATGGCTCCCACCAAACTTAGCCTTGGCTTTGGCTTTAAGTAAGAAATAAAGATCTATTGCAGGGTATCACTTAGATTCAGAGATTTCTCTATTATAGCAGCAAGGCTTATTTTAAGTAATCTACCTGGTGAGCTATTCATTGTTGGGAGCTGTTTTGGACTCACAGGTTGAGACCCTTCGCTGTGTGCCTTGATGGATTTATAAGACCTTAAAGAAACACCCTGCTCTCTCCCCCCACCCTAAATTTATCCTAAAACCAACATACAGGATTAAGGAGGTTTGCCACCTTGCTGGTAAAAATGGATTCTTGTTAAAGAGATCAAACTACCTTTTAAGTAAAGACACAGACCAGCAGGGCAGAGGCCAGAAGAGCAAAAAGAAGCCAGAATTCAGAAGACGCCAGAATTGAGGAGACGCCAGATCTGCCAGGGCGGCCTGCTTGGTCATCAGACTACATCTCTCTCGTGGCTCTCTCACTTCCTTTCGCCTGACCATCCGTCCTTCGTGAACCCCTAAATTCGCCAGAACAAGGGCCCCGGCAATTCATGCTTCAAGGCCCTCTTCGGATGCCCCCTCTTTTAAAAAGCCTCTTCGGGTTCCCCCAGGCAGGAGGCATTCTTTCTGTGATTCAACCATGCATCACTTACCACACTACTCCCACCCCCAAGGTTTAACTTCATCACGCCTCTCCCTTCACATTTGACCATCAACTCAATGGAAGCAGAGACATTGATCTTTGCAATTCTTGATTTGAGCAGAATGATAGACAGTAGGTGTACAGTATATAAAAATGCGCTTATTCACAAGTATGTGTTGAGTTCCTTCTATACGCTAGATACTGTTCTGGCACTGGGAACGCCGCAGTGGGCAAAACAGATGCAATGCGATGCGATGCGATGCAGTGAATCCCTGTCCTTACATTTTAGAGACACTTGCCTCCCTGTATTCTAAGGAGCACTTTAAACTGGGACTTAAACAATAATTTGACACTATAGAGATGTGTGTAAGAGGCAGCTGCCAGGTTCAGGTGGTGTTACTTCCTAAATCTTAAACAATTCCACAAGCTAAAATGTAAAAACAAAAAACCAAACAAAAACAAAACACAAAAATGAAAAAACCTCTGTAGTCATGGAGCTTGCATTGCCATAGGGGGACTAGATAGTAAGTAAATACACATAGATGATCAGTCCTGGTGATATATGCCATAGAGGACAACAGAGCAGGAGGGGAGGGTGGGACTTATAGGGTGGGAGTTTTCATTTCACTGCATTGCATTGCATTCATGTTTATCCATTTATTTTGAGAGAGAGAGAGAGAGTACGTGAGCAGAATAGGGGCAGAGAGAGAGAATCCTGATGAGAGACTCAATCTCATGAACCATGAAGTCATGACCTGAGTCAAAATCAAGAGTCAGATGTTTAACCGACTGAGCCACCCAGGCACCCTAGAGTATAATTTTATTTTGTTTATTTATTTTTTTTAAGTTTATTTACTTATTTTGAGAGACAGAGAAAGAGTGTGCGCAGGGGAGGATCAGAGAAGGAGGGAGAGAGAGAGAATCCCCAGCACGCTGTCAGCGCAGAGCCCGATGCGGGGCTCGCTGGAAACCACGGAACTGTGAGATCGTGACCTGAGCCAAAATCAAGACTCGGATGCTTAACCAACTCAGCCACCCAGGCACCCCACGGAATATACTTTTAAATAAGGAGTTCTTAGAAGCCCCCCCTGAAAAGACAGAGTTGTAGCAAATAGCTGAAAGAAGTAAGGACTGAGGCTATGTAGATGTTTGAGAGAACAGTATTCCAGGCATGGCTGGAGCAGAATGAGGGAGGGGAATGAAAGAGATGAAGTAAAAGGGTGTGTGTGTGTGTGTGTGTGTGTGTGTGTGTGTGTGTGTGTGTGTAGGGGGAAGGAAAGCAGGATGTATACACTTTTGACAGACTTTGGTTTGTGCTCAGGGGGAAGTGGGGAGCTACTTCAGTAATTTAAATAAGGAAGTGATCTGATCTGATGCACATTGTAACAGGTTCACTCTGACCGCTATATGGAGAGAGAACTGTGTGGAGGGTTAGAGGCAAAAAGAGGGAGACAAGTTACCAGACTATTGTAATAACCTAGGTAACAAAATAACTTGAATGGGCATGCAATTCGGATGTATTTTCCAGGTATGATTTGTTGACAGATCAGATGTGGAAGATGAGAAAGAAATCAAGGATGACATTTTCGATCTGAGCAACCGAAAGAATGGAGTTGCAATTTCAGGGGATGAGAAAACTCTAAGCGGGGTGAGGTAGAGGTGGAACTGAGATTGGGACTTCTGCCCGCCGGACATGTCTGTAGTCATGTTTAAGTGGAGGTGCTGAGTAGCTGGAGGTATATGTTATGTGTGTGGAATGGAGAAAACTGGGCTCGAATTACAGATTTGGGAGTGGTCGGCATATACATGGTATTTAAAACCACAGGACTGCATTAGATCACCAAAGGAAATGAGTGTATATTGAAAAGAAGCCTGAGGACAAAGCAGGGGCACTCCAGGGTGCAGAATTCAGGAAGGCGAGACTCCAGGAACCAACTCCTTATGAGTTGCCAGTGAGTAGGAGGAGAATCAAGGCAAGAGTGGTCCTTGGAGGCCAAGTGAATATAGCGTTTCAAGCAGAGAGAACTCAACTGTGTCACAAATTTCACAGTTAAGTAATGTGAAGATGGAATTGAGCAAAGGATTCACCGCGTGAAGGTCACTGCTAACCTTGTCTAGAGTGCTTGCTCAGTGAAAGAGTGAATGAATGAATGAATCTTTTTTGCCATTTATAGATTTAAAACTTTTTAAAATATTTATTTATTTTTGAGAGAAAGAGAGAGAGTCGTGAGTATGGAGAGGAAGGGCAGAGACAGGGGGACAGAGGATCTGAAGCCGGCTCTGTACTGACAGCAGAGGGCCAGATGCAGTGCTCACTCAAACTCACAAACTGTGAGATCATGATCTGAGCCGAAGCCAGACCCTTAACCGACTGAGCCACCCAGGCGCCCCTCGCCATTTAAATTTGACCAGAACCCAAGAATGCAGGGACTAGATCTTTGTTTCTCCAGGAAGAGTTTGATGAGTTTGATAAATGACTGTAGAATTGATTGAATGAAGTGGTTTCTCCCTCAATGTCTGGCCTGCCCCATTTCCTACTCTATCTTCCTTAGAATTGTAGAGGGTGGGAAACTGCACACGGTTCCCAATCCCTGGAATCCAGGCTGTCTGGAATTGGCTGTGCCTTATTTCTCTGTACTGTTCCACAGCACCATACTACACCCTAAGCCCTTCGGGGCAAAGAAGTCATCGACATCAAAAAGCAAATCACAGGAGGGCGCCTGGATGGCTCAGTCAGTGGAGCATCCGGCTGGGGTTGCTATCCTTACCTGACTGAGCCAAGCAGGCGCCCCAATCCTCAGGAACCTTTAAACTCAAAAAGTAGTAACTGCATTTTATAGGTAAGGAACCTAAAGCCTAAAGAGGGTAAGTCACTTTTCTCTAAGGCCACACTAATGTGAGTTAGCAAGGGGAGAAACCAGAATGTGCCATGTGTTACATGATCTCGAGGTTAAGCTCTTCCCCCATTCCCCAAAGAACTGGAGACAGCAATGCGATGTTCTTAAGAGCTGCACTGCTGAAAGGCAGCCATTACACAGAATTCCGGACAGCTCTCCCGGGCCGTGCTTGGCTGTGTGTGTGCTGAGAGGCAGTCCGTTCCTGTTTTTCGAGGAACAATTATTCCATTCTCACAGCGTGTTCAGGACCAGCCGCTTCTCTTCATTTTCAACCATCTATTTCCCGACTCTTGCAAGATCCTGTCAGGACAGAGGGAAGAGGCGGAATGCTAACCATCCGTGCAAGTAACCTTGGGGAAATGTGTGCTGGGGATATGCCTGAAACAACTGGCTAACATGACATACAATTTCGTCTGCCCGAATGACCTGGAACCCACATTAGTTCTGTTCATTGGTCCCATGGTGGGTTCAGTAAGAGGCTGCACAGAGCCCTTATCATTTGTGAGCTCTGTCCTAGAAACTCACAGGTCTGTGGCCATTTGGTTCATGGTTCTTCAAAACTTCATAAGTCATCGGCAAGTGATTCATCAAACTTCAGTCTTTTTTTTTTTAATTTTTTTTAACATTTATTTTTGAGAGACAGAGACAGAATGAGAGCGGGGGAGGGGCAGAGAGAGAGGGAGACAGAATCCGAAGCAGGTTCCAGGCTCTGCGCTGTCAGTACAGAGCCTGACACCGGGCTCGACGAACTCACCAATTGTGGGATCATGACCTGAGCCAAAGTCAGCCGCCCAACCAACTGAGCCACCCAGGTGCCCCCAAACTTTAGTCTTCTAAAGAGAATAGGGGATTCTCAGGGCTCAAACCCGCCAAGAGGCTATCTGGACTCACCAAATCTGGCCCCTCAGCCTGGGAGGAAACTGCCCCCCCCACCCCCATACTCCACACCTGGTCCTTTGGTGCAAGTCTGGCAGTGATGTGGCCCTAAACCTCAGCAGGAGGCTCTCAGGATGGGACCAGCGGGACTTGTTAGAAATCTTTATATACTGAGCCAAAACCAGTCTCCCACCGTGGCTTCTATCTATTTCTGTTCTCTGGAGCTACTCAAAGCCTGTCTCATCCTCTTCTGTGAGCTAATCCTTCAAACATCTGAAGACTGAAGACGACACTAATGTTTCTCTTTTCTGCTTCTCCATTACCCGATAGTTTAGCCGGTAACTTTAAACTTTATTTTACCTTTTCGAAGCAACTAAAAACATATATATTACCAGTATGATGCTGGCTCTGTACACCCATCCCTAAATTCTCACTCCTTTTCTCCCCACCCTGTCTCTATCTGCTTATTTATTTCTTTGGACTGCTAGTTCCCAATACAGGGGAACCCTCCTGATGTGGCATTTATAGTGCCGTGATTAATAGAAAGGGCCAGGCACAGACTGGAGATTAAATGAGGTGTGCATTTACAAACTGTACCTATAAACTGCGTACCCGTGGGCAATTTTCCCCGCCTTCCCAAACTCCATTTCCTCAACTGTAAAATGGGAATAATAAGCATACTTAAAGCGCGGCTTGCTGTCGGGGTTAAACGAGATAATGTTCCAAATCGTTAGCTCTAGGCACTTAAAGTAGCTGTTCCAACTATCACCTCCTGCTCCACCTCACAGACGAGAAAATGGGCCTAGAAGGGGGTGACGAGGTTTGTTCGAGGTCACAGCTAGTTAACAGCAGAGCGGAAACTTAATTCCAGATCCCTGACGCCTCGCCAGGACCCCTTCCTGCTCCCCACCGCTTTGGTTGGTGACCGAAGCCATCCATCTTGTCTCTGCAGATTAAAACCTCACCCCTTACCCTCCAGTGTCCGCTACACTGAGAAGGTTCTACCAATTACCGACGACAAAGTCAGTGAGCTCGGGCCTTGGCTAGTTTCCATTTAGCAAAGAGGAGAAAAGGAGATAGAAGACCCTGGCTCCCCAGGAGTAATTAAAGGGTAATGGTAGTTCTAGGCGTGGCCAGGTCTAAAAGAACTCGAGGTCCCAGCGTTCCGGCCTTTGCATTCCAATACAGCTACTTCACCCTCCCAGCCCCGCCCGCGGGCGGCTCCCGCACCCTCGCCGCCAGCAGCTCGCGCACCTGCAGCGCGTAGGTGGGCGCCCGGGCTCGGGCGAGACTGCCGGCGACCGTACTCGCGCGGCGGACGCCCGAGGGGGCGGGGCCAAGCGGCGCGTTCCGGCCCCGGGGCGTGGCCTCGCGCAGGTGCGCGGAGAGGCTCTTGGTTTCACTGAAACTTACCCGTCTCCCGGGAGGTGCGCGCAGACGCTTCGATTCGAGCAGGTGGGACGGTGGCTTACTCTCGGAGCGGCGAGTGGGACTCCGAGTTTTGAATCCGTGGCGGCGAATGCCTAGGCCTCCTGGCGTCGGGGCTGCAGAAAGGATGCGACGCGCGAGCGCGGTGTGGCTGCTGGGGGGCGCCATCCTGCTGGCGGCCTCCGTCTCCTGCAATCGCACCATGCAAGGTGAGGAGCCTGGTCAAGGAGGGCTTCTGCAGCTAAGGAGCAGGGGTCCCACGCACTTGCACAGATGGTGGAAGCTGGGCAGGCGCACGAAGGGTGTTCTGTTACGGCCGCCACCACCTGCCGCACCCCCCTCGCGGAGGCTTTGATGGGGATCCCTGCGCCGGGAGAGCAGGGGGCTGGGACAATTGGGAGAGGCTGAAGTCCGCGGAGCGAAGAGGAGGGAACGGAGTGCTAAAGTGTACCTAGAGGACTCAGCCTCCTCTCCCCAGGGTTGGCTTCTTTGTACACACTAAGTCGTTAAGGAGCTTTTCACACACACTGACGGGCTGGTCTCGCAGGACCCCTTAGAGTTAGCTGCCTCAGAGCGGTGTGAATGAGGGAGAGCCCGAGGCCTGGAAAACTTCTGCCTCTCTCTTTGTGACCTTCTCGACTTTTGGAGCCCCCTCTTTGCGGTCGGCTCACGTAGTTCGAAACCGTCCTGGGGCCCGAAGCTCCTCTGGCACAGTGAATGGCCCTGGTATGGAAGGGCCGGACCCCGCTGGGTTTTCGGGATATTGAGCGCTCAGCCTGGAGTTTTAGGCCGCTTGGGCGTCACGCGGGTATTACAAATGGAACTTATTGGACCCTGCATTTTATTCGACCAGGTGACCTTACTGCGGCTCTGTGTTTCCGGGCCTTTGTAGGCCACACGGAACTTATTTCGGCAGCCATTGAGGACTGTATGACCGAGGCTGCCAGCTCAGGGAGCTGTGCAGGGCTGCCGGGTTCCTCAGGTGTCCTGCCCCAGGTGTGCCCCAACTTGTCCTACTGGGCGCGGGATCTCCCTGGCCCAGCAGGCCTTTGAGCGCGCGGGAGATGTTTGGCCGAAAGATTACGCTACTGCGATGCTAACGGGTGCCCGGCTGTCTGGGGCTGCCAGAGTAGTCTCGAAACGGAGGTTTAAGTTTCCCTGTGAATTTCGTAAAAGAGCAAATCACTGTCAATCACTTTTTCCTCTGGAGTTACAGGAAAGGGTGTTCTGTCTAGTATGTACTTGAAACTTGCACCATTGTATCCTTTTTTTTTTTAGTCAGCATTACAATAAAGGCATTTATTTATTACCAGAAGGTATTCAACTGCGATGAACCCTTTTCGGTTTGCCTTTTTCTTTTAAAGTTGGAAGCTTAAAATTCGGGAGTAAAGCTGAGTATGTGCAAACATTTAAAAAAAAATGTAGGTATAGACGACCGAACGCTTTTCTGATTTAATTTAGACAGTTCCTATAGGAAGGTAGCCCTGAGGATTTGGCTTGTTCTTGTTTACAAATTGAGGGGGCTGGGCTGGGAGGTGGGCATTCTTGGAGAATATGGTGAACTTGTTTAACAACAACAAAAAAATCAAATTACTTGTTAACCAGAAGTATTTAGTACTGCACTTGAGGCTTGTTTTTGTTTTTGTTTTGTTTTGTTTTGTTTTCCCTCCACATACTTTTGTTCCTTTACATGGTAACTTTCCTAAAGGGTTAGTTAGCTAACAGACTTAGGTAGATGGAGCTTCCCTTAGGTAGATGGAGCTCCCGACTTGAAAGCCAATTGAATTTGATTAAGAAATAGAGTATCCCCAAGGTGTTTCTGCCCCCTTCGCGTACCTCTTTGCTCATTCACTTTTACCTTAACCCTTCCTTATGCATGCTTCTCAGTTTGCTACAGGGAAGATACTAGGGTTGATTTTCCTCCCACTGTTGTTTTGATCTCACCCAAACGACTGACTCATGGAGGGCAACTCTGCCTAGAATACACCTTTCTCATTTTACAGATGGAGACCTCTGAGCTGGGGGTGGAGGCAAGGAAAACACTCCAGGGGACCACATTTGCGTTCCAGTCACAACATTAATTGATAATTATTTGTGTGAATCTGTTTAATCTGTCTTCCTCCTGGCTCCTCAACTCTGGGAGGCCATGGACTCTCTCCATCACCACAGCCCAACACAGTCTCATTATCCCAAGGACCTCAGGAAATAGCGAATGAGGAATGGAGCGAGGGGACTCAGTCATAGGGATCCGGCAGTGTGGTGGCAGTTTGGCGGTTCAGTCAGTTTGTTTTAGGCACGCACTGCTTTCTGCCGCATCGCAAGCCTGGGAGGTCCCCTATGATGCAGTCGTTCTGTTTTTCTTTCGGAGACTGAAACTCCTGTTCTCTTTGTAATTGACTAGGAATTATACAAGTAGTGTGTGATTACTGTAGAGCAATAATGAACAAAATGTTCTCTGAAAATAACAAGTTTAATTAAGTCATTTTCAGTACCCAAAGTAAACCACTCCTGACATTTTTTAAATGTTTTTATGATATTTTTTTAAGTTTAATTTATTTTTGAGAGAGAGACACACACACAGAGAATACGAGCGGGGGAGGGGCAGAGAGAGAGGGGGAGACACAGAATCTGAGACAGGCTCCCAGCTCTAGCTACGAGCTCCAAGCTGTCAGCCCACAGCCCCACACGGGACTCACACTTGTTAACTGTGAGATCATGAGCTGAGCTGAAGTCTGACGCTCAACCAACTGAGCCACCCAGGCGCCCCATTCCTGACATTTTGGTTTCTTTTTTTTTTTTTTAATGTTTATTTTTGAGAGAGACAGAGTGTGAGTGGGGGAGGGGCAGAGAGAGAGGGAGACAGAGAATCCGAAGCAGGCTCCAGGCTCTGAGCTGTCAGCACGGAGCTGGACGCGGGGCTGGAACTCACAGACTGCGAGATCATGACCTGAGCCGAAGTCAGCCGCTTAACCGACTGAGCCACCCAGCCGCCCTGACATTTTGGTTTCTATCCTTTCCCATTCTTTCATACATCCTTGCATAAAATATGTACTCACAAAGTCTTTTTGTACAGCATAGGATTATATAAACATCAGTATCATGTCAGTAAATAAAAACACTTTCAAACTTTACAACATGTTATGGGAAGGTTTATCATAATTTAAAAATTAATCTGTTAATGGACCTGTGGGAGTATTTCCAATGTTTTGTAATAAGAGAGAATGCTATAACGAATGCGAAGATGGGACTCTAAATTTGTGTTTGGTTTTTTGCTTGCTTTGTACATAGTTACTAATTAACCTGGATGGATGATGTTTTACTGGTGTTTGACTTTCTTATGGTTTTATAGCTGGGCAAGTGTTGAGGAGAAAACAGTTCATCCTGAAAGAACGCATGAAAATTTACTAATGTGTATCTTGGGAGGGATCTCTGGTAACTGAAGCTTTTATTTTTCAGTCCGTGTTCCCAGATGTTGGAAGCAAATAGATCTGTGGTGAGGGGATCCTAAGGGAAAGGATACAAAAGGAGAGTTCACGCAAATAAAGTACTTGCTCTGTACTTGGTTTGGTGGGGAGGGTGGGCCTCTGAACGATGCTTAAAATAACGAAGAACAAGTCGTAGTTTTAAACTTAAAAGTTCTCCATGCATTTCCCCTCACAATTGTATAAATCACAAGTGTTTTAACACAGTGAAAATCCGGGGCGCCTGGGTGGCTCAGTTGGTTAAGTGGCTGCCTTCGGCTCAGGTCATGATCTCAGTGAGGTTTGTGAGTTTGAGCCTCGCGTCCGGCTCTGTGCTGATGGCTTGGAGCCTGGAGCCTGCCTCAGATTCTGTATCTCCCTCTCTCTCTACCTCTCCTCGACTCATGCTCTGTCTCTATGTCTCTCAAAAATAAATTAAAAAAAAAAAAAACGTTAATAAAACAGTGAAAATCTCCCATTCTGTGTCCTTTTCAGTGTCTACAGACTTCTGTGCACAATACAGTAAACTTTGGTTTGGGAGCATAATTCATTCCAGAAACATGCTTGTACTCCAAAGCACTTGTATATCAAAGCGAATTTCCCCATAAGAAATCATAGAAACTCAGATTATTCATTCCACAACCCCAAAATATTCATATAAAAATGATGACAATACTGTACTATAATACAAAATGATGAATAAAATATAAAATATAAAGGAAACTAAACAAGTTAGCCTGCACTTACCTTTGAAAAGCTTCGTGGTTGGTGTGAGGAAGACGAGAGAGGAAGGTTATTGTATAGACAACTTTCACTATCACTCACGAATGGCTGTTCTCTGGTGGCTCAATGGAATCCTTTTCTGCATGGGGCCATTGTATCTGCTCACATGGATGTTGACTACAGAACAGTATTAATAAACTCTTGTCATATACTGCATTTAACGTAACTGGAAATAAGACAGCTGAGGAAAGGGTCCCTATCTGCAGACAGCCTGACCTAGAATGAAGCAAAGCATTTCTAAGCTTGCGCTCACATGGAAAAGCAAGTGTCCATAGTTGCTTTGAAGTGACAAAAAATGCACTAGTGCCAGTTGTGGGCACCTTCCAACGTTCTGAAAAATAACTGACTTCTGCCAGACGTCGCAGCCTGAGACTAAGCATCTGAGCACAGGAGACAATCATCCACATATCGCATTGTGAGAGAGAGAGGGAGAGAACCATTGGCTTAGTTGTGGTCATGTGATGTTTGACATCACATACCACTCACGTATTATCACTCATTTATCAAGTTAAAATTTATTAGAAATGTTTGTTTGTCTCGTGGAACACTCGCAGAACAAGTTAATTGCAACCCAAGGTTTTACTGTAATATATTTTTAAACAGTAGAAGGATTTTATTGTATATACTGTGTTATAATTTATTTTTTTTAATGTTTATATACTTATGGTGGGGGGTGGAGCTGAGAGACAGAGGGAGAGAGAGAATCCTAAGCAGGCTCAAAGCTCAGCACAGAGCCCAACGCAGGGCTTGATCCCACGACTGTGAGATCATAACCTGAGCTGAAGTCAAGAGTCAGATGCTTAACTGACTGAGCCACTCACGTGTGCCACAATTTATTTTTTTAACCTAAACTGCTCATGGTCAGTATAGGGAAATTTATCCATACTTTTATAGGGGGAATATTATTCATTATATAGATGCCAGAAGTTATTGAACTAGTCTCCTTTTTATTTTTTCTTTAAGTAATCTCTGTGCCTAACGTGGAACTTGGACTTAGGACTTGGAGATCAGGAGTCAAATGGTCTACCCACTGAGCCAGCCGGGCACCCCAAACCAGTCTCCTTTCTTTTTCTTTTTTTAAATGAAATTTTTTCCATTTTTAAAAAGTTTATTTATTTATTTTGAGAGGGAGAGAGAGAGTCCCAGGCAGGCTCCATACTGTCAGCACAAAGGGCAAGGCGAGGCTTGAATTCAAGAACCGTGAGATCATGACCAGAGCCGAAATCAAGAGTCGGATACTTAACTGGACACTTAACTGACTGAGCCACCCAGGAGCCCCCTAGTCTCCTAGCAGAGAGTTATTGAGACTCCCCTAGTCTCCTAGGGGAGTTTTTGAGACTAACTTTCTTTTTTAAGTTAGTTATTTATTTAAAGTTTCTTATTTTTGAAAGCATGAGTGGGGAGGTGCAGAGAGGGAAGGGGATAGAGGACCCGAAGTGGGCTCTGCACTGACATAGAGCCTGATGCAGGTCTCATATTTATGAACCTTGAGATCATGACCTGAGCCGAAGTCAGATGCTTAACCGCCTGAGCCACCCACGTGCCTGGAGACTGTTTTTATTTTACCATGATACACAATATTGCAGTAAATAATCTTATACATAACAGTATTTCTGTGCACATTAGCTAGCATATATGCAGGGCAAATTCCTCTAAGTAAATTGATAGGTCCTAGGGCAAGCACGCTTTCAATTTTGATGTTTTGCCAAATTGACCTTCAAAAAGATTGTACCAATTAATACTCCCTTGAAAAAGAAATCCAAACTATATAGAGGCCTGTAAAACAAAAAAAGACAGTTCTCCCCTCTTCAGCCATTTTACTCCACAGATAATGGCCACTGTTTATAGTTTGGTCAGTATCCTAGATTTCACATTTTGTAAATAAATTATAATTTCATTATACACATGGGAACATACTGTTCTGTCAGGTGTTTTTTTTCAGGTGATAGTATGTTGTAACTATCAATTGCATTTCAGTATTATTGAATAGTAAGTATAGCATCTACTGTTAATGTTAGGAACCATATGGGGATATGGTAAGTTCAGAATAGGGGCTGATGACCATTGCTTATTTCCCTTTTGCAGTTGGGGTTGGGGGTGCTGCTTTGAGTATGTGTGGGTGCGTATTCTTGCATACTTGGGCAAATATTGTTAGTTACAGCCCATAAATGGAGATGTTTTTATAGCCAGTACTTTATTTTATTTTTAATGAAGAGGATTTTTTTTAATGTTTGTTTATTTTCGAGAGACAGAGCATGAGCAGTGGAGGGGTAGAGAGAGAAGACACAGAATCAGAAACAGGCTCCGGGCTCTGAGCTGCCAGCACAGAGCCTGGAGTATGGCTTGATCTCATGAGCCGTGAGATCATGACCTGAGCTGAAAGCAGACACTTAACTGACTGAGCCACCCAGGGGCCCCTATAGCCAGTACTTTATATGTGCTCAGAGTTCATATGTGCATTTAATGTTTTCCCCACTATGAAATAGAAAAGATTTTAGCTGATCTATAGATGGGGAGATTATAGGTAGGTAGGTAGGCAATTAGGTAGGTAGATAGGTTAGACAGATAGTTGGGAGCTGGGATAGTATCAGTTCTAGACGAGTCCTGTGAGTTTTAGTGACTGATACAGGACATTATATGGGGTAAAAGTCTGCACTATGCTCAAAAGACTTTAAGGATCTTTGAGTAGCATCTTGATGTTTGCGAGTGTTAAACAGCACGCTCTTGTGTGCTCTATGAGTGGTACAATGAACACAGTTAATATGAATGCTATTTTTAATGTTTATTTTACAATGTATCTTGAGAGAGAGAGCCTGTGCCTGCAGGGGTGGGGACAGAGAGAGAGAATTCCAAGCAGGCTCCATGCTATGAACACAGAGCCCAAGGTCTGCTCATTCTCTGGAACCTTGAGATCATGACCTGAGCTGAAATCAAGATCAGACACTTAACCAACTGAGCTTCCCAGGCATCCCATGAATGGTATTTTTGATCGAGACCATTCAAGGTTATATGTTGGAATATTCTCAGGAAATTTTTCTCAATCTCTCCCTCCCTCCCTTTCTTTCTTTCTTTTTTTTTTTTTTTTTTTTTTTAGTATTTCTTACTCTTTTTTCCCCTCTTTATTTTAGTGTTCTTATTGAAAACAGATTTTGATCTCTGCATGAACCTTCCTGACTTGCTATGTGCTTGTTTCTATGGAGAATTTTATTTTATTTTATTTTACTTTGAATGTTTTTATTATTATTATTTTTGAGAGAGAGAAAGTGAGCGAGTGTGAGAGGGCAGAGAGAGAGGGAGACAGAATCCAAAGCAGGCTCCAGGCTCTGAGCTGTCAGCACAGACCCCGACATGGGGCTTGAACCCACTAACTGTGAGATCATGACCTGAGCCAAAGTTGGACATTTAACCAACTGAGCCACCCAGGCGCCCCTATGGAGAATTTGAAACATATGAAAGTAGAAGGTTGTAGTGAATTCCACGCTCAGCTTCACTGTGCTCTAGCCTCCTTCCTGCCAAATTTTTTAACAGCTTTGTTAAAGATATAATCTGCATACCATACAATTCACCTACTTAAAGTCTACAGTTCTCTAACTTGAAAAATATTCACAGTTGTATATCCATCACCACAATCAACTTTAGAATATTTTTATTACCCCAAAAGAGTATCCTACCCCACCCCAGCCCACCCTGAGCCATCACTCCCCAGCTGCTGCCACCCATTATTCTACTTTCTGTCCATGGATTTACCTATTCGGCACATTTGATGTAGATGAAAGCATGCACTACCTGTTCCGTTGTGACTAGCTTCTTGTACTTAGTCTTTTCAAGGCTCATCCAGGTTGTAATGTGTGTCAGTACTTTTATCGCGAACTAATACTCCATTGGGTGCATAGACTGCATTTTGTCCATTCATCACTTGATGAACTTTTGGATCGTTTCTACTTTTTTGATGCTTATGAATAGCGCTGTGAGCATCCATGTACACATTTTTGTGTGGACATGTGTTTTTATTTGTCTTAAGTATGTACTTAGGAGTGAGTAGGAATTTCTGGCTCTGTGGCAACTCTACGTTCAGCCATGTGAGAAACTCCCAGATTATTTTCCACATCGACTGCACGGTTTTACATCCCCAGCCAGCAGTATCTGAAGCTTCCGATCGTTGTGTTACTTTGAAATGAGTCCAAATATAATTTCATCTTAAAATATTTCAGTATGGTTTCATAAAAGATGATGATTTCATTTTCAAACATAACCACATAACCACTTAAAATACATCCTTTTTTTTTTTTTAATGTTTATTTACTTTTGACAGAGAGACAGAGTGTGAGCAGGGGAGGGGCAGAGAGAGAGGGAGACACAGAATCCGAAGCAGGCTCCAGGCTCTGAGCTGTCAGCACAGAGCCCGACGCGGGGCTCGAACTCACAAACCGTGAGATCATGACCTGAGCCGAAGTCGGTGCTCAACCGACTGAGCCACCCAGGCGCCCCAGAATACGTCCTTAACCTAATCAAACATTCAGTCACTATTCAAATTTCTGTCTCATAAGTGTCATAAGTACAATTTTTTTTTATTAAAAACAATTTTTTTTTCTGGGGGAGCCTGGGTGGCTCAGTCAGTTAAGCAACTGACTCTTGATTTCAGCTCAGGTCATGATCTCTCAGTTTGTGGGTTTGAGCCCTGCATTGGCTTCACGCTGACAGCACAGGGCTGGCTTGGGATTTTGTCTTCCTTTCTCTCTACCACTCCCTCTCTCTCGTTCTCTCTCTCCCAAAAGGTAAATAAGTAAACTTAAAAAAATTTCTGTAAGCTCTACACCCACCGTGGGGCTTGAACTCACAACCCCAGATCAAGAGTCCCATGCTCTACTGACTAGCCAGCCAGACCCCTCTATAAGTACTATTTTAATATTTTGATAGTTGTTTGCATCAGGATCCAAATAAGGCCCAGCACACATTACATAAATTAATAGGTCTTTTAAATTTTTTAATCTGTGAGTCCCTTCTCCACATATCTTCCTCTCTTATTTTATTTTTCCTTTGTAATTTATTTTGAGGAAATTAAGTCCTTTATCCTGTAGCAGTATCCACAGTCAGGATTTTGCTGGCTCCCTTCTTGTGTTAATTAATATATCCTTTTGTCTTCTTTATTTCCATGAATTTGTCGGTAGATCCAGCTGCTTGATCAGGATTCAGGTGTGTTGTGTTTTTGCAAAGTTAGCTTCGTGGGTGCTTCTTTTCTTTCTTTCTTTCTTTTTTCTTTTAATGTTTATTTATTTTTGAGAGGGAGAGAGCAAGCAGGAGAGGGGCAGAGAGAGAGGGGAACAGAGGATCTGAAGTGGGCTCTGCGCTGACAGCAGCAAGCCTCATGTGGGGCCCGAACTCACAGAGCACAAGATCTTGACCTGAGCCAAAGTCAGATGCTCAACCCACTGAGCCCCATGGGTGCTTCTTTTCTTAGGCACACAATGTCCAGTTATCATTTTTGTGATATTATTAACTGTGGAAATCAATGTCTAGATTTTTCTCCCATTTATAAAGCAAGCTATATAATTTTTTTTTCAGTACTAAAAAAAATTGAGTTTTCTTTGTGGTAATTCTAAAATCTTGGTGGCTCTGTCCTACAGAAATGCAGGCTAACTCATTGAATTAGTCTCTGGTGGGCTGTGTCTAGGGTGGAGCACCTAGGCCTTTGAATGGTAGAGTTCCTCAGAACACAGTCCACCAGTCACTTACCAGCTCTGCGGCACCCCCTCTCTGGAAAGTTCGTGAACATTTTACAGACGGACAGAGAATTCTCTTACACCTCTGGAAGGCTTCAAACACGTTGATGCTAATACAAATTAAATATATAAATTATTAGAGAAGGAGAGAATTTAAAGAGAGTCATTTTTAAAATGGTAACGTTTGGGCCAAACCTGGGTGGCTCAGTCGATTGAGCATCTGACTGCTCTTCAGGTCTTGATCTCATGGTTCGTGAGTTCAAGCCCTACATTGGGCTCTGTGTTGTCTGTGAGAAGCCCACTTAGGATCCTCTGTCACCCTCTCTCTCGTTGTCCCTCCCCCACGCTCCCTCACGTGCCCGCTCCCTCATGTGCCCTCTCCCTCTCTCAAAAATGGGTAAACATTAAAAAAAAAAAAAAAGGTAAAATTTTACATTAATGCTCCTGTCTGTGTGGATTGGCTACTAACTGGATTAACCCAGGGCACTAAAGAAATGGGCAGGAGAGCTCTTGACTCTCCTTTATTTCCTTCAGCAGTGTGCCTAGCTGAGCCTCAGCCCATTCCAGGTGTGCTGAGCCCCTGCTCTATGTCAGGGCTATGCCAGGGACTGTGGGAACTAGAAACAAATTATGACACAGTCCTAGAAGTAAAGAAACCTATAATCTCGTACAGAAACCCTTGCCATTGTGAGGTCTGGGGAGCACTCCGCAGACCTCTCATCTGTCAGTAAAAAAAACTGGTCTCTTGAGGTGCTTCATACTTGGTTACTCTGCTAACTGGTTTTGAAAAACTAGTAAGTGGGTCACGAAGTCATGTAGAGAGTGGTGACTGCTCTTTAGAAGGATGAACTAGAATACAGTAGAAAGTTAGACTGTAGCCAGGGTAATGAAGGTAATTGTTTTGTGAAACTTTTTTTTTCCATCATGGATAATACGTATTGGAACTGGGTTACCATATAGAATGTTTCTTACATTTTAGTCAAGTATTTGAAGAACACTATAATAGATAGAAATATTCTATTATTTTAATTTAAAGATAATTCATACTCCCTTTAAAAATTTATAAAAGAAATAAGAACAAGAGATCGGTCTATCCTAAGGGTTTAGTTTCCTGTAGCTGCCATAACAATCACCACAGCTGGTGGCTTTGTTTATTTATTTATTTACCTTAAGTTTATTTATTTATTTTGAGAAAGAGAGAGCATGAGCAGGGGAGGGGCAGAGAAAGAGGAGAGGGAGAAGCTTCTTTTGCTGGTTCTGGCAGTGCTCCAACCTCTGCCTCCATTTCCATATTGTTTTCTCCTTTCAGTCCTCTCTTCTGTTTCTCTCAAATCTCCCTTCGCCTTCATTTTTATTAAAAAATTGTTTATTTATTTTCTCGAGAGAGAGACAGAGCGAGCAGAGAAGGGCTAGAGAGGGAAAGAGAGAATCCCAAGCAGGCTCCACACTGTCAGCACGGAGCCCAATGAGGGGCTTGAACCCACGAATTGCGAGATCATGACCTGAGCTGAGACCAAGAGTCAGATGCTTAACCACTTAAGCCACTGTGTCGCACCCCCACGCCTGCCCTTGCCTTTCTTTCATAAAGACATTTGTCGTTGGATTGAGGGCCCACCTAGTTAGTACAGAATGATCCTCTCATCTAAGATACTTAACTACATCTACAAAGATCCTTTTTCTTTTTTTTAAAGTTTGTTACTTATTTTGACAGAGTGAGATTGAATAAGCTGGGGAGGGGCAGAGAGAGAGGGAGAATCCCAAGCAAGCTTGCTGTCAGCACAGAGCCCAATGTAGGGCTCGAACTCACAAACTGTGAGACCGTGACCTGAGCTGAAACCAAGAATCCAGAGTTCAACTTACTCAGCCACCCAGGCACCCCAAGATCCTTTTTCTTTTTCTTTTAAAAAAATTTTTTTTAATGTTTATTTTTGAGAGAGAGAGACAGAGCGTGAGTGGGGGAGGGGCAGAGAAAGAGGAAGACACAGAATCTGAAGCAGGCTCCAGGCTCCAAACTGTTAGCACAGAGCCCGATGCGGGGCTCGAACTCACAGACGAGCCCGATGCGGGGCTCGAACTCACGGACCGTGAGATCATGACCTGAGCTGAAGCTGACATTTAACTGACCGAGCCACCCAGGCGCCTCAGATCATTTTTCTAAATAAGATAATGATCACAGATTCTAGGGATTAGGACACAGACATCTCATTTTGGGGGCTACTTTTCAATACACTACCCTAAAGGAAAAGTGAAGTATTGATCTGCATACCCTTTATGCCTCCATCCTATCTAACTTAACAGAGAAGCCTCAAGAGAAGTGAACAATCTTGCTGAACATGGGTGCACAGCCAGGGGAGGAAAAAGTAATGACTAAGCATAAAAATTATTAAATAAGCTTGTGAGTAGTTTAACTTCCTCCGTGGCACGCTGTGGTGCGATTTGCTCTATTTTCTCTACGGGCTGAAGACCTGTTCCTCAGAATTCGTGTCATCCAGGTGTCCCTCGTTTTCTTCTTCAGCTCCATGAACACTTGGTTAGACAGGATGTAGACTGGATATGCCATTCGTTTGTGGTTTCTGAAGTTTAATGCAAATATGGGAATGATAGCCTAAGTTGTTAGAGCTTGTCATGGTACTTACCTGAATAGAAATAGTGCACTGACCTGTTCAGTGACCTTGAGGCTGGAAGACTTGCCTGCTAGCTGGCCTCCAGAGAAAGGTCTCCAGGAGGCCCGCACAGAAGCGGGGAAATCCCTGCCCAAGGCTTGGGCTGTCCTCGTGGGTGGAGGGGGAATGTACCTTGTACTCTTGGGACTCTCCCTATGTTGGACTTTGGGATAGGGAGTGACTGCTAGGCCAGGCTGGATTCTGTCTCACAGCCAGAGTGAGATGGATGGCCGCTATAACAACAGTTAAGGGGCTTCTGGGTGGCTCAGTCGATTAAGCATCTGACTTTTGATCTTGGCTCGGGTCACGATCTCATGGTTTGTGAGATCAAGCCCCGAGCTGGGCTCTGTGCAGAGAGTGCAGAGCCTGCTTGGGATTTCTTCTCACCCTCTTCCCCGATCTCTCTCTCTCTCTCTCTCTCTCAAAATAAATAAACTTAAAAAAAACACAACAACAACAACAAAGCAAACACATACAATGATTAGGACCTAATGACTGCGGGTAGTTTGTAAAAATAAATTGAAGTACCGTCAGTTTTTTTGAGATTCAGTAGAAATCACTGTTCTATTCCACATGTACCCCACAACCCTCCAAAAAAATATCCGTCCTAAAAAACAAAGAAACCAGCAAATCCCAATAATCCCGTCACCCAAAGAAAACCCTTGTAAGCATTTTGTATATTCCTTCTCTCTTTATCTAAAGTACTTTTATTTCAGGGGTGTCTGGCACTGTTCATGAAGCATGCTGTCTTCATCTTGGGGTTGTGAGTTTGAGCCCCACATTGGGCATCGAGCTTACTTTAAAAAAAAAAAAACTTTAAGTAATTTTTTTTAAATTAACCAGCATTACTGCTGAAAGACTGATCTCTAATGACCCCTGTCTTGTCTGCCTTGCCTTTCTTGTGCAGGAACCAATAGAACATCTAAAGGAAGAAGTCTCATTGGTAAGACTGATAGCTCATCTCAAATCACTGGGAAAGGAGTTACAGTGGAACCCGGCTTTTCTGTGGATGAGTTTTCTACCTCCGTCCTCACTGGGAAACTGACCACTGTCTTTCTTCCAATTGTCTACACAATTGTATTTGTGATTGGCTTGCCAAGTAATGGCATGGCGCTGTGGGTCTTTCTTTTCCGAACCAAGAAAAAGCACCCTGCTGTGGTTTACATGGCCAGTCTAGCCCTGGCAGACCTCCTCTCTGTGATCTGGTTCCCTTTGAAGATCGCCTATCACATACATGGCAACAACTGGATTTATGGGGAAGCTCTCTGCAAGGTACTCATTGGCTTTTTCTATGGCAACATGTACTGTTCCATTCTCTTCATGACCTGCCTCAGTGTGCAGAGGTATTGGGTCATCGTGAATCCCATGGTGCACCCCAGGAAGAAGGCAAATATTGCCTTCGGTGTCTCCCTGGGGATATGGCTGCTGATTCTGCTGGTTACCATCCCCTTGTATGTCGTGAAGCAGACTGCCTACATTCCAGCCCTTAACATCACAACCTGCCATGATGTTTTGCCTGAGGGGGTGTTGGTAGGGGACATGTTCAATTATTTCCTCTCTCTGGCCATCGGAGTCTTTCTGTTCCCGGCCTCCCTCACAGCCTCTGCCTACGTGCTAATGATCAGAACACTCCGATCTTCTGCTGTGGATGAAAACTCGGGTAAGAAGAGGCGGAGAGCCATCAGACTCATTGTCACTGTCCTGGCCATGTACCTGGTCTGCTTCACTCCTAGTAACCTTCTGCTCGTGGTGCATTATTTCCTGATTAAAACCAAGGGCCAGAGCCACGTCTACGCCCTGTACATTGTGGCCCTCTGCCTCTCCACCCTCAACAGCTGCATTGACCCCTTTGTCTATTACTTTGTTTCACAAGACTTCAGGGATCATGCAAAGAACGCACTCCTCTGTCGAAGTGTTCGTACCGTAAAGCAGATGCAAGTGTCCCTCACATCCAAGAAATTCTCCAGGAAATCCAGCTCTTACTCTTCAAGTTCAACCAGTGTTAAAACCTCCTATTGACTTTCGCAGACTCTCCATTGGTTGTTTTACAGGAGGATTTGGAACCTGCTTGATGTTGTGGGTACGTTTCTGTTATTTTTCATAATTATAGTTGGACTATTTATTGTCAGTTTTCTTCACGTGCGACCAAATATAAGCAAGTCTTACCACGTGCTACCATGTATATGCACCATCTCTCAGGATTGCTGGACGCTTCCCTGTTTGCATGAGGAAAGTCCCCCAAATTCATACCAATGTCAGTTTTAGAATTCTTTTCTGATGCTCCTGGAAACGCAACCAACAGAAACAAACTTTTCAGAAGACGGTGAAAAAACAGAAACCCAGTGACTTATACAAACTAGCCTTGGCGTGAAGACACAGGTCTTAGCTGAGGCCACGGTTCTTTTACATCTGGGCTCAGCGACAGCCCTGTTAGGGCTGCAGTGCCCGCAGAGATGATCGGACCAATTGACTGGCTTTACAGATGAGGAAACTGAAGAGACGAAGAAGCTATCTGAAGTCAAGGGAGCTTCCGTTCGCACCAGTGGCAGCCAGCTGGTATTGGAAAGTAGAAAGAGAATGTTCAGCGGGGAGTCCTCCCGCCACCTCCTTGCGGATCTCGTTTACAAAGGCAGGTTCGTCGGACTCAGGAGTGAGAGCTCAGGGTCCGGGTCGGGAAGCTGCATTTAACAGGACTCTGCTGCGTGTGCTCATGCACACCAGGGTTTGACGCCACTGGTCCGGGTGCTCTACTTGGCAAGGTGCCGAGGGAGAAGCCCCCGGTGCTTCGGGTCGCTCTTACAAACAGCTTGTCATGAAATCTGTGTGTTGTCTCATTAGGGCTTTCAGATATTTATCAGTCCTTCGAGGTTTTGTATAGATCCTTATCACTACAAGGAAAATGCTGTGAGATTTTAA
Source organism: Paguma larvata (assembly GCA_030068075.1). NCBI lineage: Eukaryota > Metazoa > Chordata > Mammalia > Carnivora > Viverridae > Paguma > Paguma larvata. Next base: position 93,643,887 of record CM057826.1, on the reverse strand, counting down.
AGGCGGAAATCCAAATTGTGTGTAACTTCATACTGATGCAGAACCGTCAGGTGGGCTGAGTTACAGATGGTTTCAACGCGAGAACGGCATTTGCCGCTTAGTATTTTTCATTATTATAGTTGGACTATTTATCGTCAGTTTTCTTCACTTGCGACCAAATATGACATTGTAATGCCTTCAGTGGATTCGAACCACCTCCGTTTGGAAAAGAATGCTAAAGAGATGTGATTTACAATATATTTAGGGGATATTTACCCCAAAGTGAATTTATAACTGTTGTATTTGTGATTTTTTGGAAACAGTTTTGTTGTAGTGATTTATAGATAACACATGACCCTGTTTTTTACAACTTATTTTTGAGTCGTGTGGTTTGTGGGTTAGTTCTGAGGGAGGACACAGGAGAAGGGAAGCCCCAGCATCGCTCCTGTAGGAAGAATTGGTGTGATGTGCACACTGTACTTCTTAGATAAATAGGGCCATACTGTATTATATTGCTTGGTGACAATTATTTTCACTTAATGTTTTAGAATTTTTTCCATGTCTGCGTCTATAGGCTGACCTCCATTTAAAAAAAAATTTTTTTTAACGTTTATTCATTTTTGACAGACAGAGAGACAGCACGTGAGCAGGGGAAGGGCAGAGAGAGAGGGAGACACAGAATCCGAAGCAGGCTCCAGGCTCTGAGCCGGCAGCACAGAGCTCGACGCGGGGCTCGAACCCACAGACCGCAAGATCATGACCTGAGCCGAAGTTGGCTGCTTAACCAACTGAGCCACCCAGGCGCCCCTGACCTCCATTTTTAAAGGATACAGACTCTGGGGTGCCTGGGTGGCTCAGTCGGTTAAGCGTCTGACGTCAGCTCAGGTCATGATTTCGAGGTTCATGGGTTCTAGCCCCACGTCGGGCTCTGTGCTGACAGCTCAGAGCCTGCAGCCTGCTTTGGATTCTGTGTCTCCCTCTCTTTCTGCCACTCCCCCACTCATGCTCCTGTCTCTCTCTGTCTCTCTCTCTCTCAAAAATTAAACAACTAAAAAAAAATTTTTTTTAAGGATATAGACTATAATTCGGGGTATATTGTGATGTATTTAGTCATTTCCCTACTGATGTCTCCTGAAGTCTCCTCTTTTTTTTTGTTATTAAAATAGTGCTGTGTTGGACATCGGTGTAGACATCTTTGTGAGTATTTCTGTAGGATACGTTCCTGAAAGTAGAATGACCGGGTCAAAAGTTAGATTACTGTTTTAAATTTCGGCAACTCTCGCCAAATTGCCTTCAGTAATTTGTATTTTACCAAAATAGTACCTTTGCACCGGTTTCCTGAAATGCTCGTCCACACATGATCTATCAGTGTTTTGAAATTTTGCTAATCTGACTATAAACAAAACCTTATGTTGTTTTACTTTGTACTGAAGCAGCACAGCTTAGTGGCTAACAGGGTAGTTCCTGAGCTGACAGGCAGGGCTAAATTCTGACCCCATCGTATCTGGGGTCAGAATTTTTTACTTAAAATTTTTTTCATATATTTTTTAAATGTTTATATATTCTAGAGAGAGAGAGAGAGAGAGAGAGCAAGCGAGTGGGGCAGGAGCACAGAGAGAAGGAGACAGGATTGAAAGCGGGCTCCATGCTGACAGCAATGAGCCCATATGGGGCTCGAACTCATAAACCGCGAGATCATGACCTGAGCCGAAGTCAGATGCTTAACTGACTGAGCCACCCAGGTGCCCCTGCCATACCTTGTTTCGTGAGCTTAGGGAAGATCCTTCTCTGTACCATAGTTTCCTCATTTTCCTTATAGCGTTGTGGGGATGAAGTGTTCGGCACATTTATGCACTTAGAAAGAATACATAGCGTTGTTCCTGTTGTTCTCTCAGTGCTAATGAGATTTCCTTTCTGAGCTGCGCCTTTCCACCTCAGTGCCTCTTTACATCCTGGCTTGCTCTGCTCTGAGTCTCCCAGCAGGCTTAGGTGGTCCTCACTTCACAGGTGAGACACCAAGAGATGGTGACACTGAGTAAAAAAGCAGCAGAAACAGATCTCTCACAGGGGCCCTGCAGCCCATAGGCCAGTCCCGTGAAAAACTTGCTTCGGTATTTGCCATTTCTTTGTTAGTCGTTTTTATAATACGGGCTGGTGTATCAAACTGAACAAGAACATAGAAAATGAAAGGTTTTGTTCTTACCCATGCCCATTCTCATCTCCCAAAGAAACGAATTTTTATAATAACTTCTCTACAAAATGTGTATGTGTATTGTACTCTTAAAATATGAAATATATGTATATATACACATGTGCATATATATTAACTAATAAATGAGTTAATATGGATCTTCCCCATTATTTTTTAAAATATTTATTCATTTTCAAGATAGCAAGAGATTGTGAGTGGGGGAGGCGCAGAGAGAGAGGGAGACAGAGAATCCCAAGCAGGCCCTGCACTGTCAGCACAGAGCCCGACGCTGGGCTCGAACCCACACACCAGGAAATCATCACCTGAGCTGAGATCAAGGGCCAGATGCCTAACCAACTGAGCCACCCAGGGCCCTATCCTCATTATTTTAATGACCAGGTAGTATTCCATGTACGAATGACTATAATGTGGTCAGGGCCCTATAGAAGAGGATTGTTGTTTTTGGTTCATTTTTCATCAAATCTTTATTGAAAAGGATAAAAGGGCACTTGGGTGGCCCAGTCGGTTAAGTGGTTTACTCTTGATTTCCACTTGGGTCACAAGCTCACGGAGATTGAGTTGCATTGGATTTGGCGCCGACAGGGTGGAACCTGCATGGGATTCTTTCCCCACTTCTCTCTGCCCCTCTGCCCCCCTCAAAATAAATAAATAAGCTTTAAAAAAAAAAAAAGCATCAAAGAAATGACTTCAGCACTAGAATCATAAGAATGTGTGTTCGCTGAAGCAAAATCTTTTCAAATTATTACATTTCTTTGGCCTTTGAGAGGGGCTCACAGAAGCCCGGGCTACCTGATTCGGCCTCTCAGTGGACACACAGGAGGAATTCAAGCCCCAGCTGGGAAGCACCCTGGAGGTGGTTGTCTCTGCTCCTGTGTTTACTCTCTTCTTGGGGTCCAAATTATTTAAACTATCTGCAAATTTGACTCTTGCAGTCCACCAACTTTATTCAAATTAAGAGGGCCTTCTTACTTTGTAAGTGAGTGTGGATTTGTGTCCCACTGTGCAGACACTAATGCGGAACGGCCTTGTTGGGAGTCGTTCTGTGGATATTTCCTTGGTGTCCCTTTAGTTGGCAGCAGCAGTTTCAGACCAACTAATTTCCTGGTTATCATGATTTCATAAATCCTGGGGCTATAACCTCATCAGTATGCATAGTTTAGTGATTACAACGTTCTTCCTGGACCTTGAACTCGTTGGACGCCCTTGAGAGATTGGGCTGTGTTACAGAATCAAAGGTTAAGTTTGTCTCTGCTGCCCCCAGTCTCGATTAAAAATTATGAGTCTGTGCTGCAGAGTTTAGATGTCTTCTTTTAATTTTTTTTTTAATGTTTTATCTTATATTAGCAGAGCAAGAGAGCACAAACAGGGGAGAAGCAGAGAGAGGGAGACAGAATGCGAAGCAGGCTCCAGGCTCCGAGCTGTCAGCACAGAGCCTGAAGCAGGGGTCAAACTCACGAGCAGCAAGATCATGATCTGAGCTGAAGTTGGTCTGCTTAACTGACTGAGCCACCCAGGCACCCCTGGATGTCTTCTTTTAGAGACAAATTTCTGATTCCACCTAGTCAGAGGCCTGTGTCTTCCACCCACCCCCAGTTCCAAAGAAAGAAACTAAACAAAGATCAAGTCCCACATTTTAAAAAAATTTTATTTATTTTGAGAGAGAGCACACATGCAAGTGGGGGAAGGGCAGAGAGAGAGGGTGAGAGGGCGCAGGTTTCACGCTGCGAACTGCCAGCTCAGAGCCAGACGACGTGGGGCTTGAATCCACAACCCACAAGATTATGACCTGAGCCAAAATCAAGAGTCAATATTCAACAAACTGCCACCCAGGTGCCCCAAGTCCCACATTTTTTTTTCAAGCCAGGCAACTTGACTGAGATGGTTGTTCTTATCTAAATGAAAGTAATTGGAGTGACTCAGACCACACCTTGTCTTTACTGAAGGAGAGTCTGAGCTGGCTTGGGGATGAGCTGCCCTTGCCTCCACCAGTTGGTCATTTGTGGAATATTTTCCAGTCTCCATCCTTACTGGTGAGAAATTAGGCCCAACTGGAGTTCTGAGCCACCTCCTGCAGAAACCACTGCCCCAGCCTGCAGGCTCCCTGGTGACCTCCAGGCAAGACATCAGCACCCAGCAGCAGTGTGAGTGGTTCATATGATCATGCTACACAGTTATTATAACATTATTGCTTATTAAATGCCAATAACCAAATCAGGATCTGTCCCTTAGCAGTAGTCTTCTCATGTGATTGATGTTTCAGTGAAATGCCCTGATACTAAAGACAACACAGGGACACCTGGGTAGTTCAGTTGGTGGAGCATCCAACTCTTGACTTCAGCTTAGGTCATGGTCCCACAGTCATGGGGTTAAGCCCTGTACGGGCCTCCGTGCTTAATGTAGAGCCTGCTAGAGATCCTTTCTCCCTCTCCCTCTGCCCCTCCACCACTCATGTGCTCATGCTCTCTCTCTCAAAAAAAAAAAAAAAAAAAAAACTTAAAAAAACCCAAAACAAACCAATCCTCCAATATCTGGGCCCCTGGAAAGCATTTAAAGATTATTAGCCTATTCCAAAGTTAGGTGTTGAGAGTAGGAAAAAAAGTCAAGGAAAACATGAAGGACGGGAAGGCTTGGGAAGGGCCACCATTGTGGTTCATCCCTCTTAATAGTGTTTTGCTTAAACATTTCAAAAAAATAGACTTTTAAAAATTATAAAAGTAGTAAGTTGTTCTAGTAAGGAAATCTGAGAATATAAAAGTATACAGTGAAAAGTGAACATATTCCCTCCCTAGACACCGTTGTCAGAACCAAGTCAGTCCCTTTGTGTACCCCCGAAGATATTTTCCAAGCATGTATGAGCATGTGTGCCAATATGGCTTTTTAAGTCAAAGAGGAATTACACTGTGTATTAGTAATATTTACACATAATAATTTACCTGAAAACTTAGTGACTTGACACAATAATAAAGATTTACTAACATTCACACTTTCTGTGGGTCATGAATTCAGGAGTAGTTAAGCCAGAAGTTGTGGTTTGAGATCTCAGGAGAGTGCAGTCATCTGAAGGCTTGACTGGGGTTAGAGGATCCACTTCCAGTGTGGTTCCCTCACAGAGCTCCTGAGTTGGTGCTGGCTGTTGGCGGGAATCCTGTCTTCCTCTTCATGTGCACCTTTCCCGGGGTCTGCTTGAGTGACCCCCTAGCACAAAGGTGGGCTTCGTGTGCCCCAAGAGGACAGGTGGGAAGCTGCAATGCCTTTTGTTTATTTATTTTTTTTAAAGTTTATTTATCTCTCTTGAGAAAGGGAGAGAGCCGGGGAGTGCCAGAGAGAGAAGGAGAGTGGGAATCTCAAGCCGGCTCTGCAATGTCAGCACAAATCCTGACACGGGGCTCGAACCCACAAACAGTGGGATCATGACCTGAGCCGCAATCAAGAGTCGGATGCTCAACTGATGGAGCCACCCGGGCGTTTCTGGACTGTGTTTTAGTTGTTAAGTCGACATATGTGAGGAAAGGAGGAATTGCGGAATTGAAGATCATCCCTAGGTTTTTTGCTTGATGGATGATGGTGAAATAATTGGGAGAAAGCAAGCTCGAGGCTTGAAAGTCAAGAGTTCTCTTTTGGCCTCGGCGTCTTGAGTTTGAGATGCCTGTTAGACATCGTTTAGAACTGTTAAATAGAAAAAAAAACAAAAAGAACCGTTGAGTAAGATATTTCGATATCTGAATCTGGATAAAGATTTGAGTCCTTGCCATATCATTAGCATTTTTTTTTTATTCCTTTTAAGCAAGCTCTATGCCCAAAGCTCATTTTATTTATTTATTTATTCATTTATTTATTTATAGTCCACATGAGGTGGGGAGGGACAGAGAGAGAGAAGCCCAAGCAGGCTCTGCACTGTCAGCACAGAGCCCAATGCTGGGCCCAAACCCACAAGCTGAGAGATCCTGACCTGAACCGAAATCAAAAATCAGACGCTCAACCCACTGAGCCACCCAGGTGCCCCCCACAACTATTTTTTATTATGTATTTGTTCGTTTGCTTATTTATTTATTGAGAGGGAGAGAGAGAGGGCGCAAATGAATGAGGGGCAGAGAGAGGGAGAGAGAAGCAAGGCTCAAGCTCAACCAATGAGTTGAGCTCAAGCCCAAACTCCTGAACTGTGAGATTCTGGCCTGAGCCTAAGTTAGATGCTTAACCAACTGAGCCACCCAGGTGCCCCCATTAGCGTGTTTAAAGTAAAGGACTTAGCAAGATGCCCCAGGGGAGAGGACATAGGTGAAGAGAAGCAGGCCTAGGTCAGGGGCCTTTGGCACTTGCTTGCTTTCTTTTTTTTTTTTTTAAGATTTTATTTTTAAGTAATCTCTGCATCCAACCTGGGGCTCAAACTCACAACCTCGAGATCAAAAGTCACATGCTCTACTGACTGAGCCACCCAGGCATCCCTTGCACTTACCTTTTGAGCAAGAAAAGAATCCGTTAAAGAGACTGAGAAGGGGGGGCACCTGGGAGTCTCGGTCAGTTAACTGTCCTACTCTGGGTTTTGGCTCGGGTCATGGTCTCACATCAGAGTTCATGGGATCGAGCCCCGCATCAGGCTCTGGGCTGACAGCACAGAGACTGCTTGGGATGCTCTCTCTCCCTCTTTCTCTTCCCGTCCCGTGCATACTCTCTCTCTCTCCAAATAAATTTAAAAAGTTAAAAAAAAAAATGAGAGAGAGACTGAGAAGGACTGGCCACTGGGCCAGGAAGAAAGTCCAAAGAAGGGAAGCCAAGGATATAAAGGCGAGAATGGTCAACCATGTGGAATATTACTGAGAGGTCAAGTGATATAAGAACAGAGAAGTGACCCAGTGGGTCTTACACATGGAGAACATTGGTGACCTTGAAAAGATTGCCAGTCTCAGTCACATGGTGGGGACAGGAAGCCACAGCGGTGTGTGTTTAAGAAGGAATGAGAAGGAAGTGGACACAGTAATGACAGATGATCCAGTATAGCAAGTTTAACTGTGAAAGGGAACAGAGGATCATGGGGCAGGACAAGCAACGAGAGGGATTCTGTTATCTTTATTATTAATTTTTTAAAGTGTATTTATTTTGAGAGAGAGAGAGCACGAGCAGGAGATGGGCAGAGGGAGAGATAGAGAATCCCAAGCAGGCTCTGCACTGTCAGCACACAGCTTGACACAGGGCTTGAACTCACCAGGAGATCGTGATCTGAGATAAAATCTAGAGTTGGATGCTTAATTGACTCAGGCACCCAGGCCCCCCCTCTGTTATCTTTAGAATATGTTGATAATATGTTTGATTCCGTAGAGAGGGAACTGTTTGTTTTTTTTGTTTTTTTTTTGAGATTTTATTTTTAAGCAATCTCTACACCCATCGTGGGGCTCGAACTCACAACCCTGAGATCAAGAAATGCATGCTCCACCAACTGAGCTCCACCCCGAGAGGGAACTGTAGATGGTAGGAGTGTCTTTGGATATACTGTATTACTAGAAATAGAATTTCTGTGTGTTTTTTTTTAAATTTTTTATGATTATTTATTTTTGAGAGAGAGACAGAGCACGAGTCGGGGAGGGTCAGAGAGAGGAGACGCAGAATCCAAAGCAAGCTTCAGGCTCCGAGCTGTCAGCACAGAGCTGGATGCAGGGCTCGAGCTCATGAGCTGTGAGATCATGACCTGAGCCAAAGTCAGACGCTTAACTGACTGAGCCACCCAGGCACCCCTGTTTTTTGGTTTTTGTTTTTTTAATTCTTGGTCAAAGAGTATGGGTAATTTTTTTTAAGGTTTATTTATTTAGGAGATCTCTGCATCTGAGGTGGGGCTCAAAGCCGCAACCCCAAGATGAAGAGTCTCACGGTTCTCCGACTGAGCCAGCCAACTGTCCCAAGGGTATGTATAATTTTGGTCATGATAAATTGTCCTCTTGAGATTCTGCCCCAATTTATATACCTTTCAACAATGTGTGAGTGTCTATTTACCCACAATGCTGTAAACACTGAGTTTCCGCAGTCTTAAATATTTGTCAGTCTGAACAACTCGGAAGTGATGTCAGTACGCTTCTGAGGACAGGGAAGAACAAGCTGTAACTTGAAGGTGCTTCTAGATCCTTCAGCCTAGACAGGAACAGGAAACTTTGGAGTTTTAATTTTTTTGTTAATGTTTATTTATTTTTGACAAAGAGCACGCGCAAGCAAGTGGGGCAGAGGGAGAGGGGGATAGAGGTTCTGAAGCGGGTTCTGTGCTGAGAGCAGAACTGTCTCTCCTCTTGTATTTACTTGGTTTTTTTTTTTTTTCTCTCTACCTCCTCACCAATAAGGCAGTGACAGTTGAAAGGTTCTGACCTTGGAGCAATTTGGTCCCATTTCTCTTTGTATTATCTCTGAGAGGAAATCTAAATTACTTTTCTGGGTGGGTTGCAGAACACTTCTGTTCTAGTTGTAAAGTCGTTTATTCTAGAACATTCTCTGTTATTCTTTTTTGGAGAATGTGAGAGCGGGCCTGTGGTCACTACCGCTGGTACCTAAGAGCGTGAAGTCTGAGCCCTGGGCCCTGGCCAGCTCACCTGCAGATGAGGGATTAATTCTCAAAATTGCTGCGTCCTGGCTCGGTTCCAGGTTCCTCACCCCAGTTTCACCATGTAGCCTGCGGTGAATGACTTAAGTACACAAAAGGGTTTAATTATAGCACTGGGTAGACTTAATGAGTTAATCCAGAGAAAGCAGTTTTAGCCAAGCCTTGTGTTGAGCTCTTTCAGAAGCCACTTGGGCACCTGGAGGGGCCTGTGTCTATGTCTTATTGGTGATAGACAGAATTTCACTCCAAGCAAAGATTTTTGTAGATGGGAGACTTTGTCAAAAATAAAACTGCTTTATCAGAATTTGTGATTTTAAAAAAATTTGAAGGAAAAAATTATAAAAACAAAAATAAAAAATTGAAAGACAAGGAGGGAAATGATGGTATTTATTTCCATAATAGTTTCTGTTAATTAAAACTAGAATTCTTTTTTCTTTCTTTTCACTTTTTAAAAACTTAATTATGGAGGACTTTGTTCCCTCGCAGCTGGTATATTGTATACGGAAGTTCCATGTATCCATCACTCAGTCCTAATGACCATTAACTATTGTAACTTCTACTCCACCCACCTCCGTATCCATTTATTCCGAAGCGAATCCCAGAAAGCACATTATTTCACTCGCAAATGTTTCAGTACTCTAAAATATAGGGAATTAAAAAATCATGCCTTACAAAAAGCAATTTCTTAATATCATATCCTGTCAGTGTTCAAATTTCCACTTCTCTCAAATGTTCTACTTGGTTTCATTTTTTAGTTTTAAAAAAAATCAGAATCCAAATAAAACTCACACACCGCAGTTGGTGACTGTCTTTTAAGTCTCTCCATTCAACTTTTTCCTCCGTTGCAATGTACTTGTTGAAGAAAACAGCTTGTTTGTAGTTTTTTCCCCCTCTGGACTTTGCTAATTGCACTTCACCGACAGTATGAAAAGCACACTACTGGATTCAAAGGCTCTGTTGACCAAGACCTCTGATTATACATCTGTTCATTTTGCACTTTCGAAGAGCAGCTAAGAATAGTAAAATCCTTATGGCTTCGCTTTCTCGTGGTGATGTCAGTACACTCCTAAGGACAGGGAAGAACAGAGAACAGGACCCCCTTCCCCCAGGTCACCATCTGGAGCCGTCTGGCTGTGCCTGGGAATTCTACTCTGACAGGATTCATCATCCACTGGCAGTGTGGACATTTCACACACGCCTTTTGCTCCGAGGCATTCGTTCTGATCTCCCTAGAATGCCCATCCCTCTGTAATTCTACAGTTTGGATCCTCTTAACTTTCCCTCCCTCTTTCCCTTCCATCCCTTCCTTCCCTCCCTCCCTCCCTCTCTTCTTTCTTTCTTGTTCTGCTGTTTTAAGATAATTTATTGCAAAAGGAATAGAGAAATCTCACAGTCATTAAAGCACAAGTGAAGGAAACCAGGAGACATGAAGAAGACCGTTATAAGGTGATAAATATTCCCAAAATCTTAGATGCAAAATGCTTTTGATCTTGGTTTGATCCTGAATAACATTGTTTGGTTTGATTTTTTTAAATGTTTATTTTTGAGAGAGAAAGAGAGAGACAGAGCATGAGTTGGGGAGGGGCAGAGAGAGAGAAGGAGACACAGAATCCCAAAGCAGGCTCCAGGCTCTGAACTATCAGCACAGACCCCAGTGTGGGGCTCGAGCTCACGAACTGTGAGATCATGACCTGAGCCAAAGTCGGACACTCAACTGACTGAGTGAGGCATCTTGGCACCCCTGGTTTGATTATTGTAGTCAGATTCAGATAACCCTTTTATGGCCTCAGATGTTGGGTACTTGAGGCAGAATTTCAGTAGAAGGCAGAGAATCCATATCCTCCATAGCACCATGGGTGGCAGGGGCCGTATCTGTAGCCTCCCCAGTCACAGCCATAGCTCAGGCCTCCATATTAGCCACCGTAGTGGCTCATCGTATCAGGGATGTTGAGTTTGATTGGTTATTCAAGGCAAGATCCTGAGTGTGAATATCAGCACGTGTAGAGGGATGCTTATAGACCTGGGTCAGAGCATGTGATAAATCACTTGTATATCTTTTTGTGTCATTTTTAAATTACCTACTTGATATATTCATTAATTGTCCCCTGATACAGGGTACATCCTCTTCATTTCCATTTTTGGGGGGGTTAGAAGAGTCATTTTAGAAACAGAGATGTTCCAGTCGTCAGAACCTGTGTTGGAGTTGTTTCTTTCAAGGTAGTGTGTGTGTACTGGACATTTCCTGAGACGTGCCTGCCCCCCTCTCTTCTTTTGAATCGTGGTTCTCTAGGCCAGGAGAGATCTTAGGCCCAGCATTCCCAGTGCTGGCCGCTCTGAGGAGGAGTGTGTGTGGCTGCTATGGTTTCTTGGGACTGGAATTAAACTGGCATCTGGCAAGACATGAGCAAGACATGATGTGGTATGTCTGGGAAGATAAGATTACATTCAATCTCTTGAGCAGATCTAGGGAGCCCAAGCTATACCTTTGAAAGTGCTTCTGGATCCTTCGGCCCGGACAGGAACAAGAAACTTTGGAACTTAATTTTTTTTTTAAATGTTTATTTATTTTTGAGAAAGAGAGAGCGCAAGCAGGGCAGAGCGAGAGGGGGCAGAGGATCTGAAGTGGGCTTTGTGCTGAGAGCAGAGAGCCGGACACAGGGATCAAACCCACAGACTGTGAGGTCATGACCTGAGGGGAAGTTGGACGCTTAACCCACTGAGCCACCCAGGTGCCCCGGGGACTTTGGAGTTTTCGAGGTGAGAGTCAAGCAGGAGGCCAGGATGGGTACAGGAGCCAAAACAGAGTACCTGCAGGACAAGGGGCCTATCAGAACCCACCATCAGGCTGCTCGAGGGCTCTGTGTATGTGTGTGTGTGTGTGTGTGTGTGTGTGTGTGTGTGTGTGTGTCTTATGGGCAAGGTAAGGTCACCTTTTAGAGAGGAAGCCTCAGGGCAACTGCCCCCCTCCTCCCCCCATGGTTTATGCTCCCCACCTCCTACTCTGTGGCCCAAGCTCTCCCCTCCCAAACTCCAACTCGTAGATTTAGAAACAAGAATCTTCCACCTTTTTTTTTTTTTTTTAAACAAAAACCTTCCAGCTGCATTCTGGGGAGATGAGGTAAGGACAGTGCTCTTATCTAAATTCCAGGGGATGGGGATGGGAGCAGTCTTCCTTCAGAGAGCTGGGGCAGCGAGCAGCCCTGGCTGGGAATCGCACAGGTCTCAGGAAGCCTCTGTGGCTGCGAGAAGCCAGACTCCGGCCTTGGCAGGCGTGTTCCTTATCGCGAGGGCAAGCAGGAAGAACTGTAATTTATGATTTAGAGCCCATAAATCTCAGAGTAAACAGAGTGGCAAGGCCCTGAGTCTGGCAAGAAGCTACTGGAGGTAGATTCCCTCCCCTCCGCACACCTCCCAGCGCTGAAGAATAAGTACTTTTGGAGCCAGACGCCCTGGGTTCAAATCCTTGCTTCCGCGCTGCAGCGACTTTGGGAAAGCTACGTCACCACTCTGCGCCTCCGCTTAAAGAGCTGCAAACCAGGGCTAATAATTCCTCTTAGGACTTTTGAGGATGACGGGATGGCTGGCTGGCTCATTAGGTGGAGCAGGAGACTCTTCATCTCAGGGTCACGCGGTCAAGCCCCCTGTTAGGTGTAGAGATGACTTTAAGAAAAAAAAAAAAGAATTTTGAGGATGAAATGAGTATATTTAAACTGCCTGGAAGAGTGCTTGGCCAGAGGAAGTGCTAATTAATGTCAGCTCCTGTTATTGTCTGCTAATCTACTTCCTGTGCAGAGGTAGAGGAAAGCCTGAGGCAGATGCGGGAGCTGTAGGAGGAGCTGAGGGGCGACCGGGAGGCTTCCTTCCTTCCTTCCGGGGAGGGCCTCTGTGCTGAGCTGGGCCACCCAGTTTTCCCGGAGTAGTGTTAAGTGTGAGGCAAATGAGGGAGATGGGCAGGAGCACTTTAGGGGGCTTAGATTTAACTCAGAGATGGTGGGAACTCTCTGGGGTGAAGGTGGGGAGGTCAGGTGGGCATCCCGGTAGCTGGGGGAGGCTGATCCTGAAGAAGGTCAAAGTGAGTACAGACGCTGAGTCAGGGTCTTTCAGGGTAATTCAAGCCCACATGGTAAGGGCCGAAAGCACCTCGCTAGGGCGAGAGGGGGAGGGGGAGACCGAGGCGGTAAACCTGGCCGCTGATTGCACCAGAGGAGGAGGGACCAGAAACAGCCTGACCCTCAGGTTTCTGGTGAATGCAGCGGGGTGAGCGGGGTAGTGCTATCGACAGCAAATCCAGCGGGGTCCCCTCGCTACAGGAGTGAGGATGCCAGGGAGTGAAATCGACACCGTCTGGTATGACTGGGAACGTGAGATGCTGATGGCTTATCTCAGGGGGGATGTCCTATAATTCCTTTTGTTATACTCTGCTCTGTCCCAGGTAGGATTTAAAGTGATGTGTATGAATACGCAAACTAGAGTAAGAAATTGGGAATGAGGTAGGAGAGAAAGAAGAAGAAGAAAAAACAAGGATGAAATGTGAAATAAGGGCAGGGGTGGAGTGAGATGAATACAAAATATACCCCAGAAAGCAGAAGTCCCAAGCCGGCTGGATTCAGCTGAGCTTGACTCTTTGGACTGGCCGGCAGCTTTGTCTGTCTGTTTATTTTCAGTTGGATTGGTTCGTTTGTTGTTTTGAGTTGTAGTTAAAATCCAGGCCTTCTCAAATATTAGGATTCCTGGCTATTTCTTTAAATACTGGAAGTTTCTAGGAGCTGTGGGCCATATTCTAGTCTAGCAGCACTCATCCGAATGTGAGGAGCAGTCCCCACTGCTGAGGACACGGGCTGAGTTACCAGAGTCCCCTCTACTCCCTGTTGCTCCCCAACACTGAGGCCCAGTGTCAGTCCCATTTATCATCGTGAACCATTTCTCTGAACTCAGAGATCTATCACATGAGAATAAAACAAAAATAAGTCGGGGTTTTTTGTTTTGTGTTTTTTGTTTTTTCTCATTCTTTCTCTAGTTAGCCTGTGTGCATTTGCCACCTGGCCATGCTGGCCGCCTGACGCTCATTGTAACTGTTGTCCATTCTGATTGGTTCCCATGTGGCACTTGTTAAACAGTTGGAACATAATCCCTGCTGTGGGCATTTGAGTTTTAGATAGGTGGTAAAGTTACGTTTTCGGCCTAGGGGGCCCCAGATTTGAAGGCCTCTAGGCCTTCTCGCAACCGAAGAAAAGGAGGCCACCTCATCAGCCAGGCAGTTCAATGTCTGCAGGATAATTGCTTAGGCAAATCAGGACTCTTCTCAACACAAAGACCAGGGGGAAATTTCTCCCGAGAGTTTTCATAGAGTGGGAATGGCTCAGACAACAGCCATCCCCCCATTAGACTCGCGTAAGGCTAATTCTAGCAGCTTCCCTCAACATAGGCAAGTGGCATTTCCCAAAAGCGCAAGTGCTTTAGCAGTTCTTGGGAGGCCAGTCTGACACAGTCAAGAAATTTCTTTCTCTACTCTGCTGACTGAATACTGGGATAATTTTAGAAAATGTAGAAAGTCTGGAGACAGGGGTGGATTTCTCCAAATGGTCCTTCATAGCTAATCCAAAGCTACAATGCCTGGACAGGGCGACAGGCATTCAGTGACCCGGGGATAAGTCAGGGATGAGAGCCGGCACACAGAAGACAATGAAGAGGACAGAAGATCGTGGGTCCTTGTTGACACTGTTGAAACACTGAAAAAACCGGCCCTTATTGTATGAGACAACAACTGTCCCTATTAAGTTTTAACTACATGTTATTCTAGTACTTGCTGACAAATGCATTTTTTTAAGGATAGCCCCTCTTTTTTATTAAAAAAAATTTTTTAAGTTTATTAATTTATTTTGAGAGAAAGAGCATGAGCAGATAAGGGGCAGAGAGAGAGGAAGAGAGAGAATCCCAAACAGGCTCTGCACTGTCAACACGGAGCCCCACGCAGGGCTCAAAGCCACGAACCGTGAGGTCATCACCTGAGCCAAAACCAAGAGACACTTAACTGACTGAGCCACCCAGGTGATGCAAAATGCATTCTAACTAGTACGGCCTATAACCAATTCAAGTCCAAAGAAAGAGCAATAAAATTCATGATCTAATTTCTCCTCCCGGAAGTGTAAGTATAAAAGTGATAGGCAAATAGCTAGCTGTGCAAAACACTGGCATGTCACAGGAAGTCGTGAATCTGTATTTTAGGTGAATGGAAGTAAAACACTACTGATATGATTCTCAGGGGTCTCAGGTCAGGGTTGGGGAAGTAGGCTTGGGAATTGGAATTTTATAGGTTGAAGGTGAAACCACCATAGTAGATAAAATTGCCTGTGTTGACCACACAGAGTCAATCCACACTTAAAGGGGCAGACATTAGAAGGCAAGATTCCTTCATAGGAAAGGACATGAAGGAAGAAGGGTTAGAAGTTGGAGGGAAACCAGCAGAGTAAAAGATTGTGGAGACAAAGAGAATAGAAGCCTTCGGAAGGCAGGAATGGGAAACTGTCAAATACAACCCAACAATATAGGACTTGCATATATCGAATGAAATCTGGGGTTCCATACATTCTCTCTCTGAAACGGATTCTATAGATAAAAATTTTCTTGATCCAACCGATTCTTGTTTTTAATAATCAAACCTAGAGTCCCTTGCAGAAACTTTCTTACCTAAGGTTTTTAGAAAAATTAAAAAATGTTTATAATAAAATATAACTCCATGAGCTCCTAGGAACACCTTCTTTAGCTGGTTTTTGCCTGCCATTTTCTTTAGCCAGTTTTTAAAAGGGCTTCATGGAAGTTCTTATCTATGCAGAATTCGAAGCAATAAAGATTTTGCTTGCTAAAAGATGAAACGGCCAGGACCAGGTTCAATTTGTCAGTCATCTTTTGGTAGGTATAAAGAAGGTAGAGCCTCTCTCTTAAAGCAGTCAAAATGAAGTTCCAGAAATATGTGAAACTCCAGGGACTTCCTCCATCTTCTCTTGTAAGCCAAGTCATGGCACAGCCTGGCTCGGAGAACATCAGGCCAAGAGTAGGGTGAAGGGAAATGGCTGATTCATCTGAGATCCACTGTGACATCATGCTAGGGCAATGATAACCAGGGTGGAGGCTAATCATTCCCAAGTCTAAAAACATAAATCCTTCACAAGGAGCCTCTAAACTTTTATTTCAAAACTACGTGTTTATAAGTGAGTAAGTATGGGAGATTTTCGGCTCCTATTCCTCTACAGGGATGATACATAAGAAATGAACCTGCTCAGGCCGTAGACTGCAAAGAGAAATGTCTCGTCTTGGGGGATATGTAGAATATAAAAACTCTAAAAGATTTTTCAATTGTAACCAGACGGTTTGTTTTGGCTAAAGCCTATGATGTCCATGTTTTGGGAGCCAAATCAAGGTAGGAGAAATACATCATTATTATATGAACTTGGAAACTCGGAGTTGACTAGGATTAGGATATCTGAGCAACTTTTACCACCACCAATCTATTTCTGAGCTGCTGGGAAGGGAGGTGTTTGCTTGCTGAAAATGAGCAAATAACTTTCTTGGAGTCGGGTCTTTTGGAGGCATATGTGTTAAAGCCCCTCCCTCCACCCCCCAAAAAAGAAACCCAAACGATGCAGGATCTTCGCACCCTGGACCCATCCATTTCTGCTTGAAAGTGTGGAGTCTTAGTCACAGGGAGGCAAACACCAAACTCCAGGGAATCTAGCGGGCTAGAAAGGTGCAACCATAATCAGACTCTTCAACTTTGCCTAAGTTTGCAACTTAACCTGAAACTGGCAAATGCAGTCTATGGGGCCTCTTCTCTTTGGAGAGTCTGCTGCTTTCTGGACCAAGGGCAGGGCTCCCTGGAGATCTGATCAATTTAGGAAAGTCTGTCTTGAATGGGGCAGATCACTCAGGGTTCTTAATGGCAAACAATGGAAGTTGAGATCAGCTGCTGAATCAGGAAAGGATTGCACTGAAATAAATCGGACTGGCTCTCAGAACTCTTGTGAGGGGCACCTGGGTGGCTCATTCGGTTAAGCTTCCGACCCTTGGTTTTGGCTCAGGTCATGATCTCATGGTTCGTGAATTCGAGCCACACATCAGGCTCAATGCTGTCAGCACGGAGCCTGCTTGGGATCCTTTCTCTCTCCTCTCTCTGCCCCTGCCCCCCACCTCAAAATAAATAAACTTAAAATTTTTTTAAAAAACTCTTGTGAGAGCTGTAAGTAAACAATGCTTGAGGTGAATCCCCCAAGAATGTTGTCCGAAACCACACCGCAGAGCTGGCTGGATGAGAGAACTCCTCCCTCTGTGGCTGATAAGCCCTAGGGGCCACCATTGCCTTGCTCGACTTGGCAGTCATTGCTACTGTGGCCCGTATACACGCTGTGTCTATACCAGGAACTCTAGCCTCACTGGTGGCAGAGAATAAAAAAGATGAGCTTACGCTACTGAACAAACTTCAGAAACAGGAAACTTGTAGGGTTGCCATTTATTGGAGGAGGCTAGAATGGAAGGAGAAACCTTTCTCCCTGGAGACTCTGGGACAGGCATTGCTCTCTCAGCTTCTCGCTGTGGGAAGATGGGGACGGGCTGGTAGAAGGCTTTTGGAGTTCTGGGTTGCGAATCACGAAAACGGACAAATGAGAAATTAGCACTAATGCACTTGAGTAAACCTTGGAAATAATCAAGAGAAGTTTTATTTATTAAGCAGACGTTGCTTGGCCGATGCTGAGGAGTGACAAAGCCATGCTGCTTTGTGATGTTTTCAGTATCAGAAACAGTGGTTTTTGGTTAAATTGTTAATTTTTAAAAGCCCTAAATTAACTCTATTAAGCTCTTCAAGGGGACACTTGCAGAGAACCCGTTGTTACTTCCCCTAAATTTTCACCTCTGCTTTGTGGAGAAAGGTGCTGTAGAAAATGGGAAACAGTGCCCTCTCCTGTAAGAGCCTGGCATGTTTGTCTATTCTGAGACCACATAGGAGAATTTCCTTTCTTCCGTGTGTATTTCTGAGAACTTATAATAGAAGGAACATATTTATTTACATTGCACCATTTTTCTGAAGAATCATGTAAAAAAGACTAAAATTTGGGGGCGCCTGGGTAGCTCAGTCGGTTAAGCGTCTGACTTCCGCTCAGGTCACCATCTCGATGTTAGTGAGTTCGAGCCCCACATCAGGCTCTCTGCTGTCACCATGGAGTCTGCTTCAGATCCTCTCTCCCCCCCTGCCCCCCACTCTCTGCCCCTGCCCCATTCTCACTCTCTCTCAAAAATAAACATTAAAAAAGACTAAACTTTTAACAAACAAGCTATATAGATGTCTATTGTCTCATGACAAAGTACCTAAAATTTTGCTTTAAATATGTATTATCTCATGTAGTTTCTGTGGACAGGAATTTGGGAGCTGTGTAGCTGTCATGGCTTGAGGTTCCCTAAAATGACATACTGCAGTCATGTGAAGGCTTGACTATGGCTGCAGGGTCCCCTTTTAAGAATCCTCATCACGTGCCTGGCAGGTTGGTCTGCTCGTTGGTTTGAGGCCTCTGTTCTCTCCGCATGGGGCTTGTTGGGTGTCCTCACAGCATGGTAACTGACTTGCCCCAGAGCAGGTGATCCAAGAGGAAGCAAAGCAGAAGTCACAATGTGTTTTATGCCTTAGTCTTTTTTTTTTTTTTTTTTTAAGAAAGAAAGAGAGTGCCTGTTAGTGTGAGCGTGGTGGTGCTTGAGGTGAGGGGAAGGGGCAGAGGGAGAGAGAGAGAGAATCTCAGGCAGGCTCCATGCTCTCCATGTTCAGCACGGAGCCCAACACAGGGCCCAGTCTCTCCTGACACTGGGATCATGACCTGAGCCAAAATCAAGAGTTAGACTGAACCACCCAGGTGCCCCTTTTATGCCCTACTCTTAGAAGTCACACACAATATCCTATTGGGAACACGGATCAGTGATGTTCAGTGTGGGAGGGGACTAATGCCAAGGGGTGAACACCAGGAGAGAAAATTCATTTGGGAGCCGTTTTGAAGACTGGCTTCCAGTGGGACCTTGTTTCAGCATCACTGCAGACCAGGGCTGTGGTTTTAGCTGACAATGAAGTGCAATCGTTGGACTTCCTAATAGTTTGACAATAAACGAGCTGAGGTTCAGACCTTTGGAAGAGATGCATGCCGCTTGTCCAGACACGTTCTAGTCTAGTCAGTGTGAGTGGCTAAGGTTAACATCACCTCCTTTGGCCCAAGAATAAATGTGGGCAACCACCAAGCGTTAATAGTCTACTGCTTAGCCATCATGTAAAGAACTCTGTTTTAATCTCTATTTGCAGTGAAAGAATTTCCTTAGCTATCTTCTCCTAGTACTTTACTGCAGTGTTTAACAGCCTTCGTTATTGGGGAGGTTCTTATTCCCTTTACTATGTTTAAGCTATTCTTCCTCTGCGTGCGGCAGTGACAAAAAGTACCTTCTGTCTCAGTAATCCTCCATAAACTCAGCGCCACTAAGTTACTTCTCTGGTGAAATAATCTCAGTATTAACTTGTTTTCTCATGCTGACAAAGGTTGGGTTTATGTGCGTGTATGTGTGTATACCCACTCTTTTTATTAAGGCAAGTTTCAAACAGAGAGAATAAGCAAGTAGACTAGTCTTAAGAACTGCCAGGTACCCAGCTCTCAGCTTCAACAATGGAAATGGACTCACGGCCAATCTGGTTCAATGTCTTCTCTCCCCACTTCCCACCAAAGCACCTGAATTATTTTGAAGCGAATTGCAAAAATCTTCTGATTCCTTCTGGGGAAATAGGTGTTTGACTTGTAAAAGGAAAATGAAGACGTTATTTTTAAGTAATCTCTACCCCCGGCCTGGGGCTCAGACTCATAACCTTGCAATCAAGAGTCATATGTTCCCCTGACTGAGCCAGCCAGGTGCTCCCAGAATTCCTCATCCTTTTGACTGTTAGCGTTAGCCTTCGGGTAGAGGACAAGTGGTGTGCCTTGAATTCAGAGTGAACTCAGGGATGTAGGAGACATCCCTTAAGGGAAAGAGAAGGGAAGAATCCTTTCTACAGTTCCTGGAGCAGAGATAGACTTTCCTGACAGAAATGCGTGGCCAGTCTCCAAAGCCTGTTTTGTTTTTTGGGTTTTTTTTTTTTTTTTTTTTTTTTTTGGACCACAAGAGTAAGGAAAAATGTGCAGTCACGGCTCTCCTTACTGTTCCCTGAGGGACCTCTGCCCTTCATGTCATTGCCCTAATTGTGTTCCGAAGGATGAGAAACAGGGCAGCCCGCCCACTCACACAGGTGAACCCACGTGCTGATCCTTAAACCAACTTGGGAATAAAAACCTTTGTCAAAAGAAACGGAGCTTCAAGGGCATTAACTTGAGGTTGTCCTTTTCCTCTCGCGAGAAAGGAGGCCCACTTAAGTACCTTATGGTTGGTTTAGTATTTAATAATAATCTATAATGTATTTTCCAGTAATATTTGAGCATTTATCCTGAATTATATAATTTCTCACAGACTCTATCCAGCACCGGGCAAATACCCGCTGCTTAATAGCGTGTGTCGAAAGAGCTTTGCAAACTCGAAAGTGCCTGCGGAAAGTCAGTGGGTAGTACAGCCAAAAATCTATATTTAGGTGGTTCCAATGCTTTGCCAACTCTGTGATTTTAAAACACTTTGCTGCATTTTTTTGTTATGAAAGTAAAAATAGCTATTACTGAAGATTTAAAATTACCAAAACCAAGAAAAACACATGCAGAAAAGAGAAAAATCCCCATGCAAAAACTCCTATTAACATTTTTGTGTAGTTCCTTTATCTTTTCTCTTACTTATGTAAAAACCTGGCCTTAATCATTTTGAATCTAGTATTTTATATACCAAGTTTTAAAATTCAACATTCTAACTTAAAAGACATTGCCCAATATGGAGATAGATTATAATTTTAGATACCATACATTTATAATTGATATTTAATTGAAAATACAATATAACAGCAGCTTTGAAAAGTTGAAAAACCATCCATAATTCTATCAAATGACTATTAAAACTATTTGTATTTCCCTTCTTTTCTCTATGCACACAGATTTTTTCCATGACTGCACACATATGGTTATTTTGCTATGTCATTTATTGTGCTGGGAAAAATAAATTTTGCATTTCTGTAGTTTTTCTTCTTTTTTCTGTTTTTTTTTTCTTCAGTCTTTCTAATTCTAATTGTAAATGACTGCATAATTTTATTTATTTATTTATTTATTTTTGTCCAACAAACATGGGTTTGAACGTCAACATGCTATAATCTAGTTATGTGATTCTGGGAAAATTTCTCTGAATAGCTTTATTGAGTTACAGTGGACCACATAATAAAGCACACATATTTAAAGTGTATACTGGGATAAGTTCTGACATGTGTATACTATCTCCATGATCAAGCAAGAGTCAGTGACCATAAGCGTCACCCCCAAAAGTTTCTTCATGCCGCCTTGTAATCCCTCCCTCTTACCCTTCGTAATTATAGATTTCATCCATGTCATTGCTATGAAAATGTCAGAATATTTGAATCAGGTTAAATAAAAAGACAAGGGTTGCCTGGGTGGCTCAGTCGGTTAAGCAAATGACTTTGGCTCAGGTCATGGTCTCATGGTCGGTGGGTTTGATGGGTTCAAGCCCTGAACTGGGCTCTGTGCTGATGGCTGGGAGCCTGGAGCCCACTTTGGATTCTGTGTCTCCCTCTCTCTTTGCCCCTCCCTCGCTCACACTCTGTCTTTTGCTCTCTCTCAAAAATAAGTAAATGTTAAAAAAATTTAAAAAAAATTTTAAAAAGGCAAAAAGTGGAAACTTGGCCTTCTGCCTAAACTCTGGCCTTGCTCTCAGAGGCAGAGCCTCCTAGGATCTTGCACCCTGGGGGGCTCGATGGTGTTCCAGTTAACATGATGGCCTATTTTTTTTTCACATATTTCCTTTATTTTAGGCTCCAGGACCAAAGCCCCACTTTAACCAGCTTTCCTCTTTTTGCCCCCTACCTGTGGATTTGTACTTTTATCTTCCAAAATAGCCCTTATTTGTAAACTCCCCCAGCTCTGAAATTTCCATTTCTGTCATTCTTTGCACACCATCTTGGATGCACAGTTGTATCGTTCAGCCCTCAAGGTTATGACTCATGCCAGAGAGTGAAAAGTAAAACTGTAATAATTAATAGACTATGTAAAGTGATTTGCTCACCCTGGGACTTTGTGTCACATGTAATTTGCATTCCTAGCCTGATCAGGTCCTTTTGACGTTATCTTTGTTTCTGAAAGGCCCCCGGAGGGTGGAGGTTGAGGCTGGCTTACATCACAGATAAGCCCCTTAAGGGCTTACACGATTTTAAGCACGTTCTGGGAATGAGAGCGTTTCCAGATGCAGTCTTGCAGCCTGACGCTGGGGGGCAGCATGTACCAAAAGAAATAGCTAGGTCTGCTGAAACCAAGCAGAAACCAAGTAGAAACCACCTTGTTTCTAAACCCCAAGAGCAAAGAATACAGAGGTCACATTCTCATCTCTCCAATCAGATTATAGCATGACAATTTTCCATATCTATTCTATTAAGAGTTTTGGCTGCCGTCTGAATTCTCCAAGTAAATTCATTTGCGGTCAAATATGATTTAAATCTAATACTCCAGAGACATACATGCTCTGTAAGACTCAGTGCACTTATAACTTCAGCAGCTTACTCTGAAAATATTTAATTCCAAATTCAAACTGTTTATATTCTTTGAAATGATTATTTTCTGTCTCTCCCTTTGATGAAACAAAGGTTTTTATATAAAGTAAAGGCAATCAGATATTTAGAGAATTAAGCTAGACAAGGCTGAACTCTTTGAAGATCTTACAGTTTCCCCCTCTGGATCATTTGCTCATTAATCCATCCACCAGCAAAGATTTCTGCGCGTTTCCCTCCTATTGTTGCAGTTGGTGCTAAATGCTGGAGAATGCAAACACGAAGCAGATATCAACTCTGCCATCAAGGGACCCATTCATGGTCCGTAGAGTGGAGAATATATGAGCAGGCTAAAAAAAGTGATTACAGGAACGTCTGTTAAATGAAATGAAAACGATAAAGAGATGCTCCAGGGGCTAAGAAGGCAGGCGGGCACCTATCCGAGGTGGGAGGTCGGAAGTGGGGAAAGTGCTGGAAAACTTCCAGGAGGAGGTATTTGAACGGAGCTTCAAAGAGTAGACACAATGAGCATTCCCAGACATGTACCGA
The DNA here is from genome assembly GCA_030068075.1 of Paguma larvata. NCBI lineage: Eukaryota > Metazoa > Chordata > Mammalia > Carnivora > Viverridae > Paguma > Paguma larvata. The sequence continues at coordinate 93,620,874 of CM057826.1, read as the reverse complement.
GGCAAGGAAGAATGAGAGCACAGGATTTCGGTCAGTTTTTAGGCAGGGAGGGACTTTTGACGGCCCAGGGGTGAGGATGGTGATTTGTGCATTTGCTAAACTAGTCAGACAGCAGAATGGAAATGGGAACGGAGAAGAGAAAGTAGAGACAGCAGAAAGGAAGCTATCTCTGTTTTGGTAATAGAGACCAAAATTATGAAGTCCCAGGGTGGGGAAGAATGGAGAGAAATGGGTGAGTTCAACTGATATTTAAAAATAGTCATAGAAGCAACACCTGGGTGGCTCAGTCGGTTGAGCTTCCAACTTCAGCTTAGGGCATGATCTCGAGGTTTGTGGGTTCGAGCCCTGCATCTGGCCCTATGCTAACCCCTGGGAGCCTGGAGCCTGCTTGGGATTCTGTAGTTCCCTCTCTCTCTGCCCCTACCTGACTTGTGCTCTCTTTCCTTCCTCTCTCAAAAGTAAATAAATAAACATAAAGAAAATATATAGTGACAGAAGCTGGGTGCAGGGAGGGCCAGATGACCGAATGGTCAATGCAGCAGAAGGAGCAGGTTTGGGTGGCGAGGGCACGAGTTTTACTTTGGTCTTAATTGAGTCTGAGATGCTTGTGAACATTTAGGTAGGAATAGGGTCCAGGAGGCATTCCGATAGATGCTTTTGGAGCTTGGCAGAGAGATTTAAGCCAAAAAATAAGATTTGGAGAGTAACTGAAATTATAGGAATTATAATTATGGAATCATGGGGAGGTGGTGGGGTAAGTGTTGAGAGTTGGAGAGGAGAGGGTGCACTTAGAAATGAGGAGACCCAGAAACCGTCACACACGCCCACAGGGATGTTCCTGTATCAGAAGACTCAATAGGGAAAAACTGCCAATGTTATCTGAATTCTATATATTCATTCAACACAATCCCAATAAAAATAACAAGATTTGTTCCAAGGGCAAGTTTCATCTGTCATGTTTACACAGGGCCTGGCATAATCGAAGTGCCTGACAAATATTTCTTGAGTATGTGTAGGTATATTCATCCAGTGGAGTAATATGCAACTTCAGTGAAGAATGGGCTAGATCTATGTGCTGATAGAAAAAGATTTCTAGGGACACCTGGGTGGCTCAGTCGGTTAAGCATCGGACTTCGACTCAGGTCATGATCTCAAGGCTCCTGGGTTCAAGCCCCACACCGGGCTCTGTGCTGACAGCTCAGAGCCTGGAGCCTGCTTCGGATTCTGTGTCTCTGGATTCTGTGTCTCCGTCTCTCTCTGCCCCTCCCCCACTCATGCTCTGTCTCTCTCTGTCTCAAAAATAATAAACATTAAAAAAAAATTAAAAAAATATTTTTGAGAATTGGACTTCAGGTATCTAGGTAGTGAGAACATCCCTGGGGGAGCTGGAGGGAGGTTTCAGTGGAGTGCCTGGGTGGTAAGAGGGAGGGGGATGGGCTGGCAGAGTCTCCATCCCAACAGGGTTGTTGAAAGGAAATATGAATATTGCTTTTTATATCATTGAATTTCAGTCCTGAGAAGACAGGCAGTGTTTAAAAGCACAGTAACCAATTTCTGGCTTTACTTTTTCTTTTTCTCTAAGTTTCTCTAATTTGGAATCTTGCCCCACGTGGTTTCTTACATACATAGCTGCTCTGGGTTTTTTTTTTTTTTTTCTTCTTTCCTTCCTTCCTTCCTTGAAAGTACGAGCAAGCAGCGGAGGGGCAGAGAGAGAGAATCTGAAGCAGGCACCATGCTCAGGGCAGAGCCCACTTAGGGCTCACAAACCTTGAGTTCATGACCTGAGCTGAAATCAAGAATCATTTGCTTAATTGACTCAACCACCCAGGCACCCCTGGGTTTTTTTCTATTTCAAACCCTTATTCCCAGTCACTCTATTCCACCCTGTTTCCCCCTAGCTATCACTTCTATTTCTTATGCATCTTTTCAGTGACTCCTTGGGCAAATGCAAGTATATATGCATATATATTTGTGGTTTTTTTTCTTTTGTTACATAGCTGGGCTTGCTTTGTTCCTTTCTTTTTTTTTTTTTAAGTTTATTTTTGAGAGAGAGAGAGAGAGAGAGAGAGAGAGAGAGAGAGAGAGAGAGAGAGAGAGAGAGAGAGACAGGGCATGAGCAGGGGAGGGGCAGAGAGAGAGAGACACACAGAATCCGAAGCAGGCTCCAGGCTCTGGGCCATCAGCACAGAGCCCAATTCGGGGCTCGAACTCATGAACTGCGAGATCATGACCTGAGCTGAAGTCAGATGCTTAACTGACTGAGCCACCCAGGCGCCCCTGCTTTGTTCTTTTCTAACTTGGCATATGGCGAGCTTCCTCATTCTCTCTCTCTCTCTCTTTTTTTTTTTTTACAGCTGCACAATCGTCCATTCGATTAGTTTAACTAGTCTACTCTGTTTATTCCCTTAACCTTGCTCTGGGCCCTGCTAAGGAGTCTACAAGTTTGAACCAGTGTTTCTTCTTTTCTCCTCTATTTTTAAAGTTCTTCCTAGTCACCAACTTCCTAGCACCTGAATATAAGTTCCACCCATACTCCCCACAGGAAGGGTACAGAAGGTTTCCTCTTTGCCTCTCATTTAGCTTCTCATCTAACGCCCTCCATGGGTACCAGCCCTTCCTTGAGGGCCCTCGGGACAACAGGGCACACCTGTTCCTTCTGGTGATTAAAAACAGACCCAGAGGCACTTCCCTTTGAATCTCTTGTTGCTGGTAATTTTTGTCTTCTAGGGACCAGGTGTGCCTGGGTGGAACCCGGGTCTAAAGAGTAGAGCTTAATTATAAACACCTGTTGATGGAGCTGTGCGTCAGACGAACAGGTACGAAGTTGGGTACTTTCTTCATCTTCTATTTATTTTTAATCTATGGTTTATTTATTTTTTATCTGTGTTTTAATATGACTGTATTCCGTGTCTGATTGCTAACTGGCGAACCCATTGGAACTGCTAGCTTTGGGGGGAGTGGGGGTTGGGGAGAAGAAAACTCACCTGCCCCGGTCGCCTCCGCGGCCTGCCCTAGACGCTTACACTGAAGAGCATTAGGGTCTGACGAGCACCGCCCGTGGGGCGGGAGGGCGGTGCCGGCCGTGTTCTGTGTTCATGCCTGCGTGGATGCTTCCCCATCTGCTTATTCTGAACAAGTGTTTTTTTCCCCGAGTTTGGCGGCCAGTCCCTGGAGCAGTCAGGCCAGCATGCCCACTCAGCTGGAGGTTGCCGTGAACATCATGATTCGAACCTTCCACCAGTACTCCTGCAAGGAAGGGGACAGATTCAAGCTCAACAAGGGAGAGCTAAAAATGCTCCTGCAGCGAGAGCTCCCGGAATTCCTCTCGGTGAGTCGCGGCCTTCGGTCCCACCAGTGGAGGGTAGGTGAGGTCCACAGCAAGGGCAGCCGCGTGTCCGGTCTCCTAGGACTCTGTCCCCAACAGCGCAATTGGGTTTGTTTTTATTATTTTTTTAAATGTTTATTTATTTTTGAGAGAGAGAGAGAGAGTGGGAGGGGCAGAGAGAGAGGGAGATAGAATCCGAAGCAGGCTCCAGGCTCTGAGCTGTCAGCACAGAGTCCAACGCCGGGCTCGAACTCACAGACGGTGATATCATGACCTGAGCCGAAGTCAGAGGCTCAACCAACTGAGCCACCCAGGCGCACCTTATTATTTTTTTTAATGTTTATTTATTTTTGAGAGAAAGAAAGCTGGGAGGAGCAGAGAGAGGGAGACTGAGGATCTGAAGGGCCTCTGCGCGGAGAGGGCTTAAACTCAGGAACCTCCTGTCATAACCTGAGCCGAAGTCTGCCCCTCAACCAACAGAGCCACCGAGGTGCCCCTAAACAGTGCAATTTGTGCTGCGATTCAAGAGCCAGGCAAGCGAGCAGCGGAGGCCTTGGTTTTCTGTGTCCTGTCGATCCTTGAATAACGCAGGTTTAGGCTGCGAGGGTCCTCTTACAGTGCAGAACTGTAAATGTGTTTTCTCTTACGATTTTCTTAATGACGTTTCCTTTTCTTGAGCTTTCTTTATCGTAGGAGTGTAGTATATAATATGTATCACACACAAAATATGTGTTCATCTACTGTCGAGGTTATCGGTAAAGCCTCCTGTCCCCAGCAGGCTATTAGCACTTAAGTATTGGGGAAGGCACAACGTTCTGGGGAGTCAAAAGTTGTTCACAGATTTTCATCTCTTTGTTGGGGCGGGGGCGGCCGCCTTAACCCATTGTGTTGCTGGAGAGCCAACTGTATGTAGGTAGGGGCCCTTTTCCATATCACCTGTGGCTAGGGTTTCCCAGGGTTGTAAATGAAATTTAGGCACTCCCCAATTATTCAACATTCCGGTGCAGTAAAGATAGAGCCTGTTTTACCGGGAGTTTGGTTGTAACTAGTGGCACTAGTTACGCCCGGGGCTGTGTCTAGCTGTCTATCAAATTAACATTATGTATTGGGCAAGACATGAAGCCTGGGGTCCTTTATGCTGTGGTAGCAGCTTTTCCGGTCAGTGACAAATACTTAGCTTTGTCAGAGAAAGCTTCGCAGAGGCTGATTCTGGGTGACAGAAAGGGTGTGTCTGGCCGGTGACCAGAGTTGGCCATAGCCCAGAGTTAAATAATCTACATACGAAGGCTTACAACGGAGGGTTTAGGGGCTCTTCCCCTCTGAGGAAAACCATTTACTCTGATGTTTATGGAGCTGCCTTGAATTGCCTGGAGCACAACTGGGTCCCTGCATGAGGTGATTTGTCCAAACCCTGTATTAAGGCTCTCCTGTTTGTAATCACAATGCTCTTTTCTCTTCAGCCCTCCCGAGGAAAACCTTAAAGTCAAAAGAAATGTTTTCAAGTAATCTCTGTGCCCACTGTGGGGTTTGAACTCACCACCCTGAGATCAAGAGTCACATGCTCTACTGACTGACCCAGCCAGGCACCCCTAAAGTAAAAAAAATTAACACAGTAATTCTTTTAAAATTTTGTTTTAAAGTTTATTTATTTATTTTGAGAGAGACCGAGACAGCCAAAGTGGGGGAAGGACTGAGAGAGAGAGGGGGAGAGGGAGAAAGAGGGGGAGGGGGCGCAGAATATGCCAAGCAGGCTCCTCGCTGCCAGCCTAGAGCCTGACTTGGGGTTTGAACTCAAGAAACCGTGAGATCGTGACCTGAGCTGAAACCCAGAGTCAGACGCTTAACTGACTGAGCCACCCAGGCGCCCCTAACATTGTAATTCTTCACAGTACCTTTTTAGTTATTTTAGGAGTCCCCAAGAACTTTAAAAAATTTTTTTTCAAATTCAGTTTGGCTACTGGATTATATAATATTTAGAATAAAAGTCTCAAGCAGGTCAAACTTGGTACACTGATTGATTTAGTGAAATTTATCATTGTTTAGATCAAATTGTTTTTGATCAATTAACATTTCCAACCTTTTAGTGGTTGGCACCTATTCAGAGGGCAATGGGGGAATTCCTGGAGGAAATGAGCTACTTTTAAAAACATTTCTGGCCCCACATCGCGCTGACTGTGCGGAGCCTGCTTGGGATTCTCTCTCTCTTCCTCTCTCTCTCTGCCCCTCCCCTGCTCCTGTTCTCTCTGTCTCTCTATCTCTCTCAAAATAAATAAATAAACTAAAAAAATTTTTTCTCATCAAGTACCAATCACAGGATAAGTGAGTGCTTCCTAGTCCCACCCTCTCTGGACCCTGACCCCTTCTATGGGCTCCGTGTTTCACTTTGCACCCCTAACATGTAGTCATCCTTAGAATCCTTAGAAGAGCTACACTTGGGGGCGCCTGGGTGGCTCAGTCGGTTGAGCACCCGACTTCAGCTCAGGTCATGATCTCGCGGTCTGTGAGTTCGAGTCCCGCGTCGGGCTCTGTGCTGACAGCTCAGAGCCTGGAGCCTGCTTCGGATGCTGTGTCTCCCTCTCTCTCTGCCCCTCACCCACTCATGCTCTGTCTCTCTCTGTCTCAAAAATAAATAAACATTAAGAAAAAAATTAAAAAAAAAAAGAGTTACACTTGATTAGGTGCCTGTTTTGTGTCTGGTAAGTGTTGTGCTAAGTAAGGCTGTCAGAGAAAATAATGTACTTCCCATGCAGTATTTGGGACATGCTTACAAAATTATTCCTTGTTCATCTGAAATTCACATTTAATTGGATGTCCTGTCTTTTTATTTACTGAATCTAGCAACCTGGTGCTAAGCGCCTTTGAAAGTGTTGAAGTACCCCGCAACTTGGCGGGGAGATCTTGTCCCCATTTTATAAGTAAGGAAATTTTTTAAAAAAGTTAAGTGATTTGCTCACAGTCCCATTGTTGGTAAAGGGTAGAGCCACTTCTCCCCTTTTGGCTTTAAAGCCTGCGTTGTTCCCTGTCTCCCGTCCTGGCCCTTGCCCTTTGAGGTTGTGTAAGTGCCTTTTCAGGATCAGCGGCTCACTCTGATGAGATGCTCTTTGCTCTTCTCGGTGTTTAGGTCTGAGCCGGGATTACATGACCCTGGGGCAGAAGGCTAGACTCTTTAGAATTCGTGCTTGGTTTAAATCTCCCTGTAAATGGGCTCTTGGAAATTGGCCTTAGATTCTGAAAGGGAAATTCAAACTTTAATGTAAATAAAAGGACAGTGCCATTTCAGCTGTCCTCATGAACCTCAAAGCCTGGGAGTTAGTAATTTTCTCTTTCCTTTTAGTGCCAAAAGGATCCCGAATTGGTTGATAAGATAATGCAGGACCTGGATGCCAATAAGGACAACGAAGTGGATTTTAATGAGTTCGTGGTCATGGTGGCAGCTCTGACGGTTGCTTGCAATGATTACTTTGTAGAACAATTGAAGAAGCAAGGAAAGTAAAGATAAGTAGTGAGCTGACCTAAGGGCAGAAATATATCCATACTTACTTGCTTCCTGTTCGTCTATAGTCTTCAGACCTGTAGTTATAGTAATGTCATTAATAGAAACAATATACGTATAATTAATTACTAGTATTATTAAATGGTGTGTACCTTAGTATATTGATTTCAATATTCCAAATATTACAGGCCCCTGCTCGAAATTTTCCTGTGCCATTAGGGTGTTAGATGCATTTTTCTGTTGGTCAAAGAGCAAGCATTAGGGCACCTGGGTGACTCAGTCAGTTAAACATCTGACTTCAGCTCAGGTCATGATCTCACGGTTTGTGAGTTCGAGCCCCGCGTCAGGCTCTGTGCTGACAGCTCAGAGCCTGGAGCCTGCTTTAGATTCAGTGTCTCCCTGTCTCTCTGCCCCTCCCCAACTCATGATCTGTCTTTCTCAAAAATAAATAAACATCAAAAAATTTAAAAAAAAAGTAAGCATCACAAAATCTCACTACTTTCAAATGAGACTACAGCTTAGCAAACTTCTAAGAGACATTTCTTGGCCTGAAATCATGTTCAGAACTTCTTATCCTATTAATGAAAAGAAGTGCCTCTCCCGCCCTCTTGGGATTCTGCGTCAAATGGAAGAAGTTGTGCGGTCCATAGCAGAAAGGCTGATAAACAGAAGAAAGTGCCGGCTTTGTCAGCGGGATGGGTCGGGAGAGGGGGGTCCATGCAGGGCCCGGTGTTCAAGCCAAGGGAACTGAAGCCAGCAACTCTTGAAGGCTGGTGGGTAAGTACCTTCCTTTGCCCCTGGGGTCCCCTAGTTCTGGGGCAAGTGTTTCACACCATTTCCCCGTGCCTCCCCTGGGACTAAGCTTCAGTCACCTGCCCTGTGAGGCTGGCTAGATGTCACATCTACCTCCGTTTCTTTGTCTCACTATACACTCCCCCCCCCCCCACTGCGTGTCTGCCCCTCTCAAACAACCGACTTGCATGCAAATCCTTGTCTCACCGTCTGCTTGGGGGAACCTAGATGGTATAGGTCCCTCGGAGAATTTTAGAAAGAAAATGGTGTGGTTATACTTTGAAACACTTACCTGGCTACTGTGTGAAGAAAGGGCTATAGAGAGAGGGCAAGCGTGGAAGAAAGAGACTAGTTAGGAGGCTGTTCCTGTGTTCTGAGTGAGAGGCGATGGTGTCTCGGGCCAGCAGTCGAGCAGTGGAGATCAGTTAGTTCAGAGTTTTGGATGTGGGATGAGTAGGACGTGCCAGGGGGCTGGTGAGGAAGTGTCAGAAAAGAGAGCAGCGCAGGACGCTAGAGCAGTCTCTGCTGTTGCCGGTCCCATAAATGTTCTCCCTTTCTTCCACGTATTGCGACCCTGATTTGTGCAGGGTGGCAATCACTGTGCCCAGCTAAAGAGCTCTATTTCCAGCCTCCCTTGCAGCCGAGGTGGAGCTTGTAACGGGGTGCTGGACACTGGGACCCAAGCAGAAGTCTCCTGGGAATTGTGATATTTCCATATAAGTTCAATGCCTTCCACCTTGTTAATTCCTTCCTCGTCTTTCCACTGAAATGTAGATGCGAGGCTGGAAGGGAGGTTGACAGCTTGCAACCCTGAGGATAGTGAAGCAAAAGATAGAAGGAGCTGGGGCATTGTTGTCATTGAGGGGGCGCTGCACAGCCCTGGTCTGCCTGTCTCTGGTCTTCTCATTATGTGTAAAAAGAATGACTGCTCTCTGATTAAGCTGGCTTCTGTACATGCAGCCAAACATAGTCTCTGATGTTTAGATTTTTGGTGAAGCAAATGATGCCTTTACTAAATGGGAAAGACAGAGGAACAGCTTCGGTGTGGGGCGTTAGGGGGAATAGCTCCGTTTAAAATGCCTATTAGACGTCTAAGTGGAGACATTACATGGGCAGTTGGATAGACGAGCCAGTCCAGAGCTCAGGGCAAAGAGAGGAATTAGAGACAGTGTTTGGAGGTCATTAGCACCTAGATGATATTAAGCCACGGGACTAGAGAGCACTTAGGATGAGAATGGAGACAGGGAGGAGGAAAAGGCTGTCAGGAGAAAGAAACCGGCGAGTCATACAGCAGAGGCGTGGCCAGGAAGGTAGAAGGAAGACCAGGAGAGGATGGTGCCTCGGAAGCCTAGAGAAGAAAGTATTTGAAAAAGGAAAGAGGGTAAATCGCTGAGAGGAGGAGTTAAGATGAGAAGGAAGAACTAACCATTACACTTGCCAAGGCAGAGATGACCAAAAACATCAATGACCCTGATGAAAGTGCTTTTGCTTGCAAAAGTATCTATGTCCCAGTCTGGCAGACCATAGACACTCAATACATATTTGTTAAATAAACAAATGAACAAAACTGTCAGTTGGTGATTTTCCCAGTGCTAGGACCTGTCTTTTTTTTTTTTTTTTCTTGAAATAGAATAATATTTGGGGTGCCTGGGTGGCTCAGCCAGTTAAACATCCTATTCTTAATTTTGGCTCGGGGGATGATCTCACCGTTTGTGAGATCGTGCCTCAGGTCAGTATCTGCACTGATAGCAAGGGGCCTGCTTGGGATTCTCTCTCTCCCTCTCTCTGCCCCTCCCCCAACTTGCGTACACACATTTTCTCTCTCTTTCAAAAATAAACATTAAAAAAAATAAATAGAAGTCAGTTAAGCATCCGATTTCAGCTCAGATCATGGTCTCGTGGTTTGTGGGTTCGAGCTCCGCATGGAGCTCTACACTGACAATGTGAAGCCTGCTTGGGATTTTCTCGCTCACCTTTTTTTCTCTGCTCGCTCTCTACTTGCTCTCTCTCTCTTTCAAAATAAATAAATAAGCTTAAAAAAAAAGAGTAATATTTTTGTCTCTCCCAAGCCAGTGCTGAGCAGACAGGACAAGGAGAATTTAGATGTCAGAGCATTCAAGAGAAGAAATGTATACTCTTAATAGTTACACAAATGAGAAAAAAAGTGAACCACAAATTTCAGAGATGTTCAGACTTTTTTCTTACAAGATTGTACAATACTTATGCAAGAGAAGGTTTGAATATTTCTCAGGGGTTTTTAAACATTTCATTTTAATTTGACCTCAAGTTTACAAATTCTAAGATGGGTCACCAAAACATGAAAAGTAAGTCCAAAATTTTCCTCACGTCCAGTTCAAGAAAGGACCTTCTCAGCCTAGAGAAATAAATGAAAAAACCGTGTTCATTTCATGCTGTTTCTAAAAATCGATCAAAAGTAAGGAAGAGCAATTTATGTGTCAAGTTAGGTTTCAAATGAGTAAGATTACTTGATGCACCAAAAGCTCTTTCCTGGTGAGGGCCCTGGCGGACTTCCTCTGTGTGTGTGTGTGTGTGTGTGTCTGTGTGTGTGTGTGTGAGGTATGTGCGGTACATTTGTAGGAGGCAAAACTGATAATTTTTTCTGCCTGTAGGCACTGGCTTTTTGCATTTGCTGCCGTTTAAATCAACTTTAAACAATATTTAACGGTCGTTTCTGCATTAGTCCATTCTAATGTTTAACATTTACCCAGTGGGGTTATTTGAAGACAAGGCTTCAGGGAGACAGTAGCCTAGGTCTCTTTGGGGCCCTGCGTTTGAGATGTGGCCAACAATCCAAATAGCTAGAAAGCAAACAACAGAAACAAAACAAAACAACCCACACACACAAAAAAAAAACCAATAAAAAACACCCAAAAAACCTTACGTTTTAATTTTTAAAAGTTTCTTTTTCCCCCAAGAAAAGGTTTTCCAGAGGCAGAACCCTGAAGTTGAGTCATTGATAAAGCAAAGAAATGGGAAAGTTAATTAAAGAAAAACAATTTGAGGGTTGCCTGGGTGACTTAGTCCAATGAGTGTCTGTCCTCAGCTCAGGTCATGATCTCATGGTTGATGAGTTCAAGCCCCACATTGGGCTCACTGCTGTCACCGCAGAGCCCGCTTCGGATCCTCTGTTCCTCTGCTCCTCTCTCTCTTCCCCTCCCCTGCTCACAGTCTCTCTCTCAAAAATGAATAAACATTTAAAAAAGAATTTGGGTGAAGGCCTGCAGGTATAAGTGACAGACTTACAGAAGGCAATTAGTGTCGTCTGGCGCCCCCTACCATTTAGGCGTGGGAGAGCAGGAGATGGGGCTGGAGAGGTAGAGGGGACTCAGACCCTTTGGTGATCAGTTGAGAAATTTGAAATTCATCTCATCTTATCTATCTATCTGTCTATCTATCTATCTATTTTTTTAAGCCCAAGTTTAGTATAATAATGGTTTCAGGAGTAGAATTTGGTGATCATCACTTACATATAACACCCAGCGCTCATCCCAACAAGTGCCTTCCTTAATGCCCATCATCTGTTTAGCCCATCCGCCCACCGACCTCCCCTCCAGCACCCCTCAGTTTGTTCTCTGTATTTAAGAGTCTCTTACGGTTTGCCCTGAAATTTATCCCGACTGTCACGGGAAACCATTACACAGTTTTGTGCATATTTTCTTTTTATTTAAAGCCGTTTTGTTCGTTTCTAAACAGTCCCCTAAATTTTTTAAATCTTTCGAGCAGCAATTTTTGAACTCTAACTTGACATTACACCTGCCTGAGGTATAATTTAAAAAAATATACGAATAAGCTCCCCCTCCCACAAAGATTCTGAGTCACTTGGTCTGGAGATGGGGCCCCGGCATCAGCATTTTTTAAAGAGCATCGGTTGATTCTAAATGCAAACAGGGCTGAAAATCACTGCTTTTGTGATGCCTCGCCTAATCAATCAGATCCACATCTGGCTGAGAAGTGTCTGGGACAGCAGCTGTTCCAACTTTAATGTGTAGGTGAGTCACCTAGGGGTCTGATTCAGCTTTAGAATGACTGGGCTGGAGCCCGAAATTCTGCATTTCTGACAAAGTCACAGGTGATGCTGATGGCACTGATAGAAATGACGTAGACTCTAGTCCGGAAGAGGGAAGAGTGGAGTGCCATGTTGAAAGCAAGTACTTATCAAATAGTTCCTGCTGGGGCATGTTCCCTTTGGAAGAATATAAGACCCGCACAGGCATGAGGCTCAGAGAGGGCCTGGGGGAAGAGGAGAGAGGTGGAAGAAACCAGGACAGAATATTCCCTAGAGCCCTGGGGGATGGGGAGGGAAAGGGTGCTCCAGACAACCTCAGGTCAAAGGTCTTGGGCAAGTTCTTTAACGTCTATTAGCCTCATTTTTTCTGGCAGGTCTCAAAGGTAGCGACTCATCTGCATCAGAATCAACTAAAGGCATTTGGACATTGGGATTCCCAGACCCTGCAGCAGTCCTGGTGAATCCGGAAGGGACCGGGGTGGGTAGGGCGGCATCTGCATTGATAGCAAGCCCTCTAGATGACTGTTACGCACCCTATAGTAGCAGGCCTCAAGCTCTGAAGGGTACAATAAGATAGGAAGTGTCCAGGACACCGAAAGTGCTCACTAAGTGGTAGTGTGAAGATGAAAATAGCGGTAAGGGTGACAGGGCAAACCTCTCTGGTCCAGCCTAGAATCCGCAGCTCATAGGTTTTATCCAACCTACTCTTTCAGGTTGGTGCCTTCCAGAGATGTCTGCCAGATGCCTGCCATGGGAAAAGGCTGTTTCCCCCCTTGGCTTCTCCAATTTTCTCAGAGTTTCCTGTCAAGAGATGGACTGCTATGCAGTCATTATGTTTTCAAAGAACGTTTATTATGATGGAAGAGTCTACTCTAGGATACCAACTTTAATATTTGATATGGCTTCCAGCTGGATTTTTAAAAATAGTGCTTTAGCATGAATTTATAAGTTTTACAGGTTTTCGTTTCTATAGCTAGGGCACAGGAGTGAAAAGCACCTCGCTCTGGGGGTTCCAAACATACCAGGTTGGGCCACTGGCCGCTGACAAAATGCAAAGGCAGAGTCACAAGCCGTGGAGAAAGGAGAGGAATTCATTTCAGTGAAGCCAACACGGGGAAGACAAGGGACTAGCTTCTGAAAGGCGGTCTCCAAAGTGCTGAAAACACTTCCAGGTTTACATAAGGAGAATGCGGGACAAGGCGGGGTGGGTTCATGCAGGCAGGCATTGTAGGTCAAACCAGTCATTGTCTTGGGGTTTGTCAAGCTCGCATGGCCTTACTGGTTGAGAGCAGTCCTTAATAAGAGAATAAGAACATAATCAGAAAGTTTGAGGTCAAAATGAAAGCAGTTAAAGCTCTCTTTCATGTCTACTTGCTATTTTTCATTTTCTGTATCCCAGTCAGGGAGAGAAGGGCTCCCTTCCCAAGGGAAGGTCTGAGCTGGGGTGGAAAGCAGCAGCTGCCTGAAAACCACTTCCCTTTCTAGCTTTTGTTTTTATGAGCCCAAGCCTTTGAGGCAATTATGTGAGGTGCCTCCCAGGAAAAGGTCGCCTCCAAGGAAAAGGTCACAGGGAAGGGAGTTATCCCTGAGGGAAGGATTTCCTCTGAGACTAGAAGGAGACTTCCTGAGCTCTGGAGGAAAGGGAGGGGTTTGTGGTTCCTGAGGAGTGCATGCCTCACGGTGCTCACCTCTCCCTGGGAGTCTCACCTAACATCTAACCTTGTCTCGGTGTCCCCATCTTTGATATTTATCACTCCTGGAGGCGGGTGATCAGCTAAGTATGGACTCTAGGTTTCTCCCGTCTCTCATGAGTCTTCCAGTGTGTTCTCCAAATTTCCTTTGGAATATAACATCCGTTGTCTTGAGTCCTCAACCAAAATTCTAACAACTGGATACATGTACCTTGAAAAAAGATGGGAAGGAAGCCCACTAAGGTGTTCACCATGATGGTGGCATTATAGGCAATTTTAATATTTTCTTTGTACTTTTGGGGCACCCGGGTGGCTCAGCGGGTTAGGTGTCTGACTTCCGCTCAGGTCATGATCTCATGGTTTGTGGGTTTGAACCCCATATTAGGCTATCTGCTTCGAGCACAGAGCCCATTTCAGATCCTCTGTCCCTCTCTGCCCCCCCACTCTCTGTCCCAAAAAAAAGTCCTTAAAAATATTTTCTTTGTACTTTTACCTAATTTCTGATGTTTCAACAATTGACAATAATCATAAAACAGTGCTTTTCAGTGTATTAGAGAATTCCGGCTACTCTAGCTTTACAAATCTTTATTCCTCCCTTCCTGCCGGCTTACTAAAATGTCTTTTTCTCTGAGACCACTTCCTCAACCACGCTTTGCTCTTACCACATTCCACCCTGTACTGCCTCACTTTTCTCCCTCCCTCCCTCCCTCCCTTCCTTCCTTCCTTCCTTCTTTCCTTCCTTCCTAACTTCTTTCCTGTCCTCTAAGTTTGTTTATTTATTTTGAGAGAGAGAGAGAGAGAGAGAGAGAGCAAGCTGGGGAGAGCAGAGGGAAACGGAGAGAGAATCCCAAGCAGGCTCCTCACTGTCAGCGCAGAGCCCCATGCAGGGCTCGAATCCATGAACCCGTCAGATCGTGACTGGAGCCAAAACCAAGAGTCAGACTCTCAACCACCCGAGCTGCCCAGGACCCCTGCCTCACTTTTCTTTCTAACCCTAGGACCTGTCACAGCAGCAACAAATCAGAGAAGTTAAGCACATATTTCTTTTGGTGAACCTGTCTTGAAAATGCCTAGGATTTTCTTTATTCTCTTCATCACCATTATAAAGCTTTGTGTTGGGCAGTCATGGTGCCAGCCAAATAATAGAGCCATCTGCCCCTTCGGTGAAAGAGAGTCAGTTACCAGTAGTAATTTGGTCATCAAATATTATCGAGTACAATCAAAGAACAGTCAAAACTTAAGGCCCAAGAACATTTGAAAACCCCTGATAACCACTGACGCAGTTTCACTTTTAGAGGCTCTCTCTTCTTATGTTAACCGGAGCTTACTACCTCGGGAAATGAATACATTTTGCAAATTATGTGAGGGCTTTGGTATTGGCTACAGATGCATCTGACATTTCATTCATTAGCCTGTAGCGAAAAAAAATTTTTTTGGAAGATAATTTAAAAACAAACAAAAAACATCCCAAAATTAAAAAAGGGGGTGGAGGGTGCTGATTACTTCCCTACCTCTCCCTCCTCACTCTTTCTCCCAAATCCTGATGGCCACTGACCTATCAGGTTTTGTTTTGTTTTGTTTTTTAACTTTTTTAAAAAATTTATTTATTTTTGAGAGACAGAGAGAGCGCCAGCAGGGGAAGGGCAGAGAGAGAGGGAGATACAGAATCCGAAGCAGGCTCCAGGCTCTGAGCTGTCAGCACAGAGCCCGATATGGGGCTTGAACTTAACAAATGAGATCATGACCTGAGCCAAAGTCAGATGCTTAAGCCACTGAGCCAGCCCGGCACCCCCAACTTCAGCATTTCTTTTTTTTTTTTTTAATGTTTATTTACTTTTGACAGAGAGACAGAGTGTGAGCAGGGGAAGGGCAGAGAGAGAGGGAGACACAGCATCTGAAGCAGGCTCCATGCTCTGAGCTGTCAGCATGGAGCCTGACGTGGGGCTTGAACCCACAGACCGTGAGATCATGACCTGAGCTAAAGTCGGCCGCCTAACCGACTGAGCCACCCAGGCGCCCCCAAGTTTTGTTTTTATAGTTTTGCCTTTTCCAGCATGTCATAGAAATGGAATCATATACGATGAGTGACTTTTTGCCCTTAGCAGAACACGTTTGAGATTCACGGTTTTGAGATGCATGGTTTTGTCTCTACCAGAAATTTATTCTTTTTTATTGTTGAATAGTCTTTTTCATTATAGAATATACCACAATTTCCTTATTCACCATTGAAGGACATGTGGGATGTTTACAGGTTTTTCTATGGACAAAAATTTTCCTATCTCCTGTACCTAAGAGGGCTTGCTGGGAAGTTTGGTATTATAGATTTTTTTAATTAAATATTTTATTTTTAAGTAATCTCTACACCCAGCGTAGGACTTGAACTCACAGCGGTACCGTCAAGAGTGACAGACTCCACCTACTGAGCCTGCCAGGTGCCTCTGGTACTATAGATTTTTGAGTTTTAACCTTTGTTTTTTTTAATATTTTTTTTTTTTTGAGAGAGAGAGAGTGCAAGGTCAAGAGGGACAGAGAGAGAAACAGAATCTGAAACAGGCTCCAGGCCATCAGTACAGAGCACAACGCGGGGCTTGAACTCATGAACCGTGAGATCATGACCTGAGCCTAAGTCAGACGCTTAACTGACCGAGCCACCCAGGCACTCCAAGTTTTAGCCTTTCTAATAGATGTGAAGTGGTATCTCACTGTCATTTCACTTACTTTTAAGAATTTTTTAAATGTTTATCTATTTTGAGAGAGAGAGGGTGCATGCATGCATGAGTGGGAGAGGGGCAGAGAGAGAGAGAGAGAGAGAGAGAGAGAATCCCAAGCAGGGTCAGTGCTGCCAGTAGAGAGCCCATTGTGGGGCTCAAACCCACAAACTGTGACATCATGACCTGAGCCAAAACCAAGAGTCAGACACTTAACCAACTGAGTCACCCAGGTGCCCCTCACTGTGGTTTTAATTTGCATTTTCCCAATGATTAATGATATTAAGTACTTGCTATATATTTATTTGCCATCTATATGTCTTCTTTGGTGAAGTGTCTGTTCAACCCTTTGGCCCATTATAAAAAGTTGGGTCGCTATGTTTTTATTCTTGAATTCTGGGAGTTCTTTATATAGTCTAGATTATAAGACTTATGTCAAAAATGTGCTGTGTGAATATTTTCTTCCTTTCCTTTCGCTTAACGTTATCTTCCACTGGGCAGAAAATTTTAATTTTTAAAGAAGCCAAGTTTACCATTTTTAAAAACTGGATCATGCTTTTGATACTGTATCCAAATACTCTTTGCCTAACCCAGTGGTTTTCAATGAAAGACAACCCTCCTACCCCAAATATTTGGCAATGTCTGAAGACGTCTTTTATTGTTTAAAGACATACAGCCCCTCCCGAAGCCCCTAGTTATATATATATATAGATAGATATAGATAAAGTTATATATATAATATATATAAAGATATATATTACATATTACATATGTATCTTTAAATATAAAGATATTTATATTTAAATTTCTTATTTATAGTTATATTCAAATTTAAATTTAAATAGTTATATTTAATTTTAAATAGCAATGTAAATTTCTTATTTATATATAGTTATATATAGTTTTATGCATATATATGTAATATATATCTTTATATATTTTATATATGTAATATATATTACCTATATACACATATATATTACATATATATTATGTATGTGTATATATACACATATATGTGTATATATGTAATATATCTTTAAATATAAATATATTCATATTTAAATTTCTTATTTATGGTCTCAAATTTTCATCCAAAAATGTTGTACCAACTTATACTCCCAACATCTTCCTGTGAGTGTTTTTTTGTATCTTCACCAACATTGCCTGTTTATTTTTTGCCCAGACAATAGGCTTTTTACTTTGCACTTTAAATTTTGTGAATGTTTCGGGGTTTCTTTTATGTTTTTTTCCCCTTGAAATGCACATCGCCCTTCACTCGGCACTAGCAGTTGATTCCACCGCTGAGACTTCTTCCCACTCGTGTGCAGAGCTTATTGATGTACACAGTGCTTTTCTTCCCTGGGATTTGCCCCACTTGGAAGGAACGTGCGTGCCCACCTTCCACGAAAGGCTGTGCATCCGAGCATAAGGGAATGCTACTGACTCTCCACTGCTGAGCGGAAACAGTGTAAACTACACTCAGTGTGCCCAATTTAGACGTCACAGGGATCAGCAAGAAACACACTACCCAACCATCGGCTGGATTTCAAGTGACTGTGGGGGCCTGTGATGTCAGGAAGTTCCTGAGCTCATTGAGGACTAAAGAAAGTGGAAAGCGTCTTTGAAACCCCGTGACTCTCAGAAGGGGGTCCGCCTGGAATGTACTGGCTGTCTCAAGCTACGCCTAGCACCTAGCGCTGAGGGGCTTCAGAGCCAACTGCTCCCGCTGGTAAACTGGGGAGGGGCAGCAAGCACTGTGGAATGAAGGGCAGGTGTGAAATCCGTCGTCTGAGTTTACCTTGAAATTCACAGCTGCCACAGTGATACCTTTTGCCGTTTCTCCTTACAGAAGTAAAAAAGTTTATTGTAGGGGGAAATATGAACATTTTCGTTTTCAAAAATGCCAGTATCGGGGCACCTGGGTGGCTCAGTCGGTTGAGCACCCGACTTCAGCTTAGGTCGTGATTTCACGGGTTCGAAACCCACATAGGGCTCTGTGCTGACAGCTCAGAGCCTGGAGACTGCTAAGGATTCTGTGCCTCCCTCTCTCTCTGCCCCTCCCCCTGCTCACAATCTGTCTCTCAAAAATAAACATTAAATAAAAATTTTTAAATGCCATTATCACACATAAAAACTTTTTTTAAGCTTATTTTTTTTAATCTCTGCACGCAATGTGTGGCTCAAACTCATGACCCCGAGATCAAGAGTCGGCTTCTAACTAAGCCAGCCAGGCACCCCGTCACCCCTGAAAACTTAATAATTCTATAGTAACATCTAATACTCCACTCAATCAAATGTTCACAGTTGTTTCAAAATACGCCTTCTTGTGCTTGATTTGTTTGAATTAGAAACCAAACGAGATCCACAAATTACATTTGGTCGTTAAGTCTCTTAAATCTGCTTACGCCTTAGCGGCCCCCTCTCATTTTCCCCCTCTGCCCGTGTTGCTGAAACCAGGTAGTGCTGGGGAAAGCCCCACATTCTGGATTCGTCTATTTGCTTCCTCGTAGTTTTTATTTAATTGGTTCCTCTATGGCTACATTTCCGTTCGGTGAAGGTGAACTTGAGAGCCTGGGTGAGAGTCCGGGTGGGCTGTCATCGAAGGTACTTCGCTGGTGGGCTGTGCAATCCGCCGGCAGCGGGTGCTGCGAAAAGCCTGCCTGCCGGCTTTCAGAGCCTCGCGGGCCTGCGCCGCCGCGCCAGGTGGTGGCTGGAGGGCAATACCACGCAAGCGCATGCGCAGTAGTCTCCCCCTCGCGGCGCTTCTCTTCCAGCCGTGCCTCACGCAGCAGTGCAGACCCAGACTGTGCTTTGAGGTGAGGGGTGGTTTCCTTATCCAGCTCCCAAAGCCCACATAGCTGTTTTCTACAGCCTGGAGACTGAGTGTCTCTGGACCGGCAGCAGAAGCTGCAAGCTTACTGCAAGTGCAGAAACTCTTACCCTAGAATTACTGAATCGGAACATATATTTAAAACAAAATTTTTTTATTGAGGTAAAGTACACCTAATCTTTGCCATTTTACCATTTTATTTTATTTCTTATTTTAAGTAATCTCTACCTCCAACGTGAGGCTCGAACTCACTACCCAGAGATCAAGAGTCGCATGCTCTTCTGACTGGGCCGGACAGGCCCCCTCAGAACGTGCATTTTAAGAGTGTTCTCGGATGATAAGCATGCACTTTAAAATTTGAGAAGTGCTAGCCCAGAGAGCCCCAAATAAGGAATGGATGAGAGAGGTGATAGCCGTTGTATCAGTTGTCGGCTGCTATGTAACATATTATGCCAAAACGTAGTAGTCTAAAAAGTAGACATTTACCATCTTACGTATTTCCTGAGCGTCAGACATGAGGAGCGATTACTTGGCCCCGCTGGGGGGTTGTGGCTCATCGGCCCCCTGAGGCAGCTGTCAGGCTGCAGGCCAGAGCCGCAGTGTCTGAAGACTGGACCGGAGCCAGACGACCCTCTTGTGAGTTCACCCATGTGCTTGACGGCGAGGAGGCTTCAGCTCCTTGCCTCAAAGTCCTCTCCTTAGGGCTGTTTATGACGTGGGGTCCTTATTATGAGTGCGTCTTGGAAGGAAAAAAAGAAGAAGAGAGAGAGATATTAAGGTGTTTTTTACAACCTTATCTCAGAGATGACATATCACATTTGCCACATTCTCCCGTCACCCGCACTAACGCTGGGGCCGTGTGGGCGGGGATTACACACGGGTGTGAACACCAGGCGGTGGCGCTGATTACCGGCCATCTTGTCGACTCACCACCACAGCAGTGACCATCCCTTGACCAACGTGTCTTGTTGAGAAGTGGGGGGAGACTTGCTCCCGGGAACAGGGGAACCCTGACCCCCCCCCCCCTGTCTTACGCCAGGAGCAGCAGGTTTGGGATACTGTGTCCGGGCTCTTAGCTCGCTCTCTTGTCATCCTGACTGTCTTCCTCGTGCTTCCGTTGCATTTGTGTGATTTGTTCTCAACTTCCCATTTCCCTGCTGTTCTTTAAAGTTGTAGGTTTCCCTATTATTTTATTTTTATTTATTTATTTTGCGAGAGGGAGGGAGAGAGAGTCCCAAGCAGGCTCTGCCCTGTCAGTGAATATAGCCTGATGCAGGGCTTGATCTCATGCACCCTGAGATCGTGACCTGACCTGAATCCAGAGTCAGATGATTAACCAAGTGAGCCACCCAGGTGCCCCTAGGTTTCCTTTTAATTAGCTTATTTAGACATGCTGCTTGTCATAGGATCTTAATGGGTAATAGTAAGAAATTGTGTAATATAGGGGTGCCTGGGTGTCTCAGTTGACTAAGCATCCAACTTCAGCTGAGGTCATGATCTCACGGTTTGTGGATTCAAGCCCCAAGTCGGGCTCTGTGCTGATGGCTCGGAGCCCTGAGCCTGCTTCAGATTCTGCATCTCCCTCTCTCTCTGCCCCTCCCCAGCTCACGCTCTGTCTCTCTCTCTCTCAAAAAAAAAAATAAACAAACAAAAAAACAAAAAACAAACAAAAAAAACCTAAAAAAAGAAATTGTGTAATATAAAATTATATAAAAACATACAGGTACTATACTTTGGAAGTTCTGCAGATGATTGCATTCAGAATGTGGCATTGTGACATCCAGGCTATGGAGGGAAGCCTTGAGGTCAAGGTCACTGGGAGTAGCAGGAGGTGATTTAGGTACCTAACAGTAGAGAGACTTGTTCTTTCTGAAAAGAGCGGTAAGTAGAATTCGCCTGGTGTCCTACTCTGCCAGCTAGCCTCCTTGCAGATATTAGAGTGACAGAATGATCCAATCTGGTGGGTGACAAGTTCAGAGTTGGCGATTCATTGCCACGAGGGTGGGAAAATGTGATGCTTTAGTCCTGGCCGCCAAGTGGAAACTGATAAGACTCCAGGAAGACACTTTTATGTCTGTTTCACCAAAAAGGAAATATAAAACAAGTTCCATTTTCTGCAACATTTAGGTAATGCTTTTAGGAGGGAACATGACAGTGGTCGTTCATCACGGGAGCCGGGAAGGACCGAGGGAGTGAGTGGGACTGAAAGTTAGCCCTCGCTCCACTGTGCTGACGGCTGAGAGCCTGGAGCCCGCTTCGAATTCTGTTTCCCTCTCTCTCTCTCTCACTCTCTGCCCCTCCCCTGCTCATGCTGTGTCTCTCTGTTTCTCTCAAAAATAAATAAACATTAAAAATTTAAAAAAATTAAAAAAGAAAGAAACCAGATTGAAATTCTCTTCTCGAGATTAGTAATAGTTTCCAGATCAAGGCGGTAGAGTCTGCTTTTCAAAATCGAAAGGAAAAGATTCCCCCTGCACAGTTGGGAAGCTACCTGGTTTATGATTTTCTTCTCTCAGAGATTTCCGTGGTCAGTACAAGGACTAGTATTCTCTCTACCAGCTTCCTTGTCGTCGTTCCTCTGAATGTCCTGCCATTGTCTTCGGTGTGTGTGTATGTGTGTGTATGTGTGTGTGAGTTCAGACAGCGTCTAAATACCCAAAGGCTTGGGCGACTGTCCTGATCAGTGTGTTGGTGATTCTCTAAGGCATGTGTGGATTGAAGACTTTGCTGCTTTCTTCTTCTACTAATAGCAGTAAGAATGAGACATTAGGACCCAAAGCAAAGATGCCGACCCACAAGAAGGGAACTGTGCAGATAGTGCCTTTGCCCAGAGAACCCCAAAACAAGTGGTGCTGGAGTCTCTGAGGACCTGTCTTGGTTTACAAAGCCCTTGTGATGATCTTGCTTCTCTCTGACCTCTCTACCCTCCCCTCACACCCTGTTCGCCTGGGCTCCGGTCACCTGGTCCCTTTCTGGGGCTGAGTGTGCCATCAGGGATGCCCCGCCGTGCTCTCCCTCCACCCAGACCCTCCTGTGGTCGGCCCCTTCTCCTCTTTCCCATCTCTGTTCAGATGTCACCTCCTTAGTGAGGCTGTTCTGATGTCTTCTCCGAAGGACCCTCTACCAAACAGGCTTGGCCCTATTCCTCGTTTTATCTTCAGTGCACTTTCTAGTATCAAAAATTGGTTTATGTAGTTGATTGTTAATTGTCTGCTATGGACTAAATGTGTGTCCCCCGAAGTCGTACGTTGAAGCGCTGCTCTCCAGCGTGATGGTATTGGCAGGTGGGGGCTTTGAGGGTAGTTAAGTCATGGAGGTGGAGCTCTCATGATGGGATTTGTGCCCTTATAAGAAGATACAAGAGAGAAACGATCTCTCTTTCTCTCTCTGCTGTCTGAGGACACAGCAAGAAGATGTCTGTCTGTAAACCAGAAAGAGGGCTCTCACTGGAGCTCAACCATGCTGCAGCCCTGACCTTGGACTTCTAGCTTCCAGAACTGAGAAATAAATGTCTGCTGTTTAAGCCCCGCCCCCGGTCTCTGGTGGTTACTAGAGCAGCCTGACTAAGAGGCTCTGTCCTCACCAGACCGTGAGGGCCAGGAGGGCAGACCTGAGGTGGCCTTGTTTCCTGCTTTTTCCTCGGCATCTCGAACGACGCGTAGCGCATAGTACATGCTCAGAATGATTTACCAGATGCATTGTGAATGGCGAAGGGTTCCAAGTCTCAGTTAGGCCCCCCCAGTCACTCTCAACCAGTCTCTGTCGCCAAACCATTCACCTCAAAGGCTCAGCCAAGTTAGTGACCCTTCTGCTGGTGGCTTAGGCTCTTGAAGAAAACTGGTGGAAAATTATAAAGGAAAACCCAAAGAGCATTTGGAGAAGGAAGATGTGAGGTAAGGGTTTGAATTTTAACATATAAAATGACAGGTGTACAAAGGGCGGATACAGGGAGGTGCGGACTGACCGTTTGTTATCAGGCCTTGTCCCCGTGTTGGAGCCCCGCTGGGACGCTGTACCCACGTTGTGAAGTGAGACTCTATACAACCTACAGAGAAGCAAACCGAGGCTCAAAACGGTACCGCAGATTTGTCAGGATCATATATAGCTAATGTGCCTGGGTTTGGGCTGAGGTCCGGCTGACTCCAGGCCTGGGTGTGTTTGCCCCCCCCCCACCCTTGCCCTCTCTGGTCTGAGGACAGGGCAGGGAAGATGGGGTGCCGACATGACACAGGTGTTAAAAGACCCATGGGAAACCAGACCGAAGAGCGGCCCCCGTGCTCTCTCCGTCTATATTGACTTCAAATACCCTTTAGCAGCATCTGAGTCAGAACCGCCTCCTCGGTTTGGAAACAAAGGGTCTAATTCACTGTCATTTGACACAATAGAGACCTCCATAAGTTACAGCTTTTTGGTCTTTCAGCCACAAGGGAAACAGGGACTGTAACTGGGCCATCAATAATCCCCTCTGCGCAGAGGAGACAGACGTAGACCAGCAAAAGATGCCTGAGATTTCACAACTTGATTGCTTCCCGAGTAATCTTTACTTGGCCGTGTTAAATCTAAGTGTTGTTGTGCCCGTGGCTTCAGAGCCCATTTTGAAAATGAGACAATGCATCTTCGGGGTGGGAGAGAGAAATCTTTGTCCCTTCTGTCGTACTTTACGTAATAAAAACAGGCTCTGCAGAGAGGAGGGGAGAGGAAGGGGAGACACTCAGAGTTGCTGCCCTTTTTTTTTAACTTTTTTTTTCTTAATGTTTGTTTATTTTTGAGAGAGAGAGACAGAACACAAGCAGGGGAGGGACAGAGAGAGAGAGGGAGTCACAGAATCCAAAGCAGACTCCAGGTTCCATGCTGTCAGCACAGAGCCTGACGCAGGGCTCAAACCACAGAACGTAAGATCATGACCTGAGTCGAAATGGGACACTTAACCGACTGAGCCCCCAAGGCGTCCCTGTTGCTTTCTTTCTGAAGTAGCAAACAGTCCCACACACAGCTTCCAGTTCCCCTTCTGAAACGCTAGGGGATGAGCTACCGGCAGAAGCAGCTCAGGCCTGGTTAAAATCAAGAGCGCTTTGCCTATCCAGGTGGGGCTCTATGATCTGCAGACTCCCTGCGTCACCCACCACGTTAGAAGCCATATAGCTCGCTCCGTGGTACCTTCCCTATTAGAGTCTGAGCCATGGTAGGAGGTGCTTGCCAGTCAACCGTGTTGATGGCTACCCTAGAGAGAAAATTACAGGGCCACGAATGTGGACTGAAGCTTCTGGCTAGACAATGCTCCCAACACAGGGGAACATACAAGGAAGTTTGGTCTTTGAAGTATATATTCATCCCAGCTTTTCCCGTCAGGGAGAAAAACAGATGCATATTGGACTTTTTTGCTGAAAAGAGACCTTGAGTGGGGCTGGTGGGTGTGTGTGGCCACATCGCCTGGAAACCCCATTACTAATTCAGGGAAAGATGCCGATCCCCTTCTACGAAAGGAAGGGGGTGCAATTAATAGAAGGCACCAGAAACAGAGGGAATGGAAGAAAGGAGACACGTATATGCCTTAATGTGAAGAGGCAACTGGGGTTAAAACAGCTTAAGCGTCGGCACCCTAAGATTCTGCTGACACCTGTTGCTGGCCTGCGTTCTCTAGAACATCGCAAGGCTCTTGGGGCAAACACATCTTCCATTTCCTCCCAGAGTCATTTTTCCTTTGTAAATCAGAGAAGTCTACAGACTTCTGAGAGCTAGAGAAGACCCAGCCATCTCCGGATCTAGTGTTTCCTAGACTCTCCTGTAGAGTCGAGCCATCTGAGCGGTCCACGCCGGACTCTGCCAGCATTCCCGGAGTGCTGGCTGGGCTGTCTGTTGAACAAGCTCTCGACTTATTCCTCGCTTTCCGCAGGTCCGGTGACCTGCCTCACGCAAGTCTGAGTTTCACAAAGGAGGAAGCTGAGGTCCGCGCAAGTGACCCACCGCAGGGCACAGCAGAACCAGGACTGAGCTCAGCTCTGAGGTACATTAAAATTTAATCTCACTTAATTTCCATGGTAAGTAGGCACAGGTCTCACAGGGTGGGCTTCAGGGCTACAGAGTTGAAGATTTGGGTTGCTTAGGGCAGAAGGCAATTTGCCCCTCCGTGTTCAATCTGCAGCAAGAAGTTCTTTACCAAGATCCTAACAGGAAACAGCTCTGAAAATTCCTGATTAGTACGTCAGCTGAGGTGACTTGAACTTTATCTTTAGCTCGTAGCTCTATTGAATATAATAGTTCTCTGTTCTCTCTGTCACTGTGTCTGACTCACCACTGATATATATATATATATTTTTTTTAATGTTTATTATTTATTTTTGAGACAGAGAGGGACAGAGCGTGAGCAGGGGAGGGGCAGAGAGAGAGGGAGACACAGAATCCAAAGCAGGCTCCAGGCTCCTAGCTGTCAGCACAGAGCCCAAAGCAGGACTTGAACTCACAAACCATGAGATCATGACCTGAGCTGAATTCAGATGCTTAACTGACTGAGCCACCCAGGCGCCCCTCACCAGTGATATTTTTGAGCAGCTATATGAAGTACACTTGAAGTGAAGGGGGGATCTAGGGAGAAGACAAGTTTGTGGTCCTACAGTATCCTGGCCTACTACCCATCTGGGGGAGGCTTTAGGAGTCCGCTAGAGGAGACATTTAAAAAAGATACAGCATGGCAGGCTTTTTGTGGAAATTGATATCCTAGTTAATTCATGAGCGGCGAGGCTCTCGAGAGGGCTAGACAGGGATCTGTAAAGTTCAGAGCTTCCTTGCCTGAAGTCGTGGAGACCATTGGATGCTGAGATCTGCAAAGGAAGTCTGATTTATCTTCAAAGGGGCCCCTTTGGGTCTCTTCAGTGATGATTTGTGATCTGTGATGGAGAAACAGTTGTAGGCTCAGCTGTATTAATGTGTTTTCTGCCTAAGATGTTAGTTTAAGGTATTCATTCCCTTTTTTCTTTCTTTTTCTTTCTCTCCTTTCCTTTCTTTCTTTCTTTCTTCCTTCCTCCTTTCCTTCCTTCCTTCCTTCCTCTCTTTCCTTCTTTCCTTCTTTCTTTCTCTTCCTTCCTTCCTTTCTTTCTTTTTTCTTTCTTTTTTTGGGTATAAACCTATGGCTTCTGCATTTACCCTAGTAGAGCCATAAAAGAATCCCCAAACTTACAAAACTTAATGTTACCTATGTTTTTGCACCTAGATAATATTCCTTTTGTGGTTTTGAGGTGAGGTTAAGACGCTGTTCTGAAGTCAGAGAGAGTGGGTTTCAAAGCTATGAACCCACCGGTAGCCCATAAAGAGTAAGACAAGAGAGACAAGCAAATCCCCAGTTTACAGGGTACTTTTGCTTTTGCCAGAGACAGTGGCATTTCATGAGGAGTGATTTGTGCGAGGCCGGAAAGCCCTCCACACACACACTGATGCTTAAACTCGAAGTGATTTATTCTCTTCATGGTTAAGCAGGTTAAGCACTCTGAGCTCCTCCTTGGCAATTCCATTAACTCCTGAGAGAGGAACACAGTCTTCAGCTACACTGAGTCTGTTTCTCAGGCAGAAAAGGAATAGAGGCAGGGACTAGTGTGGGTGGAATTCTATTTTGTGCCTGAAAGAGATGTAAAGTTTCTCCGTTGGTCCTCTCGACAACGCAAAGAAGTAGGTGGGATTATCACCCCTTTACAGATGATCTCCAGACACAGGAGGGTGGATAAATTGCCCTGAGTTGCACACCTAGGAGGTGGCGTTGTTTTAGTCAGCTGAGGCTGCTGTGACAAATACCATAGACTGGGCGGCTTAAACAACACACATTTATTTCTCACTGTTCTGGAGTTCCGGAAGGCCAAAATCAAGGTGACAGCAGATTTGGTTCCTAATGCAGGCCTACTTCCTTGTTCATAGACAGTTGTCTTCTGTCTCCTCAGAGGTCCAGGGGAGAGAAAACACACTCTGGTCTCTCTTCCTCTTATAAGGACACTAATCCATCATATGGACCCCACCCTCGTGACCTCATGTAAACCTAATCACCACCAAAAGGCCCCACCTGTAAATACCATGACGTTGGGGGTTAGGCCTACCACGTATTAATCTTGGAGGGATAAAAACCTTTAATTCATAGCAGGTGTCCTCACTTCCAGCCCCCTCATGTGGTTGAACCGTGGCATGGATGAAGAAGTGCTGTGGAAAGGACCAGATGGGTAGGGAATCTGAGAACACTGGTTTTGCAACGGGGAGGCCACCAATTGTGGGAGCCTGGCACCCAGGGCGCGGTGCAGTCTTTGGAACAAAGAAAGTATATTTTCTTTCCTTTTTTTTTTTTTTTGTATACCTAAGTCACAGTGTAAGATCTGACACCAGCGTGTGCACACCCCCACATTCACACATGCGCACATGAACAGAGATACCCACAAATAGAATTAGAGTCTATTGACAGCAGTTATCTGTAGACGGGGAAATTAGGAGTTATGTTCTCTTTTTTCATTCAGTTGTAGTATTTTTATAATTCGTACCAAAAGTCCTCCCAATATATCTTTTCACAAGATGTCGGTTATTTTTCAAAGGTCACTTGTCTTGTGTCTACGTATCTCAGAGCAGCGAGTTGTAAAATCAAACATTTAATGTTAACTGTTTTTGCTGTTCTTCTCCCCTCAGATTGCTATGAGATTTGTTGTTCTTGTCCATTTTTGTATACAGAACCAAGTAGGTCTTTTGATATCCTATAGGTATAACCTAAGTAATATAATTCAGTTAAGTTGGAAAATAAGGTTTTTCTGAGAGTTTTCCCTAGGCTTTCAACCACATGAGATTTTTATGCCTTTATAGAGGCCGGACAGAACTGAAGGTTATTTATTGAAACTCTCATTAGAAAAAGAAAGCTCCACCGAGGCTTCCCACTCTCCCCAGTCCATAGATGGATGAATGCTTCATTATTACCCTTTTCAAAGAAAAGCCATTTATGTTTTCATCAAAGTTTTAAAATAAAAATCAAGTGAAGCTAGATATTTTTTGTTGGTGGTAGGATTTGGGAAGAAAGGGTTTCAAACTCAGGAAAAGAAAAGCCTTTAATGAGTCTTTGTAATATTGAAGACTTAAACAAAGCAACTCGGGACCAGTGGGAGCTAAAACTAATTGGAAATCAAAATTATATTCGCTTCATCAATATTAAATCCAAGAGAAAACAAAGAGGAGCTCCCGTAATTAAATTTAATTTAGGGTAATAATCTTCGTTCCTGCCATTTGCAACCATGGGAATTTTCTTTAAGAGAATGCTTAAAGATGTATTTTGTAAAGAGTCAACAACTTGCTCAATTTCGTATACAATTGAGATGATTCAAAGGAGAGAGAACAGAGAGCAGCAGAACAGAGAGATGAGGTGAGACCCACGCAGTTGCTTAAGACCTGCGTCGTTGATGAAATGACTCAGAAGCCAGGCAAGAAGCCGGAGGTCAGCCGGGTCCTCGGGGAGAGGCTTCGCTCGCTCCTTCTCGGCTGTGCTGCTGGGCAGAGTTGTGTCTGCCTCAAGGGACCACAGGAGAGGAGAATGTTGTCCTAGCGGTGTATTTCCCTGGCGGAAGCAGTGAAGCAGGGAGAATCCTACAGACTGCCGGGTCAGCCACTTCCATAAGGAGTGGAACAGCCTTGCAGGGTGGAGATCTTCCCCTGTACGGCTGGAAGACACCTCAGGGCGCTGGGTAGCCGCTGATCTGATCCTGTCTGGGCCTTGGTGTGTAATGACACCTTCTCGGCCCACCCCAGGCAACGCTGCTGTGAACAGAAAGGAGCAGTTCCCTGTCATGGAGGCGGTATTACCATCTCCTGAACTTGTGCTGCCTGCCAGCCCCTGTACAAGGCGCTTCTCAGATATCTCACTCCATATTTGCAACCTTAGGGAAGAGGAAACGTCATCCCCGTCTTTAGTGGGCATATTCCCATTTTAATTTTCATGGCCACATCTTTCTTTTTACTGTGCTAAAATATACACGAAATGAAATCTACCACTTTTAACTGATTTTAAGGATACAACTCAGCGGTACTACAAACATTCCCATTGTTGTGTGACCATCACCACCATCCATTTCCTGAACTTTTTCATGAACCCCAAAAAGAAACTCTTTTGCCATTAAACAACACCTTCCTTCCCTCCCCTCAGCCCCTGTTAACCACTCTTCTACTTTCTGTCTCTATCAATTTGCCTATTCTAGGTACCTCATATAAGCAAAATGTACGTGCGTGTTTTTTATGTCTGGCTTCCTTCCCGTAGCATAGTGTTTTCAAGGTTCGTTTGTGTTGTAGTATCCCCGTTTTGTTTTGTTTTGTTATATGATTTATTTATGTTGCCCATTCCACTAAATAATCATCTTTGCACTTTAGTTAGTTTTTTTTAATGTTTATTATTTTGAGAAAGAGAGAGAGAGAGAGAGAGGAAAAGTGTGAGTGAGGGTGGAGCAGAGAGGGAGGGAGACACAGAATCCGAAGCAGGCTCCAGGCTCTGAGCTGTTGGCACAGAGCCCAACATGGGGCTCGAATCCACGAACTGCGAGATTATGACCTGGACTTAAGTCGGACCCCCAACAGACTGAGCCACCCAGGCACTCCAGTCTTTGCCTTTTTAACAAGCTCCTGAGTTGATTTTCATGTAAAACTAAAGTTGGAGTATTACTTCATGTTTCTTTCTTTCTTTTTTTTTTTTTAATGTTTATTCATTTTTGAGAGACAGAGAGAGAGAAGAGAGAGAGAGAGAGAGAGAGTAGGAGCAGGGGAGGTGCAGAGATAGAGAGGGAGACTCAGAATCCAAAGCAGCCTCGAGGCTCTGAGCTGTCAGCACAGAGCCTGACGTGGGGTTCGAACCCACGAACCACGAGATCATGACCAGAGCCAAAGTCGGACGCCCAAACGACTGAACCACCCAGGCACCCCTACTTCATGTTTCTTTACTGAAAGTGCAACTGAGAAATGATGGTAGCGGAGAAAACGAACGCCCAGTAACAAACTCCAGGGCAGGTGATCTCGCTAAATGGAAGAAATGAATACACAAGATTCCAGGCATTTTCAGAGCCTGTATATTCAGGCGTGCTCTCCTGGGACGGTTTCCAACGTGTCCATCCTGTATCACCTCTGTGGCCTCATGACTTATCCTCTTATAAAGTGAAAAGATAAATCTTCCATAGTTATGCTGTATTTTTCATTCTGATTTTTATGGATCATGCCAACTTGTGCTGCGTATGAAAAACAAACTAGCTTATTGTCCAGTACTGTGGAAGTGCCGCATCTGAGGTGCGGCGTGAGAATAGAAACAGAGCAAAGACACTGGCCAAGCAATGCACGATGTAGCCAGAAGACATGCCACGTTTGGTATAGGGCTGCAAATTCACCTTCAGGAAGACTTTCACCTTGAAATTTGATGATATGTGGAACAGATGTTTTAATTTACCTACGATAATTTGCATAATCAATTTAACATGTGGTTTAGCAGACCTGCCAACGAGCAGGGGACGTTACGGAATTAATATGATCACTAATTTGACACATCATTGAGATTAACTTGACCTTTCCTGCTCTCAAAATACCCAGAGGTCTTCACAGACAGGCATGTTGTGCTGAGATGCCAGACGTAGCAACCTAGAATCCATCATTTAGCCTCACGAGAAAGCAGCCCCTTTGTCAGTCTGCCTCATGCTTTTACTCTTTTTCCTTTCAGGCTCTCTTCTAAACTGAAGAGAAGGCAATGAGTGAAAACTGGGGGAGGCATCCACTTCTGAGTGTTCATGACTTTGTGAAAAGTGATTGATTGATTTCTCCTCCAGTACTATAAATGGTACTGACTTCTCCCTGCTCTGTTGGTTTATTCTTGATCTCAGACTATCATCTTTAAGAATCTGTGGTGGGGATCCATGTAAGACTTTAGCTTTAAATCTAGAGAAGCAAAATAAAGGGTTTTAAATTATGCATTCATTTAATTACAGGAGTAAATTATTAGAGACAATAGAAATGTTCACCAACAGGGGCATCCGGGCAGCTCAGTTGGTTAAGTGTCTCTCTCTTGATTTTGGCTCAAGTCATGATTTCACGGTCATGAGATGGAGCCTCCTTAAAATTCTCTCTCTCTCTCTCTCTCTCTCAAAAAAAAAACAAAACAAAACAAAACCAGTGGCACCTAGTTGGCTCAGTCAGTTAAGCGTTGGACTCTTTCTCTCTCTCTCTCTCTCAAAAAAAAAAAAGAAAGAAAGAAAAAAAAAGAAAAAAGGGCGCACCTAGTTGGCTCAGTAAGTGAAGTGTCAGACTCTTGATTTCAGCTCAGGTCATGATCTCACAGTTTTCTGAGACCAAGCCCTGTGTCAGGCTCTGCGGTAACAGTGTGGAGCCTGCTTGGGATTTTTTCTCTCCCTCTCTCCTCAGCCCTTCCCCCATGTGTCACTCTCTCTCTCTTCAAAAATAAATAAATAAAAACGTGAAAAAAAAAGAAATGTTCAATAGATTATTGGCTGAATAAAATGTCATGCCAGTAGAATCCTATAGCATTTAAGGGATGTGGGAAAAGTATATTAATAACATAAAAGTCTGTTTATAATATATGACATGAGGAAATCATAGTGTAAAATAGTTTATGTGCTATAATCTCATTTTTGTAAGGAAAATTATGTAGATCTCTCTCTGGAAGTATAAATACTAAGATGTGAACATGGGTCTATCTACATGGTAGGACTTAAGGGTGATTTATGTTATGGTTCTCCTTTTTATTTGCGTATGTTAATGTTTTTATTATGAATATGCTAAAGAAAAAAGTGCCTATTTTTGGTAATTGTGAAGGATGGCTTATTGAACTCAGCATCCAATTTCACTCTCTCCAAAACTCTATTAAATTTCCTACAAATGGGTTCACACACACACATTGTGAGAGTGGGAGGAGGAAAGAGAGAGAGAGGTTGAATGTGGAGATGGGGAAGACAAGAGGAAGGAAAGAAAGGAGAAAAAGAGAAGGGAGGGGATGGATTGCCAACTGTAAAGAAGACAACAGCACCAACGTTTTCAGAAGCCAGAAAACAGATATGAGAAGAGTAACTGGTTTGAGGCTGGAAAAAGCATAGTCTCAAGGCATGGAATGGGGGAAGCTAGAGACCAGCCTGCTGGGTTGCTGCTGGAACTCAGCTCCACAGGGATGCCGGCAGGGGTGGGGAGGAGGTGGAGACTCCAAAATAAAAATCACTGCTGAAAGCCTTGGAGAAGCTGCTAGATCTCAAGATACAGTTTCTCATAATTTCTCAGCCCTTGACTCTATTAGGTCCATGGTGGCACAACCATAGGAAAGTAAGGGAACAAACACTTGCTCCTTGTGACGGAGAGTAAGGGGGACTGAAGTAGACTCCTGGTATTATTGTTTCTTAAACTGAGTGCTAGGAATATGGATGGTAACACATCTTATTATTCTCGTTTAACCTGTGTATATAGATTTAATACACTCTTCTCTATGCGTTTCATATTTTACAATTCAAAAAACAGTGCTATCTCAGAAGCTAACAGTAGGATAAGGACTGTGGGGGCACCCCAAGATCTCTTTCCTCCCTCTGTTTTTCTCCCTTTCTTCTTTTCATTCCTGTCCTGTTTCCTCTATTCTCTCATCCCCTCCCCCCCTTTTTTTTTTCTAATTTCTCTTACTTTACCTTAGATCTCTCAGTCACACTTCATTAGCCTTCCTCAGGGAACAAAATTGTTGGTGTCTCTCCTGAAGTTTTAGAAGGTATCACGCATTTTTTCACCATGATTTTTATCCCCCGATGTTTTTAAGTGAGGTATAATTCATGTCTGATAAAGTACACAGATCTTACCTATACAATTTTAGGAGTTTCGACAAATGTATATACCATGTAACCACCATCCAGTCAAGATAGGGAACTTTTCCTACCTCCCAGGAAGTTTCCTTGTGCCCAATCAACCCCCCAACCCCAGAGGCAAACACTGTTCTGATTTCTGTCACCACAGACTAATCTGGCCCAGCCTAAACTCCATAACATCGCAAGCATGCATCGTGTCCACTTTTCGCTTGGCTGTTTCCCCCTCTTGACATAACTTTTTTGAATTCATTCACATTGATACATGGATCAAGAGTTCTTTCTTTTTATCGCTTGGTACTTTTCCATTACATAGGTACACTACAGTTTGTTTGCCTTTACATTTTTCTTACTGTTACTGTCGGTTTTTTAAAGCGAATGTTTCCTTTTTAAATTAGAAATTACCGGATTTTTATGTGCTCCTTGTATTTCCCCAACTGTGGGATTTGAATATTTCCTGGAGAATGTAACATAATCCAGGGCTTTTTTCATTTTTCTCACATTGCAGCTATAGTTTTCCAGATGGTCGAGCATGTAGCACGGTGATACAGCAGGTGCGCCCTGCTCTGTCTCTATTTTAGGTCACAATAGTTAATAGCCTGGCTGGGGCCCAGAGGCACTGGTTCTAAGACTTTTGCACTAGTTTCTTTGCCTGTGAGCTTAGATAGCTTCACACTGCATTTCGTGAATGGTGAATTTTAGATTACTGATTTATTATAAAAGGATATGACTCAGAAAGAGCCAAGTGGAAGAGATGCAGAGGGCAAGTGTGGGGAAAGGGAAGGGCATGGAACTTCCATGCCTGCTCCAGGGATTCCACTCTCCTCAAATCTCCACCTGTCATCAGGGTTCTTTTGGTTTCTTTTGTTTTGTTGTTGTTGTTGGTAGTTTTTCTATTTTAGTTTTAATTCAGCTCTTCAGTGCGTGTGAAGTGGTATTTCAATGTGGTTTTGTTTTGCTTTTCCTGCTGGCTGGTGATGCCAGGCACCTTCACACACACCTACTGGCAATTTATGTATCTTTCTGGTAAGGTGACTTCTCAAGGTATTTATCTGCCCATTTTATTTTATTTATTTTACTTTATTTTATTTTTTGCCCATTTTAAAACTATAGTTGTTTTCTTTATATTACTGGGTTGTCAGATATGTGAATTTATAGCCTTCCCTCCCATTCTAAATTCAAAAAAGTTATGTCAAGAGGGGGAAAAAGCCAACCAAAAAGTGTACACGATGCATGCTTGCGATGTTATGGAGTTTAGGCGGGGCCAGATTAGTCTGTGGTAACAGAAATCAGAACACTGCTCGCCTCTGGGGTTGGGGGGTTGATTGGGCACAAGGAAACTTCTTGGGAGATAGGAAATGTCTTTTCATTTTCTTAATGGTATCTGGTGATGAGAAGAATTGTTTAACAAAGTTCAATATATCAGGTTTTCTTTTACAGTTTGTGCTTTCTGTAACCTAAGAAATATTTGCCTATCCCAGGGTTGCAATGATATTCTCTTATGTTTTCTTCTGTATGCTTGAGAGTTTCAGCTTTTATGTCTATGTCTGTGATCCATCTCAAATTACTTTGTATATACGGTGTAAGGTAGGGATCGCGGTGTATGTGTGTGTGGTGTGTGTGTGTGTGTTTTCTATGCCAATATCCAGTTGTACCAGAACCTCATGCCTTTAAGCTGACTGGACATACCTCCATCCCTTGGCCCCTCACACAGAAAAGTCTTCTAAACCTAAACCCGAAGTGTCCAGATTTCCATCTTTGTCTCTTACATGCTGTTGCCTCCCTAAAACATAGCCAGTACCTTTAAGTGCAAATTATCATATCCTCCAGACAGTTACCAACAATTTGCTTCTTTAGAATCATGTATTTCAAATTTAGAGAGAAAAGAAGGTTTTGTAAGGAAAAAACTTTTCAGCTTTTCTTTGACTCTGCCCTTCCAGTGTTTAAGATGCAGCCAAAATCAGCTGTTGAGTTTGGTGCTGCAATATACAGTGAACCGATATGAAATAAAACTGGCATTTAAATAATTTTTGAGTGTTTTCAAAGTTAGTATATGTCTGACTCTTGTAGAATACAAGTTTACCTAAAATCAGAGGAATAAGAGTTCCAAAAGAAAACAGGAAAGAGACAAAAAATGCAGAGACATCAGGGAATAACGGAAGTGATCAGCAGATGTCAAACTTCAGAATGACCTAAGTGAGGGAAGTTTCCACTGCACGGTGGAGGTGGAAGCCAGAACAAGGAGGCTGACCAAAAACACAGCATGACTAGGTATGAATAGAATTAAGAGCTAATTTTTTAAAAGATAAAAGGCCTGAGAAACTTTGGAGATAAAACTTCTATGGTCTTGCCTGGCAACTGTCAAATGTACTATGATTCTGGAAAGCCCGTATGTGGATGCCCACTTTTTAAAATACAGTGTTTTATTATTTTGCACTATTTTTTAAGAGTATTTTGGGACAGGGGCACCTGGATGGCTCAGTCAGTGGAGGGTCTGACTTCGGCTCAGGTCATGATCTCACAGCCTGTGAGTTCGGGCCCTGCATCCGGCTCTGTGCTGACGGCTCAGAGCCTGGAGCCTGCTTCAGATTCTCTGTCTTCCTCTCTCTCTGCCCTTCCCCTGCTCATGGTGTCTCTCTCTCTCTCTCAAAAATAAATTAAAACACTAAAAAAAAGAATACTTTTGGATTTAAAGAAAAATTGAGCAGATATTATAGAGTTCCTATACACTTTGCATACAATTTCTCCTCTTATTAACATCGTACATTTGTATGGTACGTTCGTTACAATTAATGAAACGATATTGATACACGATTCTTAACTAAAGTCTATAGTCACATTTCTTTAGTTTTTACCTAACGCCTTTTCCATTTCGAGATCCCATCCAAGATACCACATTACATTTAGTTGTCATCTCTCCTTAGGGTCCTATTGGCTGTGACAGTTTCTCAGAATTTCCTTGTTTTTGATGACCTTGTCAGTTAGGAGGAGTACAGATCAGGCACGTTGTAGGATGCCCCTCTATTGAAATTTCTCTGATGTTTTACTCTTGATTAGACTGGGCTGTGGGTTTATGAAAGGAAGCTCACAGAGGTAAAGTGCCTTTTTTTTTGTAATTATTTTTTTTATTTAAATTCATACTGTGTAATCTTGGCTTCAGGAGTAGAGCCCAGTGATTCATCTCATATACAACACCCAGTGTTCACCCCAACAAGTGCCGTCCTTAATGCCCATCACCCATTTAGCCCATCCCCCCCATCCACCTCCCCTCCAGTAAGCCTCAGTTTGTTCTCTGTATTTAAAAGTCTCTTATGGTTTATTTAAAAGTCTCTTATGGTTTGCCTCCCTCTCGGTTTTTATCTTATTTTTCCTTCCCTTCCCCTATGTTCATCTGTTCTGTTTCTCAAATTGCACATATGAGTGAAATTTTAGATATCTCTTTCTCTGACTGACTTATTTTGCTTAGCATCATACACTCTAGTTCCATGCACGTTGCTGCAAATGGCAGGATTTCATTCTTTTTCATCGCCAAGTAGTATTCCATCGTGTGTATACACATCTTCTTTATCCAGTCATCACCTGATGGATGTTTGGGCTTTTTCATGGCTTGGCTACTTTTGATAGCGCTGCTATAAACATTGGGGGTACACGTGCCCCTTCAAATCAGCATTTTTGTGTCCTTTCAATAAATACCTAGTTGTGCAATTATTGGGTCGTAAGGTAGTTCTATTTTTAATTTTTTGAGGCACCTCCACACTGTTTTCCAGAGTGGCTTCACTAGTTTGCATTCCCAGCAGCAGTGCAAGAGGGTTCCCCTTTCTCCACAGCCTCGCCGGCATCTGTTGTTGCCTGAGTTATTCATTTTAGCCACTCTGACAGGACCTCAGGGACTCACTAACCTCAGAGGCTAGACATCTTCCCCTGGCCCCTTCTCTCCTCTCTTACTCTCCTGTGGCCTAAGAGCCTGGGTGACAGCTCCTCTCTGCTCTTAATCCTGAAATACTGCACTCTCCCTGGTCGGCGCCCTGTACTCTGCCCACATCTTTGTTTAGTCCTTTTAGTGAACTCTCCAAAAATTACCCATTTGAGAATGCCATCTATTTCTTGCTATAATCCTAACAGTTACACCCCCCTCCTCCTCTCAGAGATGAAGCAAATAACTCGTCCAAACTCCAAGTCAGTGCTCTGGGACTTGGGACACTTAATCTAGGGCCCTTTTGTTTCCACTCTATAGCTAACACACATGGAAATAAAATGAAACCCCTATAGTTCTTTTTTTTTCTTTTTCTTTTTTAAATTTGAGAGAAGGAGAAAGAAAGAGAAAGAGGGGGAGGGGGCAGAGGGAGAAAGAAAGAGTCTTAAGCAGGCTCCACGCTCAGTGCAGAGCCCCATGCAGGGCTCAATCCCACGACCCTGGGATCATGACCTCAGCTGAAATCAAGAGTTGGACACTCAACTGACTAGCCACTCAGGTGCCCCTTAACCCAGACAGCTCTCAAGCACTCCTTTGGGGTGTTGCCCCCACAGTGCTGTGCTGGGCCCGGGTGGAGCCTGAGGCAAAAGGAAGTATCACTAAGATAAAGGGCATATTTATCTAAACCTTTGTTATTTTGTTCATCGTGGGGTGAGGGATGTTTGCACTAACTTTCATTTTATTATATATTATAAAATTATTTATCCCGATGGTCTTTGTGCCCTGCCTGAATCCCAGCCTTGTCCCTACAGCCCCCTCCCTACCTTTCTCACTACCACACCACACAGCTGGCTGTGGTCCTGGAGAGTCAGCCCTGGGGACTGGCTCAGCACCCCTCTCTTCCCTTTCCTCCTGCTTTACCATTTGACTCTCATTACCTGGCTGCGGCCACATCTTTGGAAGTGGTCAGTCAATACTGTGGTGGCAGCAGTTCTTTAATTTGCTTTTAGGTACCATCCAGGAATTCCAGGTGCGTGTGTGCTGAGGACAGAGAGGGAGGAGACACAGGGCCACACTTCCAGGAGTTTATATTTAAAGCCCAAGACAGATGTATTAAAAGTTATAATAAAATATGATAAAGGCTACTCGGGGTATATATAAAATACTAAGAGTCTAGAATAGCTAAATCTATTGCTCACAATTTGTGGAGGGAGGGAAGGAAGGAAAGAAGGGAGGAGGGAAGGAATGGACTGGAGAAGGAAGGGAGAGAGGAAGGCAGGGAGGGAGGGAAGGAGAGAGGAAGGGAGGAAGCAAGGAAGGAAGGAAGGAAGAAAGGAAGGAAGAAGGAAGGAAGGAAGGAAGGAAGGAAGGAAGGAAGGAAGGAAGGAAGGAAGGGAGGAAGGAAGGAAGGAAGGAAGGAAGGAAGGAGAGAAGGATGAAAGAAAGGGTTGACAGAGGAGAGAAGCAACCTGGCCACCGGCAGGGGTCTCACAAAAGTGCGCTAAGAAGGCACCCCAGATAGCTCGCCGCTGCGTAGCTTGCAGTTATCCCTACTGATTTCCTTATTTAGAACCTCTCGTGTCACTCCACGTAATTGGCAGAATTTTCTCCTTTAGATTTATTTTAAGGCACTAAGAAATGAGACTCTTTACACTTCATTTCTCTTCCGTCAGAGAAGCGGCTGATGTTGTGTGCCTCTGCACGTCACCACTACCTAATGACAAACACGCCAACTGATCTGGACACGGCTGTACTTTTCCCTTTGATGCCGGCAGTGAGAGATTATTAAATTGCATTTCATCATGATCTATTGGCTAGATGTTAGTCATGGCATAGTTTGGAGTAAGCCTGAGGGAAGTTGAGATAACAATGTCAGTCCAAAGTCAAGGAAGCCAACGCACAGACGTGAACAGTCCCCAGTCTCCTTTGTATTTACTGATCTGCCAGTATCTTGCTTCGGGCTGTGCCATCTCACTTTTTGCTGGTAGTCTAGTAATTCTTAAAATCTTAAGAATTACTTAATTCTTAAGTAATGGCTTAATTTCTGGCTTAATTTCCAGGGCTGTTGTCTTTGAAACAGGATCAGTTACCTGGCTGGATATAGAGAGATCTTTTTCGTCTAGACTTTGTTTCTGACTCATGGTGATAATCTGGTCAGATCATTTAATCTCTCTTCTTTTCTCCTATCATCACTGTTTCTTTCCTTTGTGTGGGACATAGAATATTTAATTCCTAAAATAATCCTCAGCATAGACCATCATTTTACGGGTGAGAAAACTTATGGTCAAAGAGGGCATTAAACCAGAGTTTTTGTTTTGTTTTGCTTTGTTTTGTGTTTTCAGTCTCTTGAAGATACCTATTATCCTGTGAATCCAGCATCCCTTCTGGAAATTTCTTCTCCCTTCTCTGTCCATTTGGCTGTCATGAGAACAGTCATGTTACAACAAGATCCTGTCCCCTGGACTCTGAGCTTTTTCCCACAAAGTTATGTGGACTAGGGATTATGAGAACGTCGATTCAGGGGGGCGGGATTTTAAATTGTGCTGAAACTATAGTGGCTCACCCGGACAATCTGTAAGTATGCCAGGGGGACTTTGTAGTCATCCACATGGCCTATGATGCGACTGTGACAGCCAACTGTATACTTATGGAGTCTGCAACATCTTATATATGCACTGAGGTATCAGGAGAAGCAAGGGACTACATAATCCCAAATCTCTGTCTATTCTAGGGTCGATCCCAAACCCCCTTAAGTACTCCCTGCTTGTAGTAGTAAACTTTTTCTTTTGTTAATCACTTCAACAGAGAACACTTGCAACCCCCCAAAGACCTAATCTTTACTGACTACTGGTCATCTTAAGTAGAACCAAAGAAGATAATGGATCTGGGTTGAAAATCGCTGACAAATGAGGCTTTCATTCAAAGGCTGGTTTATATTAGTTCCCCAAGTATATTTGCTGAGTTTCTTTCTTCCTGATCTCAAACACATCTGAAAAATAAGTCTTATCTATTGAATCCTTGCATTAAAAATAGCTAAATTTATTTAAATAGCAAATCATCTTGAAAGCAACTGAAAATTAAGTTTTTTGTTGTTATTGGCTAACAACGAGTTTCATTCAGTTTACTTTCTGTATTTTAGAGTTCTGATTGTGCTTTTTGTTTGTTGGTTTATCATTTTTTGTTTTAGAGTCCATTTATTGGTGGATCCAGATGGTATTTATCTTTCTCAGTCTGACTTATTTCACCTCGCATAATACCTTCTAGGTCCATCCATGTGGTCTCAAACGGCACCATTTCACCCTTTTTTATGGCCATGCAATATTCCATTGTGTACATATACCTCATTTCCTTATCTGTTTATCAGTTGATGGACAGACACTTAGGTTGCTTCCATGTCCTGGCTCTTATAAATAATACTTCAATAAACAAGAGTGCATATATTTTTTCGAGTTAATATTTTAATTTTCTTTGGGTAAATACCCAATAGTGGAATTATTACATCATATGGTATTTCTGTTTTTAGCTTTTTGAAGAACTTCCATACTGTTTCCCACAGTGGCCATACCAATTTACATTTCCACCAACAGTGAACGAGAGTTCCTTTTTTTCCCACATCCTTACCAACACTTGTTCCTTGTGTTCTCGATTTTAGCTATCCCAACAGGCGTGAGGTGGTGTCTCATTGTGGTTTTGAGTTGCATTTCTCTGATGATGAGTGATGTTGAGCATCTTTTCATGTGTCTGTTGGTCATCTCTATGTCTTTGGGAAAACGTCTATTCAGCTCCTGGGCCCATTTTTTTATATATATATTTTTAATTTTTTTGATATTTTTATTTATTTTTGAGAGCAGGAGAGACAAAGCATGAGTGGGGGAGGGTCAGAGAGAGAGAGAGAGAGAGAGAGAGAGGGAGACACAGAATCCAAAGCAGGCTCCAGGCTCTGAGATGCCAGCACAGAGCCCAGCATGGGGCTCGACCTCACAGACTGTGAGATCATGACCTGAGCCGAAGTCAGACGCTTAACCGACTGAGCCACCCAAACGCCCCAAGATTTTATTTTTAAGTAACCTCTACACCCACTGTGGCGCTCGAACTTACATCCCTGAGATCAAGAGTTACACGCTCCACCACCTCAGCCAGGCAGTTGTCCTCTGCCCATTTTTCAATCAGATTGTTTGTTTGCTTTGGATTGTTTGAGGGTTTTTTTCCAGTGTTGACTTGTATGAGTTCTTTATATTTTTTTGGATACTAATACTTTATCAGATATATCATTTGTAAATATTTTCTCCTATGGTTACTCCTTGTTTAAAAAAAAACAAAAACAAGAAACTTTCTATTGGCTTAGTAGATATTTGGCAACTTGGTGAAAATAACACATTTAGTGGGAATAAAGTTCATCCACATGTGATCATTCGCGGGGAGTTGCTGTGAAATGGAATGTCATCTCTCTGTGGCTGCATTTGCCTCCTTTATCCCAGTTCTTCCAGTGTGCTCTTCCGGAGGAGGGCACATCACGAATGCATGGAAGGAACATCAGTGTTGTCTGTGTGTGCGTGCGTGCGTGCATGTGTGTGTGTGCGCGCCCGCGCACGAAGATTGGAAAAGAATGTCTCCATGGTGAGGCTACAAAAGCTAGACCCTCAAAGGGGGATAAACATGGGTCTCCAAGCGGAGTGCCGGGCTGAATTCTGGGAGCAGGCCAAGGCTATGGCTCGGCGGATGGTAAAGGAACATCGGCCCATGGCATGTGGGATGGTGTGCCTGAGCTTCCTCAGGCACAAACTGGGAGGGAGACAGGCCTGAAGATGGCCTGGTGTGTTTCAGACCAAGCAAGCTGGTATTACACCATTTATTTTTGTATTGTTTTATTCCTC
The DNA here is from genome assembly GCA_030068075.1 of Paguma larvata. Lineage (NCBI taxonomy): Eukaryota > Metazoa > Chordata > Mammalia > Carnivora > Viverridae > Paguma > Paguma larvata. The sequence goes on along the minus strand of CM057826.1, from coordinate 93,579,392 downwards.
TCTTTATGCCCTCTCTGAAATTCAGTCATCTAAACAGTCCCAGGATGGAGAGAAGAACACGGTGGCCAGCGTTCATGACCTTTGGGTACCCTTTCCCTTCACACTCTCTGTGGTCTGAGGATTGTTTCCAAAAACAGAGTACGGTAGGAAGGCCTCCCAATTAAACAAGTAAGATATGAAAATATCAAGTTCTAATACCACAAGGTAAATTACTGCTTAATTTCGAGTATTTAGAAACAAAATATAACCATTTCCTTGACTGAAAATTTGTATTAACGTCTCATTATTTGGACTATTTTAGTAACAAAGAAAGCTAAGGGTAGTCCCACGTTTTCTATCAAGCAGAGGTGAAACAAGACAGTGATTTTAGAATTTGTAGCTGCCTTGCTTAGCACATACATTGGAAAGCCAGAAGTTTCAAATCCCCATTTTTCCCACATTTTTTTGACATGAAGGGGAAGCAACTATCTTCTATCTAATCGGCAAAGATACTTATTTCTGGATCTCGAAGTCATTTCTTTGGCCCTGTGCTTTTGCTGCTAAGCAGTGATAATAAAACTTCTAGGCAGTTCTTTCTACGAGAATATTAAAATAATCCAAGTAGTTGAAGGTGCGAAATGGAATGATCATCTTTCACTGGTTCAGACAGATGCCAAGGTCATGGTTGCAGTTAGCTGGCCCACCAGTGTGTCCTACGGTGTACACATTTGGGCTAAACGACAAAGCTCAGCTAAAATCCAGAACTTCACCGAGGCCAGAGTTAGCTTTCCATTAGGGAAATGCTCACAAGAACTGGACCAGGACAAAGCAAAGACTAAGGGACAGAAAGAAAGCTTGAGTTGCACTGTTGCCATAAACTGCAAAATCAGACTTCGGTTTCGGTTCAGCTCTCTCTGGAGCTAAAAACGCCTCAAGTTTCTTCCTGAGAGACACAAGCAATCGCATGAATGCTATATTCTCTGACAATTTCCAGCACGATTCCCTCGAGGTTCTATGACAAGCCTGCACGATAAGATTGTATGTGTTTGGGAATGTTATGCATGTGTGTAACCTTGTCACTCGGCTTTGCAACACGGAAAATTCCCTAAATATCCACAGGAAAAGGTAATTCGGCATTTGGCAGGTCAAGGAAAATGCCCTCCCTTATCCTCCCTCCTTACCTCGTTCTTTCTCCCACAGTTTAGTTCAGTAAGTTTTAAGTGCCTACAATCCTTCCCGGTGAGTAATGCTGGACCACTGAAAATTTGTGGCTGAGAGCTGGACCCTCGTCATCAGCACGTACTTTGTCACCGAGACGGGGTAACCCATGGTTACTGAGCTCAGATCAGTTAAGGGGCAGAGAGCCTCCCCTCCTCACGGCTCTATAAAAGAGGCCCAGCACAGGGACCCTACCAGTTTCTAGTTCTCAGCCGGGGCGAAGGCGGGGGAGGCAAAGCCTGAGACCTCCAGCGCCCAGCAGACCAGCTGCGGAGGCAAGGCCAGCATGTCTCCTTCCTTCAAACTTCAGCGTCACTTCATTCTCATCTTCTTCATGGCTCTAAGAGGGGAGAGCCGGTACCTGGAGGTGAGTGATCCCCGGACTGACCGGTCACAGCTTCCGTGTGTGAGCGTCCAGCCTTGGGGCTGGGTCTACTGCCTCAGCTCCCAGCCCGTGCTAGGGGTAGCTCTTTCTCCCCTGTGTTTTGCCCCTTCCTTCTCCTGGTCTTCCTCCTCGCCACTACGTCCTTCTCTTGGCCCCCGGGGACACCCTGGTCTGATGCAAAGGGTCTAAGACCTCTCCTACTGGGGACGCGGGAGACCTGGATCCAGTCACTTTATTCCCTTTGCTGCGGGGCAGGGCGGGTGCCCCGCTGCGGGTCCCCTTTCCTGCCCCTTGAACTTGTCCGATCTGACTCGTTTCCCTCGCCAGCCGCGGGAAGCTGCGGACCACGACCCTCTCCTGCTCCTGGGCGCCAACCTGAAGCGGGAGCTGGCTGGGGAGCCGCTGTACCGCCGCGAGCTGCGTGAGTCGGGTGCCGGCGCGTCCGCGGGCGGCGGGGAGGCGACGAGGCCGGGCTCTGCGCCCGCGCACGGGGCTCCGGGCACGGCCAGGAAGGGGCTGGCCTGGCCGGCCGGGGGCGCGATGCCCATGCCCAGGGGCCGGCCGGGGACGGGCGGCGCGCCCCGGGCGCGGAGCGCTGGGCGCGGCCGACCCGCGAACGCGGCCCGCGGGGCGGGGCTGGCTGGGGCCGGGGTCTCGGTGGCCGCAGCCCCGGCCCCCTGGCCCCACTGCCCCTTCCCCAGGGTGCCTGGACATGCTGAGCCTCCCGGGCCAGTTCACCTTCACCGCCGACCGGCCGCAGCTGCACTGCGCCGCTTTCCTCATCGGCGAGCCCGAGGAGTTCATCACCATCCACTACGACCTGGTCTCCATCGACTGCCAGGGCGGCGACTTCCTGAAGGTGAGGCTTCCGCGCGGGGCGGCGAGGAGGGCGGGGCGGGGCGCGCGGGCCCGGCCGCCGCGGTTCGAATTCCACTCCGCGCGCAGCCGGCTCCCGGGCGCCCCCGGGGACTTGATGGAACTTGCGGCGAGAAGCGCTGTGTTGCAGGAAAACTGATCCAAACTAACCGGTGCCGCCTCTCCTCGCCGCTACGTCTTTCCCTTGGCCCCTGGGGACACCCCTGGTCTGGCCGACTTGGGAGGCCGGCCCCTGTCTCTGGGGAGCTGTCGCAGGCGCGCAGGGGCCGTCTTCAGTTCCCTGGGGGACTCGGTTTGGACGCAGTAGGGCACTGGCCTGTGGGCGGGATGCGGAGAGCCAGTCTAGTCCGAGGCAGGTGAGAGGCGAGGACCAGTCCCCGGGCAGTAGTATATGCCCGCTCCTAGTCGGTCTCCCCAAGTCGATCCGGTTAGCCTGGGACGGTTGATGGAGTTACACAGCCACGGTAAAAGGATCATGATTTAAAAAAAAAAAAAAAAAAAGAATGGTGATTAAAACCTCCCAAGTGGAATGATTTTGGAATCTGTCAAACTCCTTCTAGAAGAGAACCAGTACAGCGAAGCAATAGCTGGTGATTTTGCCAACGTGAACTAGGCTCGACCCTTTACATTGGAGACCTGTGGTGATTTTAACAGTAACGTCCATAGACTCTGACCTTTTGTCCAACAAACAAACTTTTAACAGGTGAAGGTAAAAAAGCCCTAAAGTGGCATAACAACCGTTGCTGTCTGAGTGTTGAAGCCGTTCTTGATATTTTAAGATGAAATAAAAGTTACAAAGTGAGGAAAATGGGCACATACAACCATGGGCAAGTAGGTGAATTTGCGGCTCTAGTTTCTTCCTTTTGTTAGTTTTGAGAGACTTCGTTTATATGTCAACGAGGAGGAGGAAGAGACAAGCTGAAATCCAAATTATGCTTGTGTGGAATTCTTCTGAAGATGGGGTGTGTGGAGAATATGACCAAGATAAAAATGTATATTGTCTGTAGTTTCGTGTACCATGGAGGCTGACATTATAGAGTTTCATAAAGTTTACCGGCTTGGGATACTTTAAGGTTTATGAAGAAAAAAACCAATCATTAATTAATGATAATATTCGCAAACAACCTTCATGGTCAAAATATATATAGATGGAAAGCACGTGGGCAGGGAAGCGCAGGTTGTCCCTTGCTCAGGGATGGACATAGGACAGAATGTGCATTGCCAGGTAACATTCCAACCCCCCTGAGACCTCGGGAGTTGGTGGAAACGATCCCCTCTGTCTGTGTCATTTGTCGGAAGGTCTTTGACGGTTGGATTCTCAAGGGAGAGAAGTTCCCCAGTTCCCAGGATCACCCTCTCCCCACGAGTGAGCGGTATGTAGATTTCTGTGACAGCGGTCTTCGCCGAAGGAGCATCAGATCCTCCCAGAACGTGGCCATGATCTTCTTCCGAGTTCGGGAACCAGGCAACGGATTCACAGTAACCATAAAGACAGATCCCAACCTCTTTCGTAAGTGGGTCCCCTCTCTGCTCGGTCAGAAGGAAGGGCTTGGAGGGAGGGAGTGTCGGATCTGCATTTCGTAGGATCTGCGTTTCGTAGGTAGTGTGATTGCACCAGACTTAGGAAATTTGAAGCGAGGAATGATTTGAATGGAAATTTTTTGTCATTAGAAATGACCTAAAGGATACTTCCTACTCATTGCTCTGAAAATCAATTCACAGTTTTCAGTTTATTTCGCAGGCCGGGTAGGATATCAGGTTTTGGTGGGTAGAATTTTATTTTTTTCTTTCGTCTTATTCTGATCTTCTGAGGCATAACAGTGGATTCAGTGACAGACTGTAATCCCTCCGTGTCATTCCATTAATCTTGGACGAGCTTCAGGGATCGGATCTGAAGTCAGAGCCTTAGAGATACTGAGGCAAAGGCTGAGAGACTGCATATCTGGGACGTGGTAGACAGATTGCATGTCCTGAGCGGGGGGGTTGGACTCTAATGCCGAGCCCACCTCTCTAACTAACTCCATTTCTGATGGATACAAACATTGATGCTGAGCAGCCCAGGCCTAAAACACGTTATTCAAATCAAAATGAGTTTGCTCATCTGTTTATTATTTTTCCCCATTAAGAGAAATATATTTATATATTCACGGAGCTAAATGGAGAAAAATATTTTTTAAAAATCGGGAAAAGAAAACATCACTCATTTCGGTTGCCTACAATAGTATGAAAGTTGACACTCATATGGTAGAAGAATGGGGCCTGAGCTGCCAAGGAATATTGTATTATCTTCCAATTTTAATTTTTTTAAAAAAGAGAATTTTTTAAAGAAGCCTCCCCACCCAATGCTATTTTTGATGGCTAGCGCAGAATAATCATAGAAAGCAACATGAAATGTTTCTCCTATATTTTGTGTGGTTAGAAATCAGAAATCTTTGGGGCGCCTGGGTGGCTCAGTCAGTTAAGTCTCTAACTCTTGGTATTGGCTCAGGTCATGATCTCATGGTCTGTGGGTTCGAACCCCACATTGGGCTTTGCGCTAACAGTGCAGAGCCTGCTCGGGATTCTCTGCCTCCCTTTTTCTCTACCATTCCCCCCCACTCTCTCTCTCTCTCTCTCTCTCTAAGAAACTAAATAAGTAAACTTAAAAAAAAAGAAATCAGAAATCTTCAGCTCTTTCTGAAATTAAGTGTAAACATAGGAAGAAGGAAGAGGTAGTTCTGGCCTTTGCTGATTGATCAGAAACTTTTGTCCCATAATCAGCTAAAGTCTGATACTTCTAGTTTCATAGTTAGGAGAATAAATTTATTATAAGCCTAGATTTGAGATACAAAACAAATATTTCAGGAAGTCTTTTGATTAAGTTAAACGTTAATTTTTTACCCTTTAGTCAATTTACCACTTAATGCCCAGCAAATATTTATTCAGATGTAGGCCTGCTTTCTATTTTTCTCAGTCCATTTTGTAACTGTTTTATTATTTATTTACTTCATTATTTTAAAAATATCATTATGGTTCCAAGTTCAGTGAATGAAGCTTTCAGACAGGCAAGTTTTGAGTTCTGGCCTCCCCTTTGAGCCTTTATTCTTCTAGACTTCCACCTGGAGCTTGGACCCTAGTTAATGAAGTGTTTCTAGAACTTCTACTAGCTAGTGTGGTTTGCTTGATTATTAATTTAAGTCTTGTGATTGTTGTAAACAAGGTAACTCCCTGAGATAGAGATTAGAAGCACTCTTGCCCCCTAGAACCTTCTGATCATGTCCGCACATCACCGGTGATTTTTATCCCCCCACCACACCCCCTCCCCACTCCCACCCCCGCCCACCACTCCTCCCCCATCCATACTGCCCTTGTGATACATGCTCTCTTCCAGGCCACAGGGCCCTAGACAATGAATAGGAGCCTAGAATAAGGATAGGATAAATTTCTTTTTTATTACATTTTTAAAATATTTTTTTATGTGGGTGTGGGGAGGAGAGGCAGAGAGAGTGATAGAGAGAGAATCCCAAGCAGGCTCCACACGTCAGCACGGAGCCCGACGGGGGCTTGACTGCTTGAACCCATGACATCATGACCTGAGCCGAAATCAGGAGTTGGACGTCTAACTGACTGAGCCACCCAGTCGCCTTGGATACGATCAATTTCTGTAAGAACCCGGCATACCAAATCGTGACAGTGTGATTTTTGTTTTTCCACAAAGCCTGCAATGTCATTTCCCAGACCCCAAATGGGAGATTCACCCTGGTCGTCCCACGTCTGCATCGAAACTGCAGCTTCTCCATAATTTATCCTGCAGTGATCAAAATATCTGATCTCACCCTGGGACACCTAAATGGTTTGCAGTCAAAGGTGAGTTGCTTTCTTACTTCCCAATCGTTTATGAAGGCCAAGGCCGCAGCTTTATCAGAGGGGGAGGAACCACGCAGGGCGAACACGGACATTAGTGAAAGGTGGGAGTGGGCTCTCCTGTTGACTTAGTCCCACAACCGCTTGCCCTCGAGGCGGTGATGGAAGCCCCCCCCTTCCCCTCACGCTGCACGGTGTGTACTCAGGTGCCTCTTCTGATTACTTGACTGCTGTTCTTGTGATAGAAGAAACGTTTTCAAAGGGGAAAGTCGCGGCGTATAATTACAATTGGCCTCTCTTATACTTGCCGCTTTCACGGAAATTCTCTCCTGGCAGAACCTAGGGTGAGTCATCGACACAGCTGGTTTTCTGATTATCGGAATTTTTTTTACGACACGAAGGAAGTGTCTCATGGACAGAACTGCGTTAGGAAGGAATGCTAAGTGTAGCATAAAATAGGAAATCGGATGTTTAAGTTGCAAAATACGGCAGAGTTTTGAAGATTTTGTTGTATTACATTAATTCAGTTCATTTGGCGTGAAAATATTAGCTGAGAATCTCCATCAACCTATATTCCCATGAACTTCTGTATGGACTTTACAATTAATGTTGAGCTTGCCTTTTTTTTTTTTTGCTTTGCTGACTTCTTCCCTCTGGGTCATTCTCATTTCCTTTCTTTTACTTCTAGGTTAAGATAGCTCATATATTTGCTGACCTCAGAGATAGTCACTGTTCCCAATTAGGTAGATTTCGGTGAAAACCAAATAAATAGGACCAGGACTGAAAGTCGGTGTGTATCTAATTTCCTGTAAGCCCTGAATTCATGAGTCAGTGCCTGTTGTTGTTGTTGTTGTTATTGGGACTTTTTGGTTTTTTTTTCAGTTGGACCTTAGTGGAAGAATGATCCTTTGATAAAGACCAGAATAGGCAGATATCTATGGCATATTCCCCTTGTCCGAGATCACCTCTGTTATTCCTGAGGTATACCTTGGAAGATGGCAAGCACAATCGCAGGTTGGGAAATCTATGCTTTAGTTACTCTAGGTTGTGAGGAGTAATTTTGGTATTTCCCCTTGAAAAAAATGTTAAAGTCTGCAGTGTTGTAGGCATCTGTCTGTTCCTTTACAGAATATTTTTTGAGCACTTTCCATGTGCAAGTCACTATCTTAGATGCTGGAAATGAGCAACGAGCAACACAGCTCCCGCTCGCGGGGAACCTGCATTCTAGTGCGTTGAGCTCAGCAAAAGTGCAGTGCATTTGCAACAGTGGCGAGTCCCCTATGGAAGATGAAGCAGAGTGGTGTGACAGGCAAGGCGGCAGAGAGAGAGGCGGGAGCTCCTTGAGATAGGTGGTCGGGAAAGGAAACTTGTGAGGAGACTTTTAAAGTCAAGCTTAAAGTCAAGTGTGAGTGATAGGTAAGAAGGAGCCAGCAGCCCCTGGAAAAACCAGGAAGAGAGGGGACTATTGTGCAGAGGTTCGGAGGGAGGAGTTGACTTTCAGAAATAAAAAGAAAGGTGTGGAGAAGGGAGGATATTAGACGACATCGGGGAGGTGGGCAGGGCCGGGGTGTGGAGAGCCCAGCAGGTCCTATCGAGGATTTAGAGTTTAGTCTAAGTGCAGTAGAAACCACTGGAAGGGTGCAGGCAGGAGAGACATAATCCATCGGATGATGCTCAGGTGGGGTGACGGGGGCTGGGGATTGCTGACTTCCTGACCGAATTCATTAACAAGGTCCAAGGCAGGAGGGAGAGGATTGATTACTTAAAGGCCATTCTGGCTTTGCATGGGCTGTGGGGGCCAGAGTGGTGCAGGGAGTGCCCCTAGGGGCCACTGTCACGGTCTAGGCAGTAGATGATAGTGACTTAGTCCAGGGAGGCAGAATATCAAGAGAGAAACCTAGGGGATCACTAGCGAGGAGCTGCACACAGCAGGGTAGTGTAGTGCTTCTCATTCCGAGGCATGGCTGCGAGGTTTGGGAAGAGGAAGGAAAAGTCATTGAACGTCAAGGAGCGGGTGCATCCAACTTCTTCGTTTGTTTGCTTGGTTTCCCTCGTTTAGCACCTACTTCTTCCCACCCCCCCTACTTCCCATTTCTCTCTCTGGGGCCCGCCTTTTCCCCTTCACCACCTCCTGCTGAAATTTAGAACCTGAAGAACCAAGTGGAAAGTTTAGCCTTAACAGAAGTCCCCCCGGACATCCTGTACTCAAGGGAAAGGCGGTAACGGTGTTTTTCCTTCACCTCTTATTCGACTCCTCATCCAAGACCATAGCCCTGTCCACACGGGGCTAGTTCAGCCTCTGCTTCATTATTGGATGAAGCGATGTGCAGAGCATCAGGGCATAGCACCCAGCATACAGTAGGCGCTTAAAAACTGTGTGTCCCCACCTGCTTCCTTGGATTGGCCAAACAGTCGGTATTCTGTTATTTTCTACTTGGTCGTTTAGTTCTAGTTGCATCTCAGTGTCTTCTGCGTGTTTGAATGTGTGCGTGTGTTTAACCTTGTCTGTTGTAGAGGCTGTCCCGTACAGGCTCCGTCTGGCTCGCTTCTGAGCACCTTGCCGCTCTGCACTAGCTCTCTCGATGAGCACGCCTCAGTAAAGAAGAGGATCGCGGGCCAGACTGGCCGCGTAATTGTGGGGGCCAGCGCAAAATGAAAATGTGGGAGCCCTTATTTTTGAAGTATTAACAATTTGAAGATGGATGGCTACCGATCACATGCCCACAAAGGCCAGCGGCCCTGACCTCAGGAGACAGGTGGCCCAAAGTACAATGTTTGGGACTGAGAGTGGCTGCTTTATTCGTGTGGGAAAAGTGAAGTGCAGGAATTGCTGTGGACAAGGCGGTGTGGACAGGCAGTGTGGACTGGCAGTGTGGACAGACAGCATGGACAAGGCACTGTGGACTGGCAGTGTGGACAGGCAGTGTGGGTAGGCAGTGTAGACAGGCAGTGTGGAAAGGCAGTGTGGGTAGGCAGTGTAGACAGGCAGTGTGGACAGGCAGTGTGGACAAGGCAGTGTGGACAGGCAGTGTGGACTGGCAGCATGGACAGGCAGTGTGGATAGGCAGTGTGGACAAGGCAGCGTGGACAGGCAGTGTGGACTGGCAGCGTGGACAGGCAGTGTGGACTGGCAGTGTGGACAGGGAGTGTGGCCAGGCAGTGTGGACACGCATTGTGGACAAGACAGTGTGGGTAGGCAGTGTGGACAGGCAGTGTGGACAGGCAGTGTGGACAGGAAGAAGGGAAGCAGAAAGCGGATGTTACAGTGGATTGTACAAAGTCTAAGAATACATTCTCGTTTTGAGTAGCTCGAAATAAGTTTTAGTTGGGGGGAGAGAGACGATGGTGACTCTAGCTAGCTTGAGCCCCAAATTAGGGTTCTCGTCTTTCTTTAGCATTCTTATAACTACTCTACATGCCTGTCAGCAGAAATGATAAGGATCATCCCAATAGCAGGAAAAGTCCTTTACCAAGAAGAGGGAAAGAGGTGAGTTGAAGGAAAAACTGATATGAAAGACTTATCTATTAATAGAAATTCTGACCGCGTGTGTTAAGAAATTCAAATAATCCAGTATGTATGTCAAAATGATTTACAAAGCAAAGCATTTTCAAGATTCAATTTTCATTCATTTTGTGTGGAGTTTACAGATTCGCATTGCATCATTCCAGTCCTCGAGCTGATAAATTTTTTTTTAATGCACACACATTTAAAGAAATGATTACTCAACTGATTTGGAAAAGCAATTCTTATGATTTTTTTTCTTTTAAATGTCTCTTAATTTCCGGAGTCCTGGACGTTAAATTAAATGGCATTGCCAGGATGTCCAGGGCAGACGGAGCGAATTTACCAACTTGCAATTGGTCAAATGGTTTGACTTCCGTAACTGGTTGAAATATATTTTTCTCTGCTGTGTGATTCTTTCAGAACCCCTCAGCAGGCTGTGGGGGCATAGGAGACTTTGTAGAGCTGCTGGGAGGAACCGGACTGGACCCTTCCAAGATGCTGCCTTTGGCTGACCTCTGCTATTCCTTTCATGGCCCTGGTGAGATGTGTCTTTGATTATTATTTTTGAGCCTACCAAGATTCCTTAAACAAAACTTGCTACTTCCTTAAACAAAACATCTCAAGTTTTTTATACTTGGGAAGACAAGTGTCACCCAGAAAACTTCCATTTTGTACATTGAACCGATGTGAGGATTTTACATTTGAGCATATATATGGTGAACGCATTATCAAAATATCTGACACCGGGAAAGAAACCTCTGAAGGAACCCAGGTGTGTGTTTAAGGTTGGCCCCGAGTTAGACCATGAAAAGGACAAAGCTTTTTTGGTCTGTGCTCTTTCTACCTTCTTGAAGATCCCTGCTTTTGTCCCCTGGATACCAAAGAGTTTACTAACCGAAAACGATAGTTCAAATAGAGATAGCATCAATTAGTAATAATGTAATAATAAAGTCATATCTAAATAACTTTCCTTTATGTATGTGTATACGTACTACTCATAGTCCATAAATTAAAAAGCGTTATGCTTTATTAGAAATTCTCAGAACTGCTGAATGTCCCCAACTTCTAGGAGCAAAACCAGCCTCTGAAAGACCACTGCAAAACACAGAAATACGTTCTAAAATCCAAAAGTGGTCACTGGTAATAGACGACCAGGCCAGTGCACAGCATGCCAAACAGAACCAGATTTTTTTTGTTAGGGACGCATGAAGACTTCCCATTTGATTAGGCTCGGGTACGGTGAGGGGGGCTGGAAATTGCTGGTTTCAACCATCAGTACACGTGGCTTTTCTCGCCTCTTGCTGTGTTCTCTGAGGCACTGGATCCTTCCATGCAGGGGGGCACCTGTGAGGAGATGCACTTGCCCTAGACAAGAAGAGTAGATTCAGGTCTAAAGAATACTCTTGCCTTAAAATGTAGGTAATTGAAGCCAGAGCAATTTTGGTGCACTTATGTCCAGTAATAAGTAAGTAAGATGCACGTTAACAAAGGAAACAGAGCATGTGTTATGTATTAAAGTTTAGAGAAAGATCAGAAAAAAGAATGACCTTTCAAATCATTTAAAGGAAATTAAATTTGGACTCCTCATAGAAGCTTAACTTAGACTCCCTGGTACTTATAAAAAAAATAAGTAGAGGTTTTATATTTATTTTGTCTCTAAATTGGATTTTACCTCAGTAAGTATCTAGCCGTTTTACTTCATTCGAACGCAGGCACAGGTTTGTGAAGCACCTGTTAGGCAACGATAATGTTCATGTTTCTCAGAACGCTATAGGCCGTAGAGAGACAAAGTGGGGGGGAAAGATGGACGAAATCAAAACAGCAGAAAAAATTATTGTAGGGCAGATAAATCTTGCCTCAGGGACCAGCTTGACAGTGGAGAAATGAAAGAAATTTTAGATAAAAATAGTATGAGTTTCAATATATCATTGTTGGTCACATCTGCACCAGAAGATAGACATAAATGTTGCCAGATGCTTACACAAATAATGAATAAGACTGGATTTAAGAGAAGTCAGGATATCAAAAGCCATCCCACGTAAGCAGCACAGAAAAAAGGAGACCGAAAAGGTGCAGGTGACGAAGAGAACAAAGACAAGTGTATTCGTGTAGATCTAAACCAGGCAAGTGAGTTTTGTTTATATGTAAAATAGAGTTATTATCTAGGCTCAGAAAATAATAAACAGGTGATTTTTTTTTTTAGTCTATGTCAAGTTCATCGCTACACTCTATCCTCTAGTCCTGTCCCCTAACTGCCACTTGCATCCTCAGATACTGTGACGACCAAAAACTACCCCTGCAAATTTCCAACCCGTCCCTAGAGGGCGGTACTGCCCCTGCTGAGAATACAGCTAGAGCAGAGGTGCAAGGTAGAGAGATTGCCTTCACTGCATTTACCACGAAAGCCTCGAAGGTAGGAGAACGTGAAAAGTGCAAAGAGACATCTTATTGCCTCTGTTAAATTACAAAAATTCAACTGAGTAAATTTGAAAGATCTCTTCGGCTTTACGAAATAATTCATGTATTCCATCTGGCTAGTAGAGGGGTCTCCAAGGCGTTGTACAAAATAGAACATTTTTATAGAAGGAGGGTAGGACAAGAAGTTTAGCAAAAGAAAAGGATTATCCAGGCAGGTCACTCTCCCTGAGGGGGAAAGGCAAGGTGTCTTATCCTGTAGATTACCTCACCTTCCTTCTGGGCGGTGGAGAGGGCCCCTGTGGCAGACTCCCTGACACTGATGAAAAAATTCCTGACTGACTGGTGAAGCTTGTCTTTCCGGGAGAGGTTGAAATTACAGTTAAATTGGGTACTAAGCCCCAGTTTGGGACCTAGGTCATTTGGGGCCTGCGATTTTCTTTCGAATTCCTCTTTCCAGCCAGTTTTATTTGGCCAACAGTGTTTGTGCCCATGAGGAGAATTGAGTTCCATTGCGGTGTTCAACAATTAATTACACATTCTCATAAGAATGAAAACCAAACGTTTCACCTGATGGCAGCTGCGTGATTTGAGTACGTGAGAGGAAGATACATCCCCCTGCTTTCTTTGTGTTTAAATGATCTTACCCACGGGAGTGGTGTGTGCGGTTTCTAACCTGCAGGGGAACTTTTACTTTTTCCGTGAATTATAGCCCAAATGAAAATTGGCTGTGACAACACGGTGGTGCGCGTGGTCTCCAGCGGAAGGCACGTAAATCGTGTGACTTTCGAGTACCGCCAGCTGGAACCGGACGAACTGGAAAACCCAAATGGAAACAGTATCCAAGAAACCTGTCTGTCTACTCGTTGAATAACTGGCCCGATGATTTCCATGCTGCTGGCTAAGCGAGCCTTTAATGGCTATTATATATGATTTTATGACCAGCTAGGTAGCCTTTCACACCGGTCGGCGTTCCCGGGCTTGAACATACATCACACACACACACACATACGTAGACACACACGTGTACGTGCAAGCGTGCATTTATTTTCGTACCTTGCGCTTTTTTCGTTTGTAATGTATAGATGACCACGTGCTGGCAGATAAGCCCTCCTTTGCCTTTGGTAGAAGAACAGTTTTCTATAATTCTTTGGCACACTACAAACGTGCACTGATAAGACAAGTGCAAAGCAATGGGCACTGAACGATTGCATCTCAAGGGAAAATACGACACAGAAATAAAAATGGGGTGGTGTTCAGATCAGTCTTGGAATGGAAAACAAATGTCTGTCTGCCAAAGTAGTTGCATCTGTTTATTTTCTGTATATTACTCTGTTTACAGTAGGTAATAGTTGTAGCTATTGTTTATTGACTTGTAACATCTCATTTCTAACAAAACTCTGGAGCATGGAAAAAATTTTTCCATCCACAAACACAACCATGAATAAATACATCGGAATGTTGGCGCCTTGACATTGTGCTTTGTTTTCCTGAGTAGTCCCCTCCCTTATTACCGTCAGAAAATGACGTCCTCATGTGATGCAGGACCCGACGCCGAGCCCGGTCTTCACGCTAGTAGGACTCTGGGCCCCTAGAGCAGAGTGATTGAGAGCAGAAGGCAGAACTGCAGCGTTGGCGCAAACACCGCTAACTGGTCCTGACAGGGGAGCAGGAATCCCTTTTCCACTGTCCCAGAAAAGTGAGAAGACATGTTTTTGTCACAACGGAGTGGACTTCTTAACAAGGACAGCTCCCATAGATGTTTGCAGAAGCCCGAGGACTTCTTTGGGACCGAGGGAATTTACTGATGACTGAAGACTTGTGCATGCTTGGCTGGGGACTGAGCACATGGTCTATGAAAGACAGGTTGGGGCCAAAACTGAGGTCCTGAGCCAAAAAGGGAATATTCCTAAGTGAACTCTTTAGTTTGGATTAATGGATGGAAGCTGCAAAGGATAGCATGCTTAATGGCCCAGTTATGATTCCCAAAACATATATTTTTAAATCTTTTTTAGTGTTTATTTATTTTTGAGAGACAGAGTGCTAGTGGGGGATGGGCAGAGAGAGAGGGAGACACAGAATCCGAAGCAGGCTCCAGGCTCTGAGCCGTCAGCACAGAGCCCGACGCGGGGCTCGAACTCACAAACCGCGAGATCATGACCTGAGCTGAAGTCAGGCCGCTCAACCGACTGAGCCACCTGGCGCCCCGGTTTCTGGCTTTTAATCCTCACGGTCCCCTTATGCTGAGTACAGAAAATGGTCAGAGGTAAGGAGGCGAGTGTTTTACCATGGGACTTTGGGCCACCTGCTTTTACTCCTAAGGGACATTTTGTAAGCTCCTCAACCTCGCTGCACTAAATGGCTGGACTGTGTGTGACCCTTCTGACCCTGACGATCTGCAGCCACTCATGTGTGGCTTATTTCACTCCTAAGCTTATCACTGCAACGGGGCGCCCATTTTTGAGAGGACAGCCCCTCCAGTGAACTGCCCGAGACGTTCTTGGGGTATCCATGACTTAGTCTGCATTCCACAAGGATGGGGCAGTTTTCAGAAATGAAATGGTGGGATCTCTGGGGGAGAGTTACGTGGTGTGTCCTCACTGGCACCTTCACTAAGTGAGTAAATGTTATCTGAAATTCTGGCCAAATTTGATGTTATAAGAAAGGCAGTGGTGAAGGTCATTGACTCGAGCCAGACTTCTTAGGATCCCAGCTCTGCCCCTTCCTGGAGCAAGTTACATGTAAGTCTCACTGCCAGTTTTTACTCTGTAATGTTGGGCTAATAAAGGTATCTCCTTCAGATAAACATTTTTGTCCAGATTAAGTGGCTAAATATATTTAAAGCCCAGGAACTATGTCTTACACATGTCAGCTGCTACTTTTATTATTTATTATTTACAAGCAACTACGCCACCCTGGGGCCTCTCTACAACAGGCACCGGCTCTGTTCTCTGAAGGATTTGTAATGATTCACTGCCCTTTTTCATCCCAGGACATTTGTGAGGAAACTAGGGTTAATTTGGATTATTGTCTGTGACTGGGAAGCAGAGGATAGTTACTGGTAACGTTTGAGGGTGGATCATGCGTTCCCCATGCATTTCTCCTTGTAGTTGACCCCAGTCCATATGTTCTGGTCATGACGGAGTCACCTCACAAATAATCTTTCTTGACTCTGCCTTTGTGTGCAGCCCTCATCTCTGTGATATAATCTTCCTGCTCTTGGTTATCTCACTCTAGGTCTTGCCAGAACCTCCTCTTATCCTCCACTCCCAGCCCTACCTCTTACTAATTAGGTGACTCAGGCTCTGCTGCTAATCCCTGAATTCCCGAATTCCTCCTGCCTCCATGCCTGACATTCTGAGCATTTTTCCTCCTAAGTTTTACATGGCTGTGCCTATCCTATCTTCCAGACACTTTTCTACTTCCTGCCTCTTTCGCCTACTAGCCTACTATCGTTGGGAGTTGGGATACTGGTCGCCAGTGACAATGGGCTTTCAACAAGTATCTAAAAAAATTTTTTTTAAGTTTATTTATTTTTGAGAGACATAGAGACAAAGCGTGAGCAGGGGAGGGGCAGAGAGAGAGGGAGACACAGAATCTGAAGCAGGCTCCAGGCTCTGAGACATCAGCACAGAGCCGGACGTGGGGCTTGAACTCGTAGACTGTGAAATCATCATCTGAGCCGAAGTTAGATGCTTAACCGACTGAGCCACCCAGGCACCCCTCAACAACTATGTAAAGCAGCATGTCTTCTTCACCTCCAGCCTCTTCCTGGTACTGTTGCTTCACGTGAGAGGAGAGGGTAGAAATGCCATGTGTTCCCCAAAAGTCATTTCTTCTACCCCCTAAACATACAGCTAGGCTATAATTTCCCATCTCCCTTACAGTTAGGTTTGGTCACGGGGCTGAATTTTGCTGGAAGGAATGTGGGTAGAAAATGATGCCCAATCCTCAGGTGATCCTCCATGCCCTCTCTTTCCTCCCCTACCTACTGGCAAGATTGCAAGGTTCTAATGGAGGAACCCACGACTAGACAAGAAGAGAGAGCCATAGGATGCCAGGATCCCGGATCTCTGAATGACCACACGGAAGGCTTCCTGTTGATCAGGAATTGGACTTTGTGTGAATGAGAAGTAAATTTTTTTATGTTAAGTTCCTGAGATGATGATGATGATGAAGATGTTGATGATGATGATTTGGGTATAGCATTGATTGTTCCCATCATTCACACAAGGGGTTTGCCTCAATCCAACTCTCAGCTATTTTTTAATTATCCTGTCAGATTTTGTTGCAACTATCCAGACAGGCCTGATCTCATTGTCTTCCAGAGAAAAATAACTCAGATGCACATCTTTCATCTCATAAACACCAATGTTTATCATTGCATCTAACTTTTCCATATTCCTTAAAGAATCTTCTAAGAACACGGAGTCTTAGATTTGAAAATTAGAAAATTTGACAGACACTACGGAACATTTCCGAGGGACAAAAGCCCAATATACATAAGAACATGCCTAAATTTCTGAGCATTCATGGGACCCTGAAGCCCATTCAAAGTTTCAGGATAAGTTTCCTTTAGTCAAGAGTAAATAATGGATAAAAGTAATTTTTAAACCAGTCTTCTCAAACTGGGCTGCCCTCTCTTCAGTATAAGTTAAAAACATTCATTGGTTAATTCAGTTGCAAAATAAGTCCATAAGAGCACCTTAATGTTTCTGCTTTTATATATAACTTTCTAATTTTTTAAAAATGTTTGATCATTTTTGGGAGATAAAGAGAGAGAGAGAGCAGGGGAGGGGTAGAGCAAGAGAGAGACACAGAATCCAAAGCAGGTACCAGGCTCTGAGCTGCCAGCACAGAGCCCGACTTGGTGCTGGAACCCACAGACCATGAGATCATGACCTGAGCCAAAGTCAGATGCTTAACCAATTGAGCCACTCAGACGCCCCTTATATTTGACTTTCTAATTTTGCCTTTTACTACATGAGTTTTTACGGCCTGCTATATAGTTTTTCCTCAGGGAGGAAATATACATTTGACACAGGACAGTTTTTTGTAACAAAGATTCTTCCAGCTTCTCTCTCAACTTCGATTTTTCTTTTCTTGCTATTTTAATAGGTAGGCAATGTTGCCAGAGTTTGCCTGCAAAGTAGAATCTTTGTGAAAGAAAAATAAAGATTTGATGGACATGATTTATTGGTAAGCAGTTTGTGTGCTTAACCACACCTGATAGAGAATTGTGGCTAGGAGCGCCTATTATAAGATAATCACATGAAATTATACCTGAATACACTCTTATCTGTTCAGTGTAGTATTTCAGAAGAGAGATAAGCCTTTGTATGTTCAAATAAGCAGATTGAATAGCTTCAGTTCTAATGGGTCATTTGTAATGATTACCATCCATTTATCTCTTTGCATTTAAATGTTTTTTCTTTGTGTGTTAAGATAAACTATACGGAAGTAGAGAGGCAAAAGAGGAAATACCGGTAAGAGAAAGAAGGCTTGATTTGAACATTTGAAAATATAATGAAAATCGAGGTCTCCAAATTGGACTCTGGGCTTTGTTCTTGGTAGCAACAGTGTATTCAATCCCTCTGCAGCTGAAAAATTGAAAACGAGAAGGTTTTGTGCTTATAAGGGAAGACGTAACATTACAACTAAGACATACAGCTGGTTGGGCTAGAGAGAACCGCCATCTTGATGACTAGATAGGTTATTAGATACAGGGCTTTGGTAATGAGACGACGGACCCCTCTCTGCTGACTTCTCTCCCCTCTCCAGGTTTGTAAAGTGTAAGAAGGTGTGTCTTACGTTATCAGTGGTTCGGATGTAATGAAGCGGGCCAAAGCAGAAGCCCAAATGATGGCTGACTACGTGGTATGACTTGAGGGACAGCAAAAGACACACTTTCTTGAGAATATCACCAGAATATGCACCCTTAAAATTCTTCTCCTTCTGTTCTTTGGGATGTGTTTTTAATTAACCAGGTAATTCATGAGTTCTTTATTGCTTTAAGAGATTCAAACCATGTAGAGGAAATTAATGACATAACTTAAAATTAGGAATGAATTTGACCATATAAGATATTGCTAAGCATTATAACATGACATAGAATTGGCAGGTAGAGGGGTGCCTGGGTGACTCAGTTGGTTGAGCGTCCGACTTCGGCTCAGCTCATGATCTCACAGTGAATGAGTTCCAGCCCCACATCGGCTCTGTGCTCACAGCTCAGAGCCTAGAGCCTGCTTCGGATTCTGTGTCTCCCTCTCTCTGCCCCTCGCCTGCTCACACTCTGTCTCTCTCAAAAATAAGTAAACATCAAAAAAAAATTTTTAAAAATGAGCAGGTAATCTTTGAATAAAGGAAAGTGTGGTGGGTGGGATTAAGAGTGTGAGATGCTGAGAGGAGAAGGACTCAGATGAATCCCCCACCAAGGCTCTTGGGGAAAGCCGGCAAGGAACTGATAACACCACTAGCTGGTTGAGAGTCTGTAGGGGGAAGCAAAAGAGAGCTTGCTGTGGAGTTGGGGGTGTTGTCAAAGACAAATTTAGTGCACTTCCTTAGTTTTGTCTAAGCCCATCTTGGAGCACAAGCTGGCCTATGTAGAATGGATGGACTGTAGAAACGAGATCTAGTCCTATGAGTGCAGGCAGCGGGATGGGGAGTGGGGGGAAGGAAGCCACACTTGGAACCAGACCTGAGGCTGAGTCTGATTCAGCCAGTAATCACCCATGCGCCCTCGAGCAAGTCGCTTTCCCTCGCCTAGCATCAGCTTCCTCGCATGCGAGGTACAAACAGCAGCACCTACCTCTTTAATTAGATGGCTTCCGCAAGTGTCAAGTACCCTGCTCGGCCCATGGCAGACACCACGAGTGTGTCTTTCCCTGAAAAGTTGTTTATGAGTCAAGGCTTTGGTGATGTGACTTCATCTTAGACGCTGTAAGGAAGTGTGCTGTTTAAAGGAAATAAGAGGTGGGTCTTGTAAGTGATGAGAATTTGTATGCTACAAAGAAAATAGCTGATTGTTTTTGTAACATCAACTTGGTATATCCATTTTTTTTTCTTAGAATGGCCTCCTAAGCGTGCTTGGATGGCTCAGTCAGTTAAGCATCCGACCCTTGCTTTCGGCTCATGATCTCATGGTTGTGAAATCAAGCCCCTACATCAGGCTCCATGTCAGGTCCCTCCCCTGCTCGTGGGCTCACTCTCTGTCTCCTCTCTCTCTCTCTCTTAAAAAAAGGGGGGCACCTGGGTGGCTCAGTCGATTAAGTGCCCAACTCTCGTGATCAGCTTTGGTCGTGATCTCTCTGTTAGTGAGATGGAACCCCACCTTGGGTTCTGTGCTGGCAGCACAGAGCCTGCTTGGGATTCTCCCTCTCCCTCTCTCCCTGCCTCTCCTCCACTCGCGTGCATGTTTGCTCGCATGGGTGCACACTCACTCTCTCTCTCAACATAAATGACATTAAAAAAAAAATGAATGGCCTTCCTGCTACAGTATTTACTCATCAACTTACTTAAATGGGGTAGTTCGTTTGCAGGGTTCATGAAGGTTGCCGTCTGCTCGGTGAAAGCCAAGCTTCCACCCATCCTGTCCTTAGTTCCTAATAGAAGCCCCTCCAACTCTTCCCTCTCTTGGCCTTCCTAGTGAAAACAACCTGCTTACGTCAAGTGCCCCTTAAGGGACACTGAAATGTCAACCCCAGGGTAAAGGTAGGAAGAGGTGGGGCAGGTATAACTTTCTACAAGGTTGTAGGCTTAGAAACCAAGCAAAGAAACCAAAAAACCTCTCTGTAAGATGGACAAGCATTAAGAAAATGTTTGGCCTTGTTATTTATCTGAAGTCATAATAAAAGCTAATATTTATTGAGTACTCGATATGCACTTTGCACTGTTTTACAAACTTCCAGTGCGTTAGGACATTTAAACCTATCTCCATTTTTAGATGGAGAAACCGAAGCAGAGAGAAGTAAAAGTAAGTTGCCTCAAATCACATAGAAAGCAGTGAAGTCAGGACTCAGACTCCGGCGATGGGACATCAAAGCTTGACGGCCATATTTCTACACCCCCCTGCTCGAGACTGTTATTAGAACAAAGTATGGGGGCGCCTGGGTGGCTCAGTCAGTTATACCTCCAGCTTCGGCTCAGGTCATGATCTCATGGTTCGTGAATTCGAGCCCCATGTGGGGCTCGCTGCTGTCAGCACAGAGCCCAGTTAGGATCCTCTGTCCCCCTCCTCCTGGCCCTCCCCCACAGGCGCACATGCTCTCTCTCCAAAAATAAAAATAAATAAAGAAATAAGCATTAAAAAAAAAAAGTTACGAGACCCTACTTTCACAGAGGGTTTCTGCCCACATAGCAGTGACTTGGAAAGCTCCCTGGTCCTTCTTCCTTTATAACACAGCATTCAAAGTGATTTGAGGGCACTTGTCTGAGGATATTATAACAAATCAGTCCCAGTTCCAATTCTCAGAGCGGTCAAATGCGACAGCTAATATTTTGTATTCACTTGGCAAGGTCATGGTGTACCCTGATATCTGACAAATACTTGTCAGTATGTAGCTGTGAAGGTATTTATTATATGAGATGAACATTTAAATCAGTAGACTTTGAGTAACGCAGATGTAAATCAGTAGACTTTGAGTAACGCAAATGACCCTCTACAGCGTGGTGCGTCTCGCCAAATCAGTTGAAGGTCCTAAGAGAAAAAAGATGGAGGTCCCCCTGAGGAAGAGGGAGCCTGTTGGTTCTATGTTTCTGGAGAACCCCAACACGCTAAATACTACTAACTTTTTTCTCTTTTTTCTCTTAAGATTTTTCTCTTGTACCCAAGCCGCAACGTGCCATAAGCAGAGCTGTGGCTGAATCGCTGTTTCTCAATGAAGGGTCTGAGGTGATTATGTCTCTCCTTTCTCCACTTAGTCCCATGTGACTTCCCGGTCACACTCAAACTGACTTTCAAATACAGAAGTAAAAAAGGGCAAAGGAATGGGTGCCAACAGATTCATCTGCACCCTTCCCATATCACCTCTGTCTACTTCCTTGAGAGGCAGGTGTTGACCACGGCAAAGGTCAAAGTCCTCACCCAAGTAAACTATCTCTGAAAAGGAAATCCGAAGTAAAAATGGTCGTGAGATGCCTTATCCCATTTTTAGGAGGAACCTTAGAAAGAGCCGCCAACAATTACACAGACACTCAAGATTGTGCCTACTAAATTCCGGACAATATTCTAGTTATAACCCATGCTCATTAAATGTTATCACTTAACATTCATGATTAACAAAAGTTTTTTGGCTGTTGTCAAATCTTAAGTGAAAAGCTTTTAACTTCCTTCGTTTCTTATCAATGAAACCAATTTGGAAGACTCCTTCAAAGCACTGTCTTTAATTAGAAAGGACTCCCTGAGGCATGAATGAACAATATGTTTCCTCAGGTCACTAATGAAACGTGCTCTATTTAGGACTGCAGAAACATCTGGAATGTATGTAATAAGACAATGGAGGAAACTTTTGGAGGGGGGGAGGACTCCAAAGATTCATTTGTTTTAATGTAAGAAATGAAGAAAAGAGACAGTAAAATATAAAACTCAGCGGATGGGTTTTAATAGCAGCCGGGACAAGCTGAGAAAAATCCGTTCTGAAAAAGTTAGGAGATATGGACATAGAATGAGAGGCCCTGGGTATGAGGTGATTTGTTCCTCCATGTTAGAAAAGACTAATATTCTCAGATCCTCTGCAGATTTCTAAAAATAGTTCTCTTGAAAATTACTCTCTCAGAAAGTGGTGTCTCTAAAGACGCCATGAGGAACGGATTGCTTTTATTAATTAAATGAATGTGGGTGAACCAAACTAATAATAATTCAGGGTCACCCTTCTCTTATGAGGGGTTCGTGTCTACCCCCCTCCAAATTCCTATGTTGAATCCTCATCCCCCTTGTGAGGGTACTTTGAGGCAGGGCCTTTGGGACGTGATTGGGATTGGCGCCCTTATCAAACATGCTTGAGAAGCTTCCCTTCCCCTTCTGCCGGGCGTGAGTTTACAGTGACAAGATGGTTCTCATCAGATACTGAATCTGCTGGCACCACGGCCTTGGGTTTCCCAGCCTCCATCACTAGGAGATAAAAGTTATTTATTGGTTATAAGCCACCCAGTAATGGTATTTTTATTGGAGCAGCCTGAACAGATTAACTCTCCCAAACCTGATCCATCTGCTAATGACCCTAGTCACTTTGTAAAGTACCTCAATTCCTCGTTTCACTTCTTTCTGCAGATTTTGATCTAAATGATACTCAAATTTTTGCTCTAGCACATTCTTTTAGTCTCAGGATTTGCTTCGTTTCTATGTAACGATAAACCTCTCGTTTATTCAGTGTTTATTTTATACTAACCCCTGGGAAATTGTTTACGTTCACATATTATCTCACTTAATCTTACAACGATCCAAAGAGGAGGTAGTACTATTATCTTCATTTGATCAGTTAAGAAACTGAGGAAGAAAGAGGTTTGGTCATTTACCCAAAGTTATGCAACTACCCATCCGTAAGGGGAAACAATTCACATTCCTTTGTCAAGGTTAATCCATGGCCACCGCGACTCATCCTATTCCTAATTATCAATTATCTTTTATACTACCAGTTTTACAGCCGTCTCTCCTCTTCCATTAGGATTCATCCTGTTCGCTCCTCCCTTCCCCCAAATTAAAAAAGTACCAAGTCTGGTAAACGAATATCTAGATAATTCCATGCGTTTGGTTTTATTATTTAGTTTTTAATGGAAAGATCGGGGTCATTTCGCTCAATTTTCATTTCATTTTAATTTTAAGACCTGGTCCGTGGTGTTTCATATGTCTGCTAGGAATGAAGGAAAGTCCTTCAAAATGGGTGTTTTGCCTATCAAAACATTTTCATAATGATCCTTAGGTCAGGGTTAGACAAGATATTCAGCACTGTGTTGAATAAGAAGCAACAGTGTGACCCTCTGTCCTCGCTAAAAGACATAAAACTTGCTTCTGAGCTTTTCTTTGGCAAAGTTTCCAGGCAGTAAGTCTAGAACAAAAGGCTCCTCCATTTGGTGCTGTAGGACCATGGTGCCTGATTCACTGATGGGAGTCTCTGAGCTGACTGGGTGAGCCCAGAGCCCAAGGTCCGTGCCTCCTAAAACGAGGCAAGGGCACAAGAAAATCCTGGGGACCAAATGCCTGGCACAGCCCAGAAACTTATTTTTATGCTAAACTTAGCCTAAATTGCCAAGACTTCCTCTTACTGCAGAAAACAGTGACGATTTTCCGCTTAAAAAAATCTTATCAGGCCACCAAGGCTACTGAAAAAAAGTGGGGCTTCAGAAGGGAAACCCTTTGTAGGCAGCTGCTGGTGACGCTATTAATTAAAGGAGATTTGTACTTGGCAATGCTTCTTAAACTTTAACGCGAACGTGAATCCCCTGAGCATTTTAGGAAAGATCAGACTCTTGATTCTGGGGTGGGGTCAGAGATTTTGCATTTCTAACAGCTCCCGGGTGGCGCAGGTAGTACGGGTCCACAAACCACAGGGGTGTGCAGACCTGCATGGAGAAAGGAGATTACCTTTCAACCAGGCTAGCCCACGGGTGGTTTATTTGTTTTTCATTTTCTTGAAGGCTCATGCTAAATAATAAAATCGACTTCGCTTTCTTTCCACCTTGCCACTTGTGTTTGGGGCCGCACGACGGAAGGGCAAGCTGGAACTTGTGAACAGCAGACACATTAATAACAGAGAGCTCCAGAGGGAGAACCCACCGCCAGCCTGTTGCCATGACGCCAGGTTCCCGGCGCGGCGCTGGAAGAGTGATTCTCCCTGGACGAGGTACCAAGTGACACCATCTTAATTGCCGATGGAAAAGGCGGCCCCTTTTCCAGCAAACAATTATTTCCCGATCGATACCCCTGTCTTGTTAAATAAGCTTTCCGACCATTTATAACTAAACATCTGATAAGGCTTTCCCCGAGAAGAACCCCTTCTCAGATAGCGCTACTCATCAGCAGCCCTGACCCACGGCGCACACAAAAGCTTCTCCGTGTAGCCAGTCTCGGTTGTTTGAACTGCCTCGTTATTTGTTATTCTTCAGTGCCTTCTGCCTATAGACGGAGAAATAAGGGCACCCAACTTCCCTCTAGCACCCTGTTTTATGCTTGCGGATAAAGCCTCAGCCTTATCCAATCCAATGGCCTGTGTCTTATAAGAGGAAAGGACACCCACGTGCTCACGGAAGAGCGCCACGTGACAGTGGAGGCAGAGATTAGATGCCATCCGATGAATTCCAAAGATTGGCAGCAGCTACCGAAGTGAGGGAAGGACAAGGAAGGATTCTCCCCCAGAACCTTTAGAGCTATTGGCACGGCCAACACCTTGATTTCAGAGTCCTAGCCTCCAGAATGATGAGAGAATAAATTTCTATTGTTCGAGCCCCCCAGTTTATGATACGTCATCACAGCACCCGTAGGAAAGTAATGAGTGAGTGACATCAAAGGAATTAAAAAGTATGCTGGAAAGAATTTGAAACTGGGGAAATTTGACTTATAGTCTAGAGAAAAAGTCTCTGAGAATCGAGCCCTTCCTAGAGTTCCATTTTCTCGCTTTGCTAATGGTTCAAGTCTGGGCTTCCCATGGGAACATCTTCTTCAGACGTCTACAGTTCAAATCTCCATCCACCGCTTGGGAAATCTCACACACAACCATTAGGGATTGGTTTGCCAATTTCAAGCCCAATACCAGGAGCAGAAGCAGATGCTGCAGCCTAATCAGCACCCACAGTTGTATAATATCTAATCCCTATGTGTAACTCATGGTTCTGTTTCTCCTATTGAATAGTAATCAACCCAGAATTTCATACCAGATATGGGGTGTCCTGGTTACCTAGTGCTGTGTAACAAAACATCCCAACATTTTTTTTTAAAGAAGCATTATTATTTCTTAAATGTTTATTTATTTATTTTGAGAAAGAGAGAGAGAGAGAGAGAGAGAGAGAATGAGCATGAGAGGGACAGAGAAAGAATTCCAAGAATTGACATAGGGCTCAATTCCATGAATTGTGAGATCATGACTTGAGCAGAAATCAAGAGTCAGACGCTTAACTGACTGAGCCGCCCAGGTGCCCCAACATCCCAACACTTATTGACTTAAAACAATAATAATCGGAGGGCTTGGGTGGCTCAGTTGGTTAAGTATCTGACTTCGGCTCAGGTCATGATCTCACAGTTCATGAGTTCAAGCCCTGCATCAGGCTCTCTGCTGTCAATGCAAAACCTGCTTCAGATCCTCTGTCTCCCTCATTCTATTCCTCTTCCAACCTCTCTCTCTCTCTCTCTCAAAAAGAAATAAACATTTAAAAAATTAAAAAAACAATAATAATCATTTTATTAAATCTCATAATTACTGTGGATTGGGCATTTGGTAAGTACTTACCGTGGCAGTTCTGTCTTGGTCCTTGCTTTTAGACTTCTGCTACTGGTCTACTGAACACCCTTCCGGTTCCTCCCTCCAATGCCAATGGCAAATACCACTTGTTTTAGGATTTTGTTATGGCAGCATTCAACTTCCAGGTAGCACATCTTCTTCTGGTATCTATTATTGGCTTCCAAATCACTGCAGAACAGCAATATTCATTTCATTATCCTTTATAGTTTCTGTGCATGAGGGATTTGGGAAGGACTCAAGTCCCAGGCTCTGGCTCAGAGTTTTCATGTGGTTGCAGTCAGATGATGGCTGAAACTGGGAGAGCAGGGCAATGGAGCGGCTGGGGGCTGGCCTGTCATCTCTCTCTATCTGGAGTCCCAAAGCCTTTCCCTATGGTCTCTCTGCATGGACCATGTGAGAGCGTTGTAGCCTTTTGGCAGCGACCCATTCATATGCTGGGTGAAGGCTTTGACAACAAGGGGCCCAGTGAATAAGACAACACATTTAATGACTTCACTTGTTTTTGTTCCAAGAATATAAGGTCTTCTCTTCCTTCTCCAAAGATATTAATAATATTTTCTTTTCCTTTTTAGTTTTCATCTCCTTCCATAGTTTGTTTCCTCCAAAATTTTTGTTTGCTCTTTTTCATAAGCGTCATTATTTTTTTTTAATTTTATTTGAGAGAGAGAGAGAATGGATGCAAGCAGGAGAGAGGGGCAGAGGGGAGAGAGAGAGAGAGAGAGAGAGAGAGAGAGAGAGAGAGAGAATCTCAAGCAGGATCCATGCTCAGCACAGAGCCTGACATGGGACTCAATCCCACAATCCCGGTATCATGACCTGAGCTGAAATCAAGAGTCAGATGCTCAACTGCCTGAGCCATCCAGGTGCCCCTATTTTTTTTTTATCATAAGTGTCATTATTTTAATTTGTATCCATTTCATTAATGATGAGTTGCTTGGGGCGCCTGGGTGGCTTATTTGGTTAAGCGTCCGACTTCGGCTCAGGTCATGATCTCATGTCGAACCGCACATCGGGCTCTTTGCTGACAGCTCAGAGCCTGGAGCCTGCTTTGGATTCTGCGTCTCCCTTCTCTCTCTGCCCCTCGCCTACTCACGTCCTGTCTCTTAAAAATAAACAAACATTGAGCAAAAAAATTAAAAGCTGCTTATTGGTCGCATGCGTTTTTACATTTTTGAATCGCCTTTTCATTTAATTTCTTTCTTTTTTTCTTTCTGTCTGTGTCTGTCTTTCTTTCTATTTTTCTTTTTTTGTGAGATAGGGGGAGAGAACACAAGCATGGGGGGGCAGTGAGAGAGGCAGAGAGAGAATCCCAAGCAGGGTCCAAACCCAGCGCAGAGCCCGACTCAGAGCTCTGTCTCCCAGCCATGATACCATGACCTGAGCTGAAACCAAGAGGGAGATGCTTAACCAACAGAGCCGCCCAAGTGCCCCAACCTTTTCATTTCTTTGCCCATTTCCTTATTGTCCTTGTCTTTTTTAAAGATTTTAAAGAATTTTATATGCTAATGACACTGTTTGCCATTTAGACCGTACATATTATTCTCCCATTAGTTGTCATATTTTCCAAGCTAAAGATGAGGAGAAATGCTATGAAAAAGGATGTTTACCTGATTTATAAGTGTCCATATATTTAAAGACTTACGACAATCCATAAAAATAAATTACAGTTATAATTCAACAATTCACCTTCAAAGAAAATAATAAAAATTCCTGAAATAACTGGTCCTTACAATCTGTAGCTATCAGATAATGGTTTTCCTTTCTGCCTACACATCAGAAGCAACGGGGGACCTTTCAAAAGTACTACCTTCTGAGTCCTAGCCGCACCAAAGATTGGTCTCGAGAGGCTAACGTGCAGCCGGCAGCAAAAACCTTTGCTGTATGTAGTCAGCACTCTTGATCAAGGCTGACTTCCTGTGGGTCAAGATTCCTTCCAGAGAACTTGGGGCTGAGCAAGGCTCTCAGGTCTTCTCCTCCCTGGGTTCTTCTGAGCAGCCTTTTACTGATAGGTTACAAAAAAGTCCACTTGCTCGTATACATCTCCTCGTCCCCTTTTGTCACTAGCTGCCCGAAATTCTCAATATCATGGTCAGTCCTTAAGGGTTCTTCTCGGAAGGTGTCCTGTGGGTTGAGAGGTTAACACACCGGTTACCTAGTTCCTTGCTACTCGGAGTGGTGTTCTGGCCCACCAGGCCTCCCGCTCCAAGCCCAGACCTAATGAATCAGAGCCTGCATTTCAATCAAACTTCCAGATGATTCATATGCACGTTAAAGTTTGAGAAAGACAAACGCACAGGGAATTGTCCACCAGGATGTAAACTATAGATAGAGCAGGGACCTTTGTCTGTCTTACCCACTGCTGTGCTATCAGACCTACGATTCTATGTGTTGAATGAATGGATTTGCTTATTAAAGGAAGTTAAACATGTGCTGTAATATGAGTCATGTAATATGTGTCAACAAAACTTTCTTGGGATGCCATCGTGATAGGCAGAATCATACCGTGGGTTTATTTTGCTCAATGTAGCATGATATTTATATCTGTTGTGTTAGCGTGACTTGAGTTCGACCACTTGGATGGTGACATCACTACTATTTGTATATTTTTTAATACTTCCTAAAGGACTTTCATATGTCTTTATTTATTCTCTACGGTGTGCAAAGACTCAACTCCGTGAACCGGGAGAAGATGGGTATCCTCACTTAATACAAGGGCAAACACAAAATTGAAAGATTTGTGCAAGACTGATAGTGAGTTACTGCCGAAGTAGAACCTGTACTTGGAACTCCCAAGTTTCCAGACTACTGGTTACCACCTATCATGGAATGTATCTAGAACTCAGCATTGTATAACGCTAATGATGTTCAAACTTCTGCACCACGAACATGAACGAATTATAATATAGGTAATAGAACTTTTTCATTTAAAGGCATTTCCCTTAGTTTAATATACTAATATGTTTGGGTTTGAGTAACGAATTAAATCCTACAATAAAACCCCAAAATGAAGATTGACAATATAGACCTGGAAGGATTTCATGAAGTAAAGTTGAAATAAAATTGTATTGGGTATTCATCAGAAGACTAACATGAAATTGCTTTGCCGTTTATAGCTCTATATCCTTATGAACTGGAAAGAGAACACATTCTATTTTGCGGAACTGTCACTTTATTTTTCGCCTCAGAAAATAAACCTTCATTCCTTTTTGATGACACCCAGAATAATCTCTGATCATATAATTTACTTCTCGGTTCACCAGAGGATATTTGTAGCGAAGTGAACTTCAGAGATGGATGTTTAGGATACTGTTATGACGTTAGAGGCAAAGTAGATAAGAGGCATTTGGAAGGAATTCATGACAATGTGATAATCTTTTATAAATGATTCCTTCCTCAGCTATTGTTATGTAGGAATGCCGTTAGATGCATTCATTTATCTTCTACAGAGTCTATTGTTTAAACCCAAGAGTGAGAATTGTTTTTTAGTTGTCTTCGTGTCTCTCAGAATTTTGTACATGACACTGCCTTGTATTTGATAGGAGATCCCAAATATTTGTTTAATTGAATTACTCAACTGTACTGTGAGACTCCATTTTATATTCTTTAGATGTAGATCCCCCAAAATCTAAGGTAATAATAATAAACACTAAACTCAATCTAGGTACTTAAGACTATTCTCTAATAGATTAAAAAGAGGGTGTTCTCAAACTGTAAATTTAACTTCTACAAAGTCTGCCCTTAGAGTATATGGCATTCCAGCACCGTTTTCTCCCTAGAGCTTTCCTCATCCCTCTACCCTTGGTCAAAGTAGAATGACAATTTTAGACATGGTGATTGGGTCATGCACCACAGATCTGGATATGTTTTTTTCTAGAAATGAGTGACAAATGTAAGCAGTTTTCCCCGAAGAGACCTGGAAAGAAAAAACAATGAAACAATGCCCTCCGTATACTGAGAACTTGTAAGTATTGGGTGCTATACTGAAATCTCTTTTTTTAATTAAAAAATTTTTTTAAAAACTTTTTTTAAATGTTTATTTTTGAGAGAGAGAGAGAGAGAGAGAGGGAGAGAGAGTGTGAGCAGGCAAGGGTAGAGAGAGAGGAGACACAGAATCCGAAGGAGGCTCCAGGCTCCGAGCTATGTGAGCACAGAGCCCCATGCAGGGCTTGAACTCACAAACTGCAAGATCATGACCTGAGCCAAAGTCCGATGCTTAAACAACTGAGCCACCTAGGCACCCCTAATTTTTTTTAATTTTAATTTGAGAGAGAGAAAGCGCATTTATACACATGGGGGCAGAGAGAGAGAGAGGGAGAGAGAGAGAATCTTAAGCAGACTCCATGCTCAGCACAGAGCCTGATGCAGGGCTGGATCCCATGACCCTGGGATCATGACCTGACCCAAAATCAAGAGTTGGATGATCAACTGACTGAGGTGCCCCATACTGAATTCTTTATAAAAAACAAACTCCATTATTACCACCTTCTATTTACAGATAAGGACAGATGAGGAAACTGAGACAAAGAACTATTAAGTAACTCTTCCAAGCTACTGAGTGGCAAGGCTGGGATTTGAACTCAGGCTGTCTGGCTCCAGACTCATTGCTCTCTATGGTACATGCCTCTCCAAAATGATTGTTAAAGTTTCCTTTTCTTGTACAGTGAATGAAGACCTTTCCCACACCCACTGAGGACTGATTTGTCCTGCGTCCCATTCTTCCTTCACTGGATAAGTTTATTCATATAAGCTATCATTAAAAACCCACACCCTAAAATGAGCACGGGAGGCAAACAGTGTAAGAGATTCCAGGAGCAATTAGCTTTCCCCAAATAGCACATTTTATTTAGCAAGGACTCTGGAAAGCCAAAGAAGTCACGCTAAATCACTATGATATTAGTGGGCCAAGATGTTTCTGAACAAACGGGCTGCTCCATGGGTACCCAAGCAAAATGGTTTCTGTCTTCTGGCCTCAGTGTCCCTGTCTATTCAATAGGGAGTTTAGACTATGTGATGACTCATGTTCCTTTCCTGCCTATACCACCTACCTTGGCTTAGCACTGTTTCTG
The DNA here is from genome assembly GCA_030068075.1 of Paguma larvata. Taxonomy (NCBI): domain Eukaryota; kingdom Metazoa; phylum Chordata; class Mammalia; order Carnivora; family Viverridae; genus Paguma; species Paguma larvata. Next base: position 93,548,657 of record CM057826.1, on the reverse strand, counting down.
GGGGACGTGGGGAGGGGACGTGACTCCCCAGGCCTCCATGATATTCATCTACAATTCTGGGCAGCTCTTAAAGCAAGTGTGGAGGACGACAAGGCCAGTAAAGTAAAACACATATATGTAGTGACAAAGCAAGACACAACTGGTAGAAAATAATGCAAAGAAATTTCATGAAACCCAAGTAAACAGATAAATGATATAGGCGTTGGTTGGTCCTCCTTGGTATGACCAATGAAACCGGTATTAACACGAAGGACTGAGCCCATCATAGCTCTTGGCCAATGATCCTGTAGAGTACTGGCTTCTACTCCTGACTAGAGATCACCCTTTTCTGTCCAATAAATACCTACAGAGCACCTACTATGTGCTCGACACTGTTCTAGACATCGGAATTATGTCTTAGTTTATTTGGGCTGCTATAAGAAAAATGAAGCCCAATAGCTTATAAGCCACAAAAATTTATTTCTCATGTTCCAGAGGCTAGAAAGTTTAGGATCAAGCCCTGGCTGATTCCATATCTGGTGAGGTCTGCTTCCTGGTTCATTGATGACCTTCTTTTCATTATAACCTCACATGGTGGAGGAGGTGAGCCAGCTCCCAGGGGTCTCTGTCATGAGGGCGCTAATGCCAAACACGAGGGCTCTGCCCTCATGACCCAATTACCTCCTGAAGGCCCCCATCTCTCACTACCATCATCTTGAAGGTTAAGATTTCAACATAGGAATGTAGGGAGACACAAACATTTAGTCCATAGCTGAACAGAAGTGTCCACAGATCCTTGTCCTCACGGAGTTCATATTCTTTGTATTTTTTTCATATTCATTTTAAATGGAGCGACTCTTCTTTTTGTTCAGATGCTTCTTTTTATTTTTAGTCCTCTGAGAGGGTGGCAAGTTGCATAAAATGGAGCAAAAGGTATTACACCAGAAATGGCCCAGTTCCCTGAACACTGATGGCACAGGACACACCTGGTGAGGGGAGCCCCCGAGGCATCTCATGGGCCAGCTTCAGCGTTGGTACTGCGTCAGCCTCAGCTTCGGAGCTTTTCTTTTCTTCTTGGGACAAAATGGCCGACAAGTGTGGATGTGTAAAACTGTCCTCAGATATTTTAAGTCCAGGTCGAAGAGCAAAATGCCAACTCACCTCAGCAGGTAGAGGCCAAGATTCCTCTTGATGCTCCTCCTGAACTAATCGCCTATCAGCTGCCTCCTCACTCCCATTCTTGCCCTGTCCTGCCCTACTCAACATGTCCGTTCTCTGTCTGCTGTTAGAGCTCAGGGTAATAGAACATGCAGACAATAAACAGGCCTCCAGACTCCCCGGCCCCAGAAGTCGGCGGCGCAGTGGGCAGGAAACACTCAGTGGCAATTGCTATTCCAAAACACTGGCCGAGTTGAGCAAGTTGTGGATCCTTCTCCTGCTACAGGGGTGCTCTTGTTTGTCAAAGACTACAATCTCGTCCTTGGAACCTGTGATCTCTCTGCCCACACACTGTCTGCTCACTCACTCCCGACCAGCAAAGCTGCGGCCTGACTTGTTAAGCATCACCGAGCTTGGAGGAAAACTGCTGGGGACACTGATTATTTCACAGTACGTACAATAAATAAGAGATAAGCTAATGTTTAGGTCATTGTTGTCCTCCATTTTCCTCACCGTATTGTCTTCCAGCCATCTCCAGCAGCCACGGTCCCTTAGGAGTGAGACCCTGTGGGTTTCATCACCATCCCCTCTGCTTTCCTAGCCAAGTTCTGGGAAGGAGCTTCTCCAGAGTCCTTGCAAAGCGTGGGGCTTACCCAGTCCTAAGACCTAGAAATTATGCACCCAGCAACTCTTCCAGTTGACTGCCCCGCACCCCAGGGCAGGGGACCAGGGTATTTGGAATGGAGGGTTGGGCATGGGAAAGTTCTCTTGCTTTTAAATTAAAGAGTGATGCAGCCAGTCCACGCGCTACAGGATATGACTCAGTGGAGGAAAGTGTCATGCTTCCCTCTCATGCAGCTCTCCTCGGAGCTGTCTGCCATCACCCAGAGCAGTAAGCAGCACTAGGTCCCCAAATTCCTCCTTTTCCTCTGCTTAAATCCATCATCTCACATCTCAGTCCTTACCACCCCCTTCCTTGTGACACCAGTGGGGAGTGGGTCTTAAGTGGACCACCTTTGAATTTGTTATGGGAATGGTTTTCAGCCAAACAGCCAAAGGGCCCTGTACTTCCTGATTTGGATTACTGTCAGGAATTAGGATTCCACGATGTAGACCACAACACAGCTGTGGGTCGGAAATGACAAACACGTCCCTGAAGAGGCTGTTACGCATTAGGCAGTCTGAAAGAATCTGTTTGAGCTGGAAGGCCAGCCTGGATGTTTACTTTGAGAAAAAGAAACATCTGATACATTCAGGGAGTAATAAGGCAAGTTTGTTTCTCCAGCATGGCCCATCTGGTAGTGGGAGCCATTTAAGCCAGTTTCTGAGGTTCCTCTACTGACTGTTTTGATTCGGCAATTCTGCGCTAGGACCCAGGAGTATGCATTTCTCACAAACTGCCCACCTCCTCCCCCCCTCTCCAGGTGGTTGTTATCATTATGGAAGTGGAGAAAGTATTGATTTAAACCAGTGATTCTTAAACTGTAGCCCCTCCTCAGAACGACCAGAAGGGCTTGTGAAAATGCCTCTTCCCCACTAGAGTTCCTGATCTGTAGATCTGGCTGGGGGCCTGAGTATTTGCATTTCTAAGAGGTTCTCAGGTGATGCTCACGTTGCTGTGCCGGGGATCACACCTTTAAGAAGTCCTGATTTCAACACCACAGTTTACCAGTGTGAATCCTTTGCATCGGAAACCTTTTTACTACTCTGGTAGGTGTGAGGGGTGGGCTGGATGTTTGTGGCCCAGACAGCTCAGGAGTTGTACTACATTCTGGAAACGTGCTCAGCAGCAACGTCTGGGGTTCATGGCTCTCTCACTGCTGCTGCCTCCCATAAGGAGTCTGAACCTAGCAAGACCTGGCTGGAGCCTCCCGGAGCCGGGGCAGAAGCAGGAGTCTAGCTATTGTCTGAACATTTTCTGCCAGTGTATTTTCTTGATTCCACTGACCTCTGGACGGGTGACTCTTTGCCTGACTGTTGCCAACATCATCATTTTTGTGTTGCCTGCTCCTGTCTGGTGTTCTTAACAGCATCTCATTTTCAATATAAGAAAAGGCGGTTTTGGAGTGTCTGGGTGGCTCAGTCGGTTATGTCTCTGGCTCTTGATTTCGGCTCAGGTCACGATCGCACATTTGGTGAGATACAGCCTCACATCAGACTCTGCGCTGATACCACGGAGCCTGCTTGAGATATTCTTTCTCTCCCCGCCCCCCACTCGGTTTTCCCTCTCTCTTTCCAGACAAATAAACATTTTTTTTAAAAAAGAGAGAGAAAAAAAGGAAAAGATGGTTTAATATGAGTTAACTTTTAATAAGAAAGTCCTGACTTGCCAAAACCACCGTGGCATAATCCCCCTTGAAGGCATAGCAGCAAAACATTTTATTTGTTTACTATTTATTTATTAAAAAAATTTTTTTAATGTTTATTCATTTTTGAGAGACAGAGAGAGACAGAGCATGAGTAGGGGAGGGGCAGAGAGAGAGGGAGACACAGAATCCAAAGCAGGCTCCAGGCTCTGAGCTGTCAGCACAGAGTAGATGGAGGGCTTGAACTTTTTTTTTTAGCAGTGCTTCTAGATGATTTGTATGAACTGAGGCAAAGGATGGATTGAAGTGGATTCGCGGGTTCTGCTGTAATCCCAAGTGAGGGTGTTACGAACCTGATTAAAACCATGAGAATGAGAATGGAAAGAAAGGGGTTAGAGAGAATTTGGTACCTTACATGGCAAAAGAAACTTTGCAGATGTGGTTAAGGTTAAGGACTTTGAATGGGAGAGTATGGTTGTCTAGGTGAGCCCAGGGCAATCAGTGAGTCCTTAAAACCAGAGATGCTTTCCTGGTTGTGGAGAGAGGGAGATGTGAATATTGAAGAATACAATCTCGCAACGTTGCTGGCTTTGAAGACGGAGGAAGGGGGCCACAAAACCAAGGTGGGGAGGGCTTCTAGAAGCTGGAAAAAGCATGGAAATAGATTGTTCCCTTGAATCTCCAGAAAGCAATGCAGCCCCGTTGACACCTTCAGTCTGGTGAGACCGCATGTTGGACTTCTAACCTACAGAACTGTAAGATCCTATAGTTTTTAAAATGAAGTGTAATTGACATCCCACATGATATTAGTTTCAAGTATACAGCATGATGATACGATTTGTGTGTATATTGTGAAATGATCACCGCGGTAAGTCTAGTTAACATCTGTCACCTTACATAGTTATAGGACTCTGTGATAAGAACTTGTAAGATTTACTCTCTTAGCAACCTTCAAATATGAAATACGCCATGTTGTATATGACATCCCTGTGACTTCCTTTTTTTATAACTTCAAGTTTGTATCCTTTGGCCCCTTTACCCATCTCTCCACCCCCAACCCCCACCTCTGGCAACCACCCATCTGTTCTCTGTATCTCTGAGTTGGGGTTATTGCTGCTGTTTTTGGGTGCCACATGTAAGTGAGAACATACCATTTGTGTTGTGTTAGACCGTTAAGTTTGTGGTCATTTGTTAAGGCACCAAGAGAAAACTAATATATGGGGTAAATGACTGTGTACATTATAGGATATTTCTATATCCCTCTCCTCCCGCCTCTGTATAAATCAGGTTCAGAGGCAACTCCAGATACTTATTATATTTATTTTTTTAAAAGATTTTTTATTTTTAAGTAGTCTCTACACCCAACGTGGGACTTGAACTCACAACCCTGAGATCAAGGATTGCATGCTTTACCAACTGAGCCACTCAGGTGGACCTTAGTCCTTTTTAAATATTATCCATTAGTCAGGTTCAGCTAGAGACTTACTTCTTCCAGATTATTCCAATCTCTCCTTTTCAAAGTATTGTCTGCACTATAGGGCAGAATAGTTTGTTAGAAAATTTTTTAAGTTGGCGGGGCGTGGGCGGCTCAGTCAGTTAAGCATCTGACTCTTGATTTCTGATTTCTGCTCAGGTCACGATCTCATGGTTCGTGGGTTCGAGTCCCGCATCAGGGTCCGTGCTGACAGCGTGGAGCCTGCTTGAGATTCCCTCTCTCTCTCTCTCTCTCTCTCTCTCTCTCTCTGTCCCTCTCTCTGTCCCTCCCTCTCTATCTCTCTCAAAATAAATAAACTTAAAAAAAAGAAAAATTTTAAAGTTAAAAAATTTAAAGGCAAAGCGTTGTCAATAGAAAAATAGTCACTGAACTCTAAATGATAATGCAATTCAGCGAGGAAACAATCCAACTGTTTAGGAGCTTTTGCCAAGAATGTACTCACGGCATTAAAGAAAGGCATATCTGTGCATGTTTTACAGCTTAGTGGCAAGTTAAGCCTTAATTGAAATAAATGAGCTATCTTCAGTTGCAAATGAGTTGTACATACCTTACAGATGAATAACAATATAATACTTTCTCACCAGCTTGGGAAAGAGATCAGCCTGTCTTCTTGAACAGAATGGACAGGTTTATGGTTAATTAGGGAAAAGCACTTGACCCTGGGGGGTTAAACTCTAGGTGTGCTGCATTCACAACTCTTAGCCACTCCTTTGTTGACAACTTCGTTGGATTTAGTTTCATTTCTTGGAAGAGGAAAATTCAACCTTTAATAAATTGCTACACTTGACCTCAACTCAGTATTAGGCACAGGAGAAAACAATCCCAAACCTGATGTTTTGCCACAAAATATGTGTACATTTACCATTGGCCAAATGATCAGGAGGGTTCCTGAGCCTTCTAATGGAGGAAAGCAGGCTGAACCATGGAGCAAGCATGAGGTGAGACCAGGATGAGATTATCTGATGTTTTTATAATATTGTTGATGCTCTGATACACTTATCTGCTTATCCCTGTTCCAGTTTATTCGTAAGAGAACATTTGTGATCATGATCCTTTGGATTCTGATGATTTGGGTAATTACCGGTTCCATTTGCATGTTCTTTTTAATTATGCGACTGAGCTCCAAAGACAGAGCAACATTTGCAACTGGGTCTGGAATTGAGCAGAAGAGGTTTATCTCCATATGAAACACTTGGATAGGCGGGGAGAGAATGCAGAGTGGGATACTAAGTAACAATGGGTTCCCTGATGGAATGTCAGTGGTTGTGATTTGGTGACGACATCCATACCTTATCAACAGCCATGGCTCTCTCATTCCACTGACTTTTTCGCTTAGTCTAGTGGGAATCTCAACAGTTTAACCCAGATGGAATCCCCAGAAAGAAAATGTTCATCTTCCCGCTTCCTCCAAATTGGTAGTAAGGCTACTTATTTAAGCCTATCTGAATTAGTCCTCTAGGCATTTTTGCAGCTTGTTGGCTAGCCATCATCTTGGGCATACTCGTTCATATGATGAAAAATACATTTTATTCATTAAATGACAACACATCCAGATAGTTCCTGATGAAAGCCTAATACCAGGCTTTAGCAAGAGCTCTTGCTTGTTTTGATAAGTTTGTAGCTAAAACAGTCCAGGAGCCTGAGCATGAAGTTAGTATTTTATTTAAGTAGAAGACAGGACTTAGCTCTGCCACCAGAGACCTTCAGCTTGGTTTGGTTGTAGTGCCAGAGCCTCGCCCCAAAGCATGTCTGAACAGGTCAATGGGTCACCTTCTCTGTCTGGTCCTGTGTTTTGGTTTGTCCGTGTCTCCTCAACAGTCACTGACTCCTTCCTCTGCCTTCCCACAACCCTTTGTCTATTCTTTTCCTGTGTCTTTTATTTTGCCTCTGGGTTAATTTTCATCGTTTATATGGGTGCCTTTACCTCAACTGAGATTCAGTCCTTGACTGTAGAGAGTTTATTAACTCATATTTAAATCTCCCTCAGGACATAGCAAAGTTCTGTGCACAGAGTAGGTAGATAACAAACATTTGCTGAGTATTTTTTGAGTGAATAATGCTAACTGAATTAAGTGTTAACGTTCAGATTCCTATTGGCTCTGCCACTATAGGTTCTCCATTTTTTTCATTTCATTCTTTAAAGTTTTATTAATATAAACTAATTTTAAAACTTGGGAACTTTACCCAAGTAAAAAAAATGGGGTGGGGCGGGAAATTCCCTATTATCTCTCAACCGTATACACGACCCTTATATATTATGGTGTTTATCCAGGTTATTTTCTTTGCATGCCTACACATATATAGAAATAGAAATGAAATAGTGTTTTGTAATTTGATTTTTCACCCTAAAAATATGTAATCTATATGCATTTAAATATAATCAATATATCCACATATTACCATCTTTTTGAAGTCAGCTAAGATCTTGTTTCTTGGTCTAAGCCATCTTGTTAGCTTGAGGCCACTTATCAAAGAGACTCACAATGTCCTGTGTGGTTACAGCACCCTTTAAATCCATCATGACCTAGATGGATTTACCTGGTGGCCGATTGCATGAGGTCTTTTTTGTATCCTTAACCAAATTGTGTGGAATACAATAAAGAAAACTGTACTTATTCATTAAATCGACTTGATTCTTTTTTAATTTTTTTATTTATTAAAAATTTTTTTTAAATGTTTATTTATTTTTGAGAGAAAGAGACAGAGTGTGAGCAGGAGACGGGCTCGGAGAGGGAGACATAGAATCTGAAACGGGCTCCAGGCTCTGAGCCGTCAGCACAGAGCCCGACGCAGGGCTCGAACCCCCAGACCGTGAGATCATGACCAGAGCCGAAGTGGGAGGCTTAACCGACTGAGCCACCCAGGTGCCCCATTTCCTTCTTTTAAAAAAAAATGTTATTTTTTATTTTTTTAATGTTTATTTATTTGAGAGAAAGAGAGAACCAGCGGCAGAGGGGCAGAGAGAGAGGGAGACAGAGAATTTGAAGTGGGGTCTACATTGTCAGTACAGAGCCTGATGCGTGACTAGAACCCAAAAACCATGAGGTCATGACCTGAGCCAAAGTTGGACCTTTAACCGACTGAGCCACCCAGGCGTCCCTACTTTATTCCTTTGATAAGGAAAATGCATCTGAGAATATATTATACTTGAAAATGACCGTTCATGTCCTATGACACTTCATAGATCTGAGTGGGATTCACTGTCTATAAAAATCTCTTGGGAACTTCAGGAAATTGTGAAGAAACACTGATGAAATTGAAATCAATCACAAAGAATCAGATAAAAAAATGAAGGTGAGAATTCCTTCAAATACTCAAAAATGTTAATGGTTTCACACTAGTTTCTTTCCTTTTTTTTCTCCCTCTTTGAAAATGATCATCAGTTAATCTGTATAGTATTTTAGGTAGATAACCTTAACCCCCACTCGAAATACTTTAGTCATTAGGTGATTAAATCAGATTCTGCTGGGGGTGCCTGGCTGGCTTAGTCAGAAAAGCATGTGACTCTTGATCTCAGGGTCGTGAGTTTGAGCCCCATGTTTGGTGTACAGGTTACTTAAATAAATAAAACTTCAAAAAAAAAAAACCCAAACAACCTCAACTCTGCTGGTTTTCCTGACTCCAGGTAGGCAGGCAGGCCAGGGTGAGGTTGGTGATAGTTACCAGCTAGTCCTTCCCTGCACTGGGTCACCCCCTCCCTGTTACAGAAAGTCTGCTCTCTGGAGACAGTTTAGGGTGAGCAAATGGAGACTACGGCAATAACCAGTTGAGGAAGACGCATCACGGTCTCTTGCTGTCCACTAACCTCGTCAGAGTATCGCCCATGTCATAGTAAACCACGGCCTGCCCCAAGCCTCTCATGATACCCAATTAATCACCAAGAATCCAAAAGACCATGTCACACTAAACCAAATAAAAGAAATAACCAAAGGCAAAGGTAATGGAGAATATTTGGGAAATGGCACAAAGTGATTAATAAACCTGTAGAGATCATTGACTCATACCTTACGAATTAAATTCTATAGGTGTGTAATATGTATTCAAGAAAAGTTATCAGGTCTCTGAATACCATGTGTTTCTGACGTTTTCTAGACCTCAAGATCAGAGCTGAGTACTCAGTCAATCCAGTGCTATACACTGCCACTGTAATTAAGACTAAGTGAAGCGAAAAGGCTTCTAACAGATGTGTCATAGAAAATGTTATGATTCATCTACTTACGGTGCAATTAGAATCTGGAAATATGTCGCCGATTTCTTTGCCATTAGAGAGGACAAAATACATTGTCTGTTATTTATGACTCATGTCTAAAATTTTTCTTGGTAAATGAATTGATTCTTTATTTAACTATTAATCTGATACCTGGTGTTTTACATTTGTAAAAAAAGGAAGGTGTTGATATTCTACAGTTTGTTGCCAAAGGAAGCCCATAAAATGGAATGTTGTCATTTCATTATTTCTCGCTAAAGACCTATCCCAGTTCCTATACTAAGTGTGCCGCAGATTAACTTTCAAGCAGTATGGAGTAATTGAGTTTATTTATGTATTTTTCAAAAACTTATTGGAACCTAGAAACATTCTGTGAGTAGCCGGAATCATTATTTTATCCGAAGATTCTCTATGTTGGAGGGACGTTGATAGTACATCAGCTCTGGATTGGAACCACACACATTCTGTTTGAATGACCTTAGGGAGGTTACGTCACCTCTCCAGCCCAAGTTTCCTCCAGTGTAAACTGGGGATAATAATAGTATTGGCCTTGAAGGACCTTTAACTTTCTATTTTGAAATAATTGTAGATTTGCAAGAATAATATAGTGAGGTTCCATGTGTCCATGTGTCCATTACCTCACCACCAGGGGCATCTTATTTAAATATAGTACATGATCAAAACCAAGAAATTAATTGGCATAATACAAGTAATTAGACCATAGTTCTGACTCAAATTTCACCAGTTTTTGCATACGCTCATTTTTTTTAATTTTGTTTTTGTTTTCTTTTTAAAGTAAGCTCTAGGCCCAACATGGGTCTCAAACTCACAACTGCAAGGTTATGAGTCGCATGCTCTAATGACTAAGCAAGCTAGGTGCACTTAGGCCCTCCTTTTTTTTTTTTTTTTTTTTTTTTAGAGTTTTGTGTACAATTATGTAGCACTTTATCACATATGAGCATCACTGGAATCAAGATACAAATATGTGGATTAAATACAGTTAAGCTTTTAAAGTGGGTGGCACTTGAGGTAGCATATAGAAGGAACTTAGTAAATTGCCTACCAAGATTATTAGTTGAAATCGGGTGATCTTGTTTATTCAGTGCTTCTTAATTTCATGAGGTGCTTGGTTGGATGACAGAAATAGCGTTTTAGAAGCCAGAAGCAAAGCACTTGTATTTTACCCATGTTTCAAAATTGTTTCTATATTTTATGGTGCGTTCACATCCCCAAGTCTTGCAAGACATAGCGGGTGGCTGTTCCTCCCACAGTTAGCTAGTTCCTAGAGACAGCAAATAACTTGTTTGTGGAATTGCCTTTGCTATGCAGACCACACCTTCATATGTCTCCTTTCATGAGTCTCCTGAAATTGTTCCCCCCAACCTCCCCACCAGCTCCTTGGCTATCAATCTCCACTTCTCCTTGTATCTGGAGTTGAGTCCAATCTCTTTCTTCTGTTGCAGTAGCTTTGGCATCTACACCTAGAGCAACAGTCCTGACTAAATTCTGCCTTACAAGTGTCAGAGGAACCTTTTTCTTTTAAGAACTCCAAGCCCAGTCTACACTAGAGAGCACCAATGTGCGTTCCCCAGCATTAAGGGAGTCTTGGAGGGGGCTTCCTGATTGCCTGGGGTGGATGGTGGGAGGGGGGGCAAATTAAAGCGTATACCTACCATTTCTCCCAGTATTTCATCATTGCTTATGTGAAGAACAAAGAGAAATCACATTTTTAGATGCAGTAAAATTGGTACATGGAAAAACTTCATCGAAGAGTTGAAATAAGATGATCACAATATCCCAGTTACCGTTCCACTTATGCAAAAACATTAACTTAAATGAGGATTCTAAGATGCAGATATACTTTTCTGATCAATGACCTTGCTCCCAGAGCCCTATGAGTTTCTGATGGCAGCACTTATCACACTGCATCCCATTAATCTCTTGTCTGAAGCTCCTCCGGGCCAGGGATGGGACAGGTGGGGGTAGGGAGGTGCCCACAGGATCTGATGATCAGAACCTCCAGGCAATATTTTTGTCTCCTGTGATACACTGCACCTAACAGACGTTAATTCTCGGCCAGGGGAATCTTTGGGAAATACTGATGCTTTACTGCCACCTTCTGGTCAAAGTGTGTTTTGTAGTATACCTTCATATTTTTTGGGTCCCCATGAAAAGGATTTGAGAGAAGTTAAATTCCTGTCGGATCAGCAATCCTATGTTGCCAGGGGCAACCAACATGGCTAGAATAGTATATAATTCTTGGAAAACTTTCCAAGGATGTGCATGCATATATATGTCTATTTATATCACACAAGCACAAATGAATGCTCTTTTCAATCTATAAGGGTATAAAACCCAGAAAATGGTATCATGTATTTCTAAAGGGTTTTAAAAAATAATTGATAAAATTCTTTCACATTTGGCCACTCTATTAATTTGAGAGGCAAGTAGGCATGATTAATAAAATGATTTTACAACAATCGCTTAAGAAGATGGGGGATTATTAACGAGCCCTTAAACTTCCTTACAGATATTTTGTCCTATTAATCTTTTTAACTTTTCTAGGACAGTTCCATATGTGCTTTTTTGTGATTAAGCCTATTTTTGCACTTAAAATATAATTTTGTTTTCAAAAGTGACACATGCATTTTATGAAAAGATCTGTTATGTAGAAAACACTAATGATCAACATATATACATATTAGTGCCTTGCGGATCCTATTCAGCTTATGGTTCAAGATAATGGTGGTGGTGGTGGTGGTGACATGATGATGCTAACGTGGAGAACGGATGGCCTGTGGCTAAGAGCACCGCCCCTCAAAGCAGATTGTCTGAATTGGAATGTCAGCTCTGACTCTCACTGTGTTATTTTAACAAGGGTACCTGATCTGTGGGCTGTGATTTCTTCGTCTGTAAGATGGAGGCGATCATGAGAATAATAGTGCCCTTCCCCCAGGATAATGATGAGATATGGGTTATACGGGTTAAGAATGGGCATGGTGCTGAAAGTACTACCTTCCACATGATAGTACATAAAAAAATATTTTTGGAAAGTAATTAGACAATGTTTGGTACATAGCAAGCACTGTGTAAACATTTATTAAAGAAAGCAATAATCATAATAATTAATGTTACCATGTGCCAAGTGCTGAATTTAGCACCTTACATGCATTACTGCTTTTCATCTACCCACCAGCCTATGTGAAGGGTATTATTTAATCTCCATTTTGGGCATTAGGAAACTAAAGCATAGCATCCTTAAATAACTTGCCCAAAGTCACACAGTGAGCATATAACACGGCTAAAATTTAGTTAGCCTCTCTTTATTTAATTTTTTTCAATGTTTATTTATTTTTGAGAGGAGCATGACCCCTCGTTAGAGTGACCAATGTTTATTTATTTTAGGGAAGAGCAGAGAGAGAGGCAGAGGATCTGAAGCAGTCTCCACCCTGTCATAGAGTCCAAAGTGGGGCTCAAACTCACATACTGTGAGATCATGACCTGAGCCGAAGTCAGATGCTTAACAGACTGAGCCGCCCAGGCGCCCCTAACCTGTCTCTATCTAAAAGTTACTTTACTCACCCACACATATCCTTGTGCATTTATACCACTTCACTAATTTATCAAGTTAATCGTATGCTATTTGAGATCCTCTCTAACCCTAATGAGCTGCATAAACACCAAATTTTGTCTTTCTCTTTTAGGGTTTTGGCATATATTCAGATGAGCCTTAGCTTATTTATAACTGTTATATCAAGATACGTTTAATGCCAAACTAAATACCATGACTGCTTAATGAACATATGATGATAATAAAGGGGTGGTTAGGCCCATAATCTGTCCTTTTTCTTCAAGGGACTGTTTCAACAAATTAATGCCATGACTTTCATGATTAAAGAATCCTTCATTGTAATCTCCCATTAAATTCTCATGAACTAAAGCAAGGCAAGAAGTACATGTATTATAATCAATGGTAGGATCACGTCCAGGCCCTCCCACAAAGCATCAAGAAGGTAAATGTGGATTCTTGGCACTCTGACACTTCCTTTGCTTAATTTTAATGTTCTGTCTTATATTCTTAAATACTTTTAATTATTACAAGAGAATCGTCAATAGCTACTGCTCTATCTTGGGGAGAGAAGGGCAGGGAGGGAAGAAGTCTCTTCCAGAATCGCGATACATTTAGTCTGTAACCGCCACCTCAAGGACAAGAGTGCGACGCTTCTACACAGCCACTCTGCTGGGGTGTCGGGTGTAGGACCCCATCTTTCCTCTCCCTATCCAATGGGTTCCCGGGTGTCTTGGGAGTATTGTATGCTCTGGGCAGCAAAGTGGGGAGAAGGGAGCCTTACAAGGCCTCCTAGGTAATCAGTGGGGGGAAATGCAGTAGGAATGAAGTCCTCACGGATCCCAAGGGAAGGCAGTTATCAGAGTCCTCTGGTGCAGGTGGTGGAGACATCCTCCGGAGTGAAAGCAGGGCAAATGACAGGTAATGATGGCTCACTTTCCCACCAGTTCTTGGGCCCTGCATCCATAGCCTCTGTGGTGGTCCTTGCTCTGATCTACCTGCCCAGCTCTTCCAGGCCAACGTGCACGCTCTCTTCTAGAGCGACGTTTCCTTGCTCCCAACCCAGCCCCGAAGCCTATCCTTTAGTTTAGCTCCTTAAGTTCTCTAAGGATATTTCCCTTACTTTATTTTCTCTGATAGTTTTTAGCACTTTTGTCCTTCAAGCATAACTTCCATTACATTTTTAGACTTGTGGTTCTATGGAATATTGCATTCAATGAATGATAAGGCTCTAGCGATATAGTAATCCTGTTTTATTATTGAACTTTTGTGCGATTTCTTAAGCAATGCCTCTCTCTCCCACTAGACTGTAAATGACAGTGAACTGACTCTATTTTCACTCACCATGGTACCCCCAGAGCTCCGTAGCATGCCTGGAACATAGCTGGTGTTCCATAAATACTTGTTGAACAAATAGATGTTACCCAATTTTGCCTTTAAAGCCCACCTTGAAGATTTTTTTAAATGTTTATTTATTTGATAGAAAGAGAGAGATAGAGAGAGTTGGGGAGGGGCAGAGAGAGGGGGAGACAGAGAATCCCAAGCAGGTTCTGCACATTCGGTGCAGAGCCCCATGGGGGGCTCAAACTCATGAACTGTGAGATCATGACTTGAGCTGAAATTAAGAGTTAGGTGTTCAACTGACTGAGCCACCCAGGTGCCCCCATCTTGAAGATTTTATTCAAATTTTAGAAATAAAGATGAAGAAGAAGATCAGCAGAACCATACTGAAGACCTATGTCTTCTGTGTCCCCAAGTCTCCAGTTCTTATCCAGACGAGTTCAAGCTTTATTACACATGATCATTTCATTGATGGCTTATGGCCAACTGCAGTAGTTGTGTTGAGGATTATGAAGGATAGGGAGAATAAGAAGAAAGAGAAGAGTTGAGGATTTTGAAAGAAAAATTTTTATGTTTATTTTTGAAAGAGAGAGACAGACAGAGAGTGAGCACGGGAGGGGCAGAGAGAGAGGGAGACACAGAATCTGAAGCAGGCTCCAGGCTCTGAGCTGTCAACTTAAAGAGCTGAGAATTTTGAAGCCAAGCCTGGCCTCAACAGTATCCTTCTATCCTTCTGGTTAACTTTCCTTCAGATGTGGTGTTCATGTTTATGATTGCTTCATGGTCACAACGAGGCTGCTCTACCTCCAGCATAATATCCACTGTCCAGGTAGGGAGAATAAAAAGAAAGAAAAGGGCAAAGACAGAAGACTGAACCTGTCGTTTTTTATTAGAAAGCAATAGCTTTGCCAGAAACCTTGCCTCTAGACTTCTAATTACACCTCATTGGTCATACTTATGTCACATGGTCACCCAGCTGCAAGGAAGGGTGAGAAATAAAGATATTAGGTATGTTGCTACCCTGAACAAAATTTGGGTTCTCTTGTAAGAAGAAAGGAGAATGTCTGTTGAGTTGACAACTAGCAGTGTCTGCCACAAAAATACATTTTAAAATTAAATCTGTGGAGGGTTTAAGTCCCAGGATCTTTGAAGGCAACATTTTGAATGAAGTCAACATTTTGAATAGAAGTTTTTTTTACAGGCTCAGTCTCAGGACAAAGATATCTACGTTCCCAGCATTAGACAATCAGATATAATTCAGAATAGGTGGGCTTGAGTGATTTTTATTTTTTTATTAAAAAAAATTTTTTTAACATTTATTTATTTTTGAGAGACAGAGCATGAGCAGGGGAAGGGCAGAGAGAGAGGCAGACACAGAATCTGAAACAGGCTCCAGGCTCTGAGCCATCAGCACAGAGCCCGACGCAGGGCTCGAACTCACAGACCACAAGATCATGACCTGAGCTGAAGTCGGCCGCTTAACCGACTGAGCCACCCAGGCGCCCCTTGAGTGATTTTTAAAGAACTAACCAGGCACTTTCTTACTTATGCCATAGGATGCCTGAAAGTCACCACCAAGCAATGAACAGCCTCAAAAGAATTTAGCGGGATGCATGGTTGCTGGGTTTTGCATTTTTTATCCAATTTTATTATTTATTTTTTTATTAAAATTTTTTTTAATGTTTATTTATTTTTGTGAGAGATAGAGAGAGACAGAGTATGAGCAGAGGAGGGTCAGAGAGAGAGGGAGAAACAGAATCTGAAGCTGCCTTCAGGCTCCGAGCTGTCAGCACAGAGCCCGACACGGGGCTCAAATTCACGAACCCCAAGATCATGACCTGAGACGGAGTCAGAGGCTTAACCGACTGAGCCACACAGGCGCCCCTTTTATCCAATTTTAACACTAATAATTCCTGACCCGATGACCAGGTGCATTCAAAGAAGCACTGCCCGATAACCTAGCAATAAAATCCCCAACCTTCAACTTGCATACCTTGAATACTGTTTAAGGGGAATCATTTCCTACTACCCAGCGAGAGCTCTTGCAGCCTTTATTCTCTCCTATTCGCTCACAGATTTTGTTGTAGTTTACAAAAGTATCAATCCGCCGGACTGGAGCTTTTTATTAATGGTCCTTCAAAGTAGAGTTTGAGGAAGTACTGTTCTAGTCTAAAGCGTGGATTATGCATCTTGAAAACCTAGAACTGGTCCAGTGGAGATAGATTCTCCTTAGCTTTGGCATCCTCAATATCAGTGATGTGTGTGGGGAGCATGAGGGTGGAGGAGGAGGGGCACATGGGAAAATTTACGATATGGTAATTTTTTAAATGTTTATATATTTACTTAGAGAGAGAGAGAGAGAGAGAGAGAGAGAGAAGATACCAAGTAGGATCCGCACTGTCAGCACAAAGCCTGATACGGGGCTTGAACTCACAAACCCGGAGACCATGACTCGAGGTGAAATCAAAAGTGAGATGCTTAACCAACTGAGCTACCCAGGTGCCCCTACAATATGGTAATTTTTAAATTCACTGTCCAATCATAAAACGAAGGTGCAAAATGTAAGTATTTCAGTTGAGGATGGAGAAGAGAGGCTTGCCTTGTTTCCTTTGGCTTCCTGCCTTTGCCATCACTCCAGTGTTTTAGTGTTACACCCACCCATTCTTTCCTTGGGTCTCCAGGGGGTGGAAACAGGTAATGGGCAATTGACCAAAAGTAATATGGAGCAATAAATTAGAACTATTGAAATGCTATGGCTCCCCAGATATTCTTGTGTGACCTCAAACAGTAGGATCGGATAAGAGAGAGTTGGCTACCCTTTGGATCCAAGATAAATTATGACAGGTGAATGTTCATTAAATACAGAATTGATGACATTCTAAATGAAATTGGATATAAATCAAGTTTTAAGTACTTGACAATAATCCTCTGTTGCAGAATATAGGAATATCTCTGGTGCTTGGACTCTAGCCTGCTGAAACTCACAGACTCCTGCAGTGGCTCTGAAGCAGGTTGAGTATCAGTTACTTATTGCTACATACAAAATACCCCCAAACTCAATGGTTTCCAGTAAACGTAATTTATTATTTCTCACAAGCCTGGCCTGGGTGGGGGGGCGGCTCTGGCCGATCTCTGCTGGGATTGCCAACTGTCTGAGGGTTTAACAGGATCTCTGCTATAGGCTAGCGTAGCTGGATTATCTCAGCTGGAACACATCTGTCCATGTGTCATTTATCCCCCATCTAAGACCAGCAGAGACACCTGGGCATGTTCATCTCAAGGCAATGGAAGAAATCCAAGAAAGCAAGCAGAAGTACTGAGGCTTCTTGAGACATAGGCTCAGAGCTGGTCCAGTGTTCTGGAACTCACGTCACTCAACAAGCCAAAGCAAATCACATACCCAAATCCAGATTCAAAGGTGGAGGGGAGATTCTGCCTCTTGAGTGAGGGGAACATACAGCCATTCTGGAAAGCAATCTAGTGGAAAATGATGAAATTAAATGTTTGCCTTAGGAACCAGAGGTCACATGCCTGGCTACATATTCCAAAGAAATGAATGCACAGGCCAACAAAGTGGAATGAACCAGGGTTTTTATTGCGGTATCAATGGAGATAATTGATATCTCAATAGAAGATAACTTAGATGTTGACAAAAAAAATTGAATGTGGTATACTTACACTTTGGAATACTATGCAGCACTTAGACGTCTATACAGCAATATATATGAATTTTAAAAACATCTCTTAATGTGGAAAAATAAGAAACAGTGTAAGATTTAAAATCAAACATGAATTATATAAAATGAATACACACACGAAACATATAAGGAGAGATTTATATGTAAAGACATATAGGAGTGCCTTTTTGGGTTAGTTGGAAGAACATGTAATTCTTGATCTTGGGATCATGAGTTTGAGCCCCATGTTTGGTGTAGAGATGGCTAAAAAAAGTAAATAAACTTAAAGACATATAGCAGACGCATGAGAGTGGGTACCCACTGGCAGAAAGGAGGTAATGGGACTGGGGACTGGGGATATAGAGTGACACTAAAACAAAAACAAACCAAAAAGAAAGAGGAACCATTCACGGGCCAATGTTGATAATGTGTTGTGAACTAAGACCTAGGACTACAATCTGAGGTACAAAATAATGATTAAGAAAAAAATGTGGGGCACCTGGGTGGCTCAGTCGGTTAGGCATCCGACTTCGGCTCAGGTCATGATCTCACGGTTTATGGGTTCGAGCCCCGCGTCGGGCTCTGTGCGCACAGCTCAGAGCCTGGACCCTGCTTCGGATTCTGTCTCCCTCTCTCTCTGCTCCTCCCCCACTCATGCTCTGTCTCTCAGAAATAAACATTAACAAATATACTAAAAAAAAAAATGTTACGGGGCGCCTGGGTGGCTCAGTCGGTTGAGCGTCCAACTCCGGCTCAGGTTATGATCTCGCAGTCTGTGAGTTTGAGCCCCGAGTCAGGCTCTGTGCTGACAGCTCAGAGCCTGGAGCCTGCTTCGGATTCTTTGTCTTCCTCTCTCTCTGCCCCTCCCCCACTCATGCTCTGTCTCTGTCTCAAAAATGAATAAACGTTAAAAATTTTTTTAGGGGTGCCTGTGTGGCTCAGTCGGTTGAGTGTCCGACTTTGGTTCAGGTCATGATCTCATGATTTGTGGGTTCGAGCCCCGCATCAGGCTCTGTGCTGAACACTTGCTCAGAGCCTGGAGCCTGCTTCAGATTCTGTCTCCTTCTCTCCCTGCTTCTCCTCCACTCGCACTGTGTCTCACTCTGTCTCTCAAAAATAAATAAATGCAAAAAAAAAAAAATTAAAAAAAAAGAAAAAAGAAAAAAATGTTACAAAAACAATATGAAACTGTGAAGGCCATCAAGTAGTATGCTCCTCTAGGGCACTGGCCCTGCCCACTATAGTAAGGAACTTTTGATCTGAAAACTACCTGTAGTAAAAACTGATGATCAACTACTCACCATATATTTTCTCTCCCATTCTTATAGAACCTTGAATTATTAGGAATAACGTGTCCAACCATTATTAGCCAGGAATATGTACAATTCCTAGCCACATTCGTAGCTAAGGTGGGTATTGAGATATAAACAGAAGTCATTAAGTGGAGTGTTAGGAAAGTTCTCTTGTACCTTGCTATCTTGTACAATGAATTGAATGGAAGTGTGGAAATAATGCTCTGAAACTAGCAGAGCACAAGTACAGATAGAGTCTGGGTCCTGAAGACCTGGTGAAGCCACTATAACAGTTCTGGAAGCTTTCTTTCTCCAGGCTTCTTTAATGTAATAGAAGCAACTCCTACTATGTTTAATAAGCCCTGTAGACTAACCACTGTTACTAACCTTAATGCAATTCCTGATACACGAGGCTTTCTCTTTTTTCTTTAAAATAAAATTGTCACTCTTTTCTTCCAGACCAATGGTCAGAAGTTATAGACTAGAAGCATGATGAAGCCAGAATTTAGGCTTAAATGGATTACCATTAAGACAAACCAAAGAAGCACTTTTTCAAGTTGTAGCTAATAAATATTTATTCATTCAATAGCTAATAGTTAAAACTTGAAATTTCCTATCTGTAGAATGAGGAGCTAGGAAGTGTGCTCTTAAAGTTACCTTATAGGTGGTCTTCCTGGGATTTCTTACACCCCAGAGGTGGAGAGAGTGGAAAATACAGTTTTTATTTTAAAAGGTTTTGAGAAATTCTTGACCAGAGTCATAGTGCATTAAGGTAACTCTGAATTTTTCTGCAGGATATCTCTATTTTATGTAAGGGAGGACATACTGTGCCTTCTCACTAGCTATCCTTGGATGGCTAGAATACCGCTGTTACCTTGACCTAGGGTGCCTCGTAGAAGGGCCCTTAGGGATTAAAGTATAACATATGTAGGACTGAGAAAGGGGAGATCCCCAGTGTAGACCTCACTGCCTGTGACTGAAGCTGTGGGCAGTGCAAGTAACAAAACGCACACTGAACTAGGACATCAAACGGAATTCTTTTGTTTGGCTGGGTTCAGCAAACACTTAAGGAAACCTGCTCTATGACAGGTACCGTGCTGGACCCTGGGCAAGGACTGGCAAGGGATAGTCGCTGGCCTCCGAAGGTCTCAGGCACATCCTCTGAGCTCAGGCTATAATTCTTTTTTTTTTTTTAGCGTTTATTTATTTTTTTTTTGAGAGACATAGAGACAGAATGTGAGCAGGGGAAGGGCAGAGAGAGAGGGAGACACAGAAACTGAAGCAGGCTCCAGGCTCTGATGAGCCATCAGCACAGAGCCGACGTGGAGCTCGAACTCACAGACCGCGAGATCATGACCTGAGCTGAAGTTGGCCGCTTAACCAACTGAGCCACCCAGGCGCCCCTATAATTCTAATTGACCTTGGTGAAGGAAAGACATTTCAAGACGCCCTCATCAGTTTAAAATCTGGTGAACAAAGGCCAGTCCTACACAGGTGAAACAGCAAATACATCTGTGGAACCAGAGCATTTTTCTCTCCTGCTTTCACAGAATCTAGCTGCTTATTTTCTCACCAGAGATGTTCCTCTCTGCAACTCAGACCTAATGAATCTGCTTTCATCTCCTGGGGGCCTAAACTCACAAAATCAGCAGAAATGGTAAGTAACCAGAGCATCAGAAAACTATGTTCTAGTCCTTGTCTGGCATTCTGTCTTTAAACCATGACAAGTTACTTTTGGAGTTTCAGTGTCCTCACCTGTAAAATAAGGAGCTAGAAGGTGGACTCTGTGCAAAAAGTGTGAAAAGTTTTTGCTAGTAGGTGAAAGGGTTTAGGACTGATACCGCCCCCCTCCCAATGTGCCACTTTGACATGTGGATTATCCTGAGCATAAGTCACTTGAGACCCTGAAAGCTCGAAGAAAGTTTTGTCCTTCCTTAACCACAGAAGAATCTAAACTGGGTCTTTTCCAGAGTAAGTGTTATTAACAGAGAGAAATTTTATCATAGTGACCCATCAGCATGGTAGGGCAAACATCTAATTACCAAACATCTGCTCATTTTATCATTCTATGAAAGCGCATTCTTTTCCTCTTAAGTCCCAGACCTCTACCTTCTTGTTAGTTCAAAATGACATAAAAACCTCATTTTGCTTATTTTTGAAATTTACAGGTCTATGTGGGTTTCCCCATACCTACGCCTATTAAGTTTGATTTTTCTTTTGTTGATATGTCTTATGTGAATTTGCTTCTTAGTGCACCTAAAAGGACCTTTGAGGAATTCTTGCTCCTTCACTTAGGTAAGTGCGAAAACGCAACCAAAGAAAGCAATCTTCAACCTAGCTCCAGGGCCACGCATACAGTTTCAAACAGACTCTCTTCGGACGCACCGACAGCTAGAATATACGGTAGACAGACTACGCATGTATCGTAAGGCCCTTCCCGGTACCCGTAGCTTCCTTTGAGGTTTTGGCCCCGCCCACCACCAGCGCCCTTGTTTCCGGCTTGGCCCCGGAAGCTTCCGAGTTTCTGGCCGCCGCTTTTCTGGTCGACCTTTTCTCCAACGTTTTTCAAGCTTTTTCGGTTGCTGGGGAATGTAGTTACCAGTAAAGCTTCCCCGTTTCAGAGTCTGACGGATTGGGCCGGGCTCATCCTCTGTCCCCTTGCTTATTGCCCGCAGTCCTTCTAGGCTACAGGCAAGGAGCTTTACGGCGTCATGGCCAGGGGCCGATTCGGCCCGGCCGGTCTGAAGCCAACTTTCGTTGCCCGCGCGCTCTCATGGCTTTTGGTCCCGCCGGCGACCACCTCAGCGTGAGGTGAGCTCCACGGCGACCACCTCCACGCCCACGGGCCGCCTTGCGCTGGACTCCATGGCTTCCGAGGCTCCGTCGCCTCCGTCGTCGCCGTCGTTACCGTCGTCACCTCCCTCCCCCGAGCCTGAGCTGGCCCAGCTGAGGCGGAAGGTGGAGAAGTTGGAACGTGAGTTGCGGAGCTGCAAGCGGCAGGTGCGGGAGATCGAGAAGCTGCTGCATCACACGGAGCGGCTGTACCAGAGCGCAGAGAGCAACAACCAGGAGCTCCGCACCCAGGTGCGCCGTCCGCTTCCAGTTTCGTACCCCATCCAGCCCGAGGCGGTGCCTCCGAAGCCTTTGATAGCCTCGGAGGGGCTGCTTGGCAGGGGCACAGAACCGCTTTATAGAGTTAACCTGAGATAAAAGTTCAGTGCTGTTACAAATCCCAGTACTTTGGGAACTAGCCTAAGAGTTCGGATCCTCGATTTGGAGAAGTGCGAACTGATGGTGGGCAGTGAACTTCATTACCTTAGTTTCCATTCTCACTTGTAACGTTCCCTTGGCATTAGGAATATTTGTATTAATTTTTTCTAGATTTCTTTTGAGTTCGTTAAAGCTCTGGACTTGAAGTAGAATCTCATTTATCACTCACTTGGTGTGAACTGATGTTGAGCTTCGGTTGGCAGTGAAGTGAGAACGTTAGTGCCACACGAGTAAATGAAACGTGAACAAACGGTTTTAGAGTTTTACAAACTGTCGAACGCTGTATATTTTGCCAGGTTGTTATTCTGGGCATTTACCATCTTGAGTTGTCTGGTGAAAGTAGGGAGGCTCAAACGGTCCTTGTTAGAGACTTTAACTAGCTGATTTTATTTCCATAAGATGGAGTAAGGATAAATATTTAAGGAGTCACGCTCTCTCCCCCGCACTTTTAGAAACGAGCATAGTATTTTTTTTCCATCTTGATTTGTTGGGCAATTGCACTCTCCCAACAAGTTATTTCCCTTTAATTATTCATGTCAGTTAAATTTGTGATATACTGGTACATTTCCTAAAACGACACCGAAAGGCTCTGCATGAAGTGTCAGCAAAGTTTGTTATGCATTGTTATCAAATGATCTGTGAAAGTAACTGCCCGGATGCAGTGACATGTGTGCCCGTTGTATATAGGTTGTTAATATGACGTTATAGAAAATAAGTTTGTTTACTCAGTAACTCGTTCTTGAACATTTAAATGAATGCATAAGGACTGTGCTAGGAGATTACACAAATGGTTAAAATATGAGGGAAGGGGAGCCAAATATGACCGCCTTAAAAAAATCTTTTATAATTATAAATTGTTAAAGTACTGCTTGCTATAGAGATCTAAAAGAGAACATTTTTTAGCCTTCAAAGAGCCAGCATTTTGTTATCGGTATTAATTTGATGTGGTCTTAACATGACAATTGAAATGAATAAAAAGCTTTGAGGTGGCTGTTGATAGGAACTCCTCTTTACCGGCTTCCTAGGGAGCCACTCCTGCTGGTGGGTATGGTTTGAATGTTAACTGTCATCCCCAATCACTAAATAGTGTTTCGTCTGGAGTGGTAAAAATTTGGCTTGAGAATTGAGCTGGAACTGATAAATACAATACAGGTTTGGGAGTCGTAAGAACTTTGTGCAAATGACTTTGTTCAGATTTCTCATGTAAAATGGTGATCAGGGTCACTATTTTGTAAGGTTTTTGGAAGAATTAATGCAAGGTTATCCAGAGGGATACTAAGAGTGTCCAGAGTGAACTAAGTTCAGTGCCTAGGATATAGCTGATACTAAATAAATTTTCTTAGTTCGTAGTAATAGTGATAGTAGCCAGAGTCAGGATTGGGGCAAGGCCATCAGTGACCCAGGGCAAACATTTAAGGAGTACTCACTGGTACAGACCCTCTACTTCTGTGAAGCTGACAATGAGTGCCTCCTTAAATTCTGTGGTCTAGGTGCCTTGCTTGCTTCACTCCAGTTCCCGTGGGTGGTACTAATAGCATCTGATAACTGATGAAGTGCCCGGACCATCGCGTGTAATCAGCCTTACCACCTTTCTCCTTTCAAGCTTTAGGTGTCATTAAATATTGAACTTTTTTTGTTTTTGCTAGTTTTATGCCTATAATAGACATCATTTCACACTGAGATCCTTTCCAAATGAGATGTATTTATGGGATTGTTCCTCATCTGATTATAGGTGTTTCCCCACTGCCGCTCTGGCCTTGGCCTTCCGTGAGGCACAGCGAGGATAGATGCCTCTCTCAGACAGTCACCTCCATTCCCTTCTGCTGCAGATCCTTAGTCATAAGACTACTATCTGATGTTCAAAGAGAAAAAGTGCATTAAAGCATATGAGTATTAATATATTTAGGTGAATAGTTAATTCCAGGTAGAGGACACTGAATGATACTAGATAATTTCATCTGATAAATAGGAATTAATGCTTTTTTTTAATTCTTTAGGGAAGACATTAAAATTTTAGTATAAAAATTCCTATTGTTGGAAATATAGGATCCTTTTTGAAAAGTCCTGTTAATTTAGTTTGATTTTTGGAGGGAATATTTTGAGGTTTGGCAAGAGAGTATAAGAATAAAAACGTTTCTGGGCTGCCTGGCTGGCTCATTGGGAAGAACTTGTGACTCTTGATCTTGGGGTTATGAGTTCAAGGCCCCATATTGGGTGTAAGGATTACTTAAATAAACAAAAAACCTAAAAAAACCCCAAAACAGTTCCCTGTGCAAACGCGAAAGGTGAAAGAAAGTCAGTTAAAGCCTTTTTAATTTTTCTGAAAACGAAACTAACAGCTTTGGTACTTCGCTAAAATTTTTACCAAGAAATAGAATTATTATTTCAGGAGAATGGTGTGTATAATATTAGTTTGCTGTATGATTTGTTTTCCTAATGTCTTGTTTTCTTTTAGGTAGAAGAGCTCAGTAAAATACTCCATTGCGAGAGAAACGAGGATAATAAAAAGTCTGATGTTGAAGTACAAACAGAGAACCACCCTCCTTGGTCAATCTCAGGTATTCAGCTTATAATGAAGCTATCTTCATGCTGTTAGGTTCAAATCCTGCTAAAGTGGTGTTTTCTTTAAACTTCAAATAGACAGATGTCTGAATAAATATGAGAACTATTATGTTGACTTCTGTCCGTATGATTTGGTATTTTCAGGTAATCTGTATGCTCTTCTGGTGGGAAAATAGAACTGTCATTCCCGTAAATACGTAGTATTGCTAGTATGTTTTTAGTGGCCCATTAACTGGATAATGTTTGCCATGCTGTGAGCCATCTCCTCCTATCTAGCCTTTCTTGTGACCAGGCACGTTTGTTTTCTTGTTGATGCCTTAGTGTTGGTTCAGTGCCATTCTCTTAGGCCCTCGTGAGAATGATGAGCTCACAACCATGACCTCATCAGTGGCATTGTGAGGCAAAATAACTGAGCACCTGAGTTTTAATAAATACGGGTCACAAGAAATGATCTTTCCATTAAGTTTTGCCTTGTTTTATTCAGTATGTGATTTAACTAGATTGTCAAACACGGCAGTAGTAGTAACATTACATATATGATATGTATATATTTTTAAGTCAGCATCTTAAGAGAAATTTGACAGAAAAATCAATTTGTTCTTTATCCCATGATCATTTGATAGACAACGATATTAAGGTAGTATGTGATGAGAAGCTTATTTCTTCTGACAGAACACAACCTATATACCTGTTATCTTTTTTTCTCTTGATATGGAAAATCCAAATCTACCACTTTTTTTTTCTTTTTAGTTTGACAACTGAGGTAATGAAGGTGATGTTACAGTCAAAGATACATACTTCTGCATATTTATCTGCACCATCCATCGTAATCTGTTAAATTGTATACAGTCGTAAAAATAGGATATGTTCACGTCCTATGCTGCTCTGTGTTCAGTGCCAGTGGTTTGGCATTAACGTGTTCTTTTCATGCATTTTTCTAATATGATACCACCTGATTTGTTTTTGTTACAGATTATTATTATCAGACATACTATAAGGATGTTAGTCTTCCAAATAAAGTGACTGAACTCTCAGTTCAACAAGATCAGGACATCGAACCTTCTACTTTTAATTCTGAAGACCAGTCACGAGTAGAGAACGATGCTTACACTAGTACTGATGGAACAGAACATGTTAAATGTGCAGAAGACCATTTTGCCTCAAATTCACAGGTAATGCTTACCGTGAAACCGTTGATGGGGCATCTGGCTGGCTCCGTTGTGAGTTGGAGTCCCATGTTGGGTGTAGAGATTACTTAAGTTAATGAAACTTAAAAAAGAAAACAAACTGTTGATGCCCGAAAACATATCTTTCTTTGTTGTTTTTATATAGAAAAATAGACTTTTTTGGTTCCTTACAATGTATACAAGAGTTATAAACATTCTCTGGGTAGTTAGGCTGTGAATATGAACAGTTTTTAGGAAACAATAATTAGAACTTGTTAGTGTATATAGTTGTTTTTCTACTCTGTTGTATTCTAAAAATTTGTGATGTACATAAGTTTAAAAAATTTGTCACTATATTTTGACTCATCCAAAAAATTTTGGGCAATGGCCACAATATCATGTTCACACTAAATTTTGTTTTTTTTTCTTTTAATTTTTTAAGTGATCTCTCCACTCAGGGTGGGGCTTGAACTCACAACCCCAAGATCAAGAGTCACATGCTCCACCAGCCAGGCACCCCCACACTAAACTTTTTAATGCTTTTATGTCAAATATCTTCCCACTATTGCGTGAGTGTCATAGAAATTAGTTTCTTCAGTTTGAATCAGGATCCCAGTAATCCCAGGATCCCAAGATATTCTTAAAGAATATTTCAGAGTCTGTGTTTTGTAGATTACTGCCCTGTGGTATCAGGCAATATTTTTGAGTAATGGTCACTTACTTACTTCGAATGTCTTCAAAACCGAGTCAAAATTGAATTTACTAAAACACTAGTAACTGTTTTTTTCCACTGGACCACACTGTAATTGGTAGCCATTTCTTTCCATTGCAGAATTTGAAGTCTTACTATTTAAAATTGTTTTAAATCTATTTATTTTTTCTAATTCTGCTTACTTCGAAATTGATACAAGGAAGTGTTTGTCTTACTTGACATGAATGTGTCTTACCTAGGAGCCAGCGTCTGTTTTGGCAACAGAAGATACATCCTTAGAAGGTTCTTCTTTAGCTGAAAGTTTGAGAGCTGCAGCAGAAGCTGCTGTGTCTCAGACTGGATTTAGCTATGATGAGAACACCGGACTGTATTTTGATCACAGCACTGGCTTTTATTACGATTCTGTAAGTATTTCAGACCGTTTAGTGTTGTATGATTGTGTTCTTGCTGCCTGGTACCAAGTATTCAACCTTAAACTGAATTAAGAAAAGCAAGAGGCTCCGTTTAAAAATTGTATCTGAGTCAAGCTGTTTGACATGAGTAAAGAGTTGTAAACTAGCTTATGATGCTACTTTTCTGTGTTCTTAGTTAAATAAGCAAATTGTGATTATTATAGATTAATATTTCCAAAAGATCTAATAACCTTTTATATGTAAAGTAGCATGCGGAAATGTTAGCCTGTTAATATACTTGATCTTAACCAAAAGGCTGAGAAGCGATTTTAGAGTATTAATAAAAACAGACAGTTAACTTCATTGTTGTAAAGTGTTTAAGAACCTAAACTAACATTTTTTCATAGAATTGATAAGGAAGTGACATTGTTAATTCTAGGTGTGGCATGAGATATTTTAAAGTTGTTTCAAATATTTAATCCACTTGAGCCCCAAAGGGAGTCTTTTTCTGGAATTCTCAATAACATGTTTATTATTAGTTTAAAAATAAAAGTTCTGTGGCTTTTAAGCATTTCACTTTTTTTTTTCATTTTTTTTTTTAAAGTTTATTTCTGAGAGAGAGAGAGAGCACAAGCAGGGGAGGAGCAGAGAGCGAAGGGGAGAGAGAATCCTAAGCAGGCCCCACATTGTCAACACAGAGTCCAACATGGGGCGTGATCCCACGAACCATGAGATCATGACCTAAGCCAAAATCAGTAGCCAGACACTTAACCGATGGAGCCACACAGGTGCCCCAGCATTTCACGTATTTTAAAAATCACTGTTAACAGTGAGAACTAGGGAATTGTTCTGGAATCCGACTCGTAATGCATGTAATGGACCACTGACTAGGACAGAATGAGAAAAAGAAGTTCATGATTTATAATTCAGTATTACAGCTTTGGGCCTTTGGTACTTAATGGGATTTCATTTAGAATTTGATGACGATGATGGCATTTATACACCTGTATACCTCATCCAGAGAACGTGGTACCCAAAAGTGGAGTAGATGTTGACCATTCCAGTCACTGGAATTGTTGTTAGCTAATCTGGGGAACATAATGATAGTACTAAATATTTTAGTTAGATGAAGGGTTTCATTAGCTTGGCAGTTTGATCTTGGTAATCTTTGTAAATCCCTTATAAAGAAAGGGTTTACCCTATAAATCAGGGTATGCTGATTGACAATGCTAATTAATACCCAGAAAATTAATGTTTACATTCTTATTATGAAAGAGAATAGCTAGTATTTATTTGGTTTTGAGGAAAATCCAGAGTTTATAAGTATATGACATTAGTCTTCATCATTCTTCTACCTTTCTGTATCTTT
Organism: Paguma larvata; assembly: GCA_030068075.1. Taxonomy (NCBI): domain Eukaryota; kingdom Metazoa; phylum Chordata; class Mammalia; order Carnivora; family Viverridae; genus Paguma; species Paguma larvata. The sequence continues at coordinate 93,520,163 of CM057826.1, read as the reverse complement.
GCTCCTACATCTCTTCCATAAATAGTTGTGTTTTTTTTTTTAAATTTTTTTTAACGTTTTTTTATTTTTGAGAGACAGAGACAGAACATGAGCAGGGGAAGGGCAGAGAGAGAGGGAGACACAGAAACCGAAGCAGGCTCCAGGCTCTGATGAGCCATCAGCACAGAGCCCGACGTGGGGCCCGAACTCACAGACCGTGAGATCATGACCTGAGCCGAAGTCGGCCACTTAACCAACTGAGCCACCCAGGCGCCCCTTCCATAAATAGTTAAATGTAACATTCTGTAGGCTATATGTTTTAGTAAATTAGGGACATCATTGTTTTGCCCTTTTTATTGTGCCAGTTTTCATTTTATTTATTAATTTTTAATTTTAGTTTTCTTACATTTTTGAAAATGTGTTCTGGTCTGAAAGACATGAGATTAAATAGATTTGAGTTATAAAAGTTTTGTTATCACTATCACTTCCATTCAGTTTTTAAGTTCCAGGAAAGATAGTGAGAATTTTCAGTATTTTTGTAAGAGATCTGCAAAATGAATTAAAGACAATAAATTGCAGTATAATCAACACTTAGAAAAATAGTCTTTTCCAGGCAGGTTTGGTTGGTTAACCTTAGTATATTGTAAGATATTTCCAAGTCTGATCTACACTGGTTTATGATGTAAATAAAACATAGATTGTTCCATTAAATCTTAGTTAAAGAGTATGGGCCAGTATCTAATAAGTACAGATGATTACATCACATAATCTTTCTGGTTTTTATCCATAATTTCCCAAAGTTCATATTCGCATGGATCTTTTTCTTATTTAATTACTTACAGTGGAATTAATTAGCGGAGGCAGTTACCACATTCTTTATAGGAACTATTATGTTGTATTTATGAGCTTAATTTTTATAAGTTTGAGGGTTTTTGTTTTGTTTGGTTTTTTTGAGAGAGAGCGAGAGAGCGCGCAGGCACGCAAGCTGGGGAGAAGGGCAAAGAGAGAATTGGTCCTACAACCCTGGAATCATGACCTGAGCTGAAATCAAGAGTTGGATGTTCAACTGACTGAGCCACCCAGGCACCCCAGAGCTTAATTCTATTTTTCAATTTTTCTTCAGAGCTTTTAGTCATGAACACTAAAAGGCATATATTTGTCTTATGACATTGAGAGAAGGGTTGGGGGTCTTATACTACCAAACCATTATTGTGTAATCATAAGGATAATGAGTCTGGAATTGCTTTTATATGGTCTGCTTTTTTTGATGCATGCCCTAGTTTTCATCACTTCTAAAAGGTTTTTTTTGTTACCATTTTTCATTAGTGTATTAAGTTGAACCATATGAAATTTCTTTTTTTGTAAATATGAAAATGGTCAAATATGGCAATTTCATGAGATTCAATTTAATATTTAAATATATTTATTTTTTGTACTAGGCATATTACAGCAAATATTGAATGGCAGGTATTTTGGACAATTGTAGGTATTTCCATCTGTCATCAGAATCATTATCTTCAGAAAATATTAGAGACATTTATAAAAAGAAACATTTACTAATTTTTGAATGTGTTTGGTTTCTGTTAAGGTTATTTTTTAATTTTATTTCATCTCACCTGAATAGAACGTACTGTTTTCTTGTCTTTGAAAGGAAAATCAACTGTATTATGATCCTTCCACTGGAATTTATTACTACTGTGACGTGGAAAGTGGTCGATACCAGTTTCATTCTCGAGTCGATTTGCAGCCTTATCAGACTTGTGGCACAAAACAAAGTAAGGATAAAAAATTGAAGAAGAAAAGAAAGGATCCAGATTCTTTTACAACAAATGAGGAAAAGGTAATGTCTTCATAATTTTAAAAATTTACATAATGATGTCATTATGTGGAAGTTTTTGAAGAAACCAAAAATCGTAAGTCAGTAACTTTATTTCAAACATATTGATTAAGATAAGATACCAGAATCTATCAACCAAGGAGCATTCACATGGGCTTTCTCACAAATTCTCAGTCACTAGAAATAGAAGGAGTTTCTTAAGTTTACAGGAGGTAGATTTAGGGCAGATAAAATATTTATGTGTCACATGATTTGGAAGAAGAGCCGTCAGACCTTCAGTCAATAGATTGATGTCATTACACAATTTACAATAATAAAAGAAAAGCACAGATTATATGTATATCTCTCTATGTTGACGTAGATAAAAGTTCAACTTCTTAGTCATGCTGAGCTATTTCTTACCTATTATGTTACCAAACATTAAATCAATTGCTAGCAAATACAGGGTAGGTACATATTTATTAGAAGTGGAAATTGGTGTCTTTGGGGAAAGTAGATTGGCCGTTTGTATCGATAACCATAATATTGTTCATATTCTTTAACTGGAAAAATCTCATTTCTAGTAGTTTTAAAAATCCAAAGAAACAAAAATACCTTGTTATATAAGCAATATTTTTTTTTTTACAGTTTATTTATTTTGAGAGAGACAGAGACAGCATGAACAGGAGAAGAGGGAGAGAGAGAGAGATAGAGAGGGAATCCCAAGCGGGCTCTGCACTAACAGTGCTCAAAGGTCTCAAATTCACAAAACCATGAGGTATGACCTGAGCTGAAACCAAGAGTTGAATGCTGAACTGACTGAGTCACCCAAGTGCCCCTATATAGCAATATTTTTAAGAACAGAAAGAAGCGAAGAGTTTAAATGGCCTGCAAGATAATGGTTAAGAAAATGATAGCATGTTTAATTGAAAAAGCATTCTTTAGACTTTAAAGCGGTAATATATAAAGACTGAGGGGAACTTTAAAAATGCTTGTGATTCTAGGGGCACTTGGGTGTCTCAGTCGGTTAAGTGTCCAACTTCGGCTCAGGTCATTATCCTAGGGTTGTGGGATGGAGCCCCACTTTGGGCTTCACACTCTGCATGGAGCTTGCTAGAGATTCTCTCCCTCTGCTCCTCTCCCTCACTCGCTCTCTCTAAAATAAATAAATACAGATAAAAAGAAAAATAAAGAAAAATGTGTTTAAGATGCTCTCATATTTTATAAAATAACAGAAGAACATGAATTCACTTCATCATGTTGCTTCAGGCAGAAAGAAAATTTAGAGCATGTTACAAACCAAAACAAAAAGAGGAAAATAATTCTCCTTTTTTTAAGTTTAAAATAATAGATTTGTTCATTTGTCATAAGGTATGCCCACTATAAATGTATGATAAATAATAAAAAAATTAAGCCAGCTCATTTAGAATTTTAGAATAAAAAAGATGTCATGGATTCATGTATACCTTAACCTGTTTTGTATACTGAGACCAACTCTGTAAAAGTACTAAATTTTAGTGAAACTACATTCCTATATTAGGTACATTTGGATCTTCATTTTTTTAAAATGTTTATCTATATACATATTTTGTGAGAGAGCACGTAAGTGAGGGAGGTATAGAGACAGAGGAGAGAGAATCCCAAGCAGGCTCTACGCTAATAGCACCGGGCTTAATCTCACAAACCATGAGATCATGACCTGAGCTGAAATCAAGAGTCAGACACTCAACCAAGCTACCCAGGCACACCTACATTTGGATCTTTATTTATTTATTTTTTGAGAAAGGGAGAGAGGTGCAAGTGAGCAAGGGAGAGAGAGAACCCCAGGAGAGGCAGAGGGAGAGAGAGAAGTGGGGCTCACCCAAAGCAGGGCTTGAACTCATGAACCGTGAGATATGACTTAAACCAAAATAGATGATTAACAACTGAGCCATCCAGGCGCCCTCATATATTTGGATCTTTAAATCACTGTTGCAATTAAAGCTGATTCTGTATTTTATGTTTGTTGACTTGGTAATTGGTTAAAAGTTGAAAAAGAAAATTTAGGGTAGATATATTCTCTAGGCATGCACTATCCATTAATGTAGCCACTAACTACATGTGTCTATTGAGCACTTGAAATGAAACTGGCTAGTTAAGGTGTTTTGTAACTATAAATTACGCTATACTCAGTTTCGAAGACTTAGTACAGAAAATCCTGTAAAATGTTTCATTAGTCATTTTATAGTGATAAAATTATATATAGTAAATGATAAGATTTTGTAAATACTGGGTAGATAAAATAATAAAATGAATTTCACCTGCTTTTACCTTTTTAATGTGGTTACTAGGAAAATTTAAAGTGTATACATGGTTTACATTATATTTTTGTTGGACAGCAGTGATCTGGGCTGTCACATGGTCTAAGCAATATGTGATAAGAGCCTGTGCTGGGACAATAGAGGAGGAGAGAGAATTGGGATAAAGGGTAAACATAGTCTATAGCGCTTGGTAATTGATTCCATGTGGTAGTGAAGGGGATATCAAAGGTAACTATAAGATTTTTCGTTTGGGTGATAAATGGATGGTAAGTAATGTCAATAAGCAAGAAAGGGAACTTGAGAGGAAGAGGGATTATATAGGTAAGAGCTATTGTTATTTCATATATAATACTGTTCATGTATCTTCACTAATTCATTGAAACATTTGACATTCAACATTAGACGATGGCCATGTTTAAGGCATTTTCCCTTGTTCCCACTGCCCTGCCTACCTCTTTCTAGGATTTGAATTCAGAAGATCAAAAAGCATCCAGTGTTGAACATATAAACTTCAGTGAGGGAGAAGATTCTGCAAATGTGAAAAAGAAAGCCAAAATGGACATTCATTACAAAAATAGCCCCACCAAATTCACTGTTCCAATTAGTGGAAAGACTGTAGAATCTTCTTTTAATGAAAATATTTATAATTCAACGTCCTATAAAGATGAGAAAATCGTGGAGACTGATAGTGAGCCAGAAGAAGGTGAAATTACCGACTCTCAGACAGAGGACAGTTATGACGAAGACATTACCAGTGAAGACAACGTAACTGCAGAAGATACTGAAGATGAAGGTGAGTAAATAACCATCGTTTAATTTTCTGTAAAGAACCCAGTTTGGTCATTGTAAAAGAACAACACATTAAAAATGTCAGATGCATGTGATGTATCTGCCAAAAAATAAACTGTTGGAAGCTGATTGTTTTAATGATATTGTTGAAAATGATGTGGGCTGCCGCTTGGTTATTTTTAGAGGGAAGGATTTGAATAAATGACTAATACTTGGGCCTTAAAGTTTTATTGCATCGAATGGCCTAATCAGTGGAATGAAACCAAGTTACATATATTCTAACCCTAAAGATAGTTGTGTTGTCTGTCTGAGTGGGTTAGATATTTGGAGTGCACTTTTGTAATTGAGGGGAAAAAATAAAGTCCCTTTAAAAAGTGTAGTCCATAAATTGAGCTACGTAGGTATTATGGTAAATCTTACATTTTTAAACTGGAGGTCATAAAGGCATACTTTTAACACAAGATTTCATATTAAGTTATATGAACTTATTTCCTTCTTGAAAATAGGTTTTCTTCTTCAGGCACCTTTCTTTGTTTTTTGGGTTTTTTTTTTTTTTTTTGAAGGAGGACTCTGAGTTAATATGAAAATTCTTGTTTAGGGTATTTTCAAATTCCAACACCTTAAAAAGGAGAGAGACTTGATTATTTTGTAACTGTGATAGATGCTGAATACCTTCAGGTTAATGAGTTTACCTTTTTTATTGAGGGTTTTTTTTTTTTTTTTTTTGGTTTTTTGAGAGTGCACAAGTGGGGTAGGGCAGAGAGAGCGGGGCAGAGGATCTGAAGTGGGCTCTTTGAGGACAGCAGAGAGCCTGAGGCAGGACTCGAACCCACAAACTTTTGTGAGATCATTACCTGAGCAGAAGGCAGATGCTCAACCGACTGAGCCACTCAGGTGCCCCACTTTACCTTTTTTTTTGTTTTTTTAACATTTATTTATTTATTTTGAGAGAACTCTTGCCCATGCCCGAGTGGGGGAGGGGCAGAGAGAGAGCATCCCAAGCAGGCTCCACACTGACAGACGTGAGGCTGGAACTCAGGAGTGTGACATCATGACCTGAGCCAAAATCATGAGTCAGATTCTTAACTGACTGAGCCACCCACGCGCCCCTAGGTTGATCCCTTTAAATCAGTAAGTGTTAAAGCCTTACTTGCTGTGTATGTCATATAGCAGAATTTAAGATGGATGTTTCAAACAGAATTAAGGTTTTTGATCAATACATTTTATTTTATGGATGCTGCCTAGAAATTAGAGAGCTCTAATTTTTTCCCACAGCATTTGAATTAATACTTGACCTGTTTTTTTTTTTTTAACAGATGAAGAAAAAATTTGGCCCCCATGTATTAGAGTAATTGTTATTAGATCACCAGTGTTGCAGACAGGATCACTTTTTATCATTACAGCTGTTAACCCTGCTACAATTGGAAGGTAAAAATGATTCATGTTACTATGTTTGTATATTCGTCTATTCCAGTGGATTGTACACTCTTCACACAGTTGTCATGACATGTGCATGGGACTTGTTGAATGGGCAGACACTCAGTGACATCCGTGTATCTCCCGCTCCCACTCAGGAGATACTGTTATACTTCTCTTTTCTCACCGAGGTCTTGTCATTTTCTTAACTTTTTGTACTGCCCTTTTTAGGTTTAAATTACTTCCGTAAATTCAGTGTTTGGTATTTATTTAATCTTCCTCCTCTGTTTCTTTTATCCCTTTGTGACTCCTAATCGGCTTGGTAGAGAGGTAGGTTTCAATCACGAGTAAGATAATTTTATTTCTTGCCAGCCGGAAAGAAAATCTATTCTTGATTCAGATTCTGTACAGTATCTTAACTTAAAATTCTTGAGAATAGTATTGTCCTTTACATGTAGTAATAGAAGTGGCAAATAGTCAACAGATCTGAAATAAGTGATTGATACTAAGTACATAGGATATGTTGTACCGTTGGTTGTTTATTATTATTTTTTTAAATGTTTATTTTGTGAGAGAGCACACGTGCACGAGTGCAGGGGAGGGGCGGGGAGAGAATCCCAAGCAGGCTCCCATTCAGTGCAGAGCCCCACACAGCGCTGCATCTCAGATTCATGAGATGATGACCTGACCCAGTATCAAGAGTCAGATGCTTTTTTTTTTTTTTTTTTAATGTTTTATTTTATTTTTGAGACAGAGAGAGACAGAACATGCATGCGGGAGGGGCAGAGAGAGAGGGAGACACAGAATCCGAAGCAGGCTCCAGGCTCTGAGCTGCCAGCACAGAGCCCGACGCGGGGCTCGAACTCACAGACCGGGAGATCATGACCTGAGCGGAAGTCGGACGCTCAACCGACTGAGCCACCCAGGCGCCCCAAGAGTCAGATGCTTAATGGACTGAGCCACCCAGGCATCCTACTGGATGTTTGTTATGGAGTAGATGTATCAGAAAGTAAAAATGATCCTGGAACTTCCTTTCAAACAGGAAATTTAGAGTAGGATTAGGGAAACTGGACTTGCCGTGATAGAAAGACTTGTATTTTAACATTATCTTTTAAAACAACAACAAAATCTTTAAAAAAAAAAAAAATTGTTGGGGCACCTGGGTGGCTCAGTCGGTTAAGCGTCAGACTTTCGCCCAGGTCATGATCTTGCGGTTCGTGGGTTCCAGCCCCTTGTCAGGCTCGGTGCTTGACAGCTCAGAGCCTAGAGCCTGCTTTGGATTCTGTGTCTCCCTCTCTGTCTCTGCCCCTCCCCGACTAGTGCTCTGTCTCTCTTTCAAAAATAAATAAATATTTAAAAAAGTTGTGTCTTTGTTAACTGTAAGTGCTTAATCTATATGTGGTTCAAAAATTATTAAAGACACTTTACTTTGCAGAGAAAAAGACATGGAGCATACTCTCCGAATTCCTGAAGTTGGTGTTAGTAAGGTAAGCTAAAACCATTTGGTTTTTCATATGCGGCCCATAGGTGATTATATAAATCCTCGTTATGGCAGAAGACTTAGGGGCTTTTTCATTTAGTAGAAATTTAATAGTTTGGGTGGTGATGGTAATGAAAACAATTTAGATTGGTTTGTTCCACTGCTTGAGAAAATAATGTTTTCAGTGTTACTCAGAATTTGAGTGTTACTCAAATTTTGAGTGACAAAATTATATTTAATTTTTAACCGTCTGGAGCAGGAGTAGAATGCGGATTAATTTAAGTATTAAAGTATTACCCCATTAACAAACATTTATTGAATGAAATAAATGTGCCGGATATGATTAGAGTTTAAAAATGAAGCAGAGGGGCGCCTGGGTGGCTCAGTCAGTTGAGCGTCCGACTTCGGTTCAGGTCATGATCTCACGGTCCGTGAGTTCAAGCCCCTGCGTCGGGCTCTGTGCTGATGGCTCAGAGCCTGGAGCCTGCTTCAGATTTTGTGTCTCCCTCTCTCTCTGCCCCTGCCCGACTCGTGCTCTCTCTCTGTCTCAAAAATAAATAAACATTTAAAAAAAAAAAAAGAAGAAGCAGACCTGGATTCAGGCTATGTTATTAGATGGTTATGTTTGAGTCCACAGTATTTTACAATTCCACCAATCTGCCCTCCACCACCCAAGGTTCTCCGTTTATAGCTCTTCCGAATTGCTCCTCTAATGGTTTCAGGAAAAAGAACACTTGGGTTTTCAAAATAAATAGTAAGAACAGAGTTAAAATTTTATTTTATTTTAAATTTTTTTATTAAAAATTTTTTTCTTAAGTTTATTTTTGAGAGAGAAAGAGAGAGCAGGGAGGGCAAAGAGAGGAGGAGACATAGAGTCCGAAGCAGGCTCCAGGCTCAGAGCCGTCAGCACAGAGCCCGACGCAGGGCTTGAACTCACGAACTGGGAGATCATTACCTGAGCCACAGTTGGACACTTAACCGACTGAGCCAGCCAGGCACCCCCAGAGTTATAATTTTAGTAACAAGTGGAAAAACAAAAGGTTTTGCTGCTGAGACTCTCTGTACTTGATATTAATTTTCTTCTGTGTCTTCTCTTGTTTTGTCCTTCCCTTTTATGGTTATCTTCTTTCTCTTTTTCTGACCTAACATCATCCCCATATTTTTTCTCTTTAGTAGACTGTAATATGGATCCTTTATATATATTATGTGATTTTTGTCTTTTGGGGATGAAACTTGTTTTCCATTATTTGTTTGAAAGTGTACTTCTTTTTACTTTGTTTTGCCCCATTTAGAAGGGAGGAAATTTTCATAATTTTACCTCTGACCAAATTATCTTGCTTTTTTACTTTACTATGACTCTTGATTCTTCTGCCTCCAAAGAAAACTGTCTGTGATTTAAATAGCAAAGAAGCCTTTCTCCCACTTTGAGCTAAAATATAGGTAGTCGTGTGGTGGCATTTCTGCTTTTTCTTTCTTTTTTTTAAACTAAATAGTTTCTTGCTATGTGAAATCAGTTTGACAGTATATATCACACATATCCAAGTAGATGAAAAAAATTTTAAAAACCGACACATTTAATATTAGGGGAAAATAGAAAATCTTTAACTGTTGGCTAGGAGAAGACCTTTTAAGTTTAAGAAAAAGGAAAAAAAATCACAGAAGACAAGATAATTTTGAATACTTTAAAGTTCTTATTAAACATATTCAAAAGGCTGACTAGGTGGGGTGCCTGGCTGGCTCAGTCCATAGAGCATGTGATTCTTGATCTTGAGTTTAAGTTTGAGTCCCATGTTGGGGTTAGGGTTTACTTTTTTTTTTTTTTTTTACCTTTTTTAATGTTTATTTTTGAGAGAGACAGAAAGACAGCATGATCAGGGGAGAGGCGGAGAGAGAGGGAGACACAGAATCTGAAGCAGGTTCCAGACTCTGAGCTGTCAGCACAGAGCCCGATGCAGGGTCAAACCTACAAACTGTGAGATCATGATCTAAGCCAAAGTCAGACACTTAACCAGCTGAGCCACCCAGGCGCCCCATGTAAACAAAGGACTGTGGAGCGGGGAGGGCATGCTTAGTCCTGAGTATTGAAAATCTGGAAAATTTCTCTGAGAAGTTCATCTTGAGGGGCATCTGGCTGGCTCAGTTAGTAGAGCATGTGACTCTTGATCTTGGGGTTGTGAGTTCAAGCCCCATGTTGGGTATAGAGATTATTTATAAAAATAAAATCCTTAGGAGTACCTGGGTGGCTCTGTTGGTTAAGCATCCAACTCTTGATTTCAGCTCAGGTTGTAATCTCACAGTTTGTGGGTTTGAGCCCCACGTCAGGCTGATAGCACGTGTAGCCTGCCTGGGATTCTGTCTCCCTCTCTCTCTGCCCCTCCCTTGCTTGCTCTCTATCTCTTTCAAAATAAATAAAAATAAAGTTAAGTAATAAAATCTTAAAAAAAAAGTTCACCTTGAATATTTCAAATCACCGTTCGTATTAAGAATTTTTAACGATAAAGACCAGTACTTAGATGAAAAAATAATTTCAAATTGTTTATGTAGTATAATTATAATCTCTTAACCAACTGAGCCACCTAGGTGCCCCTATGTAGTATAATCTCAACTGTGTTATAAAAGTAGAAAATGTAAGACACTAAATTATTAACGGCAGTGATAGAATTATAAGGAACTTTTTTTCTGTAGCCGTCACATTTCTGCCAGGGGCATTACAATACTTGTGTATTCAGAAAAATATTAAAAATAGCAAAAGTTGGGGCACCTGGCTGGCTCAGTTGGTGGAGTTTGCAACTCTTCATCTCAGGGTTGTGAGTTTGAGCCCCACATTGGGCATAGAGGTTATTTAAAAAAAAAAAAATTAAAAAAATAGCTAAAGTTATCAGAGCCTTAAAGCTATCTTATCCTATCATAGAGCAATTATCTGTGGTTTTAAAAAAAGTATTATACTCTATAATTACTTCAGGGTTTTTTGTTTCTTTTTGTTTTTAAGTTTCATGCAGAAATTTATTTCGACCATGACTTACAAAGTTATGTCCTTGTGGATCAAGGTAGTCAAAATGGTACAATTGTTAATGGAAAACAGATTCTTCAGGTGAGTGTATATTTATTAATTACTTGCACTTTAGTTTTAAAAAATGAACTGAAATTTTTTTCCTAAAGGCTATAGTTACTATACTTCCCATTTGGTTCAGAATACTATTCAAGGCCAAATGTATTACGTGGAAGAGAATTCCCAGAAAGAGCTGAAAAATGTGTGTAATAAGTGGATACTTGACTCTTGAGTTTTATCATAATTACATATCTCATTTTAGAAATGAATGCATTTTAAAGCTATTCAGAGTTAACAGTTCTTGCAGTAACTTTAGGGACACTCCTTTTTTTTGGTGTTTTTTAATAAATTATTTTAATGGAGATACTGCTATACTGGAAACTTCTTGAAGACAGAGGCTGTGTCTATCCAGTTAACTCTTCAAGGAGCTTATTAGTACATAATAAGAAAATATATGGAAGGGAGTGGGGAAGACCTTAATTCTCAGTCTATAAGAATACAAAATGAAGTAAAATTGAATTATCAGAGAAAATAAGAGGAAAAAAAAGAAATAGGCCCTTATCCCCTTCATATTTTATCTTTTTGACTGTGGTGGATATTTGTTCTGGTAATAGATCGTTTGATGTTTGGGTTGGGTATTTCTGTAGGATTAATCATGGAGATGGGGAGATTAGGGGTTTCTGATAATATAAAAGTTAGAAGTTGCTCACTTCAGCTTTCTTCTCCATTAGTTGAAAGTTATATCAACCTCAAGTTGTGGAAATGTATGCTGTATGTGCATATGTGTATCTATCTCAGTGAGAACCATCCTAAATATTTTTTTGTTTTGATCAGACATTACTTAGAGAAGACATAAAATAACGGTACGTAACACTTGGGTTTCTGTTTTGTAATTTTTTCCTTTAGCCTAAAACTAAATGTGACCCTTATGTACTTGAGCATGGTGACGAAGTGAAAATCGGAGAGACTGTCCTGTCCTTCCACATCCACCCTGGCAGCGATACCTGTGATGGCTGTGAACCAGGACAGGTTCGAGCTCACCTTCGTCTTGATAAGAAAGATGAATCTTTTGGTATGTGAAATATGTTGTTATATGTAGGCATGATAAGTTTTCTGCTTAATTCACTGTAGTGTTCTAAAATGTATCAGCTACCAACTTCATATCTAATTGATATAATGTTGAATGAGATACATTTGGATTTCTGTGAATATTATCACGAGACTAAGAAATGACATGTATTTGACATTTGAAGCCTCGACTAGTAGATTATGATTTTAGTTGATTTTTCCATGTAACAATTTAGCTGTGCTATTACAGCATTAGGTTGCTTTCTGACATGTAATCATTAGCTTTTTTTGCTAATCCAGTTTAGTAGGCTTTAGAGCAGCACTGCAGTTAAAGCTAAATGTCCTTCGAGAGAGTAATTGTGACATAATTGTACTAAAGATTGATTTCCTTTTGAAATTGTGGGTATGAAGAAGTCATCCACAGTCAAACTCTGTCATATAATTATAAAATAGAAAATAATAGACCAGGGTATTAATAGTTATTGGTTGGTGCATTTGCTTTCCTACTTCCAGATTATGTTGATGTATCATTTGTGTATATACCATTATTTTCTGTAGTAACCCCATAAGAGATTGCTATCTTGCTTTAAAATCCATTCATCCAGGGACGCATGGGTGGCTCAGTCGGTTAATTGTCCGACTCTTGATTTTGGCTCAGGTCATGATCTCGTAGTTGGTGAGATCGAGCCCCCCTGACAGCTCAGAGCCTGCTTGAGATTCTCTCCCCCTACCCTCCTCTCTCTCTTTCTCTCGCTTTCTCGTCTTCCCCATCCTCTGCTCATAATGTGCAACTTGTGTGTGCGTACATGCGCACACGTGCGCTCTTTCTCTCTCAGAATAAATATTAAAAAAAAAATCCGCTCATCTAAGACTTTAAAATTTTTAATAGATACTTTGAACCAGTAAGAAGTAATCCTTTTTTACATCAGGTTTTCCCCCCAAATACCAACTATACATATTCATTGTATTTTTTTTTTATGTTTATTTTGAGAGAGTGAGACAGACAGAGAGAGAGAGTTAGCATGTGAGTGGGGAGAGGGGCAGAAAGAGGAGAGAGGGAATCCCAAGCAGGCTCCATGTGGGGCTTGAACTCGTGAACCTTGAGATCATGACTTGGGCCAAAATCAAGACTTAGATGCTTAAGCATCTGAGCCACCCAGGCACCCCTATTTTCTGTTTTCTGATACTAGATTATGAAAATGAGTATGGTACATTACACAATAATATGAATCTTGGGTTCAGTGATTTTTCTTTTGAGCATGCCTGTATTCCTTTGGAAAATTAACAATATTTCTCCATTTGGGATTCTATTATAATATTAAAAAATTAAGATGATAATATTAAATATAATAATTTTTAAAAAGTCAGTGTTTCTTTTGGTATCTATACTCTAACATTCCTATAACTTTTGGGTTTTGATTTACTTTCTAAGTAGATTTAGTTACCAAAATGCTGAAAGGACATTACCACAATCCAAGATTCTTTTATATTAATGTTTATTTAAACTTTTAGTTAATATGCAAGTGAAATAGTATTTTATGATTCAATAACAATATTTTATATAAAGTCTGCCAGATTTGGTGGTTTTTTTTCAACTGAATTCACTTTTTCCTTTTAGTTGGTCCAGCACTAAGTAAGGAGGAAAAGGAATTGGAAAGGAGAAAAGAATTAAAGAAAATACGAGTAAAATATGGTTTGCAGGTATGGATGTTAAATATTGCTATGTGTATTAATTGTACATCTGGTTTTAAGTTAAAAATGTCTTTAGATATGCATAGACCATTTTACATATAAAAATAGAGCTGTTTACAGTGACTTTGAGATTTGTGTAATTTCTGTTAGTTGGTTACTATTTACCTCAATAAATATTGAGACTAGAGTAGAGAAATGATAATATCGAACATTTGAATATCCATTTCTGGTTTTTAAAAAATTTGCATTAAAATGGTACCATTGAAGGATGTTGTGGGAGGACTGATCCTGCCTGATCTCAAGACCTATTATAAACTACAGTAATTAAGACAGTATAGTATTGGCATAAAGATAAATAGGTCAGGGGAACAGAATAATGACTTAAGAAATAGATCCATAGATAGATAGATGGGGGGTAATGTGCGTGATTTTTAGCAAAGGTGTGAAGGTAGTTTGGAGAAAGGATGGTCTTTTTTTTTTCTTTTTTTTTAATAGTTTATTTTCAAATTGGTTTACATACAACACCCAGTGTTCATCCCAACACGTGCCTTCTTTAATGCCTATCATGGATGGTCTTTTTCAATAAATAGTGCTGGAACACTTGTACTGCCATTCGCAGAAACAAGTTTGATCGAAATCTTGTAACATATGTAAAAATGAACTCAAAATGGATCATAAGTATAAATTTAAAACCTTAAACTATAAAGTTTCTAGAAACATACTTTAAAAAAACAAAGCAAAGATTTTTGAAGATACCTGATACCAAAGCACAATCCACAAAAGAGCAAATTAATAAATTATACTTCTTCTGAAATTTCTGTTCTTCTAAAGATACTATTAAGAGAAAGAAAAGATAAGCCACAAACTCAGAAAAATATTTACAAATCATCTATCTGATAAAAAAATCCTAGGTCTTCTATCTGGAATATATAAAATACTCCCAAAACACAATAAGAAAACAATTTAAAAATAAGCACAAGGTTTTTTAATGGACCCTTCACCGATGCAAATGTACAAATGGCAACTAAGCACTTGAAAAGATGTATAGTATTACTGGGCAAAGTAAAACCAACTAAAAAGACTATCCATACCAAGTGTTGGTAGGTACATAGAGGAATTGGAAATTCTCATATACTGCTGGTGAGAATATAAAGTGGTTTGATTGCTTTGGAAAATAGTAGTTTCTTTAAATGTTAAATGTATGCCTACTATGAGATTCGCCGTTCTACTCGGAGGTGTTTACCCAAGAGAAATTAAAGTATATGTTCAAAGACTAGTAAGCAAATGTTCGTGACAGCTTTTTCTTTCTTTCAAAAACCTTTTTTTTACTTAAGTTTTTTATCTTTTAATACCAAAATGTAGTTGACCTACAATGTTATATTAGTTTCAGGTGTACAGCATAGTGATTTGACAATTAAATACAGTACGTGACGCTTACCACGTAAGTGGAGTTCCATTGGTCACCATATAATGTTACTAAAATATTCATATTCCCTATGCTGTACTTTTCATCTCCATGACTTATTTATTTTATTACTGGAAGTTTGTACCGCTCAATCCCCTTCACTTATTTCACCCATCCCCCATCTCCCCTCCCCTCTGGCAACCCGCAGCTTGTTCTCTGTATTTATGGGTCAGTTTTTGGTTTTTGTTTGTTTTGGTTTTTATAGTCTATATATACGTGAAATTGTATTGCATTTGTCTCTCTCTCTGACTTACTTCACTTAGCATAATAATTTTTAGGTCCATCCACGTTGTCACAAATGGCAAGAGCTCTTTCTTTTTTATGGCTGAGTAATATTTGTATGTGTGTGTGTGTATACCACATCTTTATCCATTCATCTCTTGGTGGACACTTGGGCTGCTTCCATATCTCGGCTGTTGTAAATAATGCTGTAGTAAACATAGGGGTGCATACGTCTTTTTGAAGTAGTGTTTTCATTTTTTTTGGGCAAATATCCAGTAGTGGAATTCCTGGATCCTATGGTATTTCTGTTTTTAATTTTGGGGGGAACTTTCATCCGGTTTCCCTCTGTGGTTGTACTAATTTTCATTCCCACAAACAGTGCATGAGGGTTCCCTTTTCTCCACATCCTCACCAGCACTTGTTATTTTTGTCTTTTGCATATTACCCATTGTCATCAGTGTGAAGTGATACTTCATTGTGGTATTAGCAGCTTTTTTTCTAGTAACCAGAAACTGGAAAAGACTCATATATCTATCATGAATGGGTAAACAATTTATGGTAAATCTATATGGTCAAATACTCTTTAGCAACAGAAAAGCATGAACTGTTGATATAAGCTGCAATATGGAAGAATCGTGAAATAATTATGCTGAGAGAAGGCAGCCAGCCTATAAGAGTGCATACTATATACATCCATTTATATAAAATTCTAGGAGAGCAAAGTAACATATCATGACAGGAAGTGTAGTGGTTGTCTGGATACAAGAGAGGAAGGATGCACAGGGAGAGTCTGTGGTGATGGATTACAAAGAGAGATGAAGAAGATACTTTTGTAGAAGATGGATATATTTATTATCTTGATTATGTTGATGGTTTCATAGGTGTATACAGATCTCTAAAGCATCTAATTGTATACTTTATGTGCAACTTACTATACTTAATTAAATTACAGTAACAATTTTAAAAAGTGGGAGAGTTACCCTTTAATCCCATAAATGGACCAGGAAGATAATTAATATTTCCAGTTTACCTTTAAGAAACTAAGCTAATGGTTACCCAGCTGCCAAATGACAGAATTAGATGTGGTCTTTTTTTGTTTTTCTGAGAGAGAGTATGTGTGCGTTCGAGCAGAGGAGGGGCAGAAAGACTGAGGGAGAGAGAATCTTAAGCAGTCTCCATGCCCAGCACAGAGCCCGATATGGGGCTCAACCTCAGGACTGTGAGATTATGATCCGAGACTTAAGCCAAAATCAAGAGTCAGATGCTTAACTGACAGCCACTCAGGCATCTGTGTTCAGTGAACATTTATTGAGTAGGTGTCTCATCATATAAATGGAACTCTGTTGAAGAAAAAAGCTTTTATTACTGCCACAGTAAAAAACTACCACACTTACTACATTTTTCCCTTTCATGGAATAATACACTATTTTAGGTCCTTTCAAACTTCCAGTTCCTTAGAGAACCTACCCCAGGGCTTCTACACACTTCTTTGAATAGTGTCAATTCATATTAGACCATGAATACATAGTATTAAGTCAAGATATACTATATTTTCACTGTATCATTTCTTACGATTACATTTTACAATTGATGTACGATTTATATTATTTTCTACATATAGTTTATGTTTTACAACTTGAAATAATATAAAATTTTTTTGGAGGGAGAGAGCACACACATGAGCAAGGAGGGGCGGGGACAGAGGGAGAGGAAGAGAGAGAATCTTAAGCAGGCTCCATGCCCAGCGTGGAGCCTGACACAGGGTGAAATAATATAAACATTTTAAAGGAGATAGAATAAAAATAGCATACTCTAACATAATTGTATCAATTTATATAATGGCCTGCTTTGTTATTTTAATAGAGACCATATTGAACCATGTCTGCCAGGTAAAGCAGATATTCAGATAGTACATTTTTATGTATCAGTTTTATTTTCTTCAATGAATATTTCATGTTTATAAAGAATACAGACTATGAAGATGAAAAGACATTGAAGAATCCAAAATACAAAGATAGAGCTGGAAAACGTAGGGAGCAGATTGGAAGTGAAGGAACTTTCCAAAGAGATGATGCTCCTGCGTCCGTGCATTCGTAAGTATCACCTTTTAACAGCTTGAAACGTTCTTGGTACCATAATCACATTCGTAGGGTAATAGGACTTACAGGGTTAAGTAGCCTTTAAAGAAGTGAATCCTAGCAAGATGGTAGTATTCCTCTCATTAGAATTCCGTTTCCTAGAAAATTACTTAGGATATACATAAGTACACATACTGAAGCACACATATATACACATAGCTAACATTCTAGCCATCCACTCGAGTAAGCATATTTTTATAACTAGGTATCTAGAAGGTTGGGCTAGTAAGAAATTAGTATGGATTGATAATTTTTATAATTATTTCAGTACTCAACCACTTTTGTTCTTGTTGACCCTGAAATACTATTTCTCTTACTTATTTTTCTTTGATTCAGTTCTGTTCTTTGGGTAAGGTAGCAGTGATAATATGAAGAATATAATTTTGAGGCCTATACACTATGACCATATTTCTCCTTTTAATCTTGTATCAGCTACATTTTTTTTTCTGAGAATATAAATTCAGGGTTTAGTTAGAATTTAAATCTTTCATGTAGGACTGACAGCTAATTATATAAACTTTGATTACATATATTTTATTAATTCTAAGATACACTACTTGGATAGAGTTTTAGTTACATAGAACAACAATTATTTTCTTTATGGTACATAAAACAATGTATCTTATATCAGATTTGAGAGAATATGGCATTCTGAATAAGGTAGACAACAACATGAGGCATTTCTTAAAGGTTAATATTTTTGATGTAATTGCTGGGAAATACAAAGATTGTATTAGAGTTAAAGTAAAGGCAGAAACAAAAAATGAAATACATCGGTCTGACATTGCTTGGTTTGTTGTTATTGAAGAGCTAATTTAAACATGTTGTAGTACTGAAAATAAAGTGTGTCAGAACATAAGCTATCCTTAAACTAGCAGATAATAAAGTCATAGAACAAAATGTAAATAGTAAGAGTTTTTGCTTAATTTTATTTTTACTTTTTTATTGATTTATAACTTACATACCAAAGAGTATACAAATGTGTCACTGTCAACAATATATTGTAAGATTAACACATTGCAGAATACACATTTATCAAGGAATAGAAAATTATCAGTAACCCCTAGAAACCTACCCTTCCAGTGCCTCCTTCTGATAGCTTTTTCTCTTTTTTTTTCTCTCCAAAGGCAGCCACTCTCCTGACTTCCAATAGGAACAAATTAATTTCACTTGTTTTTGAATTTTAAATAAATGGAGTAATTCAGTATTTATTTTGTGTCTATTCTTTTTGTCCAACATTATTTTGTTAGGTATATTTTATTTTTAATGCTGTCTAGTATGCTCTTGCACGAGTATGCCACAGTTTATGCACATTACCATTGATGGACATCTGAGTTATTTTCCACTTGTAGTTATTACTAGATTTGCTGCAGAAACATTCTTGTACTTACCTTTTTGGTGCACTACTTTCTGTTAAGTAGTATGTGAAGGAGACTCTGTGTATCTTTATTAGGGCCAAACAGTTTTCTTGAGTATTTGCACCAGTTACTTTAATTGTCAGATAATTATAATGAAATCATATATGGTCTTCTAGAAATCAACTACTATCTTAATTTTCTTTAAAGTGAAATTACTGATAGCAACAAAGGTCGGAAGATGTTGGAGAAGATGGGTTGGAAGAAAGGAGAGGGCCTGGGGAAGGACGGTGGAGGAATGAAAATTCCGGTAAGACTTGTTTTTTCTTTCATTCTTTATTCTTACAGCAGATATATTTACTGTGTACCTCCTGTGTGCCAAGCATTGCCGTATGTTCCAGGAACATAATATCAAGCACAAACAGACAGGATTACGGTCTTTGCGGTATTCACAATTACCAAATATATATATGTATGTGTTTTCTTTTTAACGTTAGGATAGTAACGTTAGGATACTAGCTAGGATAGTAAATCATTTCCTGAGCCAGAGGTGGTTCTGTGTCTTTCAGTTGTTATTAATGACTTCGATGGTATGTCTGGTACTAAATATTGGGGGAACAGAAAAAATAACGCTTTTTATTTACTTTACAAACAGGCAGATTCTGTATTAGCTGGATAATTTGTTTGAGATTTAATAATCAGGTCATATAACAAGCAGTAGAGGGAATAATTCTGGAAAACAGTACAGTGGTTTAATTCTAGAGACCCTGTGGTGCATCAGAAGTTTAAACTATCTTTTACAAAAACCTTACAAAGTAACATGATTAAAGAACTTTCTTGATAATTACCTGGTACCTAAAGAAATAATGGATTCGTCAGTATGAGGTTTAATGTGAATTTTCTTTCTTACTGAGGTACAACGAGAACAACGTGGGTTTTATAGTCAAACCTACCAAATAGACTTACTTTGTTAGAATAGGTACTCTATCACTTACTAGTTGTGCGACATGGGGCAAGTGTGGACTTCAGTTTTCCTAAGTAAAAGTAGAGATTATAAGGACCGTTTGCTAAAGGGGGATCATGCAGGTAAAGTCCCGAGTGTGGTACCTGACATACAGTAGGCCTTTGGTAACGAACTGGTAGCTTTTAATGGTTCTGAAAATAAAGTCCTCTCCCACTTTTTATGAAAGTAAACAATCAGGTTCACTTTATGACTCCGTTTGTTCCTCTTTATGACTCTCAATATTTCATGTACCCATTCACTTTCTTAGGTAAGACTAGGATGACAGTGGTGTTGCATTCTCTTCTGGCCAGAGTGGGATGACAGATTGTGCAGAATCTCATTGAAATGTGGTAATTGCTGTTTTAGGAGCACTGTATTTTCTGTATTGAGACAGCTGTAGTTATTGATAGGCAAGACCTTGTAGAAAAATGATTTCAAGTTCCGTGTATAATCATGTATGTGTTTCTGGATAGATTTGATGGATTTTCCTTTTGGATTAGTCTTTCTAAGTCAAAGAATTAAAGTACCAAGTCAGGTACAACAGATAATCAGTTCATTTAGACTCTGTAGTAAATCGTCTCACTTTTTGGTAACAGATTCAGCTGCAGCTTCGGCGAACACATGCAGGCTTGGGGACAGGCAAACCATCCTCAATTGAAGACATTCACCTTCTCCAAAACAAGAGCAAAAAGAACTGGGAGAAAGCACGAGAGAGGTTTGCTGAAAACTTCCCAGAAACAAAATCTCAAAAAGATGTGCCAGGGACCGTCCCTTGGGTCAAAGGGACCGCAGAATGAATGTCAGTCATAGACCACAATTCAAGCTTTTTTTTTTTTTTTTTTTTTTTTTTTAAAGAGTTTGGAAACTCTTATTTTATTGCAGAAGTTTTCCCTCCGAAAGAGTCCGCGGCATGAGGGAACTGTATCACAGTATACTCCCTCATGATTCAGAAATGTATAATAATGGGTGGTTTGCAGCTTTTAAAAAACATTTTTTTAAAAATAATAAATAGTAACTGAATTAGATTATGCTGTGAGCAAAGTGAAGTTCACAGGGCACGGCTGAGTTTATCCAACTTTGTTATTTTATCTTGTCATTTATAAGACCCATATAAGCAAGATTCACATAACCAGTAATGATTTAAATGTACATTTGTCCTTGTCTCCATACGTTCATTATTATAAGATATACAACAAGAGAAACATGGAAAGTTTATAAAAACAAGTATGATGTCAAGCATCCCTGTTTATGCCCTTTAGAACCTACACGACAAATGTTGAGAAAACAGGGGTAGTGGTGCATAAATTTTATTCTTGAAATATCCTGAGTAATATTGTTGAAGAACTAACGAACAGGTTATATGTTATAGAGAATTAGTCTTTCATTGTTTTCTTCTGTGAAGAATTTGTTGATTTGTACTATATATTAAGCATTTACACTTGGTTTGTTTTATAGCTGAAATATTTAGATATGAGCAATTGAGTACAGTATTGAACTATTCCACATGCTGGCATTTATAGTTTTGATAAATCCCATTGCTGGCAATGGAGTTGTGCCAGAGAAATCTGATTTCTATTGCAAAAGGATTGCCTAGCCAAGACCTCAAACTCAAGATATTTATTGAAAATGTCTTCAAATGCAATAAAAACATTATAATCATAACATCAAAAAGAGTGATTCATTGAACCAATGTTTTAAGCATATTGGTCTGCTTTGAACTCACGACCAGCCAGAATTTTCCTCTTGAAATTGGCAGGCGGTAACAACAGGATAACTCAGATACTGGAGAACTGCAGTGCAGCTTTCTGGGCGCAGTGTCCCTGCCCTGCCGGTGATCACTGTTCTCTGCCTCTCTGTTCAACTTCTCTCTCAGCTTTTTGGTGGGAAATTATTGCTGGGACTTTCTCTTTTCTGGCACTGAATATAAGCTATAGCTCCCTCATCTCCTATAAAGAAACATCTTCAAGATTTAGAAATAGGAAAAGAAAATTCTGAAAAACGTACACAGTGGAGAAGATAATTCAGAAAGAAAGACTCCCTGTTGGAATTTCGACTCTGGATGGTACAGGGTACTTAGGAAGAAAAGGGGAGGGTGGGGAAAGAAAAGTAAATTTATTACTACAGATGAGACATATGACCAAACAAGTTGTCAGGGCTCTGTAGGCCTAAACTGGTATAATCAGAGGCCCTATAACTCCAGATCTGGAAAAAGTCATTTTCTGTATCCTTTCTAGCTACCTACACACCCCGGCACTTCTATATGTACATTAGACTTGAAGGCAACGGGAGTGTTCTGCATTATTTTCTCTAAAATAGAAAAAAAAAATACTTAAATGTGGTTCTGGTACTTGGGCTCTGTATATAGGTGACATACAGGAGGCCCAGAGTAGAATTGTGGTAGATTTCACTTGCTGAGTAAAGTACAATTGTATATATAATATTTCCCATTTTTATTATTAGATTGTGGAAAACTTTTTTCATTGCTTTCTTTTGTTAAGAAAATGGAGACTTGAAAATGATGATAAAAATGGAAATATATGTGATATTTATGTTATTAAAACCCTTTGCAGATCTAAAGTCTCAGGGCTATACTATATGGTAGTTAACGGACTGAATAAAGTCTGAGTTTGTTTCCATCTGTGAAGTAACAATATTTATCTCTCATGTGTGTGTTGAATAGAAAATGAGAAAGTGTATATAAAAGCAATTTGTAAAGTATAAAAGTAGTACAGAGATGTGAGCTTCTATTTGTTTAGAAGCATAGACGTGAATTGTGTACAATTTGGATTACACATAAAATTGTTTTGTGTCTCATTTTAAATTATATTTATACAGTGTAAATTTATTACAGTAGCCTTTCAGGCTTGATTTTAAGTGGAGCTACAGGTTGGTGATTTTTTTTTTTTTTTTTTTTTTTTGCCAGAACATGAGAAGTTGGCAAAATTTGAGAACAGGAGAAGAAACCATCAGCATTAGAGTAAAATAACAGAAATTATTTTCTGTTAATTAAACAGCTAGTTAGCGTTTTTTCCTCACAAAGGACTTTCCCCCCTGCTTTTAAAAGTTTTTACTTCTAATGTTTCATTTTTATTCTATTGTGAACTTATGAAAATTAATGGCTCACCCAAATCAAACACCTTGCAACTTTTCATGTAAAAGATGATTTCTTAATTTGGCACATTTTCAAAGAGAATGCATAGGAAGATAGAAATCTCTGGCGTAGAGATTGTGTCGAGACCATCCCATCGGGTTGCAGGATAGAGGGATGTGCTTGGCAAGCAGCCAGCAAGGCGTTTGTGGACATGACACCCAACGGTGCTCTCACTGTTTCTCCATCGTCTTGTTTTCAGCATGCATCTTATTTTTGTAGGCCATCACTTGTATCTCCGCTCTGAATTTTTAATCGAGAACACTTCATTTTCCTTTCTTAGACTCGAAAGTGGAAATACACATTTGGATTCTTTAAAAAGAGTTAGTGTTTACGTGTGTGTCTGTGTGTATGAGGGCCCAGGCTTTCTTTCTGCCCTTCTCTTTTACAAATCTTACTTAGCATTGGTTTATGGCCTTATACTTGCAAAGTGACTTGGAACTCCTTTGTCATTATATTCATGTCCAAAACAGCAAGCAAGGGCACAGAGATGCAGTCTTTGTGTGGGTTTTACCAGGAAAGCAAAAGCTTACTCAGAAGCTCTCATAGCAGATTTCTCCTTAGGATCATTAGCCAGAACCTCATAACGTGACTACCGTGGCTGCAAGGGAAGTCGAAAAGGTGGGCAGCAGGATGGTCTCGCTTGGCTTAAGCCAATCACGTACCACCTGGGGCTGAGCATGTTGCTTTTGGAACACAGTCAGGGTTCGGTGAACAGGGCAAAAAGGGAGAGTGGATATTGAATGGGCAGGTAACTGGCTGCCAGATGACGCAACTGTCCATCGGTGGGAACTCTGTGGGGCTGGTTAAATTGTTTTTGCAGTCCTTCTGTGTAATACTTAGAGGCCACTCAGATGCATAAGTTCGAACTATCTATACCCTGATAGAGAATATTCTCACTCTATTACTGATTTCAAAAAGCAGACTGTAGAAAAGTATGTATAGCCTAATCTCATTTTATAAAAATACAAGGGCACATGTTGAATTGTTAATATTAATTGCCCAAGAAGTGAGCAGACTCACATTTTATTATTTCTATATGTGACTTTTGAAGCAGGTATAATTGTATCCTTACTACATGTACCCATTCACATTTATAATGAGTAAGAATACGACACTTGGAAATGGAGAGGCCTTCAGGGCTCAACCCCAGGCACTTTCCTCACTCTCACCTGCCCAGTTTCTTTTACTATACACACACACACACACCCATGACTTGAGGTTGTCTTAGCCAGGATACATATCCCACTCAGTCACCTTAAATGGAATTTGTTATTTAAGACTGAATCCATAGTCTCCAAATCTGGGCTTTTCCAGTTTGTTCTCTCTGTTGGCAGCACCATCTATCCAGTCGTGCAAGCTAGCGCCTAGGAGTCCGCCTCTGTTTCGTACACCCACCCTCTTCCCCCTCCCCCTAATTTCCTATATAGTAAATCAGTTCGCCGTCCATACCCACGTGCACCATTCTACTAGCTTCCCAACTGGTCGGCTTGCAGTCACTCTGTCATCCCTCCAGTCTGTCCTCCGCGCTGCAGACCTCGTGTCTTCACAACCCCTCTTTCATCATCTCCTACTTAAATCCTCCTGTGGCTTCCCATGACTCTTGAGTCCAGAAAACAAAATCCTAGCCCATCACACCCTACCTGGTCTAGCCACTGCCAGCTTTTCCAGTCTCTGTCAGCAGGAACCCTTTTTTCTGTTCCTCAAACATGCCATACCTTCTCTTACCCTAGGGCCACTTATGTTCTGTTATGTTTGGAATGTTCTTTCTGTGCCCTTAGAATTCTAAGTCTGACATTTAGATCTCTGCTAATTGATTCTCTTCAGGGATGCCTCCCTTGTCCCCTAGACTGATTGCCTTTGGTAAATGTTCTTGAAAACCCGTATTTGTTTCATTTAGACTACTTACTTCAGTTCACATATATTAATGTGATTAGTACAGCATTTGTCTGTCTCGATTCTTAAGTGCCATGTGGGCAAGACCTGGGTTTTTCTCAGTTGTATTCCTAGTATCTGGCCTGGCTTATACTCTTAAAGGCAAGCAGTGAAAGAGCAAGGTGGGTTTGGGGAATTGCAAGTGGCTTGATACAGATGGGGTTTTGTGTGACTGAGGAAACATGGAAGGAACTGAGGCTACATAGAGGGTGTGAAGTAATGGCTTTGAAATCATTTTGACTATGATCCATGTTAAGAAATGCAGTTTATATGACAGCTCAGTACGTGTCTTGTGTATGCATTTATAACAAGTTTTATCTACCAGTACTTAGCTATTAGTTCCCATAATGGACTCTTTATTTTGTTTTCCTAGTCACCGATTCTAGCCACTAAATTGATTGCATAATCCACTGGCGGGCTGTGTCCTACAATTGAAAACATATGGATTTAAAGCTTGGTTTTCAGATGGTTTGACAGAACCTGTGGCATTGGCATTGCCTTACAGAACTGCAGGGGGCGGGGTGTGTTTGAATGAGTGATAGCGGTGGGAAGGGGTTAGGGTACCAAACTGGTGACTTTCGTTCTCCTGCTGTTACCAGAATTGGTCTACATTGGTCTGGTTTGCAATTCAAGCTTCCAGATAGATTTCATATGGAGAAAGGTTTCACTGCTTAAAGAAGAGCTTGCGGGAGGGGCACCTGGGTGGCTCAGTGGGTTGAGTAGCGTCTGACTTTGGCTCAGGTCATGATCTCACGATTCCTGAGCCTGAGCCCTGTGTCGTGCTTTGTACTGACAGCTCAGAGCCTGGAGCCTGCTTCAGATTCTGTGTCTCCCTCTCTCTCTGCCCCTACCCTGCTCGCGCGCTCTCTCTCTCTGTTTCTCTCTCTCTCTCTCTCTCTCTCTCTCTCACACACACACACACTCACACACACACTCTCTTTCCTTCAAAAATAAACATTAAGAAAAAAAAGAGGAGCTGGTGGGGAGGGGAACTGAACCACATACCTACAGCTATTGTCGAATATTGCGTTAAGAAATTTGGATTTTTAATCTCTTCAGCAGTGAGGAATTCCTGGAGGATTTTAAGCAGGGAATCTAATTCTCACGATTCACTTTATAGCAAAATAGCTATGACTGACGGAAGAGGGGCAGGGTGGAGGCTGATAGACCTCTGTGAGGGCTTTTTCCGTCTATCAGGTATTGAGCACCCATCAGGAGCCGTGCAGACCTGTGAAGGCAGGGACCTTTTTGGTCTTAACTCCCTGCCGTATCTTCAGTACCTGTCACAGCATTGGATGTTTAGGAGGTGCTGAATGAGCATTTGCGGTAGGATGAATGGAACACACATTCGTGCTGTGTCTGGTACCATGCTAAGCACTTAACATGCATTATCTTCTTAATTCCTGCCACTATTTTATGAATTTGAAAACAGATTTGGAGAGGTTTTTATTTTACTGAAAGTCACAAAGTCTGTGTGGCAGGGTGGCAGAGCTGGGCTTTAACTCTTGAGTCCTTTCATCCCAGTGGACTGTGAAGGGCACAGGCTTGGGAGTCTGACTGACCGGGATTCACCTTACAGCCCGACCCCTCTTGAGCTGAGAGATGTTTAAAAGTTTATTTATTTAAGCGTGTCTACTTTAATGTCTTCATGGAGTTACTGGGAGGTTGAGATAAGGTCTTTGTGGTACTGAATAGTGTCCAGTGCATAATAAGCCCTCATATATTAGCCGTTATAATTTGCGTTATTATGCCATGCTACCCATCGCAAGGGCACGGTTTTAGGAGTAGCATCCTGGAGTGGGTATGGTGGTTATTGAAGTCAGAGGGGTGGGGCGAGTACGTGGGTGGGTCATCTTCACTCCCTGAGGTGGTGACAGGGGAGACGTGTGGATTAGAAGACTCAGTCACAAGCCGGATTTCTTAACGAGGACTGCAGAATTAGGAGACTCGTAGACGATAGAAAGGGTAGAAGGTGTTGTAGGTGACCCTTTGAGGTCATCCTCCAAGAAGGGGTGGATTCTGCGTGCCTTTGGGAATGAAGCCTCTGGAGAAGGTGGTAGGGACATCTAGCAGGCCCACCCTGGCGCTTGGTACACTGCGGGAGCGGGAGAACTGCAAGAGGAACTAGATTTTAGACACTACAATCTTTCAACAGCAGGCATTCATCAGCAGGTAGCCTCGCGGGACTTCGGCAGGCCAGGCACTGTTCTAGGCACTCGGGATCCAGTAGGATATGGAAACGAGACTCTCTGTCATCTTGGAGCTTACATTTATTTTTAGTTAGTATTTGTGGAAGGGAAGAGCCAAGTGGTCGCATGAAGCCTTCGATAGTTCCGGAGTTTTAATCCAAAAGAGTTTCTGTTCATTTCACAGTGCTTGCAAAAGTTCTTGGGGTGGAGGGGAGCAATTTGTGTTTTTCAGATGTCTTCAGATCTCTAAACCAGACGTTTTTAGGGGAATCTTATAATTTTCTGCTTTCAAAAAATTTTTATTCATGTTTTTGAAGGTTTCGGATATATAGACAACAGTAAAACCTTACTGAGGCTGCAGCCCTTCATTCAATGTGTGTCTCCTCTGGTTAGCTGAAAATAATAGTGACTCTGCCTGCTCAGACACTGGGTATTATGGCTCTAAGTCTGAAATAGATCATTGAAGTACCAAAAAGAAACAAAACAAAATAAAACCATGCACCAGGTCATCGGAAATTGGGGTTGATGGAGAACATGTAAATCAGAAAGTCCCTCGAAGATGAGAAGCAGACAGACACCCTTGGGGAGGAGGTTAATATGAATGGAGGCCAACAATGTCTTCTGCCTGCTTAAGTAAGAATGACTTTTTAGAAATTCTTCCAATAGAAGGCTAGCTTTCTTTTCATCTGTGTTAAAAAGCCATAGTATTTCATTGTCCAGAAAGCCAAAGACAGGGAGAAGTTGGTGGAATATTGTTAAATGTATTTAAACCTGTGACAGTGTGTTACTTAGCTTCCAATTACTAGTAGACTTCAGAGGCCAGGAAGGTTGCCAACTCATTCATCCGATCATTACTTATCTTGACCAAAGGCCCAGGAGAACATATACCGAAATAATAAAGCTTTCATTAGCACTTAATGCTTTTCCTTAAAGCCTTTATTTTAGTACTATGAAATCAGATTTCAGAGAATGTCATAATTAAGATTTTCATGAAAAGAAGCATTTAATACTATTTAAATATGTAATGACTCCCAGTGCTATCTGAATTAATTCACATCATAAACCCACTAAAGTGGGCTTTAATGTCTACTATGGCCAAGCTACCTTTATTTAACCTTAATATATAACACTATCAAGACCAATTTATGAGCTACACAAAAATAATCATAGCTGTATTATAATCACACCTTATTAACCTGAAATGTTAATCTGGTTAATCATCTACCATATTAATCAGCCTGGGCTCTGAATGACTGGCAGCTTTTTTCAAAAATTGAAACTTTCCTGGAACGACTATTTGCCAACTTAATGATGTTTTAAAGACTGTGTCAGAGACTCTGAGAGCAACTCTAAAAGAGGAGTTCCCACGATGTTTGAGGAGTTCCCAAGGTGTTTTAAGCGTGGAAACATTTTTGGAATAACTGTTTAGTCTATTTTTTATTCTGATTTTTATTCCTTTTTTAAAGTTAATTTATTTTGACAGAGAGAGAGAGAGAGAGAGAGAGAGAGAGAATCCCAAGGAGACTCCACACCATCAGCACAGAGCCTGATGTGGGGCTCGAATCTGCAAACTGAGAGATCATGATCTGAGCCAAAATGAGTCAGATGCTTAACTGACTGAAGCCACCCAGGTGCTCCTTAACTATTTAGTCTTTCCAAATGACTACTTCGAAAGTACTTAAGTGGATAGGTTTTTATATATTTACTTGTAAGATTGGTCAGACTACTTTCTAGTAGTATATATGACTTTCACAAGTCATATAGAATTTTGACTGGATTAGCTCATTTATGATATCAGGTATGGAATTTATGTCTTGATAGAAGAAGAGTTCTATCATGAAGGAAAACGACTTGGCCAACTTTTGCGCCCTGTGAGCCGCGGCTCTCGGGAAGCATCGGAGGGAACCTGCTCTTTCTGAGATCCTTTGGATTGGTTTTGTGCTCCCCTTCACAGAAGAGGAAGAGAAAGAAGTCATAGATATTGAGTTTAAACTCTGTGTCAGAATTTGCCTGAAGACATCTTGCTTAATTATTATAATAACCCTGTAAGGTACGTATTATCTCTATTTTAGTGATGAGGAAACTGGGTTTCAGAGAGGTTAAGGTGGTTGCAAAGCGGATACCTAACATGCCTTGGTTGAAAGCTTAGATTTTTAAAAATGTTTCAATATGTTTCTTGATTGTAATATTTGGGTACTCTCTCTCTCTCTTTTTTTTTTTTTTTTTGAAGCTTAAATTTTAATTCATATCTGACTCCAAATGCTTGATTAGCTCCTCACATATCACCACCTGGTCTTCCTAGTCGGCCGGATCCTAGTTAGTGCACAGATATTTAAATATTTAGTTCTTGACACTCTGGAGGCCTCTGATTTACCCGCCAAGGCATCCTTCACACCCACCTTTCAGGTATGTGTCTTAGAAAAGTGTGGGCACTCCCTGCACTGGGCAGATCGACAGGGGGGGAATGATTAGGACCCCCACTGAAGTATTGATTTCTGGGGAACAGGGGCTCCCCTTCCAGCTCTGCCTTTCTCACATACCCTCAAACCTAAGCCACGCTGGATAATGCTGTGGCAGGCAGATAATAGGCCCCCATCCTTGCCCCCCAGCAAATGTCTGTGTCCTAATACCCGGAAACTACCCATATGTTACCTGGAAGGGAAGAATTAAAGTTGAAGAAAGAATTAGGTGGTTAACCAACTGACGGTGAGATAGAGACTCCCTTAAATATGGAAGAAGGTAACAGAGTGATGCAATCTGAGAAAGACTGGCCCTTGCTGACCTTGAAGGAAGAAGGGGTCACAAGCCAAAGAATGTAGGCAGCCTCTAGAATCTGGAAGAGGCGACATTCTCACCCAGGGCCTCTAGAAAGGCGCCCAGCCCTGCCGACATTGAGTTCCATCTCAGACTTCCGACCTGCAATTGTAAGATGAGAAACTTGGGTTGTTATTAGCTGCTAGGTTTGTGGTACTTTGTTACAGCTGCAGTAGGAAATTAATACCAAGGCCAACCTCGCTTCCTTGAGGCCTGGCTTCCCATCGGCACAAGAGCTTGTGGGTGGAGAGGAGCCAACATCAACCCAAGTGTCAGTAGGCGCCTGGCCAGCATGGCGCTGGTGAAGAGGCGGAGCAGAAGGGAGGCCTGGAAGGAAGTGCAGCTCTGGCCCCAGGTGTGCCAGGATGCACGGATTGAGTTCCAGCCTCCAAACTGCGGTGCGAGGCCACACGCTTCAACAAGGGGAAGTGACCGGCGGAAAGACCACTTCGCCTTGTGGAAGTATGTGGCCTCATTTGTCAAATATGGGCAGTTAAGCCTGCCCTACCTGCAGGGTGTCATGAAGACAAAAAGGGTGGGTACGAGAGAGCGTACTCATTACTGCTGTACACATTCTCAGTCCTAGGGAGTGAATGAGAGAGTAGTACCTCAGTCCTGGGGAAGAAGTTTGATCCACTACTATTACTTTTTAATAATAGCCATGTCACTTTGAACATTTACTTCTAAATTTGCAGTTAACAAGAAAGTCCATTTAAACAGAACAACTCATTGACCCAAAGGTCAATTGTTGTTTAAGTGTATTTCATGGAATCATACCCTATTAGCAGCCAAAGAGGACCTTAGTGATCACCTCATCCATTTTTCAGACAAAGAAACAGATCAGGTCGTGAAAAAGTAAGAAGTTCAAACCTTTAGCAATATAGTTCCCTGATGAGTGGCAGCAGAACAAAAGCCCAGTCTTTATGAATCCCTTCCAAGATGTTAGTGACACGGACAGTCATTCAGAATAGAAACTCAGCTCAAACCAAGCCAAGCCCTTCCCTTCTCCAGCCTCCAGGATGACAGCTTCGATGTGTAAAGCCCCCTGGCTGCTTCAGCCTTGGTTGTTAGTACTCTGCCTTGCCTCCCCCCTCCCTGCCGGATTTTGACTTAAGGAAGTGACTGACCACTTTACATCATGGCGGGGGTTCAGGAGTTGGGTTCAGGGCATTCTGCACCTGCCCCCCCCCCCATTCCAGCCACCCACCTCAGCACTGCGTGCATTGCTCTCAGCAGCAGCACCTGGGTGCTGTTCTTAATAAGCCCAGTAAGGTAAGTCAGGGAAACCCTGCCAGTGTGGGCGAGGTGTGTCCCTACCACCCGTTATCAACGATAGCTCTCTGTGAGCCGACTGTGTCACTGGCAGAGAGGCCAGTGCAGTCCCCACAACCCTCCTCTGCTGTCACCCATCAGCAGTGACAACTGTCTTTGAGCTGACGGTCACAGGCAGACAGGCCAATGCAGGCTTATTAGTCCTGACAGCCCTCATACTTGACCGGATAAGCCAGCAGAAGGCCTCGAGGCCAAAGAGGTACAGTATCTGTTGAGGTCAGAGTCGGATGAACCGCCATAGCCGCTGTCTCCTGAGCCTGGGGCTCCTTTCTCTCCTCTGTCAGATGGTCGTGTTATAACCGGACAGGGGCTACATTTTAGAAGTGGGGATTTCATCAGTCCTTGTGTTGCAGGTTTTGTTTATTTTAACTAAGGAAGTGGAATGCTGATGGTCAGGAGTTCTCATTTGAGAAGTGTAAATCATTTTATTTTTGATCATAACAGTTATTCATGCTGGGTGTAAAAAAAGTACAACAATGCAGAAGTATATAAGAGAGGAAGAAAAATCTCCACCCTTAACCCCCATAACCAGCACTAAGTTATCAGGCGCCTGATACTGTCACCCCGTCCCCTGAACAGAGAGCCCGCTGGTGCTCCCGTTAGTCGTCTTTCTTGAGGGAGCAGTTAAATTTCTAAAACTCAGTCTTTGCTGGTATTAATGGTTCTAACAGTTGGTGGAATGGAAGAGTAACATTTGTAGAAGCTTTTTTTTCCTTCTAAAAAATTCAAATTTCTATTGTATAGCCCAACTTTTAATCCCTGTGAAGAAGTTAAATTTCAATATTTAATAGAAATAACATACTATTATTAGAATAGTGTAAAAATTATGAAAGACAAAAGAATAAAATACACTCAGAGGGTTATAGCAGTTTTACTAAGATGACAAGACTTTGGGGGGTTGCTGTTTTCTGGTTTCTTCCTAGATTGGGGCATTGCGTTTGCACAACTTGTGTAATGAAAAAAAAAATGTTTTAAGAAAAACATTCCTGATAATCACATATTAGTACAATTGATTGGATTCAGACCAAACAGCCCAATAATGGAGCCTTACATATGAAATGCCACTAGTCCAGAGAAGTGAAGAATCCACCCTACATTAGGAATCAAGGAAAGCTTCGTGCAGGCAGTCGAATGTGAGCATGGTCTTTGAAATGGGGGGTATTTTTCATATTCCGAGATTGAAGGGGCATTTAAGTGGAGGGAAGGCCCTAAGACCAGGGCACGTCAGGAAGAACAAAGAGTCCATTTTGGCTGGAGCAGATAGTACATGTAGGGGAAGGGACAGAGAAGACTGGCCCCAGGGTGGGGGCACTGGAATGTCAGGCCACAAAGTTGAAGCCTTATAGATGGGTGATGGGGAGGGGGGGGGAGTTTTGAGCAGGAATTATGATATAATCAGTGTTGGCTTAGACCAGTTCCTTTGGCCAAGCTGACTGTTAGCAAGGGGACAACTGGGGAAGACAAGGATGGGAAGATGAACCCCAGACCAATGCTAAATGAGGCCTGAACTTGGCAGTTGGCATCAGAAGACAGGTGTGATACTTTATAGACTCAGTAGATTAGGGGCCTAGGATTGAGTGAGATGAACTCAAATCTTTTTTTTTCTTTTAGAGAGTGTGAGTCGGGGAGGCAGGAGAAGAGAATCCTAAGCAGGCTCCATGCTCAGCAGAGACCAGCACAGATCCCACGACCCTGGGATCATGACCTGAGCCAAAATCAAGAGTCGGATGCTCAACCCACTGAGCCACCCAGGTGCCCCTCAGTGAGATGAATTCAAATCCCACTCTTCCTCATCATCACCTAGTTCCCGGAACTTGTCTCTTCCTGTACAAAATGGGCAGGAGAATAATTATGTCATGGGGTTGCTGCCCATGCACTTACTCTTGTAAAGCCTTTGGCACAACTCTGGCACATGGTGACTGCTCAGTATGTGTTAATGTCAGTGATGGTATGACCTAGAATTAGAGTTAGGGAGGAAACTGGTGTCCGCTCAGTGACCAGCAAGGGAGATAGTACAGCAGCTGGAACAGGGCGTTTGGAGGTAGAGGCTGGATCTGGATCTCAATGCTCCTACTTACCAGCATGATCTCATACGAGCCACTTAACCCCTGTCTACCTCCGCATCGTTAGCTGTAAATGAGCACAGTATTAATACCTCCTCAAGGAGCTGCTGTGAGAATAAAGTGAGATGATACAGTACAGTGTGCAGTATGTACCTAACACATTTTCAGAGCCCCATAAATGTTATTATTGGGTGAGGTGGGGGTGTGGAAATGAATAGATGTGCCCTTTCCATCTGCCATGGCAGCCAATACAAGTAGAGGTGGAGACACGCAGCAGGGACCGGACACAAAGGACAGGACTTGGGAAGAAAACGTGAGGCTGGAGGTAGGAGTCACTGGCGCAGAGGCGGATGAGCCAAGGATGAGCACGTAAATTGGCTTAAGGAACAATTAGACAAACGCAGAATAAAGGACATTCTATAAGACAGAGGGCTGGGACTCTCAAAAAGTGTCATGGAGAAAAAAATAATGGAGGTATTCTAGACTAAAAGAGACTAAAGTTATAATCAAAAAGTAATGTATGAAACCCTGATTGGACCCTGTTTTGTAGGAAAGATAAAAAAACACTTTTGAGACAATGGGGAATTTTGATTAAGGACTCTGTATTAGAAGCTATTAGGATAAATAGGCTGAAATACTTAAGGAAGAAATGCCATGTATGTTCGGGGCAGAGGGAAGAAAAAATAAGGCAAAATGTTAACAGGTGTTCAGTCTAGTTGGAGCATATATGTGGGTGTTCATTGTACTAGCAAGATGAAGGCTGCAAATAAATCCTAGCTTAAGGGTCCAGTGTAGACTGGGAAGCTGACCGCCAGTCAAGGACAGAAGTATGGGGAGAAGTACAGGCAGGCAAGGATAACTGGGTCCCTCCTGGATAGTGTTACGCTGGGGGTGGCCAAGCTGGGCGAGTCTTTCTTTTTAGTACAAGGGGAGACTGGGTGTTGCTGAGGAACAAGAGTAGACTGGGGAAGGCAGGGAATGAGTCAGAGGAAAGGAGAAACAGTAATGGAGCCAAGGTCCCGAAACGATGGAAGAAGAATGGATGAAAACAGGAAGAGGTGATCTCAGATGGGAGAGATGTCGTCTCTTGTGGCCCAGAAGTGAGGACTGCGATGTGGGGAACCAAACCCCCTTACTAACAAAGGAGGTCATATTTTGCTCTGCTAGTAAGGAAGTGTGAGGCAGAAACACAGCTGCCACTGGGTCTGAAACGGAAAGGAAACAGCTGGGGTGAGACGGGGTGCGCTTAGTAGTACTACTCTCTTCCACGCCGGGGAGGAAACGGGGGTTCTCCCAGACTGCTCTGATGAGGCACTAGGATGACAGGGTAAAGAGCAGTTGTGGAAGCTAAATGGCCCCCCTTTCAGAACTTCGTGCTTAGGAAATGAATAAAACTCTTCTTGGATAAAACGCTTTATCGTCATTTCCAGGCACCTCCGCCGTGGGTTGGCCTGGCTGGTGTACAGACAGCCACGTGGTGTGACGGTCTTTGGTACACGGAAGTGACAGGACCCTGGGTAATCTGGGATGGAGCTGGTCGGAGGAAAA
The DNA here is from genome assembly GCA_030068075.1 of Paguma larvata. Taxonomy (NCBI): domain Eukaryota; kingdom Metazoa; phylum Chordata; class Mammalia; order Carnivora; family Viverridae; genus Paguma; species Paguma larvata. Next base: position 93,485,362 of record CM057826.1, on the reverse strand, counting down.
CCACCTCCCGCGCCGACGCCCAAGCTGAGGAGGCCACTGGAGCTCGTGCTCCCAGGCGTCCTGCGGCGGGGCGGGGCACAGAGCGTTAAGGGATTTTTGATTCTGCTCTGGTTTCCTAAGTGCTTCTCAAGGGTCCATTTTTGGAGATCATGGTGGGACTGAGATTCAGCTCCCAGGTGAGGCTGATCCTTGGACCCCCCTGGGAGTAGCGATGGCACGCGGGGAGGGGGGTGTTGGGGGTGGAAAGCAGCCCACACCTACAGGACCTTGGTAATTACGTAGCCGTCCCTCTCCCCCAAGGGCTCTTCTTTGAGCGGAGTCTGCAGCGGGGTAGAGGCCAAGGCTAGGGCGCCTTCGCGGCGGCTAACCTCCCGCAGCCGCCCCTGCAGCGCCTCCCTCTCGGCCTGCAGCTCGCGCCGCGCCTGGGCGGCCGCGCGCTCCTCCTCCTGCAGGGCCCTGCGCCTCCGCTCCAGGGCGCGCTCGCCCCGCTCCACGGCCGCCTCGCGCCGCGCCAGCTCGCGCTCGCGCAGGCTGCAGCGCACGGCCAGCGCGCCCATCTGCTCCAGCAGGCGCGCCCAGTCGCCCTCGGGGGCGGCGGCGGCGGCGGGCCCGGGAGGCGGTGGCGGCGGCGGCAGTACCGGGGCGGCGGCCGGAGAGCTGCGGGCGGAGCTCTTCTCCAGCTCCCGTCGATGCGCGCTCTTGAGGTGCCTCCACAGCGCTGGCGTGCCCGCGTGGAAGCCCGGGCCGCGGCTCACCTGCTCCCCGCACAGCCGGCAGGTGGCCCACTGGCCCGCCGCGTGGCCCGGGCGCGCGGGGGCCAGGTGAAAGTAGCCCCAGGCCTCGCAGTATGGCGCCCCCAGGCGGCCGGGAGGGGCAGGGGCCGGGCCGGGCCAGGGGCCGCCCAGCGTCGCAGCATCGTCCGGCCCGCCGCTGTCTTCCATGGGCGTCGTCAGCTCGTCACTCCTCATTCTCTCCGCGAGGTCTGCGTTCGAGGGAGAAACCGGTAAGGACAGCCACCAGACCACACACACACACACACACACACACAACTTGTGTGACCAGAGAGGGAGGAAACCCGGCCACCTTTTCGTTACAGATGAAAACCCTGCGGTCCTTTCGGGTAGTACCTGGGGTTCTTTTTCAGTATTAACTGTTTACTCGTCAGAAAATGTCCCACGTGTCCAGCCCTTCTTCCTTAACTAGGAACTCTCGGAAGCACGTGGGGCCGCAGCTAACAGGTACTTACACTGAAAACTGGGAAGCCAAGCTTCTAGAGTGGGAAAATCCAGCTAAATAAGTGCTGTCGTATGAGTTTTAGTCCTTCGTTCTCTTTTTAATTTTTTTTTTTTTGAGAGAGAGAGACAGAGCGTGAGTGGGGGAGGGGTAGATAGAGAGGGAGACCCAGAATCCGAAGCAGGCTCCAGGCTCCGAGCCATCAGCACAGAGCCCCAGGAGGGTCTTGAACTCACAAACCGAGAGATCATGACCCGAGGCGAAGTTGGAGGCTTAACTGACTGAGCCACCTTCTATTTCTTCTCTTAGTGTTAGGGAACAAGCTGTAGAAATGAGCCGAAAAGAAAGCTTTGGGAATGAAAAACGTGTTCAACGTGCCAGTTGAACAGCCTTTTAAAACCCTCTCAATGAGGGAACTTTTTTCAAAATAAGTCTTTGTTTCATGAATTTAAAAACAACGTGTGTATGAGTAAAGTGCTAGCACTAAACACTAAAACTTTAGTTTTAAAAATATATGTCTTTAGGGAAACAAAGATACAAAGCAATTTTCTACATTGTTACCTTTAAATTAGATATTAGGCCATGTCCTGTGGGCCTTGGGAGGTCCCTGTCATTGCCTCAGGGTTTCCAGCCAGTGTAAGTTCTCAGGTAGACACACGTGAAACTTGAGTTCTGAAGAACAGTCAGCGGTGCTAGGAGTAAATTCAGAGGACAGGCGGTGAGGAAAAGGAACTCCGCAAACTGCCCCCTCAACACAGACACTAGAAATCCTGACCCTGTCACAGGGGCTCCAGGTATCAAAATTTGTTTTCTTTATCGCTCATCCCAATGCAGTGTTCCGCTCCATATGTTTAAAAGATACAAAGCTTGATCAACACTTTTAATGAAGAAGGAAAAGTAATAACTTCTTGCTCTGTCCACAAATCTGTGGTGAAGAGGATCCAAACACAACCCAGTGCCTGTCACTGCAGAGTCTTTTCTGTTAAAACAATTTATCACAGCAATAACCTATCAAACAAGGGGGGGGGTATTAGAAAAGGTGAAGTTGATTCTTCAGGAAGTAACTTCACAAAGGAGCAAATGTGGGATTCTAAACAAATTTGTTTTGAAAATTTAAAGATCATAAGAGATCGTGTGGAAGACTTGGAGCTCTTCTGAGAGCTTATTTCAGGGGGAACATGAAGGCCGAGATGCCCCGTGAGGTAACCGGCGCCCGTTCATACTGTCAGGCTTTCCGCCAGCGGCAGTGGAGATGATAAAGCTCTCGTTAAGCTCTGGGAATGACGGAAGGCAAGGTTAGGACCAAGAAGAATAAGTTGCTATAAAAGCAGTAGTGTTTAGTGTAAGCTTTTATTTCAGTTGCTAAGATTCTTGTTACAGATACATTACAGTTTTCTAAACCCCTTTTTTTCCCCACCAAGCAAGTCTAATCAGGCTCAGGTGTGACCTTTAACATGTTGCTTGTATTTTTTTTAAAAAAAAGAACGAATTTACCAGAATCCTCAAAAAAGACAAATGCCAGGCCTCTTCTAACAAAACAAATAACTATTTACATATTTTCTCATATAATAGGCATTGATTTGAATATGGTTACTCAGGAAGGCCAATTACTATACAAAGTCTTTAAAAATTAAAGGCTAGACTTCCTCCAAGAGATTTACTAAATCCCTGAGGTCCGCAAAAGGGGAGTAATAGGATGAGGAGGGGAGTTATAGACCACCTTCAAGGATAATTTTCTTTGTACTTAGTAAACACTGTGGTTACGTAACATCATGGTTAGTAAACAGGCCGGATTTTAGTATGAGAAATTGTTTTTGTGACCCAAATTTACCTAAATTTTTTTTTTTTTTAGAATTCCATTTCCTCTACATTGGAATCTTCTCTTTTCAGAGTTCCTCTTTTTATTAGTAGATATACACAGAAGTGGAGAGAACAGTATTATGAAACCTTGTTTTTTTGTAAATTAAAAGAGATTTAAAGGTTTTCTAGACTATCAAGACTATCGTTTTGAATTCTGATATGCTTTCTTAAGCTGGGGGTTGAAAACTATACATAATCTGTAGACTGTCTTAACCTGTGCCAAAGTCTGAGAGTGATCATTACTGATATGCCCCTAAAAGTGCTAGAGGTGACCAATTAGTCATGCTTTACCTCCCTGCAAGATGTCTCTGGGTTTCTTCAAAATCTGGGATGCCCAGAGGAGTGCCACATACATGAATGCCATCTGTTACAACAGTGAAGGTGGAAACAAGAGTGAGAAGCACTGATTTCTGATGTCTTAATCCTTTAGACTTAGCAGACTGCCTCATCTGAGCCAGGGACAAGCAGCACCATGAATGTCGGCCAGCACAGCGCTGCCCCTCCAAGGGCGGCAGAGGGACATCCTCTGCCTTGGCAGGCCTTCGCTCTGGGAGGTCTTAACCGGTGGAAGGCAGCACAGTACTGAACCGCCTCACCTTCTCAGTCCTCCGCATACAGCTACATTCTGGCTCAATACAGTCTTCTGTTCCGACTAAGTATCTAACCAGTGACCAGCAGTCTGTGGCCACAAGTCGTAACAGCATGCCCAGTCGTGCTAAACAACCCCTCAGCGTGTGTCATCTTTCCCTACAGTGCAGAGGGAAGCCTCCTAGCCAACCGTCTTGGCTTGGAAGAGACGCCTTAGTTACTAGCATCTTCAGTCACAACCCTAATGCACAAAGAGCTCTTACAAACTGTCAAGAAAAAGGCACATAACCCAGTAGAAAAATGGGCAAGAAATATGAGTAGGCAAATGACCTAAGAACAAAATCAGATGGCCAAGAAATCTGTGAAAAGATGCATGTCACTTCTATTCAGGGAAGTGCTATTAAAGTAACAATAAGGTCTCCTCCACTAACAAAAATGGTCCATCGCACTAACAAAAATGAAGAGGTCTGTCAGCCAAAGCTAGAAGGGATGCAAAGCAAAGGATACGTTCATGCATTACTAGTGGAGACGTGAAGGCTTTTAGGAAGGCAACCTGGCAATTTCTATTAATTAAAAATAGATAGGATCAGGGATCCCACTCCTGGGAATCTATTCTGTAGAACTAAAAGTACTAATATGTAAAGTAATGTATTACGGTATTTATTACAGTCTTATCTGGAATGGCAGAAAACTGGAAACACGGGAGCTGTCAGCTGGAGAACGGCTGGGTAAAGAACTCTGCTAGACCTAGAGGGATTTCTGGAGGAACTCTTCAGGGAGAAAAGCCAGATGAAGTATGTATAATATGATGTCATTATTATTAAATAACATACAGATCTGTGTAGGATTTGTAAAGATTTTATGTATATCTGAAGAAAAATAAGGAAGGAGATACGCTGTCGGTTGAGGGACGGTTGAGGGTGTGGCAGCTAGTGTGAAAGGAGAAAGGGAAGCAGTCAACACAAAAGAGAGAAGAGGTGCTAAGAAAGCATGTGCATCTGTGGACACATTTAGGTAGACTATGTCTATGGCAGGGTCTACGCATATGTAGAGAGCAAGATGAAGGCACTCACGTCAGGCAAGGATGTAATGAACCGGGAAAGCAGACAAGGGCGATGACCTGAGAACCGAGACTGCCAGAACCGTTAACAGCCTGGGGGCACCCAGAACTGATAACCAGCAAAGCCGAGAGAGCCTGGAAGAACCGAGAACTGGTCATCATTACACCCAGAAGTCTGAGAGGGCTAGGCCGATCAAACTCCTTTAAAAAGGGAAGATTTTTGCATCAAACTGCCAGATTCTCCAGATGCTGAGCCTTCCGTGTCCGACTGCATCAGGGATCTGCCCCCGAAGGCCCTGCCCGTTTCATCTCTGAAGTGACAGAGACCCTCCACTGCTTGAACGCAGGAAGCAGGAAGCGCCGAGCGGACCCGCACTGGTCAAGGCCTCATCTCAGCTGTGTGCTTATGGGTGGAATTTGCATTTCATTCATGAACTTGCCCCTTACTGTATCTGTTTTGTTTTGCGTGTCATGTACAACGCCAAATTAAATGTGTGGTGAAATGTCTTTGAGTGTGGAATTCTGAATCTGCTTTACAATTACGTTAACCTTGCTTTATGATTAAACAAAGTTGACATTGTGGGAAGACACAACATGTGCACATGCCTTCATAGAGTGCTTATGACAGCATAAATACAAAATAATTTAATGAAACCATCCTCGGGTATGTGAGCTCAGACTGGGCTTAGCAACCTTAACTATGGAGACCCGAGGGGACAGTCCTTTGGGGCATAGTGTGCTGTCTGGCCGGGGAGGGAACCCAGTGTGGAGAGTTGTCAGTGTCAGGTGGTTTGCTGTGCCCTGCCTGGCAGAAGGAGAGTCTGTGTCCACAGGAGAGGGAAGTGCCAGAGGAGAGCTGCCCACCGCACTCATCTTCCTGCACAGGCAGGCACTCGGGGGTCGCTGCATTCAAGGTAATGACCCTGACTCTACTTTGCTTAGACCCAGCTCACCAAGTCCCAATCTCCCTATCTGTCAAGGGAGATGATAAGATTATCTGCCTCTAAACTGGTGGCTGAAATCAAATAATGCAAACGATCTCACTGTTGGACTCTCCTGGTGCTTTATCATATAAATGCAAGGCATGAACAAAAAGAAGCTACCAGCATTTACTGCTCAAACATGCCCAAATTAAGATCTAGTAGCTAAAGGCAGTGTTATTTCTCTCTTTGAATTCTATTATTCAGTACAATAGGTAGTTTAAGTTGGAAGAATTCTCTTGAGAATTTTTTAATATAAAAAACAAAGAATCACAGATCCCACCTTCCCTCCCCAATCAAATTTACTGTCATTTCCTACATTGACCTGCATGCAAATTAGGTTGCTCACCTCTTAGGTAGAAAATAATGGGGGAAAAAATTGATGGGGAGGTCTGGTTACTTGGAGCCCTTCGATACGCATTTCTTCCTTAGCAAGTACCCAGCAAAAATACACACCTATTAACTATATGATCAGCTAATATGAAAAAAAAAAAGAAAAACAAGAACTCCCCTAATTTTTCCTTCTTTTTTTATTAAGGCAGAGCTGGTTTTTTGTTTTTGTGTTTATTTTTGAGATAGAGAGCGTGTGCACATGAGTGGGGGAGGGGAGAGAGAGAGGGAGACAGAGAATCTGAAGCAGTCTCCTCGCTGTTGACACAAAGCCCAACTTGGAGCCCGAACCCATGAACCATGAGATCATGACCTGAGCAGAAGTAGGACGCTCAACAGACTGAGCCACCCAGGCGCCCCTTTCCTTAAACAGTTTTTAAATTTTAAGAAAGGTGCCAACGAATGTGAGTATTTTGCTTATATCCATTCACTCCGTCCACTCTCACTCAAATCGCTCATTGTGCACCTGCAGGGTGCACAGTGCAGGGTCAGGCAAGGGCTTACTACCCAGGATGCCAAGAGAAGAGCCACATAGTCTATCCTCTCCAGAAGCTCACCATCTGGTAAGGAGAGATGCTTCCAGCAGTAATTCTGATACAGGTGGTAAAGGTCAGAGCAGTGTTCACTCATGAGGGTGAATTCCATCATGCGGTATCCATGCTGGGGAACGGGTAGGCCTTGGGGGCCCTACACAACTGTTCATGCAGAGATTCCTGCTTCAGCATCTTTTCCCTTCCCCACCTCTTTCAGGGCCCAAAAACACATTGCTACACAGTGCTGACTCTCACCAAGTTCAAGTTCCTTAGTCCTAGAACTAGGCTTCCAAGCTCATATTTTATTTTTTAAGTTTATTTATTATTTTGAGAGAGAGCAAGAGCATGAATGGGGGAGGGGCAAAGACAGGGAGACAGAATCCCAAGTAGGCTCCATGCTGTCAGCACAGAGCCTGACGTGGGGCGTGATCTCACAAACCCCGAGATCATGATCTGGGCCAAAATCAGGAGTCGGCCAGTTAACCAACTGAGCCACCCAGGTGCCCCCCAGCTCATAGTTTAAAATAAAATTTGTGTTTTTTGTTTGTTGTTTTTTTTTTTTAACTAGACTCCATGCCCAACTTGGGGCTTGAACTCAAGACCCTGAGACCAAGAGTTGGGTGCTCTACCAACTGAGCCAGCCAGGTACTCCTGAAATGAAATTTCTTGACACTAAATGAAAGTAGCTAGCATGAAATTAACAGTGGAAATTTTTTAGTCCAGTTTCAGAGGGGAAAAAAGCTGAAAGAAAAGTAGATTTTAGTTATTTCATAGAGGAGGGGAGAGTAGTATATAGTACTACCCTCTCCTCTTTGCCACAGTGAGTTTCATTGCAGTATCCATTATCTGGAGGGGATAAGAAAGTTAAAGCCTGTGGAAGACAATAAATTCACATGAATTACTTAAAACTGTATATGAAGTTTTATTTGCAGTTCTCTTAAGTTCTATCAGATTAAAATGCAGATTCTTCAGTACAATCTCCCTGAATACCAGTATAGAGAATAAGAGAGATCTTACCTGGATGAGTAATTTGTGTAAATCTGTGTGTATATACATAAAATACCTGACTGTAACAGTAAGAACCAGCCTATAAAACAAGTTAATTTTTTTATTTGATACTTACTTGAACATAGACAAAATATTAGGCAGGGTAAAGGCCAATGAACCAGGCAATGTTCTCAAAAGGGAATAACAAATGAATTATAGCTGCATTTGTCCTTCCACAGCCAAGGCTAATCACTTCAGAGGGATTAATCTGGCAGAGTTACAGACAAATATGTGTAGGTTGTGCCTGTAAGAAATTCACATTAATGCGAAATCCACATAGACTTGTGTGGAAACAGTAAAAACATTTTCATTTACTTCATCCACCAGTAACTTTAATCAGAGCAGAACATAATAAAACAAATAATCAGTGTTGACAATTTTTCCAAATATCAAGGAAACCACAATTCATTCATCTGTTACTTGTCCATCTCTGTAGAAATAGTAGTTTATTAACATGAATTAATCGGTTTATAAACAGAGACAATTAGAAAAAGTAATCTGGGATCACCAGGCTGAAGGCTTAGATGAAGTTAAAAAGCAAGTGAAAATGCCTCCCAACTGTAAAGTGTGGGTACTTGGCTCAGACAAGAAAGGGATTAAGTGTGAAAATATTAGATCAAGGTTACACGTGGACTGTTTAAAAAATTTACTGGACCCACAGCTAATTGTATGGAGAGACAGAGATGTTCTCGACATGTCTTAAGCCAAACTCTTAGATGCCTCTACCATTAGCTAACAGGCTCTGATGTATTTTCTCTCCATTAATGCATTTTTAAAATGAAATTTTCTATCCTAAAGTGGACCTTTATTTCAGGCCTACATTACTTGAATATATATGTTCCTGAACAGAAGAGTGTTGATCCATTTGTTTTGTAAAATGCATACTTTGATATGAATTAGAAGAATTTAAGGCAGCCCTACTTTGAAGGCCTTTGTTAACTTAAAGAATTTTTAATTGAGAATTACCTTGTTTTGGCTCTTGGCCATTTTTTACACATTGTTACATACTTTTTATTGTCCTTTGCCTCAAGCTATTTTTGGCCAAAAAGGGTGTACAAATAATACACTAATGCGAGGTGCATAAAATAATTGCCCTAATTATGTCAATTTATTAAAATAGCTCTTTCTACAAACAGCTTCTCTTAAACACCATTATCCCGTAGTCTGGGCTAATTAGAAGTTCTGATGGTGATTATTTTTTTCTTTCATGGAAGGAAAAATAATTTTGCTTGGTAACCTTTGGGCATTTGGCTACTGTAAGTAGTACAGCAAACTGCTCCTGTATGCTCAGAGAGGATCAGAAAATTCTTTTGTTTGAGTATCATGGAGGTGGGGGCGGGGATTGTTTGAGCATTTGGCTTGCATTCCGTTTCTCCTCTCCAAAATTAGAGACATTGAAAAAGTCTCAGAGAAAGAGAACACAACAGAGCACCCAACTACTTGCACTGTTAAAAGTGTGACTGCAAAAAAGGCAATTTTACTCCAAAGGAGGGCAGAGGATTTTCGATATCCCCAAATAACTTTTTTGAAGGGAGACTGTGGAGAAGGAGCAAAAAGAGGTGCTGAAAGTCACTGATAGGTGCCTTTATTCAGAATTTGGGGCCACACGCATCTTTTACACTAGGGACAAGCTGACCACAGCGAAGGAAGGCCACGTCGGCAGCCTCTGCACAAGCCAGCCTATGATAATGCCCGACACTAGCGTTTGCTGGTCGAAGGCTCACCTGCGGCCCCCGAGGCCGGTGGCTGGTCCCCCCCCCTTCCCCCCGCCCTGCTCCTTTCTCCGGCCCCTGCCCCCACCCCTACTTCGGCCCCGGGCCTGCCGCGACCTGACCCAGCCTCCCGGAGCGCCACAGCATGCGTGTAGGCGCACACTCACCCCATCACCCCCGAAGCGCGGCCGGAGGGGAAGGCGGGCTGGAAGTCTGGAATCGCCGGTCCCCTCCAGGATCCTCGCAGACATTTTGTCCTGTGCGGAAACCTCCGCGCGTCTCCCTTAAAGACACAGCGTTCAATTCACGCGTCTCGGGGTGAAAGGGGGGTGTGGTAACGTGTGACCTATAGAGGAAAGGGCTGGGGAGTCACTCCTTAACTATCCAGGTCCACGAGTAATAGACTTGTGGTTGCCAAGGTTTAAAAATGATGCAATTGTTTAGTGCTTTTTAAAAATGTAATTTTTATTTTATACTTTTACATTAACCTTCCAAGACCTGGATTCCTATCTTGAGTCTGAGTGCAGTTTGCATCCTTTCAGGTTCAAGGTGTCTGATGGTTCAAGTTGTTACCAACGACCCACGGTCTGTTCAGATACAGGTAGGGCTTGTTGGTGCTCTAAAACTTAATAACGCTAGCGCTAGCGTATCAGTCACCTTTTCATGGATTATGTTGAGGTGACAACGCCTACAACTCAGTGATTTACAATAACAGAGATTCATTTCTCAAGCAAATCACATCTGCACCTGCAACTTCGACTGTATTCCACTAGTTTCCTTTACTCTAGGCTCCAGGTTGAAAGATCAACTTTTTTGGGATACACTCACCTCACCATGTGCTGGAACCAACTTTGAGGGAAGAGGAGTCCTGGTTTGTAGTGTTTGCTTTTTCCGTGATGTAAATACTCCCACCATGGCTGATTTCAAGATAGTTTTAAGGAGTTTAACAAGTGGCTTGCCAAATTTCTGGAAATGTTACAGTCAGCTCTTAAACCCCACTGGCGCATTCTGCTCTTAAAACTTAAAACAGCTCATGTTCTGTGCACCTCAATTCTGCTCACATTTTATTGGCCAAAGCAAGTCACATGGCAAAGCCTGTTGTCAATGGGGCCAGAAAGTACACTCATAAAAGGAAACCTTGCAAGTTTGTATGACAATGGGCAGAGATTGTATACTCCTCTTAAAATTACCACAGACAGGGAATTCTTGGTTACAATAATATAATTCACTTTACTTACTTTGGTTCAAGTAATTTTTTTTTTTTCAAAAATTTTTTTAAAAAGGGGCGTCTGGGTGGCTCAGTTGGTTAAGTGTCTGACTTCAGCTCAGGTCATGATCTCATGTTCCTGAGTTCAAGCCCCGAATCTGGCTCTTTGCTGACAGCTCAGAGCCTGGAGCCTGCTTCAGATTCTGTGTCCCCCTCCCCTGCTCATGCTGTCTCTCTCTCTCTCTCCAAAATAAATAAACATAAAGAAAAATTAAAAATTTTTTTCAAAAATTTTTTCTATAAATTAGAAATTTTTCTAAGTTTCAGAGCCCATTAATGGAATTTCTCCTTACCATTCCAAGAATGGTTTCAGAAGAAACTGTGTCTTAAAAGGGATAATTTTGCAATCTGAAGATTAACTATCAGGTTAATGTTTTTCTTCTCAGAAAGACACTTACTGCTGTGGATGTCTGATTAAAAGAATAGTAACTAGTATAAATGAGTCTGGTTAAGTCATCTCTTATACATGGCTTAATTCATAAATAAATTTTAAAGTTTATTGTATCTGGCAATCCTTTTAACAAGAAGCTTTATTACTTTGAGTACTTTAAAAATCCATTTGGCTTTATATTGTCCAGGTAATGAGGTACATGATATTTTCATTAGTTCATAGAACAGTTTTTACTAAGTGCTGGTTATGAACAAAACACTATCCTAAACCTGAGTAGGAGTCTGGCGATTTGAGAGACCATTCCTGCCCTCAGGAAGATTATACTTCAGTAAGACAATAAGACAAATGCAACTCCAAGAAGAAAGTGGGAAATTATGTAAGAGGAAACATTCAAGTGCCACACCAATTTGAGAACAGCTACATTTTTTTTTTAAACTGGCAGCATTTAACCAAGACTTGAAAAAGGGTAGGATTTGGACTCCTGAAATTACATGTTTGTTATCCTAGCAAGATATGTTTGGGATTTATTTTCAAAGTCCAGGGAAACAGAGCCTGTCTTTTCTGTGTTTGATTCAATGCTTAAACTTGCTTATAATATTTTATAATATAAAATTTTTATATTTTATATCTTAAAATATTTTATAATATAAAATTTTAAGCATATTATTAAGTATATCTCAAATACCTAATACCTCTTCTTCTTTGCCCCACACTCTTTGTTCAAGTTTCAGCAAGAAAAACGCTCTTCAATTCTCGTCTTGGTAGTGGCAGTTCCCCTAACTTTCATCATGCATTTATTTTTTTTTAAGTTTATTTACATATTTTGAGAGAGAGAATGAGTCGGGTAAGGGGAGAGAGTGAGGGAGAATGTTAAGCAGGCTCTGCACTGACACAGCACAGAGCCTGATGTAGGGCTCGAACTCTTCAACTGTGAGATCATGAACTGAGCCGAAATCAAGAGTCAGATCCTTAACTGACTGAGCCACCCTGGCGCCCCCATCATGCATTTAACAATAAATAAATAACATTTAGTTTTCATCAGAAGATCTGATTCCTCTCCCCTGCTCTGGAAGTTGGCAAAGCATTAAGACCTGCATTTCATTGGTAACACAGAATATTTACTCACCAGATGCTTGCCAAAGATTATAGCTTTGAAATCTGCTGTCTGACCTTAACAAAAACCCATCATGAGAAAACTATTTATGGAGATTACCTCAAAGACATAAAATTATAGAGCTGTGTACTTGGACCATACTCTTTTGGTACATTCTATATGTGCTTTTGGTCTGTAGTTTACTTGTGGAGTTTTTGTCTGGTTTTGGTGTCAGAGTAATACTGACCTCATAAAATGAGTTGAAAAGTATTCCTTGTTCTTTTCTGGAAGAGTTTGTGAAGAACTGGTGTTTTGTTTTGTTTTGTTTTGTTTAATGTTTGGTAGAATTCAACAGTGAAGCCATTTGGGCCTGGGCTTTATTAGTACTTTTTTGATTACTAATCAATCATTTCATTTGTTAAAGGTCTGTTCAGATCATCTCTTCTTTTTTTCTTTTTAAAAATTAAAAAAAAAATTATTTTAGAGAGACAGCACACCCAAGTGGGGAGAGGGGCAGTGGGAGAGAGAGAGAATTGTTAGCAGGCTTTATGCTTATCATGGAGCCCAACATAGGGCCCAATCCTATGACTCTGGGATAGCGAGTTGAGCCAAAAGAGAGAGTTGGACACTCAACTGACTAAGTCACCCAGGCTCCCCAGTATCTTTCTTCTTCAGTCAGTTTTGGTAGTTTGTATCTTTCCAGGAATTTTTCCATTTCATCTAAGGTGTCTAATGTGTTGGTGTACACTTGTGCCTAGTATTCCTTTATTAACGTTTTTTATTTCTATAAGGTTGGTAGTAATGTCTCCTTTTTCATTTCTGATTCCTCGATGTGCACCTTGCAGGAAATAGCTGCATAATATTTCTTATCGGCGCTAGTGTCATGATGTCATCCACTATAGTTGTCCTTTGATTCCCACAGTGTTTTTTTCTGTAGAACATAGAGGAGACCATTCTGTGATCTCTCAGTATCATGAAAAGCTGTGCATCCCCTGAACAAATAGGACCTTTTAATCCTGTGAGCACTGTGGATCATTTAACAGACTGTTTCCTTGCTTCAGCTGCTAGAAAGAGACGAAGAGTCAAATGTGGGATGCCTACTCTATTAGTTTTCTAGCACTGCTGTAACAAAGTACCACAAACTCATTAGCTTAAATAACAGGATTTATTCTCTCACAGTTCTGAAGGTCCTAAGTCCAAAATAAAGGTGTCGTCAAGGCCATGGTCCCTCTAACACCTGTAAAGAAAATGCTTCCATGACTCTTCCTACCTTCTGGTGGTAGTGGCCAGCCATCCTTGCTTTCTTTGCAGCTGTATCGCTCCAGGGTCTACCTTTCTTGTCCCATGGTCTTCTCCTTTGTGTGTCTCTATCCAGGTTTCCTTCTTCTTTTTTTTTTTTTTTTTTAACGTTTATTTATTTTTGAGAGACATAGAGACAGGGTATGAGCAGGGGAAGGGCAGAGTGAGAGGGAGATACAGAATCTGAAGCAGGCTCCAGGCTCTGAGCCACCAGCACAGAGCCCGACGCGGGGCTCGAACTCACAGACCACGAGATCATGACTTGAGCCGAAGTTGGCCGCTTAACCGACTGAGCCACCCAGGCGCCCCTCCTTCTTCTATTAAAGACCTCAATCATATCAGATTAAGCCCAACCCTAATGATCTCATCTTAACTTGATTACATCTGCAAACATCCTATTTCCAAATAATTCCCCCAGGTTTGGTACCTGGGCTTAGGACGTCAACATATCTGGTTTTTTTTTTGGGGCGGGGGAGACAGTACACAATTCAACTTGTAACACTTACCTATCAGTTCCTGTGCTAACCTTTTATTTTCCTTTTGTCCTGGTGCCCTGGATTACTTAGTTTTTTCTTAATTATATGCATCTTGGCAGAATTTGAAGGAAAGAAGGCAGAAAGGAAGGGAGTAAGGAGGGAAGAAAAAAAAGGGAGGGAGGAAGAAAAATTTGCCAAGAAAAATCAGACACGGAACTTGGGGAACAGAGTTGCAGGAATGGGGAATGGGATGGGGTGATTGACTGGAAAAGTGTTCTCAGGATTACTCTTTTAGGGGGAATGGGAACAGTGGTTAGCAGCTGCCTATAGCTGAGCTGACCTAGAGAGAAGTGGAAGTTGGTTTGAAGAGCTGAGAATTGGGAGAAGGGTATGATCTAGCTACCTTTAAAAAAATATTTATTTACTTCCTTATTTAATTCCAGTATAGTTAATATACAGCGTTATATTAGTTTCCCTGTATAGTACAGCAGTTGGACACTTCTATATTATTCAGTGCTCATCGTGATAAGTGTAGTCTTAATCCCCATCACCTATTTCGCCCATCCCTCCACCCACCTCTCCTCTGGTAATCATCAGTTTGTTCTCTAGTTAAGAGTCTGTTTTGGGTTTGTCTCTTTTTTTCTTTGTTCTTTTGTTTTGTTTCTTAAATTCCACATATGAGTGAAATCGCATGGTATTTGTCTTTCTCTGACTTATTTCACTTAGCATTGTACTCTCTAGCCCCATCTGTGTTGTTGCAAGTGGCACGATTTTATTCTGATGTCGCTGCTTTTGAATACCCATATTAATGGACATCAGGTTTTGTGGTGCTTGAAAGCTTACACAGTGTTGAGAACCCATGTATTCTAGTTATTGGGGACACAGACCCCATTAAATCATTGATTTAATACATGCAATTTTCCCTAGAGGATAGCACCCTACCCCTATAGGATATTATTCCCCAAATGACCCCAAATGACCTCTTAGCTGACAGTTTAATAGCCTGTTTTAATGGTATATCAGGCTAGTTGCTTCTGGATGTGTATATTTTATAGTATCAGCCAAAGGTACCAAATAAACCAACATTTCGTCTTTCATCCATTCCTCATCTTAATCCATTACAGGTGAGAATCTTTCTCCTACCTTTACAGCCCACCAAGGGTTATCATCACTCCCCTACAACTAGAAACGGGGTTCTTGTTACCATCAGATGGATAAATAATCCAGTTCCAGAATCCCATCCTGAGGTTTGGAGGTTCTAAACTTCTCCTTTCTGGGGCAACTCTCATACTTACTCTCTTAGCTGCAGTTCCCCCAATTGCCGTGACTGAGACAAGAACTGAATTCAGGTGGTCCGAGAGGTGACCACAGGAAGTGAGGCCCAGGCAGCCGGGAGAGTAAGAAAGAAGCACACACCCAACTCTTGGTTTTGGCTCAGGTCATGATCTCACAGTTTGTGAGTTCGAGCCTCGTATCGGGGTCTGTGCTGGTCGCGTGGAGCTTGCTTGGGATTCTGTCTCTCCCCTCTCTCTCTGCCCTTACCTCGCTTGTTTTCTCTCTCTCTCTCTAAAATAAATAAATAAACTTAAAAAAAAAGTGTTGAAAAGAAAAGACAAGGAGATATGATGCAGCACTGCAGGCCTTCCTGTTCTTACAGAGCCTTTTGCGAGAGTTGTGCTTAGAAAGTGACGCATTGGGAGCTGCCCCACTGGCCCCTTGTTCCAAGTATCAGTGGCGGGGCGAGGGGGGTGGTGTTGTGGACTGCTTGTTTAAAGGACCCTGAGTGGCCGGTTAATGTGAGCATCTGGAGGCTTATCTCACTGTAACCCCAGGGGTCTGTGTCCCCAGCTGTGGTCAGAGTTGATGTGACCTGACCCTCGTGTCAGACATTCCAACCAAGTTTCAGAAGTTCTTACCAACTCCTTTTGCCAAATGAGAAAGACAAACTTGCAACAAAAGAGCTGGTTGGGCTATTTCCTGAGATAATTATAAAGGATAACAACAACAAGGAACCTTTGATTTTCTTTTGTGTCTGTTTTGCAATAGGAGAAAAGGAAACCATTGCATGTGTGGCTTGGGTCTGCAACCAGAAGTCTGATCCACAGACCTAGGTTTTATCATCCTCTCCTCAGAGAGACAGCCTCGGAATGCTGTGGCCCACTGGCTCCGACTCTGGCTGCTTGGGAAGATCCAGCCTGCCTGGATGGAAGAATGACCTAGTTAATCCAGAACCTTCCTCTCTGCCCAAACAAACCATATTCTCATTTCTCGAGTCGCCACTCCTATGAAGACTTCTGAGACTAGCCCTGCTTATAAGGATCTGTCTCATCTAAATTTCTCCTGTCCTCCAGGTTGGTATCATGCAGGTACACATTCACATTGTTGCTTAGAAGGTAGTGTTGCCTTCACAGCTCAAGTACAGCTGACCCTTGAACAATACAGGGATTGAGGCATTGACCCCCTCCCACGAAGTCAAAAATCTGCACATAACTTTTGGGTTCCCAATAACTTAACTACTGATAGCTTACTGTAAATCAGAAGCCTCACCAATAACATAAGCAGTCAGTTGATGCATATTTTGTATGTTGTATGCATTATATACTATCTTCTTTCAATAAAGTAAACTAGAGAAAAAATGTTATTAAGAAAATCATGAAGAAGAGAAGTACCTTTATAGTTCTGTATTGATTAAAAAAATCCACATATAAGTGGACCTGTACAGTTCACACTGTGTTGTTCAAAGGTCAATCATACAACGCTCTCAGTGGCAGGAATCAGATCTCATATTTTATATATTCCCCCCCTACAGCCTGGCACAGTGCTAGGTAAATAGTAGGTTTCAGTAAAAACTTGGAGGAATTGAAAATTCAAAGCATATACTATCCTACTTATATGAGGTACTCAGAGGAGTCAAACTCAAAAAGACCTGAAAGTCAGGGCGCCTGGGTGGTTCAGTCGGTTAAAAGTTTGACTTCAGTTCGGGTCATGATCTCACGGTTTGTGAGTTCAAGCCCTGCATCGGGCTCTGTGCTCACAGCTCAGAGCCTGGAGCCTGCTTAGGATTCTGTGTCTCCCTCTCTCTCTGCACCTCCCCCACTCGTACTCTCAAAAATAAAAAAAAAAAACATTTAAAAAACATTAAAAAAAAAAAAAGACAGAAAGTAGAAGGGTGGCTGCCAGGGGCTTGGAGGGCAAGAAAATGGGAGTTAATGTTCAATGGCACAGAGTTTCAGTTTGGGAAGATGAAAAAGTTCTGCGGATGGATGGTTGGTGATGGTGGCAGAGCAATGTGAGTGTACTTTAAAAGGGTTAAAATGGTAGGTTTTATGTATATTTTACCACAATATTAAATATATTTCTAAAAGTCACATTCTGTAGAAATCTGATGCTCTTCCCTAGTTCTGCCCTCAGCTGCCCTCCCTGGCACCCCTGTGCAGGGTCAGTACTATGTGTAAATGAAATTTCCAGTTTGATGGCCTTGATGGGTAGGCTCAAGGGACTGGGCTCAGCTTCCCGCTTGCCCGCTCCATGGTTAAAAAAAAATGAGAACATTTGTACCAGGCTTTTAGTTTAGATTTGTGTTCATAATTCATGCCTGCACAAGAATGGTTAGGAGGGTCCAAACCCAGACCAGGCAGTGTTACGGTTGCCCTCAGAGTAAGGGCAAGAGGCGAGTGATGATGTGAATGTGGGCAAGTTACTTGGGATCGCAGCCAGAAACACAGCTGCCAGAAGCTCCTGGGCTCCCAGGCTCTTCAAGGTTGAAGAATCTTTGGACAAGACATGTTGGGACCCAGCTCGGCTGGCTTTCTCCCCTGTGTGGTCAGGGGGATGGGTTTGGCTGCTCTTACTTGACTCAGGGTGGGGAAAGGGACTTTTTCCAGTGAAGAGTTCTGCATCCTGAAATAAAGGGGTGTTGGGCCAAGAACAATAGGCACCCCACACTGAGCTTGGTGCTTTGGGTAAGGCAAAGAAAAAAATCAGCCAGGGGCCCTACCCTCAAGGGTCTTGTTCTTTAATGACTAATGACCTATACATCTGTTTTCAAAGAACAGTTACCATATGTTTCTTCTATTCTTTTTTTTTAATTTTTTTAAGTTTATTTTTTTATTTTGAGAGAAGCAGAGACAGTGTGAGTGGGGGAAGGGATAGAGAGAGATGGAGAGAGAGAGAGAGAGAGAGAGAGAGAGAGAGAGAATCCCAAGCAGGCTCCCAGCAAGTGCAGAGTCCAACATGGGGCCTGAACCCATGAACCTGTGAGATGATGACCTGAGATGACACCCAGAGTCAGACACTTAACCGACTGAGCCACCCAGGTGCCCCTGTTTCTTCTTTTCAAAGGGGGTTGAACACATTGATCTTAAGGGTTTTAAAGTTGGCATCTAAAATCATTTCACTTTGGTTTTATATGGGGGACTCATCAGGTCGTGAAAGTGAAAATGCTTCATGAAAAATACTTGAAGTGAACTCGAGGCCACACTAACATTTGATCTTCGCCTCCACATGGAAGCCGTTTTTACCTTCCTATTTACTAGTGTGATATACTGTAAACATTTTTCCCCATGACTCAGTAAGATGGGATATTTTTCTCCTTTCCTCAGATAGTTCTCAATTTGATGTGACACAGAGTTCCCATTTTCCCCATAAACTGCCTATTTATAGCACACAGGAATAGCCAGAATGCCGTGTGTCTCTCAAAGTACTTCTGTATTTGAATTATAGGGAAAATGACTTAATATGATCCTGAACTTTGGGCACTCTTGATATAGCTGGAGCGGAGGAGAACAGGACTCCGCGTTCCAGGCGTTTGTTCAGAACACTGTCCTCTGAGCCTGCCCCCAGCTGTGTGCACCTCGTGCCGCGTGCTGAGGGTCGGGTCGGGTGTGAGCAGTCAGAAGTGGAGCTCGTTCACAGGCAAAGGCAGGGCGGCGGCTAAGAACACAGGCTTTGACAACACACTGCTTGGGCTCAGCTCTGCCGTGCACTAGCTCTGAATGCTTGGAACGGTTCCTTAGCTTCTCTGCTTCCTTCGCTTTTTCCTGTCTAAGCTGCATGGCAGAAGGAGTCCCACATGGCGTTGTGATGAGAATGGAATATGGTAGCACGTGGAAAACTCTCACCACAGCGTTCGCCCAGAGCGAGTCGTTAGTCAACCATAGTGGTTGTCCCTGAATGAGTTATACGGCAGGACAAGGGACACCTTGTATTTCTTGACCCCTTCGTCCCCTTCCTCCTGAGACCAGCTGAACTCCCGACTTGGGATGGGTGCCCTTTATTCCCTTGAGAAAGCCAAGCAGGATCTGAGGGTGAGGGTGGCACAGAAAGCCCTCAAACCTGCCTCTGGTCCAGGCCCCACATTGGGATTCTTGAGAGGCTAGGTCTCTTCACCATGGTAAGGGACTACACGATGACCTGGGAGCCAGGCACACATTGGCCTGGAGGAGCCTCAGTACACTGGATGCCCCTTTACAAGCCTATGACTTAGGTGGCAATGGGCAGCTTGTGGAGCAGGAGGAACTTGTTTTATATTGTTGCTTTTTTAAATGAATTTTACAGGGCCGCCTGGGTGGCTCAGTTTGTTGAGGGTCCAACTCTTGATTTCAGCTCAGGTCATGATCCCAGGGTCGTGGGATCAAGCCTCATGTCACGCTCTGCACTAAGCATGGAGTCTTCTTAAGATTCTCTCTCTCTCTTTCCCTCTCTCTCCCTCTCTGCCCCTCTCCCCTGCTTTTGTGTGTGCTCTCTTTCTCTACAATAAAAATTTTTAAAAAGTTAAGATTAATTTTATAGTACAATTTTTGTACAATAAAATGCTACCATTTTAAATGTATAGTTTGATGAGCTTTGAAAAATGTGTACAGCCATATAGGCACCACCTAAAGCCAGATACAGAATATTTCCATAACTCTCCCAAATTCTCTTATATCCTGTTCAGTAAATCTTCCTTTTTCTCATCCCCAAGCAACCACCAATCTGTTTTCTGTCATTGTAGAAAAGTTTGCATTTTCTAGAATTTCACAGAAATGAAATATGAAAGGCTTCTTTCATTTATCACAGATAGTGCTTTTGAGATTCACCTACATTGCATGTATTAGTGGATTTTTTTTTTTTTTTTGGCTGAGTCATACATACCACAATTCATTTATCCATTCCCCTGTTGATGCGCATTTGGGTTGTTTCTGGGTTTGCATTTGGGTTTGAGGGTGTTGTATATATAGTATTTTGAAAAAGATGTTATGAACATATGTGTACAAGTCTTTGTGTGGATATATATATAATTTTAATTTTTTATTTATTTACTTTAAGTAATCTCTACACCCAATGTGGGGCTTGAATTCATGACCTCGAGATCAAGAGTCACATGCTCTTCCAACTGGGCCAGCCAGGCACCGCTGTGTGGATATATATTTTAACTTCCTTTGGATAGATAGCTGAAGTAGAGAATTACTGCGTAATATGGTGAGTGTATGTTTAAATTTGTGAGAAACTGCCAGATGTTTTCTGAGGAAATAGTAATGTTTTACACTCCTAACAGCAATGTATGAGAGTTCCAGGGGTTCACATCCTCACTGACCCTTAATATGGTCTATCTCTTTCATTTTGGTCATTCTGAGTGGGTGTGAAGTAGTACCTCATTTTGTTTGGTTTTTTGTTTTTTGAGAGAGAGAAAATGCCAGCGCTTGGGGGGAGAGGCAGAGGGAGAGAGAGAGAGAGAGAGAGAGAATCCCAAGCAGGCTCCAGGCTAGGCTCCATGGTAAGCCCCAATGCGGGGCTCAGTCCCATGACCCTGGGATCATGACCTGAGCTTAAATCAAGAGTCAGACACTCAACCAACTGGGCCACCCAGGTGCCCCTTCATTTTGGGTTTAATTGGCATTTTCTTAATGGCTAATGATGTTGAGGTCTTCCCATGTATTTATTGGTCATTCATATATGTTGTTTTGCGAAGTGTGATTTCAAATATTTTGCCTATATCTAATTGGTTTCTGTCTTCATAGTTTTTTAATTTTTTTTTAATGTTTATTTTTGAGAGAGGGAGGGAGAGAGAGACAGAGAGAGAGGTGGGGATGGGTAGAGAGAGAGGGAGAGACAGAATCCAAAGCAGGCTCCAGGCTCTGAGCTGTCAGCACAGAGCTGGACGCGGGGCTCAAACTCAAGGACCATGAGATCATGACCTGAGTCGAAGTCAACACTTAACCACCTGAGCCACTCAGGCGCCCCTCTGTCTTCGTAGTTGAATTGTATTAATTCTTTATGTATTCTGCATACAAGTTCTTTGTCAGATGTTTGTATTGCAAATATTTTCTCACATTCTGTGGATCAAATAGAGTGATCTGACTGATATGATGAATTTTAAGGTGACATTTATCACATGGAATCCATGACCTGAATGAAAGGTTAGAGAAACTATAGGTTTTTAATGAGAAAGTCAAATTTAATTAATTGTCCTCTGATGAGTAGATTTGCATTGGGGTTTGGCAAGTGAAGTTTAACAGCTAATTACAAGGACTGTCTGTAAATAATCACTAACCTGCATCCCTGATTTCATGTTGGCGATGTCGCAACTGCTGTTTTTTGAAGGACAGCAAGGGAGATAGAATCGATACTAACCGAAACTTTATAGGGGTATCCCAGAACAGTGCTCTGAGAGTTGGAGAATGGATCTCAGTTGTCAACCACAGACTGATATGGAATCAGTAGTTCCAGAGTACATGCTATGTATCCGGTTGCCTTTGAATCACGGAGGCAGCAGAGACTGCCAGATGGCCTCTAGTTGTTTCCCTTCTACCAGGCCATAATGCATCCAGTTATCTCAGACAATACTATCTTGCTCTGTCCTTCCAGTTCTATCTCCCATTTAATTAATTCTCTTCAATACTTAGGTAACAGACAGAGTTCCTGTAATTTACCATACTAAGAGCATTTGGTGGAATTCAACACCCATTCATGACTCAGCCATCTTGGAACAGAAGGGAACTCCCTTAACCTAACAAAGGGCATCTACAAAACCCTAGAGCTAACGTCATACTGAATGGCCTGTGAGTTAATGCTTTTTCCTTAATACTGAGAAAATCATTTCGGCTGTAGAATGCCAAGTGGATTGTAGAGAGGTGGGCAAAAGTCAGGATATAATGCCATCTAGGAGATTATTGCAGTAGTTCGGGCAGAGTTGAAAGTTTAGACTTGGGTGGCAGCCAGAGAAGTGAGAGACGTCCAACAGGCAGAACAGACACGCTTATTTGCAGATTGGATATGGTGACTGAGGGAGTGTTGTGAGGGTGACTCCTGGTTGTTGGCTCACTCAGCTGGACGGATGGTGCTGCCACTCGGTGAGCAGGAATATCAGGAAGATGAGACACGTACATTTTCCTCTGCAGAGACCCTACCCTTTACATACCATGGCCCCCCCTAATCAATTAGAAGAGTCTACTATCTGTGGAAGAGATATATATTCAGAAGGAGAGTGAGGTATTTTCAAGCATCTGAAAATATATTTAAATACAAAGGCCTCCCTAACTACACATGCACATGAAAGAGAAACACAGGCCGTATGAAATAAATTGTTGGGAAGATGTGCCAATTCTGAAATACTGGAGAGGTGAGGATGATAGATTTCAAGATGCTTGATAATAAAGCTCTTCAACATATTACTTAATTTAGGTATCACTATAGTCATATGAGATAGAATTTTTCTGATACCTGCTTTCAGATAAGAAATCAGAGTCTCAGATTTATTGATTTGTTCAACACTAATCAACGGTGAAAGGGGGGTTTTAAATTTAAATCTTCTTTTTAAAAAAATTTTTTAAACATTTATTTATTTTTGAGATACAGAGAGAGACAGTGTGAGCAGGCGAGGAGCAGAGAAAGAGGGAGACACAGAATCTGAAGCAGGCTTCAGGCTCTGAGCTGTCAGCACAGAGCCCAACATGGGGTTCGAATCCGTGAGTCGGTGAGATCATGACCTGAGTGTAAGTCAGACACTCAACCGACTAAGCCACCAAGGCACCCCTAAATTTAAATCTTCTGATGGTAGTGTCCCTGACCTTTTCAGTGCTGCAATGAAAGTTAACTTCAGCCAGGAAGAGGGTCATCGGAAAGAATTCAGGTCTATGTAGGCTGGGTCTTCTCGCATAGGCTGTTTTCCTTTTCTCCCAACCATCTCAATCCTACTTACCCTTCAGGGTACAGTTCAGATTGTGCTTCTTTCATAAATCTTTCGTGTCCATTCTTGCCTACTGATTTCTTCCTTTAAAAACATTTAAATCATATTTTATTTAATGTAATATTTCAAAAATAACATTTTAAGATGTAGTCAATATAAAAATGGAGATATTTTATATTCTCCTCTTTTTCTGTGCTAAGTCTTTGAAATCTAGCAGACACTTTACACCTACAGCACATCTCAGTTTGGATACATCCATTTCTTTACCTGGTGGTTTCTCCACCGTCTCCTCCTCCACTGCCTTCTCTTCTGCTGTTACTGAGAAGATGGTGCACTTTCCACTTGTCACTTCCACGGCTTTCACCCCAGCTATCACCCAACACCCCATCCAGTCTGTGCCACATATTTCTAGAGCCTTCTGCCTGGTAGGGCATCACAGCCGTCCACCCTCAGAGTCATTTTTCAAACTACTATTGACAGCCAGCCAAGCAGAGGCTGCTTCTATGCACTCTGTGAGAGGTGAAGCCTCTTCCTGCCCTGTTTTGTTGGCATTGGACTGGCAGGGACTCAGACTCGGGCACTGTGGTCACAGCCTGCAGAGTTCAAAGATGGACTCCCTCCTCTGAAGGCAGGGATGGCAAGTGGCAGATGCTCCCCCAGCTGCCACCACCTGTGTCTGCCATCACTTGTATCTCTTTGGCTTCCTCAGGGCCTTTGGTACTGATGTGGGTCTCCTGGGCATGGTTGGGAGTAGTGAGGCCACAGGTTAGATCAGCCCCAGACTTGCTGAGAGGTGGGAGGAGCGTGTTTTCCTCTTCCCTAATTGGACCTCCCCATGGAACTTGCGCTTGTATCATTCTGTGCGATATGTGTGTTTACCACATACTATTTTGTCCTGTTACTTAAATCTGCATCTGTTCACTTAAGTATTCATTATTTTTCAACCAGCAGTTACTGAATGCATATGCACAAGGGACTGTTCTGGGTAGTTGTTCTGTATTTCAGTCGAGAAGCCTCAGTTAAACTTTAAGGTTTATTTCTGTTGTCGGGGCAGAACATAAACATAGGACAGGCTGAAGGAGAAACGAGTGGTGGGGGGCTTCTCTCTCAGGCTTCTTCTCTTGAGCCTTGATACTGGAGAGTCGTGAGGTAACTTGAGGGTACTCTGGGTGCAGAGGAAAGATGGTGTCACCATATAAAGGCCAATCTGGGTCTCCTGTGAAGCCCAAGTGATGAACAAAAGAAGAATTTTGTTCTTTCAATTAATTAATTAGTGAGAGAGTACAAGCAAGGGAGAGGAGCAGAAGGAGAGAGAGAGAGAAAGAGAGAGAGAAAATCTTAAGCAGGTTCCACGCTCAGTACAGAGCCTGACATGGAGCTCGATCCCACAACCCTAGGATCATGAGCTGAAATCAAGGGTCATGTGCTCAACTGACTTAGCCACCCCAGGTGCCCCGGAAGAATTTTGTTTTCTAAGCCATTTCTCTACCTGTTTCTTAAACCGATGTCCTTTGTGTTTGAACTTAGTGTGAATGACCATCTTAGTGATTCTAACAATGACGACAGAAAATTAAAAAACATAGGATTTCGTTAATTGTAAAAGCTGTAGAAACCCATCTGCATTAAGTCAGTACAGAATCCTCCCAGTCATAGGTGCACTTTTCTGGATACTCCCTCCCCTCCATCACACGGAAGCCAGCCTAATAACCTATGAGGGGTGAGGTTTCACCGGAATAGAGAAGCGTCCCCTTTGCTATTTTCACAGGAATGGATATCCCTAAAGTAAGCCTAAGAAAAAGACTCACAAACACGTAGTTTATTTGAAAAAGGATGCTAGATGCCAAGTGTGAGGGACCAGGGAGTAAAACAGGAACGGTAGAAAAACCAATATAAGAATGCACTCTCAGTAAACAGGCGACTGATGAGCACATGAAAAAGTGCCCAATATCACTAGTCACTGGGGGAATTAAAATGAAAATCAAATGAGGTGCCTGCTGGACATCTGCTGGAATGGCTAAATTACGACGGCTGGTCGCAGCAAATATTGGCGAGCCTGTGGAGTCGTTGGAGCTCTCAGAACTTCTGGGTAGGAATGTAAAATGGTGCACCCGCTTTAGAGAGATCTGGCCGTTTGTTATAAAATGAAACACACATGGGGCCTTGGGTGGCTCAGTCAGGTAAGGGTCTGACTTTAGTTCAGGTCATGATCTCATAGTTCGTGAGTTCGAGCCCCACCTCGGGCTCTGCGCTGACAGGCAGAGCCTGCTTCAGATCCTGTCTCCCCCTCCCTCTGCTCTTCCTCCTCCTGCATGTGCTCTCTCTTTCTCTCTCTCTCAAAAAATAAGTAAACATTAAATTAAAAAAATTAAATGGAATAAAATGAAACACACATCTCTGTGGCCCAGCAGTTCCTTCCCTAGATACTTACTCAGTGCAAATATCTACATACAAACAACCTCGTATAAGAACGTTCACAGCAGCATTATTTATAATAGTCAAAGACTTGGAACAGCATGCTTACAGAATGGATAAGCACTGTGCTATGTTCATGCCGTGGAGTACTGCTCAGCAGTAAAAAGGAAGACTATTGATACAACAGATGGATAAATGTTAAAATGTGCTGAGTGTAAGAAGTACTATATATATATATATATAGTCCTAAATGTTTCCATTTATATGAAGTTCTAGGATAGGCAAAAATAGTCTACAATGAAGAAAAATTGTGGTATCGGTGTATTTTTGAATGCGGATTGCCAGAAAATGGGCATAAGGGAGTGCTGTATGTCTTCAGAGGGGTTGAGTGACACAAGTAAATTTATTTTTCAAAAATAAATGCTTCATGGTACTCTTAAGATTTTTACATTTCACTGAACGTAAATTTTGCCTTAAAAGAAAAAAAATCATAAACAGATATTGAATTACAGTCAGTGATATTCGTGCTAAAGTATTTAGAGGTGAATTATACTGTTGTCTGTAAATTACTATGAAATGCATTAAAAATAAGATTAGTTAGTAGATTTACGGAAGGACAGATAAATGAATAGACATGTAAGAAAGAAGGAGTAAAATGTTAATTGTACGCTCTAGGTAATGGACACATGGGTTTGACTGTCAAAGTTTTTCAATTTCTCTTTGTGTTTGAAAATTTTCATAATAAAGAGTAGGGTAAAAAGAAAAATACAGTATGAGGTTAGACACAACTGAGCAAATGGTGTTGAAGCCTTTTGGAATCTTCTGAGGAGTCTTATGAAATCTACCTCAGAATCTAGCTTGTTGGTGGTGAAAGGTAAATCATTCATCTGTTGGTTTCTTTCTTATCACATAAGTAATGGAAGGCCTCTTGCAGGAAGGCCCCACACCTTATATATAGAATTCCCGTTTAGGAAGCTAGAGGTACATAGCACAGGCTAAGGTGGGATGCTTCAGATTACATTTGGGTGCAACTGGTCAAAACCTGTGCAGAACTGGTCACTTGCAGCAATGGCTGGAGTTAAGAGTCAGACAAGAGGTTATCAAGTGCTGCAGACTAAGAATTGTGTTAGTTACCTATTGCTGCATAATGGATTACCCCAAAACTTAGTATCTCACAAGAAACAATAATTTTTTTTAACTTAAATTTTACTTAACATGCAGTGCAGTGTTGATTTCAGGAGTGGAATTCAGTGATTCACCACTTGCATACAACACCCACTGCTCATCACAACTGCCCTTCTTCGTACTCATCACCCATCTAGCCCATCTCTCACCCGCCTCCCTCCATCAACCATGGTTTGTTCTCTATCAGTAAGAGTCTCTTGTGGTTTGTTCCCTTCTCTTCTCTTCACCCCCCACTTCCCATACGTTCATCTGTTTACGACAAACAATTATTATCCACAGTTGCTGTGGGTAAGGAATTCAGGATCGGCTTAGCTGGGTGGTTCTGGCTCAGGGTCTCCCCTGATATTCTATCCAGTATGTAAAGCCAGGGCTACATTTATCCGAAAACTTGATTTAGAGCTGAAAGAACCATTTCCAAGATGCCTGACAGCATGGCCTTTGGCAAGAGGCGTTAGTACCCCCAATACGTGAACTTCATAGTTGAGGGCTACTTGGGCGTCCCTATGACATGGCAGCTGGCTTCCCCGAGAGCAAGTGATGAAGTTGGAGACAGAGGGATAGAGGGGGAAGGTGCATGAGCAGGCAAGGGATAGGAGGGGAGAGATGTGTCACATGACTTTTATTTAGTCTCAGAGGTTGAGAGACACACTGTCACTTTCACCATGTTCTCTTCCTTAGAAGTGAGTCACTAAATATAGTCCACACTCAAGGGGAAGAGAATTAGTTTTCACCTTTTGGAGGAAGGACCATGAAAACTTTTGAGAACATATTTTTAAACCACAACAGATTTTTTTTTTAATGTTTATTTATTTATTTTGAGAGAGAGAGAGAGAGATACTGAGGCTGTGAGTGGTAGAGGGACAGAGAGAAAGGGAGAGAGAGAACCTCAAGCAGGCTCCATGCCATTAGCAAAGGGCCTGACGCGGGGGTCAAAATCAAGAGTCAGACGCTAAACCATCTGAGCCACCCAGGTGCTCCCACAACAGGTTTGTATTAGACTTCAACCTTTTACTTTTTAGGTACTTTATGCTCTCCATTTAGTCCAGTCTGTCCAGAGTCTTCTTCCAGGTAGTGGCCAGATCCATATGCTACAAAGATTTAATACAGGAAGGCTAGTAGAAGTTACAGTCCCTTCTGGAGCAACAGTTCCCAAGTCTGTAATTTGTCATCTCCTTTTCCCACTCTGCTCAGGTTTCCCTTGTCCTCAGCCAGTCCTTTGGCTGATCTAGGTTGCTCTCCTGATGGATGCCTAGACTTTCATCTCTGAGCGGTCAGAGTTTTTAGTTGTCTGTGTAAAGCCAGATTGCCGCAATTTCCCATTTCATCCTCACCAGTCATAGAATCATTAATCCCCATCCCAGTGAATCTTCTGTGTTCCAGGCACACTCCTCCCTGCACACACTCTGTAACGGCAGGTTAGCTCTTCGTGGTAATCAGAGTCAGTTACTCTTGCCTCTATGGTAACATCTTTCTTGGCTTGCTGGTCTGCTGCCATGAAGGGTCTAAAGTTAACACGGGTAGTAATGTCTTCAAGTTCAGTGGAAGCCCAACCACTTCCCCGAGGGAAATATTGTCCTACCTAAAAGTAGGACTATTAATTCAACAGACTCCAACTGTGAGGGTAGGAAACACAAAGTTTTGTTGTTTTTTTTTTAACATTTATTTATTATTGACAGACAGAGAGAGACAGAGCATGAGCTTGGGAGGGGCAGAGAGAGGGGGAGACACAGAATTTGAAGCAGGCTCCAGGCTCTGAGTTGTCAGCACAGAGCCCAACTCGGGGCTCGAAACCACAAACCGTGAGATCATGACCTGAGCCGAAGTCGGCTGCTTAACCAACGGAGCCACCCAGGCGCCCCAGGAAACACAAAGTTTTAATTGTATCATGAAGAGTGATGGTGAGAGAGGGGCCAGTCTATTTCCACCTCACATTTCCTGGACCAGTGTGCTAGAAATGGGGGACATGATACCAGATACCAGTTGTTGCTCTGGCGTGTATATACAGTGTTCTGAAGGATGGTGTTATAAGAGCAGGATGTTGTCCCTGAGCTGACACTTTAGCTGAGTTATTAAAATGACTTTACAAGAAGCTCTGCTTCTAGCATGACAGAGTAATCACCTTTTGAACATAAGCAACTAGAAAACTGAACAAAATATAGGAAATAATTGTTTTCAAACATTGGACAAGAGCCAAACAAGATTGCAGTCCCTGAGAAAATGAGAACGAATGGTTCAAGACCTACAGTTGCATAGACTTTCTGCTCGTTGGAAGCCCGAAGACTGTGGTTCTAAAAGGGGAAACCATACAGAGTGTGACAATCTCATTGAGTTCAATAGAGATTGTAGTTCAAGAAGACCAAGATAATTTATAATAACTGTAAGAAGATCAAGGCAGAATACCTGAGAGGAGTGACTACACAAAAAGAGCTCAAGCGATTCCTGCAGAATCCCCTTTAGTCTTTGTCTGAACATCAGTCTACACAGGAATATGGTGCAATTCCAGAAGTCTGGGCAAGAACAACTTCCAAGAAAAGACCAGTTATGTGTCAGCTGTAAGACAAACAACAATCTAAGTTTACGCAGTGCTGGAAGCTGCCAGAGTCCTGCTCCGGCTGAATCCAGGATTTTCTGAAGGATGAACGGCCAGCTGGAGAAATGAGAGAGCCACAAGATGTAGTCTGATCACCAAGCAGGCATCTCTGGCAATTCTGGCATCTCCGCCCTGCTGGTCCCAGTGTCTTTATTTTTAAAGGTAGTAGTGACATTACCTCAATAAGTGACATTCCATAGTTTGATATCTTTAACAATAATGCATTTTTACCAGCAAGGTGGTAACTTCCTCAATCTTGTATGTTGGTTTCAGGTTAATTAACATATAAATTTAGGGCAGGGGAGAGAACAGGGTGTTTCCTTGAGGCCTTATGTTAATTATCTGTAAACGATGGTGTTTCCTTAAGGCCTATTCTTACAGCTACAATGGGGGAGGTGCAACCCATCTGGCAAGGGTGGAATTCCCAATGCATACATTTACATAGTCTCCTTCAGATGTTATCCATCAATGCATCACATTCCAAGTTCCCTTTTTTATTTGAGAGCATTACCTCCCTTGAGGTCAACAGGGCAGCTCAAGAGATCCAGGCCTGAAAGGTTATTTGAAGGAGGTGGTATTATGGTGCCATTCGGTTGGCAGGAGCTTTGCTTGACTGCCTTTCCGCACAGGGAGGTGTCTCAACCTGTGAGCCCAAGATGGCTTCCAACAGGAAGCCATTTGAACTCCCTCCAGCCAGAGTAAAAAGACCTTGGTGAATACACATGAAATTTAGTAGAAATCCTAGAAAGGCAACATTTTGAAGTGGGGCTGACTTATATCTCAATTAAATCTATCCTAACCACCTTTGAAGAGCCTAAAAACATACCTCAAAAGGATCAGACTAATCTTCAAGTAAAAGTCCAAAAGGAAAAGTCCGATACTCATTAAAGATATGCAACAAAGTCTAGCACCCAACAACTTACCATTTACAGTATCCTGAATTCCCAAAATTAATAGACATATGCAGAAGCAGGAAAATGCAAACGATAACCAAGAGAAAAATTAGTCACAAGACCCAGACCCAGAAATGACAATCTATGGGATTAGCAGACAAGAATATTAATACATTCGTTAGAAATACGCTGTATATACTCAAAGATGAAGAAAGAACATGAAAATGATGAGATGGGGCGCCTGGGTGGCTCAGTCGGTTAAGCGTCCGACTTTAGCTCAGGTCATGATCTCACAGTTTGTGATTCAAGCGCCATGTTAGGCTCTTTGCTGACCGCTCAGAACTTAGAGCCTGCTTCGAATTCTGTGTCTCCCTCTCTCTGCCCCTTCCCCACTCATGCTCTGTCTCTCTCTTTCTCTCTCAAAAATAAATAAACATTAAAAAAATAAAAAAAAGAAAACGATGAGATGAGAAATGGAAGATTTAAGAAGAGCTCAATTCAAGCTTCTAGAGATTAAAAAAAAAAAGTATCCAAAATTAACACACTTGATGGATGTAATAACAAATTGGATACTAAGAAGAAAAGAGCAGTGAACATAATGACATATAAAAAAAAATCTATCATTAACTAACTTGAATATAAATTTTAAAAAAGGGGGCGCCTGGGTGACTCAGTCAGCTAAGCATCTGACTTCAGCTGAGGTCATGATTTCACAGTCTGTGAGTTTGAGCCCCACATCGAGCTCTGTGCTGACAACTCAGAGCTTGAAACCTGCTTCATATTCTGTCTCCCTCTCTCTCTGCCCCTCCCCTGCTCATGTTCTGTTTCTGTCTCTCTCTTTCAAAAATAAATAAATATTTAAAAATTTTTCAGTTAAAAAAATAGTCTGTCAAAAAAAAACTATCCGTTTTGAAGTACAGTGAGAAAAGATTAGAAAAGCAAAGGATCACTGAGCTCTGGAATAATATCTAGTGGTCTACCATCTGTGCGTTTGAAGTAGCAGAAAGAAAGGAGAGAGGGAAGGGATCAAAAAATATCTGAAGAGGTCCAAGTAAAAAATGTCTATTTTTTCATACCTGTTAGGATGCATTTTTTTTTTTTTCAAAAGGAAACTAAGCGTTGATGAGGATGTGGAAGAATTGGGACACTTGTGTTTTGCTGGTGGGAATGTAAGATGGTGCTGCAGCTGTGGAAAACAGTTTGGTGATTCCTCAAAAAGTTAAACAGAATTGCCACATGATGTAGCAATTCCACATCTAGGTATATCCCGCAAGGAATTGAAAGCAGGGACTTAAACAGATACTGTATACCGATGTTCCTAGAAGCATTATTCAAAAAGCCAAAAGGTAGAGACAACCCAAATGTCAATCAGTAAATGAATGGATAACCAATGTGTAGTATATGCATATGATGGAATATTATTCATCTTTTCAAAGAAATGAAATTTTGAAATATGCCAAAATATGGATGAACCCTGAAAACATTATGTTATGTGAAATAAGCCAGATTTAAGAAGAAAATTTTGCATAGTTCCACAAATCATATTAATGACATATTCAAAATAGTTATATTCATAGGGACAGAAAGTAGAATAAAGGTTATCAGGGGCCAGGGGGAGGGAGAATGCAGAGTAATTCTTTGATGTGCTCAGAGTTTCTCTTTGGGATGATGAAAATTTTCTGCCGATGGATGGTGCTGATGGTTGTACAATGTTGTCAATGTACTTAATGCCACTGAATAATCCACTTAAAAATAGTTAAAATGGTAAATTTTATGTATGTATATTTTACCAAATAAATTTGTTTTAAGTTACTCACCAATGTTCAAGGATAAACTATGCTTTATTTGCCAGGACAGATCATTTGATGATGATGACAGAAACCAAAGAGTTAGATGGAATTCACTTATGTAACGGGGCATCTATGTGTGTTTTCTGCAAACTTTTGAAAACATAAATACTTGTAGAAATTTAAATTACATCCTGTCTCTGTTAATTCCTAATCATCATTTTCTATAATCCCTACTAAGTAAATAATCAAAAAGTATTGGTCTAGTATTTCCATTTGCCTCAGCTTTCTAACTTCTTCCTTAGAGCTTTCCCCAGGGAAATTCTAGCATCTGAATTTTATTTACTGTAGGCCATTATTTTGTCCAAGCCTCAGGAAACCATCCTTGTATTGGTTTGCTCTGGGTGTTTCTGCCAGGTCATCTGAAATCGAGGAGTCCATAACTTCTCTGCTATCCATCCTTGAGATCCACTCTTACACTTTTCAGTGTCAGAACTCTTTCTGATAGCTTATTTCCCTGTTGAGTTATTAGATGTAGAACCTAGTATATGATAAAGTAGGTCTGTATAAAAAAATTACCAACATTTTTCCAACCAGTTTATTAATGAAGGTACCTTCTGGTTTTAAAAATATCTTCAAAAAAAAAAAAAAAAGAAGAAAGAAAGAAAAGAATAGAAAAGAAAAGTATCTTCAATATAGAGGAAAGGAGGACAGATTTAATGATTAGATTGCCATCATTTCTTCTAAAAAGTTGTAATTGCTTGACGGTTTTCAAAACACTTTATTAGGAAAATTTAAAACATACACAAAGTAGAAAGAATAGAATAACAAATCCCCATGTACCCACAAGCAGATCTTGGGAGGTTTTTACCAAGACTCCAAAAGGATCTAGAATTCTAGGCACACTTTGCAGGTAGCCAAGATGGCCACTGCAAGATGGCCACATGCATGGTCACAGCTTGAGTGAGTGATCACATTGCCCACCTGGGAAATGGATTTCTTCCCCTCCAGTGGATTTATTTGTTCAGGTTCTTTTTAACCAGAGGGGTCAAGGCCAAAGATGAGGAAGGGTCTCGCTGCCTACCAGAGGGAGCGGTGTCCTTCTGTTTCTCAGTAATTTACTGTAAATTGATGCTGATACTTGTCAGCGTTTTATTTAGCTCTGTTCTTCTTCTCCTTCTGTTGGAATATCATTAGTTTTTCTTGGACTGTGGGATATGGTCCATGACCTTCACACAGGCGCCAGCAGTACTGTCTGTAGTGTTTCACAGTAAATGAATTCGTATAACGTCACTGACCTTACTTCTACACTGTTTGACTCTTGTATTTGAATTGGTCTGGGCTGCTCACTGTTTTCCATCGTAGTTCAGAGAAACCAGAAAAAAAAATTGCTTGAAATTGAATTTTTTCAGTATGTTTTTTCTAATGAAACTCTGCGATGGCCTTGATTGTGTTTTTCCAAATCTCCTCCCATCTCACTGTTTTCATACTGAGACACGGTTGTTTTTCACAGTCTGGAGCACAGAAAAAACATAGACCATACTCTATGCCGCTCAGAGCCCATATGGATTTCTGGGTTTTATTTGGGCACTGCATTTGGAAGGATATATTGGCAAACTAGAGTGTGTCAGGGCAGAGCTAACAGGTTGGTCTGGGAGCAGTGTATTATGAACAGTTAATCATGGAGGAAAAAAAAGACACAGCAGCTATCTGCAAAAGCTGTACTGAAATCTGACTATGGCCAGTGGGGGGAAGTTAGAGGAAGGGACATTTCAGCTATTATAAGATGCGATTAGAAATGTCCAGCATTTAAACTAGGTTGTCTCATAAACAAGTGAATTCTCCTCCGTAGGAGTCAAGTAAAATCTCTCAGGAATATGTTTATAGAAGAGTTTCCCAAGAACAATAGCATGACTGTGTAGAGTACTTATTTTGTGACAAGTACTATTCTCAGAACCTTTCCTACGTTACTACTGTAATCCTCACAACAGCCATGTGAGAGAGACACTTCAGATCCTTAGTATTTTACCTGAAAGCCATAAGACCAGATGTGTTTCAAAATTCTTTGGAGTTTAGAAAGGCACATGACACATCTATCTCATGTTAGAATACACCCTCAGGTGTATATATATATAACATCTTCTTTATCCATTGATCAGTCGAGGGACACTTGGGCTGTTTCCATAGTTTAGCTATTGTAGATAATGCTGCTATAAACATTGGGGGTGTATGTATCCCTTTCAAGTAGTATTTTTGTATCCTTTGGGTAAGTAACCTAGTAGTGCAAGTGTTGGATCATAGGGTAGTTCTATTTGTAACTTTTTGAGGAATCTTCCCACTGTTTTCCATAGTGGCTGCATTTCCACCAACAGTGCCAGAGGGTTCCCCTTTCTCCACATCCTTGCCAACATTTGTTGTTTCTTGTGTTGTTGATTTTAGCCATTCTGACAGGTGTGAGGTGATCTCTCATTGTAGTTTTGATTTGCATTTCTCTGATGATGAGTTCATGTTGAGCATCTTTTTATGTGTCTGTTGGAGGCTTATGAATTTTTACATTAAATGGAATAAATACCTTTACATGAATTGAATTAGATTTCACTGCCAAATCAGTTCAGATGAGCTCTATCCACCAAGGAAAGTTCGAAGTAATTTTAGGTTTATGGATTCTGATTGTACATAAGGCAGTCTGCATTTGTTTTGCTAACTCTAGTTTGCAAAGGAAGAGACCGAGGCATAGAGATTAGATAAACTTGCTCAGAGTTGTACAGCTTCCACAAAGAAGCCAAGTTCAGTCATGCTCGGCTTAACCACTGTGTGTGTTGCCTCTCACCAGGCTCTGCCTCCCTTCGTTGAGGAGCTGGGCTAAATCCCCACAACTGTCTCTTTCAATCCATGTCTTTGACTTCCTGACCTCTGACTTCAGCCTTCCATGGGCTAAAAGGAGAGACATCTGGGAAAAAAGTGACCTCCTCTTCCTATTCCAAGTATGTGGTGTCTCACAGGAGGCATTTTAGTGTAATTGCTTTCCAGCCACTCAGCAGAGCCAGCTGAAGATAGATTATGTGTCCTCGTGATTTGTCTTCAGTGACCTTTCTTTTTGTATCTTTTGCCACCACCTGTTACCCAGAATACCACCACATGAATCTTGATGGCTCAGGTTTGCCTCCTTTCCACCCATGTTCCAGAAGTGATTTTCCCAGGAGAGTAGCTGATTCCTCTTAACCTTTCCTTCACCATCTAGAGATGCATTGTGGAGTAGTGGAAAGAAAATGGATTTGAATACTCAAATACCTGAATTTCAATCCAGATGTGGAAATCTGGGCAAAACCACTTAACCTCGTTCATTAATTTGTAAAATGGGATACATAATACTTAACCAGGGATTAATTTAGGTTTTATGGAGCCTGAAGTTGATACTATTGGGAGAAGCCCTTTTTAAAGAAAAGAATACAAAATTGTGAATACACATCAGGTGTATACAAAATGTGTATTTATTTAGAAACAATGCCCAAGGCTACATAAGGGGGAAGTATGGTGCATTGGAGGTTGGAAAGAAACAGTCGTCTTAACAAAAGGCCACTTACAAAAACTTATGATGTATAAGCATTTTGCTAGCGATCCTTCCCAGGGTTAGGAAACGGTTTGTTCATTTAGAGGTCCTGAAGCATAAGATTCATTAGTATCATGATAAATTTGCTTTTGTAGCAACCTTACAGACTTGTGAGTATCAAATCACAAGACTATATGCAAACTTGTTTTGTAATCACTAAAGATTGTGCATTGTTTTTTTTTTAAGTTTATTTATTTTTGAGAGATAGAGAAGGTGCGAGCTGGGGAGGGGCAGAGAGAGAAGGAGAGAGAATTCCAAGCAGACCCCCACTGTCAGCGTGAAGCCTGATGCAGGGCTTGAACCCATGAACTATGAGTTCATGACATGAGCCAAAGTCAGCCATTTAAATGACTGAGCCACCCAGGTGCCCCAACACTGTGTATTGTTAACCATTATTTCGATGCTCAGAGCCAGAGCCTATTCAATAAATTACAAAGTGGAGGAAATTTGCTCTCACTAAGTATTATACAGGATTATTTTATTACCTTTCCCTAGGCCTTTAAAATATTTATCAGGAGTATGTGCATACATTTTTATACAAGAGTGAAGTATTGATAAAAGACTTGCAACAAAATATAGCAATCCCCTGTCCCACCCTTTATATTTTCTAATTCCAATTCCAGAGTGAATACATTTCTCCCATATTGCTAAATAATATGTATTATATTGCTTACTTCTGACTTATCCATGTTGGATATTATCTAGTGACTATCTCTTACAATAGGTAGGATTTCACTTCTTCCCATTCCTCTAATAGTACAATTTTTATGACTACCTTAATGTGAAATAATGTTTACAGTGAAACCAGAGTGAACTTTGATTATATTTCTTTTCATATACACCTTTTGTATTTTTCTGGAGTTAATAATTGCATCATTTTTTTTGTTTGTTTAGTTCTTCATTGTATGTGTACTTGAGTTTCTCTGTTCTGTACAATAGCACTTGATATACTTTTCACACAATTAAATTTGCCCACACTGCAGAGAGCCCCGGAGCATCCCTCTGCTCCAGCGTGCTCTTTCTCTTCATGTAACAGGATAGAACTTCAATGTGCTGTCATGCTGGAAATTTCTTTCATCTCTCTCCTCTGTTAGATTTCCTATTTCCTGTATTCCTCATCTTGTTCTTTCTTAGTTTTAGTCCCTCTTCTTTGTGAATCTTATTCTCCAGTAGAAAGGTATATGGGAGGTAATTAACTGAGACTCTGCACCTCTCAAAATGTCTATATCCTAGCTTTATAATTGACTAATTTAGTTGGAAATAGGCTTCTAGATTTAAAACATTTCACTCAGAATTTGGAAGACATTCCATTGACTTATAACTTATGGAATCATTCTGAGAAGTTCTGCCATCCTAATTCCCAGTCCTTTGGACCTGACGACATTTTGCTCTTCAGAGGTGATGTAAAATGTCACAGTACCATATGTGGTAGTTTAATTATTGCTCAGAAATATTCACTGTTCTCTTTCCCCCTTCCACTTCTGTGGGTTGGTTATACTTCCCTGTCCTGTGATTCTAGGTTTGGCCATGTGACTTCCCTTGGCTAATGGGATATTAGCGGCTAGCTATGTTACAAGCAGAGGCTTGAAGAGCATTTACGTAGTTGAGCTTGTGCCCTCGTGCTGTCTCATGCCATCAGAGGCGGCAGAACATGCTGGTAACTAGCCCACTGGTTCATGGAGGATGAGTAATAAATAGAATAAAGCCAATCAATCGGCCCCTGCCACATTCAACCTAAATCAGCAGAGCAGGCCAGAGTCCAACTGAGCTCTACAAACCCTCAGGTGACTCACAGATCAATGATAATAAATTACAATTATTTTTAAGGCACTGAAATTTTGGATGTTTATCATGTAGCTTTTTGTGGCAATAGCTGTTGGTATCAGAAATTGGTTCTTATTAGAATTAGAAATTGGTATCAGCGGTGGGTTATAGACACAAGAAGAACAAAACATCAGGGACATTGGTTGGGAGACTGGGTAATAGGCTGGAAAGAAAATTATGGTCTGTGTTATGTAGGGATAAATTATTTTGTACATATTTGGTAACTCGAAAGTTATAATATGCATTTAAAGATATTTGGATTTCTGCCAAGAGATCTCCAGATAAAATGATGGAAGTATTTAGTTGCATATAATAGCACTATAAGAAAGAGACATTTGCATCATTCAATATTTTTACTCCAGGATCTAACCCCACCATACTAGAAATTTTCAAGCTCATTTTTTCCCAAAAAATATATGTGGAGAAGAGTTTTATCCCTTTGTTAGGTTTGAGGGTGAGAATGAAATGCTTATTAAGTAGGTTTGGAACAAATCTCCTTATTTTCATCAGTTGCCTCACCCAACTAGTGCCTTTATACCTGAGCTTTTCGAGAGTTTTACAGCACAAAATCCATTTGCTTCTTGGTGATTTCACTTTCTACAGGTGGCAGGTCTTCTATCTTTCTCTTCTCTTCTAAGGTCGGAATCTTCCAATTACTTTCTGTCTTCATATATTATGATTTGAGAACAGAAGTGTCTATGAGTTACATCTGCACATGTGTTTTTGATTTCCTCTTTCTTGTTGTTGAGGGGGGAAAAGAGAATAAAATGTTTTTCTCTACTGTCTTAAGACTGCAAGTCTTCCCAGGTTGTTTTCATGTTAAAAGAGTAAATGCCTAGTTCATAACTAGCTTGTGTAGATTATTGCAGAAGAGCCTGGCCTACCAGGATTGGGAGAACCAACAGGGGAGGTGTCCGTAGATGCAGCTGGACTGCTAAATTCCAGGAGCAGGAAGATGACTGAGCTGGGAAAGAGTACTTTTCCAAACGGTCTGTTCAAAAGTGGAATGGGGGGCAGTGGTGCCTGGGTGGCTCAGTTAGTTAAGCATCCCGCTCTTGATTTTGGCTCAGGTCATGGTCTCATGGTTTGTGAGACTGATCCCTGAGTCTGGTTCTGTACTGACAGTGCAGAAACTGCTTGGGATCCTCTCTCTCTCTCCCTGTCTCTCTGTAACCCTCACCAAAATAAATAAATAAACTTAAAAAAATTTTTTTACAAACGGAATGGGAACTGGTAATTGGGTTGAGGGTGGACACAGTCCTATGTGGGAGAAGGAACAGGCACAAGATGTGCTAGTATTGATGGGCTGGCCAAGGCAGAGGCAGGGTTGAAGCAGCTTATTTGAATTTCTCTCCAGGTTCTCCTAGTGGCCCTGTCAGGCCTGCCTTGATGCCACTGCCCTAGGGAAGTTTCTTGGCTCTCAGTGTCTTAACACAAAGGAAGAAACACAAGTGGTCAAAATACAGAGTCACCACGTGCCCTCTGTGTACCCTGCAGGAAAGGTCTCCTTACTGAAATTTCAGAGACTCACACTCTTACTCTAGTTTTGAGCTCTACTTTCTCCCCACATTTTTCAGATCTTGTCTAATTTGGGCATTTTTCCTCTGCAGCAGTAAAATAGGATATGCTGGATGTGGGGTCATATGGCTAAGAGAATGGTCATCATTAGAGCTAAAAACAGACTTCAAAGTCTGAGAAGGCCAAGGGAGACACCAAATCGATAGATTAATAAGAGTAAAGGCACAGCCACCACAGAATTATTAAAAGTGACAATGGTTGCCCAGCCAGCAGGAAAGACTCCTATCACTTCTCTAGTCCCTTAAATTTCTTGATTGATAGGGACCAAATTTTCAAAACCATGAATCTGAACATCTAATATGACAATTCCAAGGGCACGCCAGTCTGAAAATTTGAAACAGGTGCCATCCTTGGAAATTTGGAGCCTGGGAGTGCCATCGCTTCAGCCCCTCTTACCCTGAAGCACCTCGGTGATTTCTTGTCTCCCCTTTTCCCTAACCCTTCATCCTCTGGCCCTGCCCTAATCCTGAATGGACTAAGTTAGTGGTTTCCCAGGACAGGTGACACTTCACTCTTTTGCCATTCAGTTTTCTGCCCAATACCTTATATATTTTGAGTAGAACAATTGTGTGAGGATTACCTGCCTGAGAGCCCTTTCCAGAACAAAGCGTTTCCAGAACAGATGTAAACAGCCTACTCTCACTCTAAAATCTATTGTGATTATTAACAAGATTTCCTTATTTCCTTTGAGTTTGTTTATCAAAGACTCTAGTGTGGAGTTTATTTAGAAAGGACAGATTACTTTCTAGCTTCCACTTCTTGGCTGAGAGGAATAGCGATTTATGGTTTAGCAAATCCTTAATAGGAAAATCTTGTTTTCTCCTTTTAATTGATCTGTACTTCCACTTTTTCTACCTCCTTTTATTTCCTACAGTCCAGACTCATCTTTCCTATTTTTCACACCCATTATTCTACACGATTCTGTAAGTACAATTCCTGTTGATTCTTTTAAACATTAACTGTAATAAAAAAGAATCTTAGTACTGCAGTCTTAGCAGAGAAAAATTTTAACATTGACCAAGGAGATTTGTTTTTTATTTAGTATTTGAACTGAATTTCGAAGGTGAAGCCACTACTTTAGGCTTGCAACAGAGGCAAAGAAATATTAGGTTATTAATGAAAATGATTCCAACTTCCCTCTTAAAACCGAGTTGTTCCCGGTAAGTCAACATCTGTCACAATCTGTGTAAAAGGGCAGAACAAGCATACAGCAGCACATTTGAAAACCCAGCTGCAAAACATTAAATCAGAACACAGAGGCCTTCGATCGCTGCTAACTTGGCTTTGGCCTAACCGTTGCCAAATAAAACAGAGAACACCCTGCAGGGAACTGTCATGGGCTTAGCCTCGTTCTCTTCCCTTTTATTTCTCAGTCAGCTAATGTGAGTGAGGCCACTGCCCGCTGGCCACAGCTGCCCACTAACCTCTCAGCTGAGCCAAGTCCAAGTTGTTCTCCCTCAAAACCGTGATTTAAATAAAGGGTTGTCTTAATTCCACAGAATTACGATGTAAAGGATTGTTGTTTTAATCCACTAAGTTTTGGGGTGTTTTTTTTTAACGCAGTCAATACTGATCTAGTATACTCGTCAGTCTAAAAATCCCTGTCTTTTTTCAATTCTCCAAAAACTAATCACTCTTCAAATATTACCTCTTTTCCATTTTCTTTCCACCCCTTCTGCAACTCTTATTGGATGTCCTTTCTGTCGTTTATGATTCTGTCCTCGTGATTCTTAAATTCTCATTCATTTTTTTTCTTCCATTTTTATCTCTGCTACACTCTGAGTCATTTCCTTAGTTCCAATTTGCTTTTTTTCTATTCAGGTATTAAATATCTCTATTTGGTTTTGACTTTCAATGGCTATAAGTTTCACTTATAAAAGACCTATCTCCACCTTTTCTAAATCTGCCTTTATTTTTACATATTTTCCCATTTTTCATTATATTTTCTATTCCCTTTAAAAAAACTCTTGTAATTCATTTAACACATGCTTATTTTACAGTCATCTGTAGATCTATTTTTCTCTTGCTTTGGGGGCATTAATTCCCCTGATCTAACCTAATTTTGTAATCCTACCTTCGAGATGCTTTTCTCTTGTGGTTTGTAAGTTTCGTTAAGAGCTTATACTCAGCATGGGCATTTTCTCCCTGGAGAAGAACTGTGTGCCTTGGAGTTGTTAGGTTGGCCCTTAACTGTGTTCGTAAGTTTGCTTCTGCTCAAGTCCTAGAGAAATCACCAGTTCTCAACCAGCTTTTATGTTTTTTCTCACCTTGATATTTCTATCTCACAGTGAAAATTCAGAACTCAGGTCAGTATATGGCACTGGCTTGGTTTCAAGTGTTTCTGGATGAACTTTTGTTTTCACGGATAGCCTGAGGACATAGGAATTTGTCTGACCTTGTTTTTGCCAACAGCATAGCACTCAGGAACTCAGATTTTGAAGACTGCTCAATTTCAGTTGTCTTCTTGTTCACACCAGACAACATCGTATTAGCTTGCAAGAGTATTAAAATCCCAGGAACTCTTAGGGCCTAGAGTTGATCCCAACCCTGCACAGGCTCCCGTGGTGTTAGCCCTTATTTACTGCCCAGTCTGAGTTCCCTCTTTGGTTCTATAATCTGGAGAGTTCTTGTTCTCTCAGTTATATATAGAACTATTTTGTCCGGTGTTTCTCTGTGATAATAGTAGCTGAAGGGGAACTCTTCTGCGTCGTCTCAGCCCACTGGACTGCCAGATGTTCTCCCTCCACACTCTTGAGATATACTTTTATAACAATGAAAGGCAAAATTCACAACAAAGATATCACATTTGGGAATATGTATATGCTGAACCATAATGTATCAAAACACACAAAGCAAAAACTTTTGGAAACACAATAATAATGGAGGTTTTAACATGCTCCAATGAGACTTTACTAAGTCAAGAGAGTAAAAATTAAGCTCAGAACGATGCGAATGATACTGTAAACAAGGCAGGTTTAAATTTTTTTTTATTTTTATTTTTTATTTTTGAGAGACATAGAGGTACAGCGTGAACAGGGGAAGGGCAGAGAGAGACGGAGACACAGAATCAGAAGCAGGATCCAGGCTCTGAGCCGTCAGCACAGAGCCGATGCAGGGCTCGAACTCACAGATCGTGAGATCATGACCTGAGCCGAAGTCTGCCGCCCAACAGACTGAGCCACCCAGGCGCCCCAACAAGGCAGGTTTAATACATACGTATCAAACTTAATAATCTAGAAGCAGTGAATATACTCTTTCTGATGCTCATGTAACATTAAGTCCTCAAGAATTTAAATTGCAGTGGATACAGTGAATGGCTCGGGCTTGTTGCCAAAGGCATTTGCCCCACCTGCTTCATAGACAGTCATCTGCTCTGGAGCCCAGTGCGTCCCAGTCAGATTTAAACCCTGTCAGCCACTAGAGTGTCCTCTGCATCATCTCCGACTCTGCAGGACACATCACAGAGCCGCTTTGTTAAGCTGCAGTCTGGAGACAGGGCCACATCCAACTTGTGCTATTTTCGTGCAGCCCATAGATCCTTGAAGCCGGACATTTGCCTTAACTACACTCGACTCCTATCCGTATGTCTACTTGGTGGTCACTACCTAGGGACTCCTTCCGCCAATGCCACGAGACTCGTTTTGAAAACCTTGCCGCTTACTGCAATATTGCCTATAATTATGAAAAATTGAAAACAACTGAAACACCTGTCAGAGACGAAATGGGTAAATAAAATGTGATCTATTCACACTATATTGTGATTGTAATATTCTATTATGATATGAATTATTTTAACAGTTAACAGAAGGAATGGATTGTACCTAACTGTGACATAATATATCCATATGTAAAATGTCTCTATCTACATGATGTCAGCTTGTAAGAAAAAAGAAATTTGTGGAATAAAATATACATGGTGTCATTTATGTTAATTCATATTGTTTGTTTATTTTGAGAGACAGAGAAGCATGAGTGGGGGAGGGGTAGAAAGAGGAGAGAGCGAATCTTAAGCAGGTTCTTAACTGTCAGCACAGAGGTCAGTGTGGGCTCAAACCTACAAACTGTGAGATCATGACTGGAGCTGAAACCAAGAGCCAGATGCTTAACCGACTAAGCCACCCAGGCACCCTCATCTATGTAAATTTTAAAGCACATGGAAATAATAATAATATATATTGTTTAAGAATACATATGTGTGCATATAAAGTTATTACAAATGGACTGATTGGGATATACACTAAATTTCTGATAGTTGCTTCTAAGGATTGGGGTGAAGAAATGGATCTATGGTTAGGGACATCACTATTATCTGTTTTATTTAATTTCTTTTATATAAACAACACTTGAGGTAAATATGATAAACAAAAAATGTAAGTCCCTTTGTTACCCATTTCTCCCTCTTCCCTTAAACTTGAGTAACCATTGATTTGCTTTCTATTATGATAGATTAGTTCACCTTTTCTATAATTTTATACAAATAGAATCCTATAGTATGTACTTTTTTTTTTTAGGGAGGGGTCTGGTTGCTTTCACTAACTTTCTCAAAAGAATAGCAAGTTCTCAAAAACAATTTTAAAAATCTGAAGCATGTGATCCGTGATTCAGCAATGGAGGAAGGAGAGAATCTGTGGAAAGCAGGTACTGTTTAGAATAGACTCCCAAGTAAGGCAGAGCAAGCATACCTACCATAATAGCTCCCAAACAGCTTCCAATTTCACTAAAATCTTCCCTCATATTACCTGTCATTTTTCATTTCCTGACACTGCACAAATGAGAATCTTGTGGATGATTAAGATATTTATTTTTTAAAGTTTATTCTTATGTTATTTAGAGAGAAAGGGAGCAGCTGCGAGTGGGAGAGGGGCAGAGGGAAGGGGAAGAGGTAGAGAGAGAAGGAGAGAGAGTCCCAAGCAGGCTCCACACTGCTAGCGCAGAACCCAACACAGGGTGGGGCTCGAACCCATGAACCATGGGATCATGACCTGAAATGGAAACCGAGAGTCGGACCCTTAACCAACTGAGCCACCCAGGTGCCCATAGCTACCCATTTAAAACCAGAGGCATTACTGAAGCATGCTCCTTCATGGCAATTGGTTCAGTGAGGTGCCTGTCATCCTAACCTGAGTAGGTGTTAGCTTCACTAGAAGAATGGGATGCTTGTGTTGTGGGAGAGGGGAACTAGGCAGGATGTGCTGAAGCGGGAAGAATTGGGGGATGTGGGGAGACCTAGGCAACACCACAGGAGACTTTGGGTGACACTAGGATATTGGGAACAGGATACTGGGATTAGGACCCAAAGAGGTGGGAGAAGGCCAGAAAAGAATAAGGGAAATACCCACGGAGTCTCCTGTTTCAGAGTGTTCCCAAGAAGCAGCAATTGCTGAGAAACTCAGGAAGAAGTTCCCATGCTGTCTACCTGTGTCTCTTA
The DNA here is from genome assembly GCA_030068075.1 of Paguma larvata. NCBI lineage: Eukaryota > Metazoa > Chordata > Mammalia > Carnivora > Viverridae > Paguma > Paguma larvata. Next base: position 93,440,960 of record CM057826.1, on the reverse strand, counting down.
TTCCTAAGAGCAGGGAATTCTTATTCTGTAAATTCAGGCTGATATCATTATTGCTTCGTGAATTAAAGTGGCTTTTGTTGCCTTGGCTGGGAGCTCAAGTAAGTACCAGATATAACCTTGTTTCTGTGGAAAACTGGGCCCAGATATCTCATCTACAAAAAAAGTTTAGAAACATAACTTATGTATGCCAGGCAGGGACTCCTTAGGGATATAAATCTTAGTAACAATGGGCGATGTTATAATGGAAATATTTTCACAGATATAATTCTTAATCTATAGCCAATATCAGTCATTAAAACATACTGTTCAGTCCTGGGACCCATAAGTGGAGGATGTTACAGAGACATTGGAAAGGAGCCAGGGGAGACAAAGTAAATGTTGAAAGGTTTTGAAAAATAGCCCTTCAGGGAAGAGTCTACATTAGTTCAGAGAAGAGAGGTGTGAGTAGACTGAATATCAGGCTTGAAACTATAAAGAGATACTACATTATTGACACCAAGTCTTTTTTTTCCCCTCCGTGTCCCCACAGAGCAATATGAGAGAAAATGAATTTAAACTACAGCAGAAGGGATTTAGGCTAGTCAGATGTCCCCGACCTGAAGATCAGAACCCATTCTGGGGTTGCCGAGTTTCAATCTCACAAGGAAGGAGGTCATTCTGGAGGGGTCTTTTGAGCTCTCTGATCAGTGGCAGGCCGAGTTCACCCAAACCTGGCCGTCTGCCTTCCATTGTTGGCAGACATTATTATTTGGGAAACTGACGACTCCTGCCCAACTATAGCAAATGCTTCAGGGCTACAAACCAGGTAAAGTAAGGCAAGTGTGAACTTGCCTCATGTGGGGGAAATCCAGACAGGAGAAATCTCAGCCTTCTGTCCATTATTTGACAAAGCTGCTCCAAAGAGCACTGACCCATAGTTGTAGTATGTGTCAGGAAGGTGGTGGCAGGTCCCCCACCCTCAACATGTCAGACAGGTGGGTCACTTTCCAGGGAGTGGGTGCAGTCCTTACAGTCAGTGCATTTTCGGGGGATGCTGACAAACGAGAAATGCCACCAGGGGAAACTAACTGGAACAGAAACTGGAAAGTGGGTCAAAGGAAGAGCAGTTGAAGGAACTAGGGTGTCAGCCTGGAGAAGATAATAAGCATTTTAGAGGCGGTGGGGGAGGGTGTGGTGACCGGAAGCCGTTTTCCAATATTTGGAGGGCGCTGTCAGGTGGAAGATAGATTAGAAGCGCTCTGTGCAGCTCCAGAGGGCAAACGCAGAGCCAGTGAGTGCAGGCTACAGGGATAGAGCGGCGGCTGAAAGGAAAGAAGCATTGTATCATCATTACAGATGCTCAGAGCGGATTGCGGCGCCTAGTGACGCAGGAAGTGTTTGTGCAAAAGCTGGATGAATAGCTCCCCAGAAGCTTGGCGGAAGAAATTCGGGATCTTTCGTTGTTCTTGTTGTTGTTAGGTCTCGCTAATCGAATGAAACTCGGAGAGCGAGATGACCCTAGCAACAAGCGTCTTTCTCCCGGTGCTCAGGGAAGGCGGGTTTGCAGCTTGAGCCGCTAGAGGGAGTCAGGACAGCGGCATTGCCGAGCCGCCCTCCCCGCTCTGGGGTCGAACAGCGACTGGGGCTGGATTCTGACTCCTGTCTCCTTCGTTCTGCTGCTTTCCACGTCTCCTCCACGAATCTTTCTGGAGCGCCAGCGTCCGATTAAATTCTTTAGTGTTTCAGGGGGCCTCTGTACTTCAAGGGGCACAGTTGGGCTGCTATCTGTATTTGTTTAATGCTTAATATATTAATTATATAAGTAGATTAAGCAGTATTTCTCTAAAAATTCGAATTCAAAACTAGAAAAACTAAAGCTTATGAATTTAACAAATGCTTTTCCCATCTATTTTAACATTAATTTCCAAACTAGTTAAATTCTCCTAAAATCACGCATATCCTATATCTGAAATTTTAAAGACTACAAATGCCTTAACAAGCAGAAACACTTGGTGGCCCAGTTGGCTAAGCCTCTGACTCTTGATTTCAGCTCAGGTCATGATGTCACGGTTCGTGGGTTCCAGCCCTACAGCAGACTTTTGGGATTCTCTCTCCCTCTCTCTCTCTGCCCCTACCACACTTGTTCTCTCTCTCTCTCTCTCTAAATAAACTTAAAAAAAAAAAAGCAGGGGCGCCTGGGTGGCTCAGTTGGTTAAGCGACCAACTTCGGCTCAGGTCATGATCTCACGGTCTGTTAGTTCGAGCCCCGCGTCAGGCTCTGTGGAGCCTGCTTCGGATTCTGTATCTCCCTCTTTCTCTGCCCTTCCCCTGCTCATACTCTGTCTCTATGTCTCTCAAAAATAAATAAACGTTAAAAAAAAAAAGCAGAAACACACACAAGTGAAATATCACAATGATTACAAATTTACATTTAAACTTAAACTGTTATGAAGTACTTATGTATTTAAATTTATTTCTCCTTTATCACTATACTTACTCTCCTAAGTATTCTTGTACTCTTCCAGAGGATAGAATTTTTTAAAATATGTATTTCTTTACTTTCCTGATAATATAGTACTTTTCTCAAATTCAAAAGCAAATAATATCTCTGAGCAGCTCAGGAAGGAGACAATGGGTTTTGAAATTTCTTAGAACATACACAACCTTCCCATGTACTTAAAATTCTAATAGATCTAATCAATTAAACTTAGAAACACAAGGTTCTATTTTGAAAGTCCAGTGCCGCTGTAACAAATACCTAAACCAGTGGGAGTGACTCTGGCACTGCTTAGAGGCTGGAAGAATTTTGAGGAGCATGACAGAGAAAGCCTGAGTTGCCTTGAACAGACGGTCAGCAGAAACTGAAATTTGGAGGGCTTGCAAGGGAATAAGAAACATGTCACTGCAAACTGGAGGAAGAGGTTTTCTTGTTGGCTGATAGCAGAAAATGTAGCAAAATTGTCTCCTTCAATTACAGCAGAAACAGAACAGGTGTGTGATGAACTGGGCTGTCAGGCTAAGATTGTCAAGCCAAGTGTTGAAGATGCTGCTTGGTGCCTGTAATGAAATGCAAGAGGAGAGAAAATTTGAGGGATGAACTGTTAAACAAAAAGGAACCAGGACTCGATGACTTTGAAAATTCTTTAGTCTCTCCAAATGGCGAAAGATGTTAAAATTAGGAAATGACTTTCAACCTTGTGGCATAGAGAAAAGCCTCAGGCCCAGAGAAAAAGCTCAGTAGTGATTGTACAAGCTTTTGTTGAAACCTCAGGAAGACCAGAGGATCAGAAGAGTAGTCAGTCACAGAGGGCCCTCTCCAGAGATCAGGGGTGTGTCTCATATAACTTCTCCAACATCAGGACCTTTCCAAGTTTGAGTTCTCCATAAGCCAGCTGTGCATCCTTCCCCTGGATGAAGAAGGGCTCGTCTTAAAGATTGGTAAATGTTGCTTTTGTGAAAGGGGAAGTTGACAGGAGACCCGCAATGCATTTGAGAAATTTATGTTCACAAAAGCACTGCCAACTTAAACTGAATGGGGCAGAAAGACTACAAAATCAAAGGAGGCTATTAGATCTCCAAAACTCTACTGGCAGGAAGCAGCTGCAAGCACGTGCTACCTTTCCTGAAAAAGGGAAGATGACTCTGAGGGCAGAACCAAGAGCTATTAACCAAAAAGTAGATTATTCCCAGGGCTTGAAATCTAATCAAGGAGCTCTGTCAGGAGTTTGCTAGGCTGACTTTCAAAACTACTTTGAACTGGTAACTCCTTAATTCCTTTATACCTTCCATTCCTCCCCTTCCTCCCCTTCCCTTTCAAATGGAATGTCTGTAACTGTTTGACTGTATCTGTTCCTCCATTGTATGTTGGGTGTGTTGGAAGCCAGATAGCTGGTCTTTAGTTTTATAGATTGAAAGTAACTCTACCTAAGAGCCTCATCCAAACCTGAACCTGATTTAGATAGTAAAATTCTAGACTTTAAGCAGATGCTGTAATGGTATGGCATTCTTGAGGAATTTGGGAGGAAGTAAATGTATTTTTTATGTGGGAGGGACACAAATCATTGGGGACCAGAGGGCACACTGTGATGGATAGACTCTAGGGTAGCCTTACATGTCCCGCCTGGGACCTGGTTTAAACCTTTGTGTGATCTTCCCTGGAGTGTTAATAGAACCTGCGACTTGCTTCTAACTAGTAGAATTGAGCAAAGAAGATGAGATGTATGTCATTATTTGTACATAGTTACAATACCTAAGATTGTAATCCACCTTGCTAGAAGACCCTCTCTCCTTTGCTGGCTTTGAAGGGACGTGCTGCCACGTTGCACGCTGCCATGGAGAGGGCCACGCTGCAAAGACCTGAAAGCAGCCTCCAACCGACAGTCATCAAGAAAGCGAGGTTCTCAGTCTGACAACCTGCAAGAAACTAAGTGCTCTACTAGCTACATGAACTTGGAGGCAGATCCGACCCAGGTCAAACATTTGAAGACTGTAGGCAGGTAGGTAGGAAGGTACGGTCACAAGTAGGCCTGTATCTCATGAACATAAGGAATACGGTCCCATCAGGACAGATCGAAATCTCTGTTTGTTCTTCTTGCCTCTGACCTTGTCCACATGGCTATCCCGTAGAAGCTGGGGTCCTTCATCTAAGCACATGCACAGGAGTGACGAAAACTGAAAGAGACTCCAAAGAAGCAGAGTGATGGCCAGCCCAGATGATGCTTCACACCCGTGAGGTGACTCAGCGGATCAGCAACAAGATGTGTCAGCCCCACAGTGACTTCTACAGGCACCAAAGTATAACATCATATACACTTATGCGGTCTTCCATATTCTTTAGATGTTTTATTTATTTTTGAGAGAGAGAGAGAGAGAGAGGGAGTGGGGAAGGGGCAGAGAGAGAGGGAGACAGAGGATCCAAAGCAGGTTCTGCGCTGACAGCGGCAAGCCTGATATGGGATTCAAACTCACAAACCGTGAGATCATGACCTGTGCTGAAGTAGGACGTTCAACGGACTGAGACACCCAGGCACCCCTCGTCTTATGTATTTTAAAGCTGTTAACAAAGTTAGTACAATTCTCTTATATATTTAACCTTAACATCACAAGTCTACTTGGCACTTTCAAAAGTTCACCCTGGCTGCTGAGTGATACATTCTCTTGTATGGTTGTACTACATTGTGTTTATCCATTTGTCAGTTAACAGATATTTGGGTTTTTCCAGTTTTTTGACTGTTATGAATAATGCTGTTATAGCTGTTCTCGTACAAGTCTTGCTGTGGACGTATATTTTTATTTCTCTTGAGTAGATTCCTAGGAGTGCAATCACTGGGTTGTATGGTCCAATGTATGTTTAACTTTTAAAGAAACTGTCACACTATTTTCCAATGTATTTAACATTTTACATACCTGTCAGCGGTGTGTGAAGGTTCTGGTTCTTTCACATCCTCGCCAACACTTGGTATTTCCGCTCTTACATCATAGCTCGTTCAGTCTGGTAGAATCTCATCGTAGTACTAATTTGCTTTTCCTTACTGACTAATGTTTTGAGTATCTTTCCACATGCTTCTTAGAAGATGTGTATATATATATATACATACACACACACACACACACACACACACACACACAATGGAGTATTACCTGGCCATCAAAAAGAATGAAATCTCACCATTTGCAACTACACAGATGGAATTAGAGGGTATTATGCTAAGTGGAATTTGGCAGTGAAAGACAAATATCATATGAATTCACTCATATGAGGAATTTATGATACAAAACAGATGAACACAAGGGAAGGAAAACAAAAATAATATTAAAACAAGGAAGTAGACAAAACATATTAGACTCCTTAATACAGAGAACAAACTGAGGGTTGCTGGAGGGGTTGTGGGTGTGGGAATGGGCTAAATGGGCAAGGGGCATTAGGGAGGACACTTGTTGGGATGAGCACTGGGTGTCATACATAGGGGATGAATCACTGGAATCTGCTCCTGAAATCATTATACCACTATATGCTAACTAACTTGAATGTAAATTAAAAATAAATAAGTAAATTAAAAATAATTGGGTTGTCTTACTATTGAGTTTAAGAGTTTTTTATTTCTTCTGTGTATGGTCCTTAATAATAAGATCCATACTTCAGTATATTTTTCTCCTAGTCTATAGCATGTTTAAAAACATTCTTTCTGATATTTTAAAGTATAAATGTTTAATTTGGGTGAAGTCAATTTATCATTTTTTAAGTGTCATGTTTTTGGAGTTATATCTTATATCTAAGAACTCTTGGCCCAACCCAACGTTATAAAGATTTTATCTTATGTTTTTTGCCAGAAGTTTTATAGTCTCAGTTCTCATCCACTGGACTATATGTCTATCTTTGCAGCAATACCACACTGTTTCAATTCATAGTATTATAGTAAACTTGAAATCAGGTGATACAAGTTTTCTAACTTTATTCTTTTTTTCAAAATTGTTTTCACTATTTTATGCAATTCCTTATAGATTTTAGGATCGTTGTGTCAACTTCTATTTAAAAAGCTATTGTGGGAGAAGGTACCTGGCTGGCTCAGTCAGAAGAGCATGTAATGCTTGGTCTTGGGATTGTGAGTTCAAGCCCTACACTGGGTGCAGGGATTACTAAAAAAAAAAAATTCTTTAAAAAAAAAGACAAAAAATAAAATAAAAAATTATTGAGATTTTGAGAGGGATTGTGTTGAATATATAGATCAATTTGGGATGAGTTTCCATTTTGACACTATTGAGTCTTCCAGTTCCATAAATGGAGAGTATCTCTCTACTTATTTGAATCTTCATTAATTTCTCTTAGTCACATCTTATAATTTTTAGCATTCAAGTCTTGTACTTCTTTTATTAAATTTATTTCTACATATTCTATTCTGCTTATGCTTTGTGAATAGAATTTTTTAATTTCATTTTTTGGTTTGTCTTTGCTAACATAGAAATAAAATTGGTTTTCAAATATTGATCTTGTATCCTGCAACTTTGCTGAACTCATTTATTAGTTCTGGTCATTTTGTATGTTGATTCCTTGGAATTTTCTCTTTTTTAAAAATTTTGTATGTTTTATTTTTGAGAGCAAGAGAGACAGAGCATGAGTGGGAGAGAGTCAGAGAGAGAGGGAGACACAGAATCTGAAGCAGGCTCCAGGATCTGAGCTGTCAGCACAGAGTGCAATGTGGGGATAGAACTCAGAAACTAGAAGATCACGCCCTGAGCTAAAGTCAGACACTTAACCAACTGAGCCACTCAGGTGCCCCAGGGGTTTTCTTTTCTTTTTAATATTTTACTTTATTATTTTTTATTTTAGAGAGAGAGAGAGAGTGAATGAAGTCAAGGGGCAGAGGGTAGAAAGAGAGAGAGAATCTTAAGCAGGCTCCACGCTCATTGTGGGCCCGAATCACATGACTGTGGAATCATGACCTGAGCTGAAATCAAGAGTCAGATGCTCAACTGACTGGGCCATCCAGGCACATGTGTTCCTTGGGATTGTCTATGGACAGGATGATGTCATCTGTGAATATAAGCAGTTTTACTTCTTCCTTTACCCTTAGTCTGCTTTTAATGAACTATTAGATCTTCTGTTCTGCACCAGTCAGAACCTCTCTTGAAACATAATATTTATTCATGGCCATCACATGTTTTTGGGGAAACAAAAACAATTTTTTTTAAGATAAAAGAACTATCACTGTAATCCCTACACCCGGACACAACCTTTGTGAGTGCGTGGGTTGGATTCTCCCAGACGTTTTTGCTAGAGGCTCCGTAGCACAGGTTATGAGGTGTTGAGCCACAGCCTTCAGCCGCTAGATTTCAACAGCGCTGTGGCATGAACATTGCCGTGTGCTTGGCCAGTCTCCATACAGAATCATACTGCAGTATCCCTCACCTTGGCATTCTAGAAGTCTGGAAAGCCTACTCAGCTATCTGTAGACACAACCTATAATTTCAAGGCAGTTAATACCCCCTGGTTGGAGGCAGCCCTAAATCAATAAGAGCAGGATCTCATGGATAAATGGCCCAGTCTTCCCATCCAGCAGGGCGTAGAAGGTGGGACAATTCTCAGTTGACATTTACATGGTTCCTCAGAGTCCCCTACGGGACTGAACCCATTTCCCAAGCTGTAACCCACTCATTTATTGACTTTTATCCCTTGCCCCTTTCCTTCAGGTTTCCTAAGGTAAGTTCGCCCCCCCCAAATTTTCTGCACCCAAATCTCGTTTCAGGGTCTGCTTTCAGAGAAACCTAAACTAAGACAGGTATCGTATTTGGTCCCTGGACAAACTGGGATATTTCCATGGATCGGTCATCAGGACAGTAAGTGGGCTGGTAACAATATCATATAAAAATAATGAAACTAACCATGAAACTGTGAGAAAAAAAAAACTTACAGAAATCATTGTAGTCATCTTTAAGTACCTGGATACCATTCATTAGGTGGAAAGAGGAGACCAGCATTAAATGAGCACCTTCTAGGTTATGTACTAGATATTATGCAGTGTGCTAATACATTCATTAACTTACCCGTCCTTACAACAGCCCAGGGAGACAATGAGACTCTTCATTTTTTGTATGAGGAAACTAAGGCACAGAGAGTTAAAGGAATTTGCCCAAGGTTCAGAGTATTGGACTGAGCAAGTATAGAAACTGAGTTTCAAATCCAAACCTACCTGTCCTCACACTTGTGTCTTCCTGCTCTCCTGTGCATGTCGCAAAGGCGGCCATCCAGGGACAAACAGGTAACAATTTAAGTCTGCAGAATCGTGTTTCTATGAATGCAGAGCATAGCAGAGATTGTGTAGCAGTTCACTGATGCTAGTTTTTCTTCCTTGATGCAAAGGAACACTTCATGTTCTAACTTACTTTACAATTAGATTGGGGCCATGTGATGGGGTTCTAGCAAATGGTAATGGCAGATCCAACACACCTGATATTCTCTCGATTTCTCTCTTTTTCTCTTTTTCTTAGCTGGCTGAAAGTAGAGAACCCAGCAGAGGATTCTAGGAAGGTCCTTGGGATGGTAAAGCCACCAGATAGGAAGTTCATGGATTCACAGGGCGTCGAGTGGAACAGAGCACCGTATGTGTTGACTCCATTGGACCGGGACATGAACAGTAAGTGAGCATACACTGAATTAAGCCACCAGAATTTGGGGATTGTTATACAACGGGCATTCCCTAAGAAGTCATGAGCTTCCTGTCCCAGGATATACCCGAACAGTGATTAAATGTTCAACTCTCAAGGCTGTTGTAAAAGAGATGTCTCTTGTAGCGAATGACATATAAAAATAATAGGTCACCAGGTGCCTGGGTGGCTCAGGCAGTCAAGCGTCCAACTCTTGATTTCAGCTCAGGTCACGCTCTAACGATTCGTGGGATTGAGCCCCACGTCAGGCTCTGTGCTGACGGCTCGGAACCTTCTTGAGACTCTCTCTCCCTCTCTCTCTCTCTCTCTCTCTCTCTCTCTCTCTCTCTCCCTCTCTCCACCTCTCCCCAGCTCACACTCTCTCTCAAAGTAAATAAATAAACCTAAAAAAATAATAGTTCATATTTACTGAGATATTATAGATCAGGCATGTACATGTATTCTCACATTTCAGTCTACAATATGCTTTTTCATACTCATTTTATACATGAGGAGAGTCAGGCACAGGCACAAAGACCTTAGATAACTTGCCCAAGTTCACACAGGAAGCAAGGAGTAGAGCCAGAGTACCTCACTTTTTTAAATCAGGTTTTTTATAATTTTAATTTCAAGCTAGTCGACATACAGTATTATATTAGTTCAGGTGTTCAACCATTCTATGCTCAGTGCTCATCACAGAGTACCTCCCTCTTTTTTTTAAGTTTGTTCATTTATTTTGAGAGAGAGAAAGTGTGCGTGTGCAGGGGCGGGGCACAGAGAGATGGAGGATAGAGAATCCCAAGTAGGGTCCAAGCTGTCAGCCCAGAGCCCTACTCCAGGGCTCAATCCCATGAACCTGTGAGGTCGCGACATGCCCCCAGAGTACCTCACTCTTAACCCCTGCTTCTCACTGCCTCTCAACCAGAAGGCTTGGAAACCGGATTGGTTTTGTCCTCACAGGGATATTTTGTTTTGTTTTTGTTTTAAAATTTGAACCTATGCTTAAAACTTAAAAGATTTTACATAAAAATCGTGTTTTCGTCCCATGCATGGAGCACAGTGTTGGGCATATGACAGGGACTCAACAAATACTTAGGAAATTCATGAATAAAAGCAGAACCTGGATTCTCTAACCCTCTCCCTGCTTCTTCCGCTCTCCTTTTTGTGGCCGAGAACCGTTGAATCTGAGTTCACTAAGTTACACCACACGAGACTAGTTTCCCTTTTGTTTGAAGCAGCCAGGACCCAGATTACAGGTACCTACGAACGTGGTGCCTGACTTGGGCTCCTGTTGACGTTTTCTATCAACTCAAAATGTTTGCTTCTGTACAGCTAGGGTTTGCTCTGAAGAACCAGCCAAAGCTGAGAGTAAATGGCTGGCAGGTGCATCAGTTCTCTCTCGGATTAGGTTGTGCACAGTGGACTCTTTGTAAAGTCCTTATGGAAGGGCAAGGACGGGCAGGCGTGCCCTGCTTCCAGCTTTGGAGACTCGCTGGTAACAGTGCTCAAGATAGACAGGCACAGTTTTAATCTGCCCGGCTTAGACTGCCAGACTCACATGTGGGTGTGTAAGCCTCGAACAGGGGAGGCTTTTCTCTCAGGCTTGTTAGCAAAGCTCATTTGGAGGAGTGCAGGGCTGGGGCATGGCCCGGATCAGCAGCCGTGACGCACACAGCGTAAGCTCCAGAAGCTCGCTGATCCCCTTAGCAGAACCCAAGCCTGCCCATCCCCACCCCCCACCCCGTCCTCCCGTCCCGGACTTGGGACAGTGCTGCCTTTCTCCAGAGGGCTGGCGGGTTGGCATCAAGAAGGGAAGGGTAGTGTCAAGGCTCTTCCAGGTGGAAATCTCCTGTTTATTCGCCCGGAGGAAAAATCTCCATAGGCCTTCCTTTCTGAGCTCCGTGTCGTGGGAGCAAAGCGGATTGCTTACAGTAGCACTTTCCAAGCATGAGACTTTGCCTCCTCGGGGCATTTGCAAAGCTTGGAGGCATTTTTCATGTTAACAACTGGTGTGTGCGTACGTGGGGGATGCCGATGTGTCTAGTGGGCGGAGGCCAGGGACGCTGCTAAACATCCTACGATGCGTACACGACAGTCTCCACAACAAAGAACTTCCCGTCCCCAAACGTCAGCAGCACCGAGGTTGAAAAGCCCTGGCTTAGTAAAGGATGGCTTGTGTTACATTTTTAAGCTTCGAGATCATAAAAAGCAATTTATTGGCAAGTTTTTATTTTATAACCAGAAAAAAGAAAGGATATTTTAAATATAGATAAATATTTGGGGCTTACCAAATATCACCTTCTTTCATTATTTGTAACAACAATGTTGGCATATAGTAGGTATTTGATATCTGTTTTACAATGAATGAATGAATGAATGAATGGCATACTGTAGTGCTGTCCCTTATTGAATTTGTTACAAAGTGGTTACTTCCTTCTTTAAGGCAGCATACAGCTCTTTTGAGGGGAGACAGACAGGTATTGGATAATTCATTCATTCATTCATTCATTCATTCATTCATTCATTCATTTATTTTTCTGCTTCTGGCTTTAGCGTGTGGGCCCCTGTCTCCAGCTACGCTTTGTTTAATAAAACATCAGATTTGCTAATAAGCTTGGCCTTCTCTCTTTTCTCACCCTTGTGCTGTTATTTGGGTGGATTTGACTTGATACATTTCCAATCCATCTGTATGAGAACCAGATTTGATACTGATATGGATTTTAGCCATAAAGCAGGATTTTGCTGAGAAAGATATAGTTCGTAATTGAAACATTAAATTGTTACCTATGTTTCTTGCACCAAAAGATCTTAAAGTTAAGTATTACGATTGTTCAGGGCACCTGGGAGGCTCAATTGGTTAAGCGTCTGACTTCGGCTCAGGTCGTGATCTCACGGTTTGTGGGATTGGTCCCCACCTTGGGTTCTCTGCTGTCAGGGTGGAACACACTTTGGATCCTCTGGCCCTCTCTCTCTCTCTGCTCCCCCCTGCTGTCCCTTTCTTTCTCTGAAAAAATAAATAAACATAAAAAAAATTACATATTGTTAAAAAAAGAAGGCCAGGTGGAATTTTTGACTGATTTCTAATATTCCTTGGCATCCACCAAAATTGGGGATGGCCCCAGGTCCTTTGCTTCTCTCATATGGTCAATGGCTTCTTTATGGCATTATTATCCCCACCTGAAATTTTATTAGATATTGTTTATTTGTTTTAATGTCTGTTTCTTCTTACAGGTAAGAGTTTTCTAAGGGCAAACACCTGTTCTCGCTTATTCATTCTTGTGACCTCAGTGTCTAGAATGGTGCCTGGCGTACGGAAGGCATTCGATAAGTATTCAGGTGAATGAATGAATGGCAGAACAGAGAGGCCCAGAGACTAAATGACCCACCTAAGACCACACAGAGCCCCATCAGGAGAACCAGCCTTATAATGAGGTCTAGGCTCTCTCATTCAGCCTACCCCAGCTCCCCCCACAGACACACAGATACACGCTTTTCCAGCACTGCACAGTTGCCCGAGGAGACTCAGGAGCAAGAGGGTGCACTATGGTATCCTCATGTCCCAGGTGGGAGGGGCCACTGCGGGGCTGATCTTGTAACATGACACAGAATGACCAGCCTGGTTTGCCTGGGACCAAGGAGTTTCCTGAATGCAGGACTTTCAGTCTAAAAAGGGGTCGTGGAAACTGCTTGGGATTCTCTGTCTCCCTTTCTCTCTCTGCCCCACCTCTGCTTGTCCTCTCTGTCTGAAAATAAGTAATTAAACCTAAAAAAATGGTAGAAGGGGTAAGTCCTAATTAAACACCCTTTGTGACAACAACATTCAGTGAAATACTTAAATACAGTGACATCTCCCAGTGGGTTCTTCCTCTGGGAAATGCTGTCAGGTATCAGGGAATCATGGACTCTTAGCAATGGAAAGGAGAAAGACTCATGTGTCTGCAAGAAGCTATGAGAAGTGGGGACTACGGCAAACTGGGAAAATTTTGTCCCTTGTGAAAGGAGGTGGCCACAGTCAACTTGAAATTAATGTTGACTTGGGAGAAAGAGTCCGTGTGGCCATATGGGTCGGTTTTTCAAGAGAAGCCTAAAGAGTGAGTGTGTGTGTATACGTGTGTGTGTGTGTGTGTGTGTGTGTGTGAGAGAGAGAGAGAGAGAGAGAGAGAGAGCGAGAGAGAGAGAGGGAGGGAGGAAAGAGAAACCTACTGGCAGCTACTTTTAAAAAATATAAATATTGGATGGCTCAGTCAGTTGAGTGCCCGACTTCGGCTCATATTATGATCTCACAGTTCATGAGTTTGGACCCCTCGCCGGGCTCTGTGCTGACAGCTCATGGCCTGGAGCCTGCTTCGGATTCTGTGTTTCTCTCTCTCTCTGCCCCTCCCTTGCTCACACTCTTTTTTCTCTGTCTCTCTCTCAAAAATAAACCTTAAAAAAAACCTTTTTAAATATAAATTTTATGCAAGATAATGAAAGTAACTACAGGCCAGTTTCCTCTCCTAGGCCCCTGATTGGCAGCTACTGACATAGTCTGACATTTCATTTTACACAGTACAGGGAAGGCAGAGCTAAGAATGAAGGATCCAGGCCCCTTATCAAAGAAACTTCAATAACAAACCAGTTTCTATAAACATGAGTTATTTTGGGGGGGGATGGGTTGTAAAGGAAAATATTAATTCAGCACCTGCTATGTTTTAAACGGTTACTTAATGATTTCAATGTATAAAGTCACACTTACTTTCTACAACAAGAGTGTGAGGAGGTTACTTGATCTCTGTTCCTGTTTCCTTATGTGTAAAATAAAAAATAACTGTCAGTCATTCATGGCAAAGATTAAAGGAATCGTTCTTACGAAGTGCTTAGAGCCAGAGAGGAAGCATGTGTCGCTTTCACTGTCGGTGAGACAGGCATTATGGTCCTCCTTACTTAACATAGGAAGAAACTGAGTTTTCAGAGTTGACCTAACTTGCGCATGATTGTACAGCAATAAATCAGAACCAAGAATCGAACCCTGAGTGTCTGACTATAATTACAGACCTGTTTTCCTCTCCAGCTAGGCTGGTGTTATAAATTCAAGATAAGAAAATCAAAAACACAAATAGCCAGTTTCCTCCTCTGGTAATCATTGGACAGACAATCGAGGTCAGAAGTGAAGTTCTGTGCTTTTTCTCTACACTGTCAGCTGAGCTTCCTCTACAATGATGGAAGAGAAAACGTTACGCAGATAATAGAAATGGTAGATGATAAAAATTTCTCCTTGGGCATTCATGATGCAATTTAGGGGGGCAGCTAATTTATCTTCCTAATTATGTTTTGCTTAAGCTGATTTTAAAATTAGTTTGTTTACCCTGAGCACACACTGATTCACAGCAGGGAGAGGCGGCCTAGGAACATGTTGGGCGGCGGAGGGATGGTGTCTTGAGTTTTGGGGGGGATTTCCATGGAGAATTTTCACATAGCAAGGGGAAGGTAGAAGCTTAATCTGTGGATGGTGCTCCGAGTATAAATTATTATTGCGATTTGTTGTTGGATGTATTTGAATGTAACGCTATGGATTGTAGACCCAGAGAGTTGAACGGATAAGCTCCTTCTTGTTTATTCTTTAGTGCCGAGGGTTCAGTCACAGTATGTAAATCAAGCAAGGAGATGGAAGAGGAGGGCTAGGGGGAGGGGACTCCAGGAGTTTCCTGTTAGTAGATACCCGACAGAGAGTAAACGTCTGTTATGTACTGTGAATTATGCCAGGAACTGAGGATACCAAGATGAATAGGCCGTTGTCTAACCCCTTGGAATTACACAATCTGTTAAGGAAAACAGACTTATAAACCCAGAAATCACAACCTAGTAGATCAGGGCTATTAAAAAGATGCGGCAGAGTTGAGGGAACAGAGACCATGACGGTCTGCCTGAGAGACTCGGGAGGGAGGGCAGCCCCATTCCTCACTCTTCCTCAGGGAACTCCTGCAGACCAGTGTCAGCTGGCTTCTGGCTGGTTCGGCCAATGAGATGCAATGGTGGCAGAGGAGGATGGACGAGAGGGAGAGTCAGGGTATCTCTCTCTCCTTCCCGGCCTGGAGTGCTGTCCTCAAACTCTGCAAAGCATCTGTGTCTCTGCCATAACCCCACCTCCTACTGAGCAGGCCCCTTGGGGTCCAGCTTCAGCAGGGCGATCACAGCCCCTGGGGTCTGGGAACCTCTGTTTGTACCTCCAGCCTGGGAGTGGTAGCAACTTCTTGCCGGGACTAACCTCTGCTTTGCCTCATTGTCCCCTGGTTTTTCCACCACCTGGAAACCAGTGCCCTATGCTAAATTCACTGTATTTGAATAGAGAGCTGGTGTCTGTATTTCTGACTGGGCTCCGATGGACATAGAGGGCTTCTCAGGGGCGCTGGTCCTGGAGCTGGTCATTAAAGGGAGGGAAAGCATTTGCTAGATAGAGAGCCAGGGAAGACCGTCCTACGTACACTGGGATGTGTGAGAAGCTTTGGGGATCCAGGAGGGACAGACCACCCTGGGAGCGGGGAGCAGGTTAAGATTTTCAGAAAGGGAATAAAGTTTTCAAGTATTTTAGAAAACTCACCTGACTAACTCTGCTCAGTGTATTGGTAAGGAAAAGAGCAGGGTGGGTGTGAAGCCTAGTTCAGAGACCATCACGATGATTCTGGTGGGAAGCCATAGAGGCTTGAACTATAAGAGCTTGATGCATTGATATGGAAAGGAGGTGATTATGCCCTGAATATCACAATTTCTTGTTTTCCTACAATACTCCAGGAAATATTTTTTGAATGGATTAATAATTTTCTAATAACTTATTTGTGTTCTAAAACCTCAGGTGTGCCCTTTCCTCCTTACATTTCTCCCACCTCAACCTAAACCCTCAGTGCCACGTGAATATTTGACCCGTCCTGTGCAGCCTGTTGGACAAGGTCTGTGGCTTTGTCCTTCCCCTTTCCAGGGGTTCACACCACTCTAGAGGAGCCCTCTAGTAAAGCTTCTCTCCACGAGAGCCATTCAATCAGCAGGTATTTACCAAGTACTTACCTCCTAATAGCTGACATTTCCTGAGCACTTACAACACCATCAGGAACTGGACTCAACACTTGCCATGCATTTGTCTCAATCCTGATAACAGCCCAGTGAAGTAGGTGCCACTTCTGTCCTCATTTTATAGATAAGGAAGACACACAGAGGCTGAGTAACTTGTTAAGGTCACACAGTTAGTCAATGGCAGGGCTGGAACTCATATCCACGTATCCGACGCGGGAGCCCAGGTTCCGAGCCACTTAGGCTACGTTGCCTGGCACTGTGTGCTCTATGCAGTTGTGCGTCTCAGGACATGTCAGACAAATCTACGGGGAGGAAAGAGTAAACCTCGATGCTAAAAAATATATCGTAATTCATGGCAACACAAGAAAAGCTGCCACAAACCAGCATGTGATTATCGCCAATGGGATGTTAGGAATAATGAGAGAGAGATCACCCCAGACTGGGGTAATGAAGAAAGGCTTCAGGAGGTAGAATTTGCCTTGTGGTTTTCCCGGCATGTAAGGAGGCATACTGAATTCCTTTGAAACAATGCAAGAACAACTTGAAGGTCACTCGTGGGCTGATGCGAATTGCAGGGGGAAATTAAAGAAGGGAGAGGTTAGTATCGACTGGAAAAGGCACCTACCTGGTTAATCTTGCAGCTCTGAGCCCTTGTGGATGGAGCCTAGTATGGCTGGCCCGTGCGCAGAATACAGTGAGACTCCTCTGCCTGATAGCCCAGAGCAGACTCATTTCATACATGCACATTCTCAGGGCGACACAGGCTTTTTCCTGGGACTCCACTTTTCCTTTTTTTTTTTTTTTTTTTTTATGGTTTATTTATTTTTCTTTTTTTTTAATTTTTTTAAATATTTATTTACTTTTTTGACAGAGAGACAGAGCTTGAGCAGGGGAGGGTCAGAGAGAGAGTAAGACACAATCTGAAGCAGGCTTCAGGACCTGAGCTGTCAGCACAGAGCCCAACGTGGGGCTCGAACTCACAAACCGTGAGATCATGACCTGAGCCACCCAGGTGCCCCTATTTATTTATTTCCGAAGGAGAGAGCACAAGCTCGGAGGCTAAGAGTGGGAGACACAGAACCTGAAGCAGGCTCCAGGTTCTGAGCTGTTAGGACAGAGCCTGATGTAGGACTTGAACTCATGAAATACTAGATCATGACCTGAGCCAAAGAAAGACACTTAACCAACTGAGCCACCCAAGTGCCCCTTCAGTTTTCCCTTTAGATGTAGCCTCTCTCACTCTTTTTTTCACACATCACCTGTGACCCCAGCAGGGAGGACAGATTCCACTACCGCCAAGAAAGAGGCACCATCTCTCCTGGTCTGCGGGGATGATGGGATGGCAAGCACACATGAGACTTGAGTTTATTCACTCGATGGCTCAGTCATTAGGTAACACAGAGAAATGGTCCTAAAGCAAGAGGAAGTTGAAGAGTCTGAGCGTGGAGGTAAAAGAATGTCTGCTTGTCTCCAAAGTAAAATCTTTTTAGCCTGGCGATCATTCCTTCCCTTGGGAACTCCTCCCCTACCCTGTTTGATCTAAATGAGGCTGAATCAATTATGTTGTCCTCTACCACAGGGGAGAGGATATAACCCAACTGGCCAACCAGAGGACTCCATCCATCCCCCTGGCCGTGGTGTGTGGGCCAAGTCTGGTGACAGGTGGGCCCTTGCCATCCAGCCTGCCAGCCATGAGCTACGGGAGAATGCCATTCACATGGCAGGGCCCTTTGTGAGCCAACACTGATGTGAACCAGGGGCCCGCCTATGATTTGAAGACTCAGTCCCCTCTGGTCCCTTTAATGGGTTCACATTCAGAGACTGTCAGTTGATAACTGTTTTGGAGATCTGGGGTCCACACAGTGGTATTCTGGGCTATATCAGTTAAGGTTATAATTATTATTATTAAGGGACAAAAGCACATAACAGAGGCAAAAACGTAAGGATCTTTGCACCAGGGGTGATTTGAAGAGACAAAAGAGGCATGCCCGCCCATAGTCCCTACATCTAGAAATCTTGTTCAAGCAAAAGGATGTTGGATGTATATATGGACAATTTTTCTTCCAAGAATATTGTACCAATTTACACCCCACTAGGGATCTGAAAATGTCTTTTTCTCCCTGCCCTCAAGGAAACCTATGTACTTAATATATATTTTTAAAAACAACAAGTTTGATAGATAAAAAATTGTATTGTTGTTTTTCTAATTTGTGTTTATTTGATTTCCAAGGAGTTGGATTCTTTTCATATTTACTGTCCATTTATATTTCTCCTTTTATGAGTGACTCCTCTAGGTGCTTTTGCAATTTTCTGTTGGGATGTTCATTTTTTTCTTAGAGATTTTTAAGAGTTGTTTGTGTATGAAGGCTTCACAAATTTATCTGTCTCAGATGTTGTAAATATTCTTGGTTTGCCATTTTCTTTTTTTTTTAATGTTTTTATTTATTTTTGAGAGAGACAGAGACAGAACGTGAGCAGGGGAGGGGCAGAGAGAGAGGGAAACACAGAGTCTGAAGCAGGCTCCAGGCTCTGAGCTGTCGGCACAGAGCCTGATGCGGGGCTCGAATCCACAAACCATGAGGTCATTCCCTGAGCCAAAGTCAGATGTTCAACCAACTGAGCCACCCAGGCGTCTCTCAGTTTGTAACTTTCTTTGATGAATTTTTTTCCCCTGTTGTGTATTTTTTCACTCCTGTCATTGCAATATAACTTACATACAATCAAATGTATCCACTTTAAGTGTGAAATTTAATGAGGTTTGATAAATGTATATACCCATGTAGCCATTACCGTAATCAAGATTAAAATATTTCTGTCACCCCAAAAAATTCCCTGTGACATTTTATATGGATCTAATTTCCCTCAGTCTAGATTAATTTTTCCTATCCTAGAACTTCATATAAATGGAATAATACAATGTATACTTTTTTCCGCAAAGCATGTTTCTGAAATTCACCCATGCTGTTTTGTTCTCAAAATAAACGATTAAGAAAATGAAAAGAGAACTCATAGGCCTTGAGGAAATATTTTGTTAATGTTTGTTTATTTTTTATTTTTTATTTTTTTAGAGAGTGTGTGAGCAAGTCGGTAAAGGGCAGAGAGAGAGGGAGATAGGTAATCCGAAGCAGGCTCCTCGCTTTCAGCACAAAGCCTGATGTGAGGATTGAACCGACGAGCCGTGAGATCATGACCTGAACCGAAGTCAGATGCTCAACCCACTGAGCCACCCAGGCGCCCCGAGAAAATACTTTTAATACATATTAAAATATGTATTCTGACAAAGGACTTGTATCTTGGCTACTTTTTTATTTTATTTTTTTAAGTTTATTTATCAGCTCAGATATCTCGTTATTGGTACAGAACCCAACATTGGGGCTCGAACCCACAAAGCCACAAAATCATGACCCGAGTAGAAACCAAGAGTCAGATGCTTAACCAAGCCACCCAGGTGCCCCTTGTCGATGACTTTTTTTTTTTTTTTAATTAAGAGAGAAAGCATATGAGCAGGGGAGAGGGGCAGGGGGATAGAGAGAGAGAATCTTAAGCAGGCTTCGTGCTCAGCACTGAGCTGGTCCTTTTATTCTGTTTTCCAGGCCTGGGAACAACTGAACATTTTATCAGCAGTAATATTTTTTTCTGTTTTGTACCCTGTGAATACTGACTTCCCTTTTTCCCTCTCTCTCCCTGCCCCTTTTTCTTTTTCTCTTTCTTTCTCTTTTCCTCAATGATACGTTGACATCTGATTATGTTTTCCAAGGCAGCCGCCTTTCTCCATCATATCATCTTGATGTTTGGGTTTGGTGAGAATATTGTTTTTTCCCCTCTTTCCTCCCAGTTTTATTGAGGAATAATTGGTAAATATAATTGTATATATTTTCAATGTACAATGTGATGATTTGATAGAAATACATACTGTGGAATGATCGCCAAGATCAGGATAATTAATACATCCATCACCTATGAGAATATTCTTGATTTTAATATTGAAGTCATTTTACTCGGTGAGAGTAATGCAAAACAGGAATATGAAAGCTCGCGGGAAGCTAGCCCATTACTACCCAATAATTCAGGGGTCTTGATTTTACCAACGAAGGAAAATGAACCACTTTTAAAAATCGCAGAGGTCTAATTTGTAAATTGCCTTTCCCAGCACATAATATAGGTGGCCCCCAAAGAATTATTAACCATTCACAATAGTTCCTAGTAGTAATTGACGTATTTGCACAAAGAATTGATTCCCCAAGTTGCTTTAGCCAAACCGAAAGGCTAAAATCTACTTGACTTCAAATAAAGAAGACAGGTGGAAAGGGAGCATTAATCTTACTCCTGGGAAAGTTACGTTCAAATGACGTCTCTCTTACTTCTCAAAGTAGCCATGTGTCATTAATTTTAGCCAGGAGGCAGACATGTAAATAAACACCAAGAGAAAACCCAACCAGAATACTTCTGACCTCAAGTGTGTGGTAGGATTGAGGGTTGGAAGTAAAATGATGTGGGCCCTGAGTGAACACGGCAATAGCAGCTTACGAGAGGGAGTTGAACAGTGGCCTGCAAAGCAATCCCTGTAAAGTCTCTCTACATTTCTTTGTCTTTGGGGAGGCTTCAGTCTAGTTTATTCGAGGAGAATTCTTATATAGGAAGTTTATATGGATGGGTTGAAGTAATGGAGAAGAACACTTTGCAAAGGCTGAATCGCTCTGTACGTTTAAGGTATTATTATTGTGCTTCTGAAAGTAAAAGGAAGAATGAAAAATGGTGATTATCTGCTAAAAACTGTATGTTGATAGTGGGAATTTTTTTAAAAAGTCTATTTCTCCTCACATAACTACTACTAACAGTTTGGGACAAATTTTTCCAGTCACGGTTTGTAAAACAAAACCTCTCACTCACAAGGAAGGATCTAATGAGGAGTTTCTTTCCCCCGGTTCTTTGGGTCTGGTCCAAGGACTGGGTAAGCAGCTGTTTTGCAAAAGCTGGCCTCTCTCCTTTCCCCCCTTCGCAGTCTCTGCCCAACTGGCCGGCAAGTTAACAAGGCTTAATGTCATTCAGGTTTTTTTGCCAGGAATTAATAAACCACAGTCTTAAAAAAAAAATCGTTTAGGGGTTTATGGTATGTGGATTCGCACGTCAAGAACCCCATACTCCGTCGTACAAGTAGGAGGTTTTCGCCACTTCCTGCTTCCCCCTCTGATCCTGTGGCCTTGCAGAGCTGTGGCCTTGTGGTCTTCTTCTTTGTACTCTGGTGTCATCTGTTAAGGACACTGAAGGTCAACCTCTAATCTCACTTTCTAGTAAAAAAAAAAAAAGATCTGCGTGGCCAAGACGAATCTCGAAATAGCTCAATGCCGTGGAATTAGGCGGAATGCTTACAGGAGAGTCCTTGGAGGAGGAGGATAGCACGTGGGCTGACTCGGTCGACTTCAGGTTAAAGTAATGGGCGTGTCTTCTTTCTGGTCTTTGTAAGGTATGGCATTTTCAAAACCACTTGGCACTGTGAGGCCTGATCCCAGCCATTTCACAAACTAGCCAGGCGGGCAACGCTAAAGTAGGTACCTTGGCCCTCCTTTGTTCATACTGGGAATAGCAGTGTGTGTTGCTCCCAGGTCCGTGTCGTTCTAAAAGCCGTATGTACTCATCAATGTGAGAGAGGCCTGTAAAGTGCAAAACCCTGTGTATTCTTTTAAGGGTGATACTTTTTGACCCTATTCACTCTGGGGGGAGAAAGAAAGCTGAGTGTCTTGAAAATCAGAGGTCAAAGCTATAGGTTTACTTTTTTAAAAACTCCAGTTCCAGTATGTCTGCCAAAAAAAAATGTCTAGAGTGGAGGACCAGGGAGAACCACTCATCTCCCACTTAAAAAAAATTTTTTTTAACGTTTATTTATTTTTGAGAGAGACAGAGACAGAACATGAGTGGGGGAGGGGCAGAGAGAGAGGAAGACACAGAATCCAAAGCAGGCTCCAGGCTCTGAGCGCTCAGCACAGAGCCCTACGCGGGGCTCGAACCCACGAGCCGCGAGATCATGACCTGAGCCGAAGTCGGATGCTCGGCTGACTGAGCCACCCAGGTGCCCCTCATCTCCCACTTTTTAAAGTCATCTGTGGGACCAAATGCTAGGAGATTGTATTCACAGTAACCTTATATACAAAATAATCCTTTTGTTGCTGCTTCTCCCTTCTGATAAGGTCAGATACCCCCAAGCCCCAGGCTACAGACTCACACATTCCCTAGAATTGAGCTGGAGTTGACAGAATTCACCCCATGCAGATGTGTTGACCATGAGAGAGAGGCAGACAGACAGAGAAGCAAGAGTGCCCACGGTGGGGGGCATGTGTGCCTCTGAGGTGGTGGTGGGGACATGGCAGGAGTGACTTGAGAGTGTCCGAAGCTGTCTAGGGAAAATGGCTTTGGGAAGGAATAGGCAGAGCGTTCGGAAGGTTCTGCAGATGTCTTCCCACGTCCATGAAGTTGGATGTTAGCACTCCTAGCTGACTGCAGGCCTGGCTCCGGATCCCAGTGGGGGACAAAACAGTGGTCTGCTGCCGAGTGCTTAACAATTGGTTTGGCGGGGAGAGGGGCAATATGTAAAGCTCCAATTTGTGGCGTTGGCTGAATTCTCTGGTGTAAATACTGCCCACCGTGGCTGAGTTCCAGCTCCCAGCGTGACGTCACTGAAATGGAGTTGGAAGAAAATGTGCGGTAACACCCCATCTGCAGTATTCCCACATAGGGCTGCAGTAGACATAAATAACTTCCAGCCCATAGATAAGAGTGGGCATAATGAAATATTTAGGAAGTGATGAGGTTTAAGTATTTATTACCTTTGTTTTTAATATAATTTATTTAACTGTATGCCTATATGATTTAATTTTCAATAATGGCAGTGTTTTAACAACCATCTGGCAAGACTCCTGAAATTTTGACACTCAAAGTTTCATGAGCCCAGTACGAGCTGGTTTTGGACTTTGGGTCCAAAGGAGAAGAACAAAACGCTCAGTGTGTGAGAGAATATCCGAACTTTGAAGAGAATACAAGGCTCCCAGTTCCTACTGTATCCCCTCCTCTGGCAGGAGAAGAGCCCTAAGATGGGTCTGAGACAAACACGTGGGCTTCTTTAACCATCACAATAACAAAAAGTAAAACAAAGAAACTCCAAAATCTTTACCCTGCTGGCATAGAATTTTCATCTCACCTCATGGTTGACCCATATTCATCTAGCAGATAGTAGATCTGGGAGAGGAAGTTTATAGGAAGGGTGGGTTTTGAGATGGAGGGAAGAGAGAGCTCGGGTGCTGTCAAAACAGACAGAGACTGTCACAGAAGGTTCTAGAAGCCAGGTATGGTATTTGAATGCTAGATGCTTAGGTTGCCAGAACTGTCACCAATTTTGAACATTTCCTCACAAGGTTCTTTTTTTTTTTTTTTAATTTCTTGTCAAATTGGTTTCCATATAACACCCAGTGCTCATCCCAACAAGTGCCCTCCTCTGTGCCCATCACCCACTCTCCCCCCTCTCACACCCCTCTCACCCCTCAGTTTGTTCTTAGTACAAGATTCTTAAGGTAAAGGGAAAAAAAACTGTGGTCTCAGAGACACATCTTATAAAATAGGTCTCCCAGAATTCAGGCCACAGAACTGTCCCCAGCAGCCATAATGAGACACAAAATGAGAAGTGCCTGAGGCCTAGGTGCTACCGAATTTGCCCTGCTGAGTACACATGGAGAGGAAAATGACCAAATGCCATTTCAGTCCATTATCAATCCAATCTACTTCTTGAGAGGTAGCAGAGTAGAAATCTAGTTCTAAAAATATCATTGTAATCTGTGGCTTGGAATAATCACACCTATCAAAAGCCAGGTTAAAGTGTGTGTGTGTGTGTGTGTGTGTGTGTGTGTGTCTGCACACGCATGCTCATGTATGCAGACTAGAGTGAGGGAATGAATACTAGTGCATATATGCAACAATAATTTTCTTTCTCTTGTCATGTTTTCTTTCTAGACAGCAGATTCTACCCTGGCGAGTGGGGCAGTTGGGAGAAGGGAGGGAGCACTACGGAGTACTCCTCAGGACCCAGGCACTGTGTGCAGCGCCTTCCGCCAGTTCCCTCACAAAGTGCTTGAGAACCTCTGAGGTAGGCAGTCAGACAGTCCAGAAGTGCTAGAACTGTGTTTTGAACTTATCTGCTGGAAACCAAAGACCCTATGCTGTGCTGCTGCCTCTCCTGTCCTTCACAGATCAGAGCACGGACGTCTGGAGTTGGGTCATCCTCGCCTCACAGCACCCAATACCAGAATGCTTCCCAGCACAGAGGAGAGTCCACAAATGCTTGTTGAAGACAGTGATTCCAGAACAATGACTTAACATCTGAGTGTTTGACTTGCAGCGTGTCAATTGGGAAGAGACTCCACAACTATCCCAGGTCCGGTGATACCCCTTGAGTTGACCTAAAAGCAGATAAGGGAAGACACCAGTCCTTGTATTGTATTAACAGCTACTGGTTTCGTCATAAGTGGCACTGCTTGTCAGCCCTCCTTGGCACGCTGTGAAGTCAGGTGCCTTTTGATGATAAGGGTGTGTTAGATTGTGTACCATGCCGTATCTATTTTCAGCTTTGGGGTACAGGGATGCTTCTCGCTTTGAGAAAGACCTAATAGAGGAATAGCTGGAATTACAAGGATAGAACTTGGCGGTGGGGGGCAAAGGGAGTAATTTTGTGCTACAAAACTATTTACCATGGGGTTCCTTTAGATCGTCATATTCCAGAGGATGTTAAAATACAATACGGATGCCTTGGTGGCTCAGTTGGTTACAGTGATCAACTCTTGATTTCGGCTCACAGTTTGTGGGATCAAGCCCCGCATGGGACTCTGCACTGCCAGTGCGGAGCCTGCTTGGGATTCTCTCTCTCTCTGTCTGCCCCTCCCCTGCTCCCTCTGTCTCTCTCTCAAAATAAATAAACTTAAAAAAAAATATGAATCAGTATGAGTCAATATTCCCCAGGCTAGAGCCACCATCTAGGCCACCTCAGTCCGTGTGCAAAGGAGCGCTCAACTCTCTGTTCCTTTGTCCTCCTTTCTCTTCTCTAGGTAGAGAAATGTCCCTTCAACTAATCTCAGGAAGCCTGGTGAAGGGACAAGCTGGCTGCCCCCAAGAAGGGAAGTTTGAGTCCAAGAATATAGACTGGGGAAGCAGAGGACACCTGTGGAGGGATTTGTGGCATTTGCTAAGAATGGGGCTGCATACCCAGCGGACACCCAGCACCAGGAGGGAGACCTACCCGTGGGACTGTTTGCCTGGGGTTCCTGTGGGATTTTGAGGGAGAAAGAGAGTCCTCAACGACATCAGAGCCCCCAACTGTTTACACTAACCGGCTTCCACCACCAAAGGGGGTAAATTGAGCTGCATGTTTGATGATGAGGAAGTGAAGTGGACTGTGAGAATCCTCATTATGACGTCAAGCTTGTCTTTCATTTTATTTATACCCATGACATTGTGACACAGGATCTAATTTTCCATTGTATTTTTTCCTCTGTTAGGGCCCGAGTGATGACAAATGATTTTGTGCCTGAGCCTGGAAAACAACATTTTAAATTCAAAGCTAGGGACCCTGCAGGATTCGGTGTCTATTTCTAGCTTGCCACCCACCAACCCCTCCCTTGAACCTCTGTACTGACCATCGAAATGGGCAAAAGGTGTCGTGCTCCTACAGGGCAGGACTGCCCGAGAAGTCAGAGCTCGAGGCATCAGGTGCCCACTCCTCTCTGGACAGGCTGTTCCTGGCATGGGCGCTGGCAGGAGGCCAGGGAGCAGTGGGGCTGCACGGCAGCCTTGGCTCAGAGCCCTGGCTGCTGTCTGGGCATGAAACTGGGCTCTGGCACCAGGAGCGTGGTTCTAGCTCTCTGACCCAGAACTGCCTGTGCAGCAACCACCCCGCCTCTCACACCCTGGTGGGGCTGTGCCTTCGCCCCTCAGGCGGGGCAGGTTTAGGAGCAGAGACGAATCTGGAAGGAATGGCAGAAGCAACTAGAGGGTGCTGTGGCAAAAGCCAGTAATGTCTCCATGCACAGAAGCAGGCTTTGAGGGTGTGCCTAAGATAGAGGAGAGAACGGATGCGTGTCCAGCAAGTGGACAGAGCGAACTTTACCCCCGTTTCTTGCTCTGCTGTGGACGAGGGGCCTCGGCCCGATGAAAGGCCTCCCTCCATGACCTCCCAGGGCCTCAAATCCAGACACGATGTCTCTAATGTGGGGCCCTCTTCCTACCCTGAAATGAAAGCTCCGCCTGGGTCCCAGCAAACCTGGGCCTCCGGTGGGGCCTCCTGTCCCCAGCTTCAGCCTCTGACCCCAGAGTAATCTCAACTTCCTTGTACTCAGTTCAGAAGATGTTTGCTATTCAGGATTCTGATGCAAAGGTTTGATAAGAGAGGCCTCAGGCCTTCTGAGTTAGTAGACCAACAGAGTTCAAGGATTTGAAAACCGAGAAGCCTAAGGACAGCCACGCCCTGAGAGGTGGCACAGCGCCAGCTCGTGTCACCTGAAATCTTCCAGGATATTTAGAAATGGGTGTTAGCGTGATTTTACTACATTTACTTTGGATATCTTGTTTGATTTGTTTTTGAAGCGAGGGCTTCCCATAGCACCGACAAAATCGGATCTGTGTTTTATCAAATCTACTGGAGTTCCTATGCTTGACTTGGTTTTGCTTTCTACCTCCGTGTCAATTTTCTCAGTCAATTTAGGTCAAACTGGCAGAGTAAGCTGTTGTGTAGAAATCCAGTGTGGGAAAACAGAGAATATCTTCCAAGATGCCCTGGTATCCCACCCCTAACTAGCCCACAGGTGTGAGAGATGCTTGGGGAGGGAGGGGCTGTCTTCATGTGCAGCAGCTGGAGGCCAGGCCTTTACAATCCCATTTGCAACAGCCCAGTGTAGACCAATGCTGACAAGCTGTGTGTGTGTTTTCAGCTCGTCTCACAGGCTTCCCACGGGTGATTGTATCAGGTGCTTCCTACTGGATGCTGAGGCTGGAGGTGAGGGCTAAGGGCAAAGGAGGTGTGAATAAGAGCCGTTTCCATCACTATAAAAGTACATGAGTAACACAAGGCCACGGGGAAGAAAAGTTTGGTAGTAAGGAAACACTAAGCAGACTCCACAGGCTCAGAGTCTAACTGGACAGGCTCTAGGTTTCATACTGGGATGCTGGTGTCACTTAGAAATCCCTTTCCCAAGGCTCATTGGAAGGTGGTTTGGGACAGGTGCATGAAAGTTGTTGCCAGAGAGTCCAGGGTGCAAATACTTCCTTATTAGCTCTGTGATCTTGGGAAGGTACTTCAACTTTCTAGGCCTCGGTTCCCACATCTGTAAAAGGGAGATACTGAGCATAAGGTTAATGTCACATAGGGTTAACGTGGTGGTTGAATGAGATTAGGAAAACAAAGCATGTCTCCAGCACTGAGCACCTACTAGGGAGTCCCTCCTTGAACTGGGAAGCAGAGAACCCCACTAAAGTCCTGCTTTTAAGTCTTAGCCCAGGCGGGTGGTTCCCTTCTCTGAATTTTCTTCGTGACAGATGCAAAAGTTGGAAATCTGTATGCTGACTGAGGAGATATGATTGTGCCGATTAAGGTGTGGGGTGAAGAGACAAGTGAGCCCCATGGCTCGGCGACACAGTGTGGAGAGAGGAAGTGTCTTCATGAACATGTGCTGGAAGAGAAGAGCTGAGGAGCACAGACATGGCTGGCCTGATCATCGCCACGCTGTCCAAGGTAGAGCTGGCTGAGGCGGGGCGCGTCTGCCTTAATCCTGCCTTGAAGGTTTAGGGGAACCTGATTTGTCTTGAGGTTCAGGGAAGGAACATTGAGATACGGTAGAGGGCATAGAGCACACTTTACCCTGAGCCAGAATCCCTGGGACAAGACTCCAGCCCCTTTTCCTGGGCCTTAACCCCCAGCTGCCAGCTACCCACCATCCTCTGGGTGTCATCCAGGGTGTTACTGGGGAGGGCGAAGACCCAACTAGGAAAAGAATTGAGCGATACTGTTGTCAAGGGAGATCTCACAGGCGTGTTCCATGGGGCACTGGGAGAAAAATATGTGTATTAAAATTTTTTTCTAAGGAAATTGAAATCCAAACATCTCTGTAACCAAGCCTGGATGGAAAGTGAATCTTGATTCCATATTAAACACATTAGTTCTGAAAGAGAAGAATGAGTCCTTACGTTAACAGGAACAGTGAGGCTTCTCTGCAGGTTTCAGAGTAGTTTCGAGTGAAAAATCAAGAGTGGTCAGAATCCATTAAGAATCTGAAAATATAATATAGCTAAGAACTTTGCTCTCCTCCTTTACTAAATTATTTATTTGGGCTACTGATAGTTAATTAATTGCATGAATCCCCTGATTTCCCCACCATCTCATTTATCCATGTGGTTTTTCAGCCATGGACAGGGAAGGGAGTCTGAGACCCAGGGAGTCACAGGTGGTCTATACTCTGGATGGTGACTAAATGAGACTTGGTTGTCTTTCATGATTTGCCTTTTATGGCTGGAGGCAAAAGTTCACTCAGTGAGCTCAAGAAATACCCCAGGGTCTCACGGCCAGATTGACTGGGAAAAACTGTCCAATAAATAAACATCGATTGAGTACCTGCTCTGTGGCAGGCACAGTGTAAGGCTTTGGGTACACATGGTCCCCACCTTCACAGAACTCAGAGTCTGGTGAGGAAGGCAGATTTTTAAGCAAATAAACACACCAACAGTTGCATAATTTGCAGATTGTGATGAATGAGTAACTACTATGAGACAGTCACCGTGGGGATATGATACAGATTGGGGAGCTGGGGTCAAGAAAGATCTCTCCGAGGAGAAAACAGATAAAGCCTAGAACACTGCTTCTCAAATTTCAGTGTGCATCAGAAACACCTGGAGAGTTTGTTAAAAAAAAAAAAAAGGATTTCTGGGCACCACCTCCCCCCACCAGAGTTTCTGATTCAGTAGGTCTGAGGTGGATCCCAAGACTCTGTGTTTCTAACCAATTCCTGGATGATGCTGAGATTCCTGGTTTGGAGGTCACACTTTGAGAGCCATGAGGCTGGAGGATTGGTAGGTACTAGGCAGGTGCAGAGAGTAGAGGGAACACCAGTATAACAGAGGGGGCAGCATGTATAAACACCCCCATGTGGAAGAGATGTTGGGGGCTTCAGGTAATGGAAAGGTCAGTGTGTCTACAAGGCAGTGAATTAGTGAACCAGTAGTGATGAGGTGATGTTAGAGGTAATGTTAGAGGGGAAATTAGTTAGAAATTTCCCATCCTGATACTCACTCCAACAGAGACCCTCTGGTGGTAGTGTGTCTAAGACTCATAGTTCCATTGACCCTTGGAGATGTCCTACCGCAGTGTGGGGCTAATGGAATTGTGCTGACCCTGAGATGGTGTGAAGATTCAGAGTGGTGAAGTGTGCAAAGGGCTGAGCACAGAGTAAATGCTCAGTCTGTTCTAGATGTCTGTCCTCCACCTTCCTGACTCAAAACATGCCCTGTCTAGACTTTAACTGTAAGAGGACATGTTCCTGAATTGGTGCTAAGGTGCTAACCTATAGCTACACGAGAAAGAGTTAATGTGGAGGTGATCCATGATCTCTAAATTGGGATAAGGGTCAATAGTTGAGTATAGATAAGAAATCTGGATACCACTTCCAAAGAGCAGGTGTGCACGTGTGTTTTCTTACATCTCATGCAATTCATAAATGTCACGGATTTCAAATCAAAGAAAGCATAGGTTGGGTTTTTGGAGCCAAAGCCCAGTTGACATTACGCCAATTCAATTTAGACCACATTTACTCGGTGCTCACTCTGTGCCAGGTGCTATCTAGATGTTGGGAAGACAGAAGTAGGTGATCAACACTAGGTCCCTGCTCTAGAAGAGCTTCTACTCTCACTGGGATATGGGCATATAAGTAACACAAGGCAGTGGGATAAAAGCCACAACAAAGAACTGTACGAGAGCAGTAAAACTCAGGAGACAGAGAGCAGTTTTGCTGGGCGTAGTCAGAGAAAGTCAGAGACAGAAAGCGACATCAGAGCCAAGTGTAGAAAGGAAACATCTAGAGAATGGGCAGAACTGAAAGATAGACGAACAAACCTCCTTTAAGAACTTTTTTGTTATTGTTTTAAGTTCTGACCTAAATCATCATTATGAGCTTCTAGAAGATACATGGCCACATGGTGTTGAATTTGATTTAAAATATTGCATAAACTGTTATATATAGAAACACATATGGAAACAATCTGAAAATATTTCTCCTCAAATACAGTGCCATTTGCTTTTATGAATTTGCTATTTCTGGATGAAAAAGTGAAATATGGTTGGTCTTCTGAGAATCAGAAGAAATTGTATCACCATCTCAAGTAAAAATCATTTTTGGTGGTTAATTCATTCATTTATGTAGTCCGTCAACAAACATTTAGTTAGAAATGTCAGTTTTTGAAGCCCTGCAATAGGCCATTGAGGAGCAACAAAGATAAATAAGATACTGTCCTGCCCTCAGGATTCTTCAGGGGTTTAAAAGAGAGAAAAACACCTGAATGTGAATAATTCTAACACAAGTTGGTGGTAAGTAATATGAGTGAGTACAAATAAAGTAGTCCAAATATCTTAAGGAGAACAAGCTATTTCCTGATTGGGATAATCATAGAAAGCTTGAGAATTTATAGAGAAGCCATTTGCACTAGGCCTTATAGAATGAGAAGGGATTGGACATACAGAGACCAGGGCTGGGAAGGTATTTCAGACAGAGGTAGGTTTGTGAACAAAAAAAGGTGGGGAGATCACTGAGAATGGCACTTTTCCCTGTTTAGGGGTATGACTCGGGGAAAGGACTGGAATAGGTAGATGTCAGTCTCATAGTCAAGTATGAACTTGATTCCACTGGCTGCGACTTCTTGGAATTTGAAATACCAAACATCTGTCAGTTGGTTTCTTGTACACTTGTTTTAGTTGGTATCTCAGGCCTAACCTTCAACTTGGAATAATTTCATCCAGCCCATAGGATGTGTTTTAAAAAAATCAGTCTGTCACATAGATCAATGAAACAGAATAGAAAACCCAGAAATGGACCCACGAATGTATGGCCAACTAATCTTCGACAAAGCAGGAAAGAGTAACCAATGGAAAAAAGTCAGTAACTTCAGCAAATGGTTCTGGGAGAACTGGACAGCGACATGCAGAAGAATGCAACTGAACCACTTTCTTACACCATACACAAGATTAAGTTCAACATGGATGAAAGACCTAAATGCAAGACAGGAGACCATCAAAATCCTCCAGGAGAAAACAGGCAGCAATCTCTTTGACCTTGGCTTCAGCAATTTCTTAATAGATATAAGGGAAATAAAAGCAAAAACGAACTATTGGGACTTCATCATGATAAAAAGCTTCTGCACAGCAAAGGAAACAATCAGCAAAACTAAAAGGCAACCAACAGAATGGGAGAAGATATTTGCAAATGACATATAGGATGAAGGGTTAGTATCTAAAATCTATAAAGAGTTTATCAAACTCAACACCCCAAAAGCAAATAATCCACTGAAGAAATGGGCAAAAGACATGAATAGACACTTTTCTAAAGAAAACAACCAGATGCCTAACAGACACATGAAAAGATGCTCAACATCGTTCATCATCAGGGAAATACAAATCAAAACCACAATGAGATACCATCCACACCTGTCAGATGGGAAATTAACAACTCAGGAAACAGCAGATGTTGGAGAGGATGTGGAGAAAGGGAGACATTTTTGCACTGTTTGGAATGCAAACTGGTGCAGTCACTCTGGAAAACAGTATGGAAGTTCCTCAAAAAATTAAAAATAGAACTACCCTCTAACCTAGCAATTGGACTACTAAATACTTATCCAAAGGATACAAAAATGCTGATCCGAAGGGACGCATGCACCCTAATGTTTATAGCAGCACTATCAACAATAGCCAAATTAGGGAAACAGCCCAAATGTCCATTAACTGATGAATGGATACAGAAGATGTGGTGTATATATGTATATATGTGTGTGTGTATATATATATTATGTATATATATATGTATATGCATGTATATATATCCACCACCATATATATATGTATATATATATATATAATCTCACACCATATTTATATAATGAAATACTACTCAGCAATCATAAAGATGGAAATCTTGCCATTTGCAACGATGTGGATGGAACTAGAGGATATCGTGCTAAGCGAAATAAGTCAGGCAGAGAAAGATAAATATCATATGATTTACTCGTATGTGGAATTTAAGAAAAACAACAGATGAACATAGGGGAAGGTAAGGAAAAATAAGATAAAAACAGAGAGAGGCAACCCATAAGAGACTTTTAAAATACAGAGAACAAACTGAGGGTTGCTGGACGGCAGGAGGTTGGGGGATGGGCATTAAGGAGGGCACCTGTTGGTATGAGTGTTATATGTAAGTGATGAATCATGGGGTTCTCCTCCTGAAACCCGTACCACACTGTATGTTAAGTAAATTGAATTTAAATAAATTAATTTAAAAATCAGACTGTGTCTACTAATAGTAATATAATCATGAGGCTCCAAATTGCCATAAAGGCCAGGGATTGAAAGTAGGTCTTGTTCTTCAGGAATTTGTGATTCCAAATCTGGAGGTTGAAAGAGAAGGGTTTTGTATTAGAGTCCCTTCAGCAAACAGATGAAGTCTTGTCCTACACAAGTGTGGACGGGTGTAGGGAAACCAACAAGAGATGGTGCAGTATCCACGAGCTAGTGAGACTTGTGAATCTGTTATCATCTTAGGCTGATGGTAACATCCTTAGGCCAGGGGACATAGCAAACATTGGAACTTGGACAGAGTTCTGTGCTGCCATGGAGTCACATAGGTACTGCCCATGTTCTTCCTAATGGATAGAGGGCAAGGGGCCCATTGCTTCATTCTGTACAGCCTACCTCTCAGAGCGCAGGGTAGGGGAGGAAGGATGTGCAGCCCATCTGGAGGAGCAGACAGAGAGTATCTGGCACAATCCTTTTTAGCTTTAATATTTCTATGATTTCAAAACCATCCAAACTATAGTAAGCCTTCATTTACCAAATCTGTTCCAAAAACCGATGTTGTTCTCAGAAATTTATAAAGAATAAGAAGTACAGGGAATTGATTAGAGAGAGAGATGAATGGGTGGATGGTAAAGGAGTCTTTGGCTGAGATAGTTCACTAAGTAGTAACTCGATCAGATTGCAAAGGTTGGTGAACACAGGAACGAGGCTGGTGTTGTCCATTGTCAAATCCTCGATGCCCTACAATGTGCCTGGAGCTTAGTATATCCTAAAAAATGTCTGCATGACAGATGCGATAGATGAAACATCAAGAATACCACGCAACATGAAATGTGCGTCTGGGAGTCTCAGGACAGGAGCACCCAAGTTAGGGTCAGGAGCTAACATTCTTGGACCTAGGAGAAGCAGGTGATGACAGTGTTTGGTTTTCTGCCTCTTTAGGTCAACTTTTCTAGCACCACCCAGGGAACAAAGGTCTTGGGAGATAAAGAATGGTCTTTTCTTTTTTTTTAAACAATCTTTCCATCTTTTTCAGTCATTTGAAAGGACAGGCATTATAACTCCTGCAATCCAACTTCGATTAATTCATCTATTCGCTCAGTGAACATTTACTGAGTGCTTGTTTTGTGCCTGGGAATCCAAAATTAAAATTAAGACAGATACAAACTCAGCCCTCAAGGAGCTTCATCTGGAAGGAGCTACAGACGTGGCCTTAGGAAAGTAGAGTACTTGTGCTGGCTGTGAGGATGCAGGCCGCTGGGGGAGAAATAGGCAAGCACCTGACACAGGCTGGATGTCTCAGCTTAGGTGAGTTGAGTCCTGAAACACTTTTCCATCTGTTTACTTTATCCCTGGCATCCCTCCCCCATCCCCTAACCCCCAATAAGTGTGGAAGTAGTAAGTAAATGACACGCCATACAAATTCCTAGCTGAGGTAACACTTTGACTTGGATGCATTCACATCGAAGTGCTATAAGCCAATCAGTCAGCACAGGTGGAGAGTCCTGTCCTTCCTCAACTTAGAGAAGAGGAGCAAGAGGTCAGGAGGGCCAGCGTGGGTATCTGAATTGAGAGAGGAGAAGACAGGTAAAGGAGGGAGGCAGGGGGCCATGTAGACAAACCTCACTGACTTCAGAATTTGGAGGAGGGTCAGTACTATTTAACTCTTTGCAAACAGGTGGAAAATACATGAGGAGGCTTGTTTGTTTATTTGTGATTGCAGGTTTCATTTCTTTTTTTAGCCTCTAGTAACCAAATGTAAGGTACACGGTCTCAGAGGTGTCCATATTAACACTGGTCCACCTGATTGACAAAGGTGCATGGCTGACTTCAAAACATGGACAAATCTCTTACAAAATTGCTTCATTCCCAGAGATTTTGTTAATTGGGACATATCTTGTCTTTAAGTTGAGTATTAGGCTAGCAATCGAAGGAAAAACGTAAGTTGGGGAGGAGGAGTGGAGGGTGGGGGAAGAAATACAGTGTTGGTCAGAATCTAGGGCAATGGCTTTTTAATTTATCTGTATCTATAGTTTTATATCTATATTTTTAAAAGCCTGCTAAGAATTTGATTGAAATGCATTTTAGTTCTTTGATAAATTCGAGAAACCAAAGTATGTTTTTAAAACTACTACTCCCTCCATCTCATTTTTTAAATTTTTTTCAACGTTTTTATTTATTTTTGACAGACAGAGAGACAGTGCATGAGCAGGGGAAGGGCAGAGAGAGAGGGAGACACAGAATCCGAAGCAGCCTCCAGGCTCTGAGCCGTCAACACAGAGCCCAATGCGGGGCTTGAACCCACAGACCGTGAGATCATGACCTGAGCCGAAGTCGGCCGCTTAACCGACTGAGCCACTCAGGCGCCCCGTCCATCTCATTTTTTAAAGGAGAATAACCTTCCAGCCCCAGAAAGTTTTCCTGAGTTGTGTGTGTGTGTGTGTGTGTGTGTGTGTGTGTGTGTGTAGAGCTGTCTTTCATCTTCTGTTAGAAACATTACTTTTGTTAGGGAGTAACTCTCCATGTGCCATCTTTAAGGTGTTGAGAGTTTTGATTTCCTTGCCTGGAAGAAATTAGGCTGGAACCAACCTCTGGCTGGAGGGTAGGTTATCTTCCTTTCCATCTGCTGGAGTCTCCTTTGTGCAGTCCTCTCTGTGTTTACCTTCAAAGTCTTTGAGGCTGGATCCTTAGCTCTCCTGCTCAGTGCTTCCTCTTGGATCTTTGTATTGACGATGGCTGAATCTTTGGCTTCAACCCAAACATTTCCCATCACCTGCAGACCTGTTTCCTCTTACCTACTAGGTGTCTCTCCTGTGTGTTCCGCGAGCACCTCAGATCCAGCAGACTCAAACTGCTCACCGGAGTGCTTGCTCTTGAGCGCCACCGGTCTTAGTGGAGATAACTGCATCCAGGAGTCGCCCACTCACAGCCCATCCATTACCAAGTCCTATTCTATTCTATCTCCGAGTGTCTTTGCTGTTCTCCCCCAGCCCCGTCATTCCTAACACCAATGCTCTTCTTCAGGCTCTCTTCAGCTCCTTCCAAATGGTTATTAATGATCTCTCTATCCTCATTAGTCTTCTCCAACCCATGCTTTCTTCCACCAACAGATATATCTTTGTAATGTGCAAATCTCCATGTCTTTTCCTATAAAACATTCAGGAGTTTTCTGTTTTCTAGGCCTTCATATCAGTGGACAACTCGTTAAAATAGTTTCATTCTCTTTTGGTGGGTTTCTTCCTATTATACGACCATGACTCCTGAGGCTCTTTGCTGGTATCTGCTCCGCTGCTTCACCTATCACAGTTGACAGGTGCAGAGTGTGTGTTCTCTGCCCTCTTCCCCCTTCTGATTATAAGGCCTCCTTTGGTGACCTTATCCAGCTCCATGCCTTATGGTGGCAGCTACACACTGATGACACTCAAAGTGATGACACCCGGTCTGCCCTTTCTGCTGAGCTCAAGACACATAGATCCATCTGCCCCTGTGACAAGCTCATTTGCGTGTCTAATCGAGACTTGAACTGAACACAGCCAGAGCAGGGCTCTTGCTTTCCCACCCATTCTTTTCCTAATCGTCTTCCACCCTTCTCTATCTCCATAAATGGCACCTCCAGCCACCCAACTGCCCAGACTAAAAACCTTGGAGCTATTGTCACTTCTCTCCTCACTCCACTCCCCACATGCACTTCATCACAAGTCCTGTCAGCCTGCCTTTCAAAATGAATGCATCCCGAAGCCACCGCTTCTAGCGGTCTGCACAGCTTTCTTCCTGGTCGTCCCCATGTCTCGTTGGCTCACTCCGGCAGCCTCCTACTGACCTGCCAGCTTCCACCCTTGATCGCCTAGGATTGATTCTCTACAAGGTGGCCAGAGTGATTTTTCCCAAAAGCCATAGTGTGTTTCTTCTCTGCTTAAAACCATCTTGAGGCTTCCCATCGCACCTGGCTACACTAGCTTCCTGTCTCTCGAATTTGCCAAGCTCTTTCCTGCCATGAGGATTTTGCATGTGCTATTCCCCTCTCTGGCATCCTCCTCCCCTACGTCTTTGCAGTCCCAGCTCCGTGGGGTAATCCATGTCTCAGTTCAGATGTCCCTTCCCAGAGAAGCCTTCTCTGACCTCCCAAACTAAAGTGGCTTACCCTTCAGTCTCTTTCTATTGCAATAATTTATTTTTTTATCTTCAGATCATAATAAAATGATATTTTATTTCCCTTCTTTTTCTTGTTTATTATCTTTATTCCCTCCACTAGAACATAAGCATCATGGCAGTATGGTTTCATGTTATTTCCAATCCATTCTCAGCACTTAAAACCATTCCTAGCATGTAGTAGTTGCTCAAAAGTATCTGTTGGGTGGATGAATGAATATATAGTTGATTCTTGAACAATGCCGGGAGTAGGAGCATTGACACAGTCAAAAATCCCCTTGAAACTTTTACTCCCTAAAAACTTAGCTATTAATAGCCTACTCCTGACGAGAAGTAGTAGTCTTCAACATACACAGTTGATTAACATGTATTTTGTATGTTATACGTATTATAGTCTTATAATAGAGTAAGCCGGAGAAAAGACAGTGTTAAGAAAACAATAAGGAAGAGAAAATACATTTATAGTATATTATACTGTACTTATTGAAAAAAAATCTATGTGTAAGTGGACCAACACTTACAACAACAGTTCAAACCGACATTGTTCAAGGATCAGCTATAAAATTGAACAAATTTGCCTCTATTAGAAATATCTCAGTAGGTAGATGATAGATAGATACGTCGGGTGTGGTGTAAGTATCAGTGACGAGTGTGAGAGGCTTAGGTCTCAAACACACTTAAATGTGTGGCAGCTACTTGACACTGTGGCCTCTCCTCAGATACAAGTGCGAGGCTCTCATCATTAATGCTTATGACCTCCTGCTAATAAATAATAAAAAGAGATACTGCTAGGAATCTACCCAAGAGACACAGGATTGCTGATGCATAGGAGCACGTGTACCCCAATGTTCATAGCAGCACTTTCGACAATAGCCAAAACATGGAAAGAAACTAAGTGCCCATCAACTGACGAGTGGATAAAGAAGATGTGGTACATATATACAATGGACTACTATGTGGCAATGAGAAAAAATGAAATCTGGCCATGCGTAGCAACATGGATGGAACTGGAGGGTATTATGTTAAGTGAAATAAGTCAGTCAGAAAAAGACAGATACCATATGTTTCCACGAATAGGTGGACTTGGTGAGACTAAGCAAAAACCAGGGGGAGGGGAAGAGGGGAAAGAAAAAAAAGACACAGAGAGGGAGGGAGATAAAACATAAGAGACTCTCAAAGACTAAGAACAAACTGAGGGTGAGGGAGATGGGGGGGGAGAGGGGGTGATGGGCATTAAAAAGGGCACATGTTGGGATGAACACTGGGTGTTTTATGTAAACCAATTTGAAAATAAACTATTTTAAATTAAAAAAATAAATAAATAAAAATAAAGTGAGAAAAAAAAAAGAAATGCAAAAAAAAAAAAAAGATACTTTATTGATAACATTGAACTTCCCAGTCGACACTTAATCTTTGCAAATTTGTAATTCCAGACCACAGAGCTAATGCCCATCCATGTGATAATTTGCTTTTCCTCTCTCTTTCTGTCTTGAGCCATCCTGAAGGCAGGGATCCAGGCCGAAGAATGTCTGGACCAGAATTCTGTAGGAGATGTGTCTGGTTTCCTCAGAGTAGTTTTGGTTGAATTTGTCTGAGATTTCAATCTGATTAGGAAAAACTGGGGCTAGGAGCTGAAACTACTCATAGATTAGAATGAGGGAGGCCATGGGTGACCTCAAGTGGCCTCTCTAAGTCTGTTCTGTTGTCAGAAGGACAGTTAGAGTCTTCCCTTGGTTCAGGATAGGGGTGGTGGCAATGGGATAATGCTATGCCAACTAGATGGAAGAGTTACAAAAGGAGTTTAATACATATATAGCCAGTGACATTGATGATCACAGAAGGTAAAGCATAGACTTCATTCCTCCAGAAAGTATCAAACACTGATAGCACTTGATCGTACCGTTCTTTTGTATCATGACAGTCACAGGAGCCGACATCAACATCTTCAATCTTCAAAGAATGACCAGTGACATGTTCAAAGGACCCTAAATAGTGCACCCTGCTAGACTGGGAACTCTGTGCCTTTGGTTTCTTTTCTGTTTTCCCCTTCTCTTTTTTCTTTCTTTCTTTTGTTTCAGTTCCCTTTCCTGCTCTTTCTGCCTCCTGTCTTTTCCCTCTCCTTCTTCTTCCTTCTTTCATTTCTTTTTCTTCCTCCCTTCTTTCCTCTCCTCCCCCTCCCCCTCCTCCTCTCTTTGAAAATCATACACCACTCCATAATACCCTTCAAGGTCCATGACAGGATATGTGCAATGGGTTAAGTTTGGGCTCGATTTGGCTGTGTTATGGCAGGGATTGAAGAGAAAACTTTTAAACATTAGGCATTCAAAGACACAATCTGACAAATAGGTGCAAGCCCTCAGAACACTGGCTAATAGTTTTGAGACACTATCTGATTTAATGCAATATCTTGGGAACCATAGACAAACTGCAGGGTGCCACAGGCAGGTGCCGTGTGCACACAGCCTGTTAGGACGTCTTGAGCAGCTCTTTTTGAAAATCCCCACATTTACAGAAGAAAATATGGCTTTCGTTTTTCCTTTATAAATAATCAGAAAAGGGATTCAGAGAATTTAGTGTCTTTGCCTTTCCTCATTGTCTCTTTGGTGCTATTTTTCTCTTTCTTGTTTTTCTTTTAATTTACTTGCTTTACTTTCTCAAAACATGTGTACTTTTTGCTCGGGTCAGTTTACCCTGAGTTTTTCAAACTGTCTTTTTACCGGCTGGGTTATTTTTGTCTCAGACTTCTAAAGTTATTCTGTTGTTCTACCCACCAAATCTCAATCTGACTTGCTCTTTCACCTCCTGATGTCTTTGCTGCTTTGCTTTGCCTTGTCTGTACAGTGCCCAAAAAGGCTATGAGTATGACATATGATGGATTTTGCTGCCAATTTAAGTGACCTTAGCCCTTCTACCTTTTGCCTCTCCTTTTGCCTCACTTTTTCATCTTTGAAAGGAGGAAGCGTATTCGTTTTTATTATTGTGCATAACACATTACCACAGATTTAGTGGCTTAAAACAACCCTCATTGCCTTCTGTGGGTCAGGAGTCTGAGCGTGGCTTTAGTGGGCCCTCTGTTAGCTGGGGCTGTAGTCTCATCTCAAGGTTTGACTAGGGAAGGGTGCTCTTTCAAGCTCTCCTGGTCACTGGCAGGACTCAGTTCCTTTTAGTCTTGAGGACTAAGGGCCTGAGTTTCTTACTGGCTCTTGGCCACAGGCACCCTCACTTCCTTGCCACATGGGCCTTCTCATCATGACTCTCTGCTTTATCAAAGCCAGCAAGAGAGAGTTTCCTAGCAAGACTGTGTAACGTAATCACCAAAGTGATATCCTGTCACCATATGCTATGGGTAGGAAGCAAGTCACAGGGTTCCTCCACACTCAAGGGGAGAGTGTCCCATAAATGCATGGACACCAGGAGATGGGGAGAAACAGTGGCCACATTAGAGCCTGCCTACACAGAGAGGACCGCTTTTGAGGGAAAAGACTTTGAGCTCCTTAGGAAAAGACTATAAAGTCTATATTCATACTTCTGCCATGCCTTAGTGTTAGCCTTTAGAGATTATGGCTAACACCAAAATAATAATGTTTCTCTTTGTGTCTCATGTCCTATGGACTACTTTCATATGATTTGTTTTCCTTGTCTGCCTTTAGAAATCTCATCGGCCTCCCTGGATGAGAAAGTCAGCAGGAAAAGACTGCTGCTGTTGATTTTGGTTTTAACTGGACTGACTCAGCCCTGTGGGCAGGGAAAAAGGAATAGTCTCTGCAAATGCTCTCTAGGTCTTTGTTAGAAATGCCTCCAACCTGAAGGAGCCAGGTGTGGGGCAGGCGTGATAATTACTACAAGCAATAAGCCAGGCTTATTTACAGCTGAGGCATTTAATTAGGTACAATTTATTACTTAAAAAAAAAAAAATGTCTGCAAACTTCATAGTAGTATCTGCCCACATCTTTGATTCCAGCTCTTCAAACAGTTTTGGAGTTGAGGGGGGTAGAGTGGGGGGAGTGGAGCAGAAAGGGTGGCAGCGCCTTTGGCTTGACTCACAGTTGTTAAATCGCGGGCACTAAGACTGAGGGATAATGCCACCTGCCCCCACCCCACACAACACATACATAATAGGGTATCTTTACATATTCATTTGAATACAAAAATTCTTCACTTTGAGAGCGAATGAACTTTATTATATATGCTATATCGTAGGTATTAATGACTAACATCTCTGACATTTCAGTCTCTTAAAATAATCCCGTATACGAATTTGAATTGAGGAACGAGGCAAATCTGATCCTCTCGTGTTTTCTCGGGGGTAAGAAGAGACTTAAGAGTGGAGAAGGGTGGGCACGATGGGGAGAAAGTTGTGTGCCCGAACCCCGAGTCTCAAGCAGCGCCAGGCTGGGCAGCTCCAGCGAGACTCGACCTCTCTCTCGAGGGGCGGGGGAGGCGCTGAGGGGGGCCAAGTAGTTAGGGGGGCGCTACGCGGGCTCGAAGTCGGGGCTCCACACCCCGGGAGGGGCGCTAGGACCCAGGCACCCGCCGGCCTCGGGACGTGCCTGGGGAGTGAAGGCTCTAAGAGGCTCAGGCTCAGGGCCAGAGTCCCTCGGAACGACCGGACCCTTCCCGTGGGCGCGAGGCGCGGGTGCGGGGTGCGGCAGCCGCGTGCCCGCCGCCGGCATGGAGCAGACGCGCTGCCCGCGGAGCCCCGGCCAGGTGAGCCCCCCGCGCAGGGTCCACACGTCCCGCGGACACAGCGCCCGGCGCGTCCGAGGCCGCCTCCTCCCCACCCCCCGCGCCCGGGGCGCCCCGGGCCGGGCGGGCTGGGCGCTCAGAGTGCGCCGGCACCAGGCCAGAGCTGCCCCCCCGCAGCCCCTCTCGGACACGCTCGCGGTTGAGGAGGGGTGTTTCTTCTTCCCCTCGGTCTCTGCGTGTCGCGGTCCCCCAGTCCCATCTTGCTTCCCAGGAGGGGAGCACCTGGAGCGTCCGGTGTAGCCTCCCGGCTCCTGATAGCCAGTGCTAACCATCGCCCTCCAGCAGCAGCCGTCCCCGCGTGGAGGGCGCTGCGCAGCCGCCGCGCCGCTCTCCCTGGGGTTAGCCCTAAGCAGGGGTACCGACGCCACGCCGGGGCCACCCATTTCTGCTGCACGCCGAGCTGCCCACGCCTCTCTGCACCGCCGCGGCGTCCCTGGTTTCCTGCTGGAGCTGCCCCCCGGTCCGGGCAGCCGGAGGGCGGCGGGTAGGGGGTGGGGGTAAGGGGAGGCGTCCAGGGGCGGGAAGCCTCCGTGCCCTCGCTTGGGTGTCCCGGACTCCTTGATCCCGGAGACCGGCTCCCACCCGCGCGCGCAGCTCCCCGGACGGCGCTCGCCGGGCACACAGACTGAGCGAGAGGTTTGAACCACCCGCCTCCTATGGGGGAGACGGAACGTGGGTGCAAAGAAGGCTCTCATGCCGTAGGGCACAGAAAAGCGCGGGTGAGGACAGCCTGCAGGTCAGGGAGGAGCGTTTCGTCCAAGGGGGAAACTGCGCCCGCAAGGCTGCCATTGCGAACTTGTAGGCGTTCTGCCTGGCGTCACCTGAGTGCACTTAGTTCCCAGGGTCACGTAGACGCGGGTCCCCGGACTGTTGCAGAAGATGAGGCTCGGCTAGTGGTCTTTAATCTGCAGTGGGCTCATCCGTACCCTCAAGACTAGCCGTACCCATCCGCTCTGCTTCCGGCTCAATCTGACACCAGTTTGCCGTCTCCAAGTTGCCAACTCCAGGGCGGGAGGAAAAGGTCGCTGAATAGTTGCTATGGGCGA
Source organism: Paguma larvata (assembly GCA_030068075.1). Taxonomy (NCBI): domain Eukaryota; kingdom Metazoa; phylum Chordata; class Mammalia; order Carnivora; family Viverridae; genus Paguma; species Paguma larvata. Next base: position 93,398,276 of record CM057826.1, on the reverse strand, counting down.
GCGGCAGGCGGCGAGTTGCTAGGGCTGCACGACCACTACCGTTCAGTAGTGGGCATCTGCCTCCGAAACTTTTGCCAACTGCCAGGTCACCGCACTGGGGCGGTGTGGGGGAGGGTCGGGGGAGGGGCGGCGTGCGTGCCTATTCTGTCGGTAACACGTGTGTCAGAACCTGAAGTTAAACACCTAGTACTAACCTAGAAGAGAAACTTCCTCCAAGCTGTGTTGGGAGACAATCAACAAAAACATTTACACAGGGCGGGTGGGGGTGGCTGAGGAGCAGAGGACCTTCCGTCTAGGAGTTTATAATCTGCCTGCTGGCATCGCCAGTTCTGCTTGACTGCCCCTCTGACCTTGAATGAGCTATTTTAACTTTGCTCGGTTTTCCAAGAAGCAAAAAAAAAAAAAAAAAAAAAAAAAAGGAAGAATGATAATCCAGCAGCAGTGGAAAGAGAATTCATTGGGAAGCCAGTCCTTGGGTCCTAGCCCTAGCTGTATCACTGACCAGCTGTGAAGCTTTTGGGCAGGCCACAGAAAATCCGGGCCTCCCCTGTTGCAAAACACTCAAAAAGAAGCTTCAATTCTGGGGTCCACTGTAGTCGAAATTTGTCAAGCTTAGAGAGCCTAGATTTTTGCATTCTTCATGATATTTCATTTCTTCACAGAGAATCCATGGATTGAAGAGATACTGGATCAGAAGGGTGGGCAAATTGAATTTTAATTCCAGGCTGTCTATAGAGCCACCCAAATCTTGCAGGCTTAAGGTCTGTGGCAATAAGCCTGGTTGGTTGAGTTAATACTTAGAATGCACTGCGAAGGACCTCAAATAGAATGTCTTGTTGAAGTTGGTGTGTGGTTACATAAGAGGTTCTTTCTGTGCGTTTGAAAGATGCTTGCCACGAAGAGGGTGTTAGAGAAATGAGTAGAGGAGAAGCCCCAAGCTGATCTTGCAGTAGAAGAGAGGTGAGTGGGCTGCACAGCTAGTTGAGGTAGTTGGGGTTTTCTCTGATCAACACTTTATTTACCCGGAATGACTCCATTATTATTAACTCTTCAGAAAAGCAGTTTATCGGTTGGGTAATGAAGTAATAAAATTGTCTTTAGAAGCCACATTAAGTACGGGAATACCTAACGTTACTGGAGTTTATTGGGATAAGCACTGCTTTCAAAAGCATTGCCTTTTTATTTAATTTCAGCAAGGGAAATAAGCAGAATGATTTATTATGTTTTCTTACTAGGTAGTTTTTTAAGAGAGAAAAAAGTGGAAGTAAATACAGCACACACTGCAAGAAACCTTGTTTCTTCAGTTTTCAGAGACGTCATCACAATTACCATAATGGTGAATATCTAGTAAGCACTTATTATGTGCCAAGTATTGTTCTGAGCACCTTATGTACACAGTATAATGTCATCCTACCAACACCTTCTGAAGGAAGTGCTAGTATTTCTTTCAGTTTTACAGGCGTGAGAACTGACACGTCTTGCCTGAGATCACACAGCTGGTGGGTAGAGTTGGACCACCTACTTGGGTTTATTTAAATGATTAAATCAGAATGCAACAGAGCAGGTTGGGAGGGCAAAAAGTGGGTACTAAATGAGTGCCAGGTCCTTTATAAACCTCAGTACATGGAGATTCATAAATCTTTTATGAGTGATAAACTACTTTAACAAATTTTTTTTAACATTTATTCTTTTTTTAAAAATTTTTTTTAACGTTTATTTATTTTTGAGAGACACAGAGACAGAGTATGAGCAGGGGAAGGGCAGAGAGAGAGGGAGCTACAGAATCTGAAGCAGGCTCCAGGCTCTGAGCCATCAGCACAGAGCCCGACGCGGGGCTCGAACTCACGAACTCACAGACCGTGAGATCATGACCTGAGCCGAAGTCGGCCACCTAACCAACTGAGCCACCCAGGCGCCCCCATTTATTCATTTTTGAAAGACAAAGAGCGTGAGCTGGGGCGGGACAGAGAGAGAGAGGGAGACACAGAATCCAGAATCCGAAGCAGGCTCCAGGCTCTGAGCTTTCAGCACAGAGCCTGATGTGGGGCTCGAACCCACAAGATGTGAGAACATGATCTGAGCCAAAGTCAGAGGCTTAACCAATTGAGCCACCCAGGCGCCCCAATTTGCTTTCTGTTTTTTGCTTTTTATCAATATGCTTCTGTAATAGACTTGGGTATCTTTTCATGCGGACAAAAATGTTGAACTCTTCTTTAACTATGTAGATTTGAGTGCAGATGGATGAACCATAATTTATTGAACCAATTCCCTCTGACTTGGCACCTGGATTTTTCTAAGTTTTCACAATCACATACAGTGCTATTCTAGTGTATCTTCTTATTTATATATTTCTGCACATCTGTTCAGATATTTCTGGTGGACCAGTTCCTAGGGAGTGGCGAATTGCTATGCAAAAGAGCATGGTTACCATTTGATATGTACTTCTTAATAGATATTGCCAACTTGCCGTCACAAAGAGAAATACAATTTCTGGTTTGCAGTCCATTTCTTCCATTAACATGTTTCTGGCCTTTTGGCGAATCCCTGAATCTGAATGAGTCTCAGGTGGATCATTTGTAAATTAGAGGCGGTAAAACTCGTTGGTTTTAAGGTTGTTTCTGCAAATATGTACAATAAAGGTTGAACAAATGCAATTGGTCATATGTGAGCATTTTTACCTACAGAACCAGAAATTGAGTATGGTTTCACCCAGTGGCACGAAGTCCTGAAAGATGTTTTTGGTAGTCCATCTTTTCTGGGGCAGATGTGTGTGCGAGGGGAGGCTAGGCTATGCTTGCTGTCACAAGTTAACCCTGAAACCTCCGTGGCTCAAAGAAAAGTTTATTTTTTATCTCCTATTATATGTCCAAAGCAGGTTAGCAGAATGCCCTGCTCCACACAGTCACTGAGGGAGCCTGTCTGACAGAAGCTGTGCCGTCTCGTAACCGCATTATCTAGAAAATGAGGTCTCCGCAGTCCTACGGCACTCAGGAAGGAGAGAAAGATCATGAGTAGTTAACACCTGCCCTTAAATGCTTCAGCCTAGGAATGAAGCATATTTCTTTTATATATGGTCTTTTGGTCACAAGTAGTTACAAGGACCTCACCCCAATGCAGGGAGGCTAGAAAAAGTTGTTTTCCAATGTCCAGAAAGAGGAAAGACATGGTGAATACACAGAGTAGTGCATTAGTTTGCTAGGGCTTTCACGACCAACTATCATGGCTTGGTGTCTTAAACAACAGAAGTTTAATTTCTTAGCATTGTGGAGGCCCGAGGTCCTGCGTCAGGATGTCAGCAGAGTTCATTTCTTCTGAGAGTCTCTCTTCTTTGTTAATGGTCACCGTAGAGGAAAAGTACTTTTCCCTCTATCCTTCTAGGTTCTTGGCGGAGATCCTGTCCCCCCAAAATAAAAAACAGGTCAACAGCAGAAAAACAAGTTTTTAATTGCGTACATATACTTCTGCATATCCAGGAGTCCCACCAAGATAGGAGACTCAAAAGACCCTGACTTGATAGCAATTTATATATCATCCTGAGCTAAGGAAAGGGAAAGGGGTTTGGGATTTCTAAGGGGAAGAGGCAGTTCAAGAGGCAGTTCACGGGAAGGTAAGAAGAGTGAATGTTTGGTAAACAAAGGTTGCCCTGCCCTAGAGATAAGTCTTCCAGGGGAAAAGTTATCTCTGGTAATAGCTCTCTTCCTGGTACAAGATCCCTTTCTAATGTAAATTTCCCTTACAAAAGGCTAACTTCTACTCTGTTTTCGGAGCTTTTTTCCTCTTTTCCATCGCAGTTCCTTAAAAGATAATCCGCTCAAAATAATCCTTATGCTACAGAGGCGTCTTTTGGGGTAGCACGTTGGGTTCCCCGTCACCATCTTTCCCCTGCATCTTCACGTGGTCTCCTCGCTGAGCGTCTGTGTCCTCATCTCTATTTATCAAGGCCCCAATCCTTCTGGACTGGGATCCACCCTAATGACCTCATTTAATGTTATTGACCTCTTTAAAAGCCCTATCCAAATACAATTACATTCTGCTGTGCGGACGGGGCGAGGAATTCAATATATGAATTTGAGGGGACATGGTTCAGCCTATAATTCATTGTCTCAGTGTGTGGCCCCTACCGAGGTTTAGTCACCCTCTTTTTACTTGAGGAGGTCAGGGTGTTTCTGAAGCCACATTGCAGGGCCTTCTCTCCACATCTCCCCTATTGACCAACATAAAATGTTTTTAAAAGTTTCCTGGATGTTATTTTAGAGTGGCCCAGTGTTACTACTTCAATCAAGTCACCTTTACTAGTGGCCCTGGGTCTAATGAGAGACAGTGACTGTAAGTGAGGCATGCGGAGCATGGTATTTAAAAGCAGGAATCCTTGGGGCACCTGTTTGGCTCAGTCGGTTAAATGTCTGACTTTTGATTTCAGTTCAGATTGTGATCTCACGGTAGCGAGAGCGAGCCCGAGTCTGGCTCCTGCTTCAGATTCTCTGTCTCTCTTCCTGCCCCTCTTCTGCTAGGAGACTACTTGCTCTCTCCCTCTGTCTCCTTCAAAATAAATAAATAAACCTAAAAAGAGAAGGTGTGAGTCCTGAAGCAGGCTGAGTTCTAATCCCAGCTCCAACGCTTACCAGCAACATTTCCTCATCTGTGAAAGGGGAAGAAGAGTGCCTAACTCACAGGGTTGGTGCGCCAATTAAATGAGATAATAAATGGAGAGTGCTAGGGGTGGTCAAAATAGTGCCCTTTATTGTTGCAACTTCAGAAGCTCCTGGAGCCATCCAGGCTCAGTGTACTGTGTCCCGGCCTGCACCTTAGGGGCCCAGACAACCTAGAGGCTCTTGGGCTTGGGCTCCTAGGGCTTCCAGGCCCGCTGGGCAGGTGTGCACGCCTTCATGCGAGAGAAAACGGCCATGCAATGACTATCTCCGGCAGCTCCCACACATTTAAGCCTTAGGTTCACAGTTAGATCTGTGAGCTGAAAGGGAACACAAGGGACTGTCATCTTAAGTAGCCGTTAAAATTATTCTCCCCATTTCAGTTGAGGCAAGTAGGGTTGACCGTTAAAATAATTCGTAAAGGCAACTCTTGAGTTTTTCTGAGATGTTCCCTTTCCCATTCGAATGCACCTGGAATCAGGGTGTTTTTCAGTCAATGGCACCTGAGAGTTGGGCCTAGAAAGACAGCCGGCAGCTTTCCTTCTGACAGTATCTTTCCCTTGAAAATATAAGAGAGTGTGGGTTGCTCTATACCTGGCATGGCTGATTCTGTCTTGGGTATTGGGAAACTCTAGATTCCTGCACCAGGAGTGGGAGAGCTTGGAGCTGTCATGTAGCCTTCGGTCTCCAGTCCTGGAGTAATAAGCCAGTAGGTAACCAGGGCAGTGGCTTTTCTGGGTCAAGGTGAGGCATGCACCTTATCCGTGGCAACCATGCGCATCCCTCTTGTGGTGCAGGGAGGCCAACACTCTGCGTCGTGGGTAGCTGCCAGCCTTCCTACAGATAGCAGACACTGTGCACGCTGTATTTTCTATCCTACTTCCTACTATAAAGCCAAGTAAAGGCAGTGTTGGATTAAAGCCAAGTCTGCTGATTACCAGTCTGAATCTGTGACCATTACTGCTGGGAGGTGGGAGGGGAAGGGGTGGCACCTTGTAAATTGCTCTCAGCCAGGCAGTGGTTGTGATGTATTTGTCATTGCCTGTAGTTGTATTTATTCGGTTTTAACTTCTGATATTTTCAACTTTTCAGTTGAGGTGGGTGCATTGTTGATCATCCTTGTGTTGAGTTTAATTGCTGATTGAGATGACTTCAAAAAGGTTACACTGTGATTCAACATTGGAACAAAAAAGTTATTGTTTACACAGTTACACAGAGAGTCAAGGAAATAGAGAATGGCGTCTAAATTTGATATCGATAAAGCAAATATTTGTCATTGGAGGGTGACGCAATTTCAGTGTTGGTGTGTTCGTGTGTGTGTGTGTGTGTGTGTAAGTAGCAGCCAAGGGCCTTTAATAAAGAAAAGATACCCACAAGCACATAAGGCTAGATTTATGTTTTGTTTTTGAGATATGTGCAGGAGGATTACATGTCAAGTAGCTAAGCTGATGGCAGGAGAAATTGCCTAGTCCGTCAGTATAGATGAAAAAATTCAAAGCTGTGAGAGGGTAGTGGGATCAATTCTTATAACTTACGGGACTGTCATTAGACCATTATGTCATGGTTTAATGGGCAGCATGTTTTTCTTAGTGGTTCATAAAGCAATGGCGCTTTGTATAATCAGTAGTGCCTTAGTTTGGTGAAATGTGGCAAAAGCGACAAGCAGGAGACTAGAACCTGGGTCGCTTGCCTGCCCAAAGTGCACATCTGTGACCCAGGTGTTACCTGCCCCGAGCATCCAGATTGGTGACATAGGTCACTTGCAGGACTCAGAGAAGGCATGCCTCCTTAGGAGTGGGGAGCCTAGGGTGGGGAAACTGAAGGAGGCCCCTAAGTGCAGGGTCAACGTGTCAGAGTGAGCACCTCCTTAAATGTTGTGGCCTTCTGCTTTGCTTGCCTTGCCTAGTCCCTGCCATGGTTTTGATTCTTTAAAAAAAGTGTTTAATGTTTATTTGTTTTTAAGAGAGAGGGAGACACAGAATCTGAAGCAGGCTCCAGGCTCTGAGCTATCGCCTCAGAGCCTGACACAGGTCCCGAGCTCACAGACTACGAGATCATGACCTGAGTCGAAGGCAGATGCTCGACCGATTGAGCCACTCAGGTGTCCAGGTTTTGATTTTTGAATGAGTTTCTGAAGTTCTCCCTAGGTGACTAAAAGAATTACATGGAAATATAAGTGGATGAAAATATAGTCATCCAACACACATAGTCAGCTCATGTCCTCCAGTGTAAGTATTACTCCTCCTGGGTGAGTTCTACGGAGAATGTTACTAAGAAAGCGGTTGAGACATTGGGAGGAAAGTAATGTAATAAGTGTATTAACACGTTGTGTGAGTTCTTTCCAGTTGTACAAAGCTACAATTAGCCATGGCTGATTAATACAAAAACAAATGATTTCTCTAAGTTTTTAGGATCTATTTTCTAGTTCCATTTAGTTTTTTTTTTTTTTAAGAAAATTTAAAACCATCTTCCTTGGAATGGAATGGAATATAAAGAGGAAAATAAATTCCTCAGGTAGCTTTCATCAGATCCACTCCGTTTTGAAATCAGCACAGAAGGTCCTCTTAGTAACCTCAGAGTGCTTTGGAAGGCTTAGGAGTTCTAGATTCTGTCCTGGCTGATGATGGAATGATACTCATGAGATTGAGATGCATAATGTTGACGATGGGTTTACTGTGAGCATCTTTGTCACACAGCCCATTGGATATCATTTCTGCCTAATGAAGAGCATTATTCTGCAGTGCGTGTTTTCATGTTTCAAAGAAGAACTTAGTTTTATCCCAGAATAGTGTTTTCAGAGGGATAGTGGCCACCGAAGTATTTTCACTATCTGTGATCATGCTTTTCTGTTTAAGGAAGGGCATTTCACATCTTTTAATATGGCTTGCAGTGGAGTTCTCCAGGTGCTGTCACTCATTGTGGGAATAAATTCTGTCAGAAAGGCCATACCTCACCCACTGGTCTCTGCAGAAGCAGACAAGATTCTGTGGCTGCAGGGACTGCACAAGAGGAAAACAGTGGGAAGGTGGGAGAAGGTAGCGGAAGGAGTAGAGGGGGAAGACCGCTTGGATGAATGGTTAGGCAATGTTTCCCAATCTGGCTGCATTGCAGTGCACAGAGGACAAGAGCAATATTGTCTGAGATACTGGAGTCAGTGGACAAGATTCGGAGTCTGCTCACAGCCCTGCATGGGTGGCCAGAGGGCTGAGAGAATCATTATCTTGGCGTGCTGTGACAATTTGGTCAGTCCCCTGATGAGAAACCCTAGTGGAGACTGTAGCTCACAGGAGGAGGGATGGGGGGAGCTCACCACTCAGTGCATAATGGGCCCAGGTCTGCCTCACATACCTAGATGGCCTCTAACCTCGGCCCAGGTGTAGCTGGTTTTCCTCTTCCTTCCCTAAGCCCTATGATTAGGGGCACTTGCTTGGTCTGCAGGACTTGTCGCTGTCTCTGCAAGATCTTAGTGTAAGAGCTGTGAGCAGCAGGGGAGTGTGAAGACACTAAGGATGGTCACTTCCTCCCTGTGACCTCTCATCTATGGAAAGAACAGGTTTCCATTGTTCATGCAGCAAGGAACTACTGAGCATCCAACACGTGCCAAATAGACCCAGTTTTCTCTTCTTGGAGCTTACCTTCTGGGGTTAGGAGACGGTAAAGAATGAAAAACGGAGAGAAAGAAGGTCAGCTGGTGGTATGCGCTAGGGAGAAGGTAGGGAAAGATACGGAGAAAGATAAAGCAGGAAGAGGCAATAAGGACTTCCCAGGATGGAATGGGGAATGTTTCTTAATTAGATAGGGTGGTCAGAGGAGGCCTCCCTGGGAAAGGGAACATTTGAGTTGAGGCCTGAAGGAAGTGGGGAATGAGCCGTATAGCTAGTTGGGGAGCACATTCCAAGCAGGAGGAATAGCAGGTGTAAAGGCCCTGAAGGAGCATATCCGTAAGTGCAGGGTGCAGCAAGGAGACCAGTGTGGCAAGGAGGGCACAAGCCGGGGGAGGGCAGTAGACACTAAAGTCAGGGAGGTCATGGAGGCCAGACAGCTGAGGGTCTGTTCTCTGCCATAAAAACATAGAGAGATGCGAGCGATGACTTCAGTTGTGGGCAGATCACCCCTGTTGCTGCAGCACTGAGAATAGCCTGAGGGGAGCCAGGACGAAGCAAGAGAATCCGCTAGGAGGCATCATAGTAATCCAGGTGAGAGATGTGATGGCCTAGACCAATGCAATAGCAGTGAAGAAGGCGAATGATGGTCCGATTCTGGATTACTTTTTAAGAGGAATTAACAGGATTTGCAGACAGATGGGACATGGTGTGAGAAAGACTCTAGGCTAAGATAACTTTAGGATATCTCTCATACCTCTTGCAGCACCAGCATGGTACCAGTTTTCATCATCTGTCTTTGATCCTTGCCACCTGGCCCTGTTTTTATTCTAATGAATTCTTCATGAATTGACTCTGATGATCTGGGCTGATATCAGGAGTGACCATGGTCTGGCTTGTTTCTTGCCCTTTGGTTTACCTGGAAGAGAAAACCTTCAGGGGATATATAAGGCCAGACGTTGGCTACAAAAGCTCTTCTCAATAAGCCATGGTCAAAATAAAGGCTCACCTCCTCTTGAAAAGTGTTTCCGAATAACCAGACGTTAATTTCCCTAAAATACCTTTAAAGGAGAAGGATGGATCATAGTTCGTCCGCTAAAAATTATTGCTCGGGATAATTGACTCATAACTAGTGGAAAGATGAGAACCGATGGAATCATTGGTTGCAGAAATTTATCGAATAAATGAGATGGTAGAGAAAAAAAGAGCGAGACGTATATAATCCATGGTTTTGGTGCCAGTGCCAAATGAGGCTCAGGCAAAAGCAAAGACAAAACAGTCCTTTCACTAATATCGGATCTGTCACACAACTGGGTGTGACCAAGATGCTGCTGCGATCTTTCTCCTCTCAGTTGGCCCCCAAAATGTCTGTCTGGGTTCAATGGTTGCTCTTGCAGACCTAAGAGTTATGTTCTCATCATCACTTTTGGTTTAACTTATAAACCAGCTACCTGATTTGTTGGCCATCGGTTGGTCAAGACCTTTTATAGATGTAAAACAACTGCTAGGCTCTCAGTACACATTCTAGAAAAGCTTCAGTGGGCTAAAGATATAATAGGCCCAAGAATAACATGATTAGTAAGGAATGATCAGTGTATTATTGTCTTGTGCTTGATGGTCACGTGTGTTATTCTGCTCAGGCTGCCATCAGGAAATATCACAGGCCGGGCGGCTGAAACCCAGATATTTATCTTCTCATAGTTTTGAAGGCTAGGAGCCCAAGATCAAGGCACCTTCAAGGTTGTTTTTTGTGAGGCCCGTTTTTATGGCTTGTGGATGACTGCCTTCTCACTGTGTCCTCACATGGTGTTTCTGTTGCACGCTCACAGAGCTCAATGGTGCCTTTCTCTTTTTATAAGGACACCAGTCCTATGGTCCTTATGGGCACATTGAACCTTAATTACCTCCCTAAAGGCCCTATCTCTAAATAGTCACATTGGAGGTTAAGGCTTCAACCTAAAAATTTTGGGGGACAGACTTCAGTTCATAACCTCAGACAGATGCTGCAAGTTTTTTAAAAAAACTGTTCAGTTATTTATACACAATAAAATCGACACCTGAAAATTTTTTAAAGTTTTAATTCCAGTATGGTTAACATACGGTATTATATTAGTTTCAGGTGTCCAATATAGTGTTTCAACAATTCCATACATCACCCAGTGCTCATCACAAGTGCACTCCTTAATCCCCATCACCTGTTTCACTTACCACCCACCTCCCTTCCCCTTTGGTAACCATCAGTTTCTTGTCTCTAGTAAAGAATCTGTTTTTTGGTTTCTTTCTTTTTCTCTCTTTTTTTTTATCCCCCTTTGCTCATTCATTTCTTAAATTCCATATATGACTGAAATAATAGGTATTTGTCTTTTACCGACTCATTTTGCTTAGCATTTATTCTCTAGCTGCATCTATGTCATTGTGAATGGCAAAATTTCATTCTTTTTTATAATATTTAATAATATTATGCAAATAATATTTAGTTATATATCTATATATCACATCTTTTTTACCCATTCATGATTTGATGGACACTTGGGCTGCTTCCATAATTTGACTGTTAAAAATAATGCTGCTTTAAACACAGGGGTGCATGTATCCCCTTGAATTAATATTTTTGTATTCTCTGGGTAAATGCCTAGCAGTACAATTACTGGATTGTAGGGTAGTTCTATTTTTAACTTTTTGAGGAACCTCCATATAGTTTTCCACAATAGCTGCACCAATTTGCATTCCCACCAACAGTGTAAGAGGGTTCCTTTTCTCCACATCCTCACCATCACTTGATGTTTCTTGTGTTTTTGATTTTAGCCATTCTGACAGGTGTGAGGTGATATCTCATTGTAGTTTTGGTTTGCATTCGCCTGATGATGAGTGATGATGGGCATCTTTTCATATGTCTGTTGGCCATCTGGATGTCTTCTTTGGAGAAATGTCTGTTCATGTCTTCTGCCCATTTGGATTATTTGTTTTCTTGGGGTGTTGAGTTTTAGAAGTTCTTTATATATAATGTGTAATATATTTTATATATTTTTGTGGTTTCAGGTCTCACACTTAGGTCTTTAATCCATTTTGAATTTATTTTTGTGTATGGCATAAGAAATATATATATATATATATATATTTAGATACTAACCCTTTATCAAATATGCCATTTACAAATACCTTTGCCATTCAGTAGGTTGCCTTTTAGTTTTCCTCATTGTTTCCTTCACTGTACAGAAGCTTTTTATTTTGAAGTAGTCCGAATAGTTTATTTTTGCTTTTATTTCCCTTGCCTCAGGAGACATATCTAGAAAAAAGTTCTTACAGCCAATGTCAGAGAAATTACTGCCTGTACTCTTTTCTGGGATTTTTGTGGTTTCAGGTCTCACACTTAGGTCTTTAATCCATTTTGAATTTATTTTTGTGTATGGCATAAGAAAGTGGTCCAGTTTCATTTTATGGCATGTTGCTGTCTGGTTTTCCCAACACAATTTATTGAAGAGATTGCCTCTTTCCCATTTCACATTCTTGCCTCCTTTGTCAAAGTTGAATTGACTGTATGATTGTGGTTTTATTTCTGGGCTCTCTATTCTGTGCTATTGGTCTATGTGACTATTTTTGTGCCAGTACCATACTGTTTTGATTACCACAACTTTTTAGTATAATTTGAAATCTGGAATTGGGATACTTCCAGTTTTGTTGTTCTTTTTCAAGATTGCTTTGGCTATACAAGTTCTTTTGTGCTTCCATGCAAATTTTAGGATTGCTTGTTCTAGTTCTGTGAAAAATGCTGTTGGTATTTTGATAGGGATTGCATTAAATGGGTAGATTGCTTTGGGTAGTATGGGCATTTTAACAATATTTGTTCTTATAATCCATGAGCATGAAATACTTTTTCATGTGTTTGTATCATCTTTAATTTCTTTCATTAGTTTTTTATAGGTTTCAGAATACAGATCTTTCACCTTCTGGTTTCAATTTATCCCTAGGTATTTTAATATTTTTGGTGTAACTATAAACGATTTTATTTTCTTAATTTCTCTTTCTGCTGCTCCATTATTAGTGTAAAATATACACCATTAAAATATGCTTTTTAATGTGTTTTGACAACGTATATAATCGTATAACACGTCTAGGTATTTTATCACTCTGCCCCTTGTGCTCCTTCCCAGTCCGTTCTCAGCCTCTACCATAGTCCCTAAGTAGCCACTAATCTTTTTATTTCAATAAACTAGATACAGCTTTTTAATTTTTTTAAAAAAATTAATTTTTTATTATAAATTTTTTTAATGTTTATTTTTGAGAGAGAATGAGACAGAGTGAGAACAGGGGAGGGGCAGAGAGAGAGGGAGACGCAGAATCCGAAGGAGGCTCCAGGCTCTGAGCTGTCAGCACAGAGCCCGACACGGGGCTTGAACTTACCAACCATGAGATCATGACCTGAGCCAAAGTTGGACGCTTAACCTACTGAGCCATCCAGACGCCACAAGATTTAGCTTTATGAGAGTTTCATATCAGTGAAATCATATATGTAGCCTTTTGTATCTGTCTTCTTCCACCCAGTTTAATGATTCTGAGATTTTCCCATTGCTGTTTATATTAATAGTTTGTCACATTTTATAATTGAGTAGTATTTATTCCATGTATCAGGATGTATTTATTCACATGCTAGTGAACATTGGCTTGTTTCCATTTTTTTGGCTGTTATTTAAAAAGCTGCTATGGATGAATTTGGGGACATGTGTTTTCATTTCTCTTGGGTGAATGCCTAGAATGAAATTTCACTGTTGTATGGTATGCATATGTTTAATAAGAAATTGTCAGACTATTTTCCAAAAGCGATTGTACTAATTTACATTTCCATCAGCAATGTATGAAAATTCCAATTGCTCAACATCCTTATTAACACCTGATATAGTCAGTGTTTTGCATTTTAGCCATTAAATTGTATAGGGATATCTCATTGTGGTTTTATTTGCGTTTCACTGAAGACTAATGTCGATGACTTCTTTTTTTTTTTTTCCCTCGAGCTTTCAAGTCATTCCAGTGTCTTACATTGTGAAGTGTCTATTACAAATTTTGGTTCAATTTTTAATTGAGTTGTCTTCTGATTATTGACCGTAAGACTTTTTCATATAGTCTGGATGCAAGTCTTTGAGTGTATTATATTTTTCCCAGTGTGTGGCTCGCCTTTTTATTTTCTTAAAGCTATCTTTAATGGAGCAGACTTTTAAAAGTTGTATAAATTCCAATTTATCAATTTGTTTTCCTTCATGATTCATGTCTTTTATATTCTAAGAAATCTTTGCCTACCTGAGTTCATAAAGATTTTTCACCTAAGTTTACTTCTAGAATTCTTCTCATTTTAGCTCTTTAAATTCTGTGACTCATTTCAAGCTACCTTTGTGTTGGCGAAAGGTGAGGGCTGAGGGTTGTTTGTTTTTGCGTATGGATGGCCAGTCATTCCACTATAGTTTGTTAAAAAACTATACTTTCTCCATTGAATTGTCTTGGCACTTTGACTGAAAAGTAATTGAGCCTAAAATTGTGAGTCTATGTGTAGACACTATTGCATTGATCTGTCTATTCCTTTGTGTATGATGTTAAGAATCTTACATTATACTTCTGTGTACTCTTTCTCATCCTTCGTGCTAATTTTGGCATTGATTTTACCTCTACATATTTTGTAAATACCACAATACATTGTTATTATTTGCGCTATGAAGTTAATTAACTTTTAAAAGCAGTAAAGCGGTGCTTGGGTGGCTGGGTGGGTTAAGCACCAGACTTCAGCTCAGGGCATGATCTCGCGGTTCGTAAGTTTGAGCCCCTCATCGAACTGTCCCTGCACTGTCAGTGCAGATCCTGCTCGGGATTCTCTGTCTCCCTCTCTCTCTGCCCCTGTGCTACTCTCTCACTCTCAAAATAAACAAATAAACTTAAATAAAAATAAGAATAAAGTCTCTTTATATATACCTTCCTATTTACCATTTTAGTGCTTTTCATTCATTTCCATACAGTCACATTTCTAACTTGTATCATTTTCCTTCTACTTGAAGAATTTTCAGAGCACCTGGTTGACACAGTCAGTAGAACATGAGACTCTTGATCTCAGGGTTGGGAGTTTGAGCCCCATGTTCGGCGTGGAGACTATTAAAAAAAAAAGAAAGAAAAAATTTTTAGAACTTTTCTGGTAATGATTGCTGGTGATGGCTCTCAATTTTTGTTGGTCTGAAAAGTCTTCATTTACCTTCATTTTTTGAAAGATATTTTTCCTGTTGATAGTTCCATCTTTTATTTATTTATTTATTTATTTATTTATTTATTTATTTATTATTTATATTTATTTTAATGTTTATTTCTTTTTGAGAGACAGAGAGACGCTGGAGGAGGAGTAGAGTGAGGGAGACAGAGGATCTGAAGCAGGCTCTGCATCGACAGCAGAGAGCCTGATGAGGGACTCAAACCCGCGAACCGCGAGATCATGACCTGAGCCGAAGTCGGGCACCTAACCTACTGAGCCACACAGGCGCCCTGATAGTTCTATCTTTCAGCACTTTAAATGTTTTTCTCCATTTAATTCTGGCTTTCATAGTTTCTAATGAGACAAGTCTGTCATTCCTATCTTATCTCTATACATATTTTTTTTCTCTGGATCCTTTTAAGATTTTCTTTTTATCAGTGTTTTCAGAAATCATATTTTGTTTTGGCATGGTGTGCTTTTGGTTTATCATGTCTGAGATTTGCTGAATTTCTTAGATTTGTGCATCACTGCAGCTCTATTAATTTTTCATCAGCTTTCCCCTCTACTCTTTCTTTTAATTTGAATAGTTTTAATTACTGTGTCTTCTAGTTTACCGATCTTTTCTTTTTCAATGTCGAATATGCTCTTAGTTCCAGCCAGTGACAATTTCATTTTAGAACTTGTCTTTTTCATTTATAGAGACTCTGATTCCTTTTTTAAAAATCTTCCATTTCTCCTCTCAAAGTGCTTATGTTTCAATACTTGGTTAATAGTTATTGTTCTTCTCTGCTAATTTTTATTTCCACTTCCATTTACTATTATTTCATTGGATTTTTGATCATATTTTTCCTCTTGTTGGCATACCTCGTAATTTTGATGGTATGCTAGACATGTTGAATATTGCATTGTTGTGTTTAGACTTTGTTTTCTTTAAAGAACATTGGACTCTGTCCTGGGAGACAATTAAGTTAACCTTGGTTCAGTGTGATCCTTTCAAGGCTTATTTTTAAACTTTTTTTTTTTTAATGTTTATTTATTTATTTTTGAGAAAGAGAGTGAACACAAAAGGTCAGGGGCAGAGAGAGAGACACAGAATATGAAACAGGCTCCAGGCTCTAATCTTTCAGTGCAGAGCCTGATGCAGGGCTCAAACCTACAAACCATGAGATCATGACCTGAGTGAAAGTTGGACACTCAACCGAATGAGCCACTCAGGTACCCCTTATTTTTAAACTTCTAAAGGTAGGTCTGGAGTAGTCTTTTCTCTATGTATTCTTTAACCTTACTATTAAGGCATGACTCACTGGGATCTCTACTGAATGCCCTGAGTGATCAACAAGAACTTTCCACTCCGGCTGGTGAGAACTTGTTGGCTCTTAGTTCTTTATGAGCACTGTGAATTATTCAGCTTACTGCTTTCCAGTCACTCTCTTCCTGGTCTGCGGAATTTCACCCTCTTCATGCATGTCTTAGTATTTAGTAAACTTAAAGGTGCTCCTCGGGATGCCTTGTATACATAACTTCCTCTTTCTGAAGCTCTGCCCTATAAACTCTCACCACAAAAGCCTTTCCAGGCTCTGATTTCTGTCACTGCAAGTCAGCAAAATCACTGGACTCTGCCTGGGACTTCTTCTCTGCTCCAAGGTGTGGAGTGAGCCTCCAGGATGAAAGCTGGAGTACTATTTTATACCTCCTCTGTTTCTCTTCTTTCAGAGTCGACAGTCCTGAGTTCTCTGTTGTCCAGTGTCTGAAAATAGTTGTTTCATATATTTGATCTGACTTTCTAGCTGTTAATGGGGAGAAGGGAAATTTTGATCCTGTTTTCTTCATCACGGCCAGAAGTCAGTCCATACTACAAATATTTATTCATCATCCTATACAAAAAGTTGCCATCTTAAAACGCTGTTTGCTTTGAAGATATAACTCGAGCTGTTTTGTGTTCCTTTTTCTCCATTCTTCTTCCATAATTAAAAAAATAAACTATGGATTTATCAAATAAATTTGAAGAACTGCACTGCATTGTTTATGTTCATTATTGCAAACTATCCGTATTCCCATACACCCACTCCAACTAGGACTCACACAACTTTTTGACAGTATTTTATCTCTGAAGTGGCTCCCAGACATTTCCCAGGGGAATGTTTAAGCCTCTCGTAGCTGGCGTTCTAAAAATGGCCATTCAAGGCTTGCTTCTTATATTTTCCAAGAAGGGAGATTACTTGTAGCTATGGTATCTTCAACTCACTATTACATGTTTTATACTTACTGTACATACAGAAGAAACAGAAGATATTAAATGTGTAATTAATGTGGACACTTATGCCATCTGAATTGTATTGGGCTTTGAATTTCTTACAGAACTTTCTGTAGTTTAATTCTTAAAAAGCCTTATAAATGTATAGATTTTGTGGCTGGGATCCAGCTTTCACAAATGTGTAATCTTAAATACTGGCTTGATTTCTTAATTTAACCACAAGAGACAATCCGTATACTACATTTCTCATAACATGTCACTTCAATTTCTAATGTCTAGGGATTTGTTTTTTTTAACCTTTTAAACCTGATGTTTATGTTGGTGATTTTTTAAAATCCTCCATTAAGAAGGTTCTATATCTAATCTTCTAGATCTCGGTGAGAAATGCAGTATATATTTCCTTAGCTATATATTTTTATAAAAGGGTTATATAGGATTTTTATAACCTATAAAAGTTTGATGGCTCCATGCTCAGAAGAAAGCAAATGATTACTTAGCCATGCTAGGTGGGAGTTCAGGTTAATGTAAACAGAAGGGAGATGTTGAGAGATTTTGTATACAAAGGGTAAAAAAAGTGAAGCGTATAGAGATACATACATACAGAGATTTTTATACAACGATAAAACTTGTGAAGTGTAAGACTGTTACATAGTAAACTTTCTCCCAACTGGTAGACTATTATTATTATTATTATTATTATTTTATTATTTAACTAGTGTTCTGAAAATAATCTTATCTGATGTGTGTACTTATAGTGTTTTGAATTCATACTGTCTTCCTTCTCTCACTCCCCAGGCCTCTGCTTCCTGGAACTTTATTTACTGTTTGTAAAAGTTAGGGGACTTTGGTCATCCTAGGCTTAAACACTGTATATTAAGAAAAGGAAAGTCACTGTACTGAAAATTATGTAGTTCTGGTGAGTATTAGTTAGTTTTTAAAAGTTTATTTATTTTGAGAAAGAGAGTGGAGTGAAAGTGGGGGAGGAACAAAGAGAGAGGGAGAGAGAGAATCCCAAGCAGGCTTCATACTGTCAGTGCAGAGCTGGATGCTGGGTTTAATCCCACAAACCACGAGATCATGACCTGAGCTGAAACTACGAGTCAGGCACTCCACTGACTGAGCCACCTAGGCACCCCGGTCTATGGGTGTGTATTTAAACATTCAGTTTACTTCTATAAGTAACTCCCACTCCCCACTCTCATGTCTCAGAAAGAGTGAAGACTATTGAAAACATGTCCTTAGAAGTCACTGGCTTGGAGGGACACGCTTGAGATCTACAGCCTTACAACTCTTACAAATTTGTGGATGATAGTGCTTTGTGACATTCTTTTGTGTAGCAGAACACCCCGGTTTCAGCACAACTTATATTACACTCAGAAGATAAAACACAGGTGAGGGGTTTTTGGTTGTTATTATTTTCAACATCTTTGCTTTATGTCTAGCAGTGGTTTTCAAAGCGTGACGTGGACCAGTAGCATTAGCATCATTTGGGAACTAGTTAGAAATGTAAATTCTCAGGCCCTGCCATCTATATTTTAGATAATTCTGACGTATGCTACAGTTTAACAGCTGTTGGTGTGGAGAACCCCAGAAAGTCTCCTATATCTGATTCAACTTATTATAAGCCACATCAGATGAGGTATGAAGATGTAATCAGTCATGTCCCCAGCTACTGTTGCCTTGGAGATGGTTAATGGTGTAACACGGGAAGTGCCATGCTGCTAAGCAAATGTCAAACTCCAAGAAGGAAGAGACTTTCTGCCAACAGCCTTCTAGAACACCTTCTTTCACATCCTAGCAGCCAAAGGGAGAGGATTAAGACATCAGAACCACAGAAGGTGCTAATGCAGGGCCCTTGGGCTGAGCTGCAGCCTTGAGGCACCATTAGCTAGTTAAGGTGTAAAATCTCAGGGCTCAAAAGCTCTTCATGAAACAGAGTATCAAAAGACTGAATTTAGCAATCTGGACAGGAAGCAAGAAACTCCTGTCCCTGTGTAGACCATGCTGTAGGGATGCCCAAGGAACTGGATAAAGAGACTGTTTTCTTAGCCACGCTGGGAAAGTGGGGCCATGCCCTTCTTAGTGTGGAGGACCTGGAGGCAGACAAATCTGTCACCTTCATAAAAGCCCATGATTCATCCAGGAAGTATTGAACATCTGCTTGCGGCTGGATCTAACCACTCGCCAGCAGTGGACACAGAAGAGGATCCAGGCCTCACGTCCCTCACACCCTGCCTGCGTCCTGAGGATGGCAAAATGTCAGTGCTGGTGTTGGGTGGGTACTTTCTGCTTTCTAGACTCAAGATTCTGGGCCTCAGAGAGTGGAAATCCTGGTAAAGAATCCCTTTTATAAACAAGATTTATTTTTCCTGGTCGTATTGCCCATTCTCATATGTACCTTGATATCCGAGCTGGAAATTTTGGAATTGGTTTTGATATCACTGGCTCCCTGGCTCCTCATCCAGTCAGCACCTCATCCCAGGGATTCGTTCTCAGTCAGGTCTCTGGAATTTCCCTTCTTTTCCATTCTTACAAATTTCATCATCTCAGTGTCTTAGTATTAGTCTGCTTAGGCTACGGTAACAAAATACCATTGACTGGGTGTTTGAAATAAAAGAAAATTATTTTCTCACAGATCTGGAGTATATGGTGTCTTTCCACTGTGTCCTCACATAGCCTTCCTTCCCTCTCTCTCTCTTTCTCTCTTTCTCTCTTCTCTCTCTCTCTCTCTCTCTCTCTCTCTTCTCTCCCTCTCTCTCTCGCTCCCTCCCTCCCTCTCTCCCTCTCTCCTTCTCTCCTTCTCTCCTTCTCTCTCTCTCTCCCCGTGTGTATGTGTGTAGAGAGGGAGAAAGAGAGCATAATCTAGTGAGACCCAGCTCTGGTGTCTCTTCCTCTTCTTATAACGACACCAATTCTACTGGATTTGGGTCTCACCCATATAATCTTAATCCTTTAACCTTAATTACTTTCTTGAAGGCCCTATCTCCAAATATAGTCACATTGCTGGTCAGGGCTCCACCATACAAATTGGTGGGAGGGACACTATTCAGTTCATACCAGCCCTTATTATCTCATTCCGGGCTTATTATAGCTCCTTACTAATCTCTGTTCCTGACGGCCTTCCCCACTTCTTCTTGAATATGCAACCAGGTTCATTCAAGTAAAACAGTTCTTTTAAGGTACAGCCTCACTGAAAAACTTCACGGATGCCCAATGACTAGGATTTTACCAAAATCCTTAATCTGGCACTTGATTCCCTGGTCATCACCTACCTTGTCAGCGAAAATAATGCTATTCCCTTCACCTACACTGCACACCTTTTGAACAGTCTGTTTCATTGTTCTGCAGGCATCCAGTGTGTGTGCCCTCCCACCCCTAGGTCTTTGCTCATGTTATCCTATCTGCACTGTCCTCTCTTGCACTTATTCAAATGCTGCCCTTTCTTCCAAGTGCCACACTCCATCTCCTCGCCATCACTTCCACCCACACTGATCTTTCTCTCTGGGCTTGGATTGTTTATTCAAAGCAAGTGTTAACACACTTCTCTTTGTGTATGTCTGTGTTCCTCATGGAACTGAGAGTGAGTACTGAGTATTTTACTTGTGTGCGTCCCTAATAGTGCCTGACACAATGGTGGGTACCCAAACAATGTCCTCCCTGAAGATGGCAGATGGATGGTTGAAAAAGAATGATACTCCTTTGGTAAGGTTTTCTGAGAATGTTAACTCATATGTCATCTCCTCTGAGAAAAGGTCCAGAACCCTACCCCAGTGTCTTTCTGTCATATCAACACATTTTAAATCTCTGTAAAAGCTTCACCACTACCAGAGACTTATATTGTTTGTTTGTCCTTCCAACCCACCATAAGATTCTCAACTCCATAGATGTAAGAGACTGTTTCTGTCTCGTTCCCCAAGTGCCTAGTTAGTGTCTGATACATGGCAGCCACGTAGTAAATATTTGGTGAATTAATGAATGAATGGATGACTTTGGCCCCACATCATGGATTGAAATCTTTTGGAGCAGACAGCTCCATGCCTAGCAAAGGGCACGCAGGTGGAGGAGGACCTCCTTAGAGATCTGACCATGTTTTGTTACTCAAGTGGCATTCAGGAAATTGCACACTAATGTAGAAACAAATGTGCTTTGCTTATGTATTGTATATGTCAAGTCAGATTGAATTAATGAATTAATAATTTGTACTCTTTGAATACCCCAAAACTCAAAGTGTTATTTGAGTGTTTATGAAGCCATGCCGTGTACTATTTTTAAAATGCCAACATTTAATCATTTGGCAAACACAAATTTATTTTGTATGACCATGCATTTGTTGTGTCAATCTGGAGTTTCTTTATGGATGGCAGAGCCAACAGTGACTTCCACTACAGATAGAAGCTTCAGGGTCTTCGAACTTCCGTCTCTTTCTCCCCCTTCTAATTTTACCATCCCTACCTCAGGAGACACTGTCTAGTGATCTCATCTGCTAACAGTCTTCGGGATCCACCAAGGTTAGTTCCGCCTCTAGGCCTTTGCTCCTGCTGTTTCCCTCAGTTGAAAAGCTGACACGGCCCTGCTCCAACAAGCCTTCCCCAGTTGTCATAACTACTATAAGGAACTGGCCGAACAAACTCAATTTTGCTCTCATACCTTAACACTCATGTATTGTGCTCTGTCATTTCTTATGTGTAAGTCTCATCTACCTGAATGCTCTATATGCTCCGTGGTAGTAGGGTTATACTCTGTGTTTTATTCGTGTATTTTTAATGCCCGATACTCTTGTGAAATGTATTTATAAGATTTTTGGAAATGAATGTTCTATCTCTCAAAACCTATTTGAGTCCAAGAGAATTAGGAGGGTGAGGTAGCAAAGATATTTTGGAATCCCTCTCTAGCACTGATCCAGTTCCTCGTCAGGTATTCTTGATCGGGAAGGATAGATCACTTCTGTATAATATGGATTCAGGACCCAGTGCACAATGGATTCCGTTTTCATGAGGAAGTCAGTTGTCGGCCGAATCTCTTCTTGCATCTTCTCTGTTTGCGTATTTTCAGCCGGCGTGGGAAAACTGTCCTGTGACCCCAACCTTCTCCTTGATTTCATTTGGTCCATGGCAAAAGGTCCAAGAAATGATGCACCTATAGTTAAATGTATAACTTATTTTTATTCTTAACAGGCCTGTGTCTGTACACCCATCTGGTAGGAATATTTCACCATGGAAGTGGCTCCCTACTTCTTTATCTTTCACTTTCTTTTTGCCTCTTGACTGTATGTCTGGCTCAGTATTTCCTTGGTAAATGTGTATGCATTTAATTTCTCTCTTTGTCTCCATCTCTCTCTGATTCCTTCTTTAATTTTTTCCATCGTCCATCTTCTGTATAAAGGACAACAATCAGCGGAAGTTCCTGAAAGAAAATCAGCTAAATTTAGCTAAATTTTTTTTTTGAGGAGATATTAGGCAATGTAATGCTTATTCATTTACATGCTTTTGTATTCAGTTTTTCAGAACATGAAGTCTGGTGAGCTCCTGTTTCTCATCTATGTCACTTTACGTTCATTTACGAACCTTGACAGATAGATACACATTTTCCATAGTTGTAATCAATCTACATATACTACAGATTTTTAACGTAACAGTATTTCCTCTATACACATTTAAATAGTGGGAATCTGGTATCTTGATACAGTTTGTTGAGTCATTCCATAAGTGTTTGATGTTCGTCTTCTTTCCAGTTTCATTATTGCAAATAGTGTGGCAAACATCATTGTATAAATCATTATTCTGTTGCCTTTTTTAAAGTTTAATTTTATTTATTTTGAGAGAGAGCAGTGCAAGTGCGAGGAGAGGCAGAGAGAGGGGGAGAGAGAGAGAATCCTAAGCAGGCTCTGCTCTGTGAGCATAAAGCCTGACTTTGGGGTTGCACCCACAAAACCATGAGATCATGACCTGAGCCGAAACTCAACTGCTCAACTGACTGAGCCGCCCAGGTACCCCTCTGTTGGCTTTTTCTGATGTATATTACCGAAAGGAGGTTATTAGATCAAATTGACTTAAAAATTTTTTTTTAATGTATATTTTTGAGAGAGAGACAGAGCACAAAAGGGGGAGGGGAAGACAAAGAGTGAGACACAGAATCCAAAGCAGGCTTCAGGCTCCCAGCTGTGTCAGCATAGCTCGGCCCCACAAACCATGAGATCATGACCTGACCCGAAGTTGGACACTGAGTTGACAGAGCCATGCACCCCTAGATCAAATCGACTTTAAGAGCATAGAACATAAAAGTCTCTCATTAAAAGATTTAAAAAAAACAATTTTGAGTTATAACAGTTAATAGAAAGGCAAAAAAGGAAGAAATAGAAAAAAAATTCATTCAGCAAACATTTTAGTATCTACTATGTGCTAGGCACTGTTCTAGGAATTTGGGATCCATCGGTGAATAAGAAACCAAAAAATTCCTGCCCTGGTAAAGCCTATACTCTAGTGGGAGAAAATAGACAATCAGCATAATAATAAAGGAGCTAATTATATAACAAACTGGAAGGTGATAAATGCCATGGAAGAAGAAAACTAGAGGGGGCTAAGGGGAATCAGGAGTGATGGAGAGACAATGGAGGGCTGCAGGTTGTGATTTTAAACAGGAATTGCTACACAGATGACACTTCAGCAGAGACTTAAGGTAAGTGAGGAAGTTAGCCATGTAGTGTTCAATGGAATAGAGTAAGAGTCAGAGGGAAGAGCTCCTGGCCAGTAATGTTAGGTCTCCTACAGAAGCAGCCAGAAGGCCAGTCCGGCTCAAGCAGAGAGAGTGAGGGCAAGATGGAAGATAGGCCAGGCACAGGCCACATCAAGTAGGGTTTTGTAGCCTCTTATAAGGACTGTGACTTTTACTCTAGGTTCCAGAGGAGTCTGTGGAAAGGGTACACTGGACTTGCTTTCTTTGCTGGCAGATGCTGGCCCTGTCCTTGACCCCTGGATCTAAGCCGCTGGGATGGGACCAGGGAACTGCGATATTTCTGACCAATCCCTTAGATGATGCTGATGTGCAGTCAGGTTTGACATCACTCATTCCTTTGAAAGAGTCCATTCTTCTAAACTTAAAATAATTTAAGAAGAGGAAGTAAAAATTTCGTAGCATCCCCAAATGTTAGTGATTTAGAGATTTTGGAGATTA
The DNA here is from genome assembly GCA_030068075.1 of Paguma larvata. Classification (NCBI taxonomy): domain Eukaryota; kingdom Metazoa; phylum Chordata; class Mammalia; order Carnivora; family Viverridae; genus Paguma; species Paguma larvata. The sequence goes on along the minus strand of CM057826.1, from coordinate 93,374,378 downwards.
CCTAGGAAATTGGGGGCCCGAGGTTAAGTGAGTACAGTGAGTACTATTGCCCGAGGTTATACAGCTATAAGAGGCAGCAGTAGGTTTTGGATTCGCCCTCCTCACCCGGAGTTCAATGAACCTTCCCCTGTACCAGGCTACTTCATACACTCTCTCATTTCACTTATCAGGTGGTTAGATTTCCAATAAAGCTCCGCCATTAGGAATGTGGTTTGAATCCAGAAGCTCTGTAAGGTTGATTGGTTGATTAAATGTTTGGTTATCTAAAGATCAATCAGAAAGCTGTGTTGTTTTAACCTTTTTGGTTAAGAATCATTCAAAATGTATTAATCACATTTTCTGTATTAGAGGAGTTCTGGAAGAGTCATGCCATTTTTGAATGGGAAATGACCTTAATTGTTCATGATCTTGCAGTGCCTCTGGGTCATAATTCTGAAATAAGCTCTTATTTGATAGCAGAATAAAACATACAGGCCATTCAGCTGACCCCGGACATATCTGAGGTTTAGTTTTTGAAGACATTTCTGATTTAGTTTGCTTTCTTTTGATTTGTTTCTTGGACATTGACTGCAACTACATTTTTTTCTCATTTAATTTAATTGTTTTATAATGTTGGTTTCTCTGGCCCTATTATGTAACTTGAGCCTAAATTTTATCTGCAGTGTCTGAGCTTGTAGACTTTGCTTTTGTCCTGGAATGCATCGAAATTGTGGCATGGGAATCAGTCCAGAAATCACGTACCCAAGCAAGAACTCAGGCGTCAGAGCTCAGCTAGGGAAAGATCTGTTAGGCCATTTCTCCCGCACTTGCACACTTCCACATGTTTCAGTGACCAGATCAGTGCCGGCCCTAGGGCAGGTTACACATTCCTGCTGAGAACACTTGGTGGAGATGATAGGTATACTTTTTTGTTTGTTTGTTTTTTGTTTACTAAGCTAGAATTGACAGTGGGAGCTGTGTCTGAGGAAGATACTGGAACTCTTGCTGCTCAGAGAATAGGTGGCAAAATGTATACTTAGTGCATTTCCCTCATTCGATCTTCTGCTCAGAAGAGTAGCATTCAGTGAAGGGCGCTGGTCCCAGGACAAAGTATTCAATTAATGTACTAAAGCAGCGCTGTACTATTTGATAGGTACCTTGATGTTACCTACTTTCTCAAGGCTTAATCTTTCTTTAATGTAGAAAGTTCCACCTAAATTTGTTTCCGGGTAACCTGTCCCTTCGTGATTCAGCCTCTAATGTTCTCCACTAGAAGATTGCTGGTAATTTCTGTTTTATCTTCTTTACTTCAAAAGCCTCAGCCAGTGACTGGCCTTTTCTCTTCTCTGGGTGGTTTCATTATGTAAACCACATTCTTAGAGGAAACTCTGAAGAAGTGGACACTGTAGCATGATAATTTGCCTGGCTCTTAATTGCAAAAAAAGGCTGCCACTCCTTGAAGGGTGACTGAATTGGGTATATATAAGAGAATCATAGATGAGCTTTAGGAATGATTAGCTCCTGACTTTACGTCAGGGGTTGGTATGGAGGATAGTGCTTTTATAATTGCACTTTGGTGATATTTGCTTAAATTCTCAACAAATCCTTGGAAGTAGAGCAGGTGGCACCATGAGGCTCGGGCCTTTTTCAAATGAATGATTATCTCTATTTCTCAGTCTCGACCATTTAATGTGGTGCTCCTATTGGCATGGATAGGGCCAAGAAAGCATGGGCCTAGGGAGCCTGGAAGGGGACTGTGGAGATAGAAGCCATGATGCCAGGGAAAAGATAACACTCCGCTGGGGTAGAGCTGCCCACAGAAAGCCCTCAGTTCAGCCGTTGGTCTCATAAGGGGATTGGCTCAGCTGAAGAGAGCCACCTTGCCCAAGGTTGTGGAGACAGCCTATCAGTCCCTTAGTGGGGATATAAAGGCCCATCCTCCTAGCCTCACCTCGGATGACTTTGAAAGGTCATTCCAACTGTAGAGTCCCACCCTCTCCTGCAGGGATGCATGAGGCTTTTGCTAAGACCTTATTCTGGCTTAGTTTCTCCCTCTGCTCAATCTGTCCTCCCTCATTCCTTCCCTTCCAGTTGTTGATTCAGGGAGGCTTCCTAACAAACCTTTTTGCCTGCCTAACACCATCACAGAATCTTGGAGAACTCAACCTGCACAGATATTTTATGAGCCTGTCCATTAGAAACATAGCATAGACTCTTTCTGCACTAACTGGGAAGTAATTCTTCATGTCATAAAAAAAAAAAAAAAACTAAAAATTTGGAAAGTTGGAGTAAGTGCTAAACTGAAAAGCAGAGAAACAAAGAATTAGGTTAAAGTAGGTCTTATTCCTCTCTTTGAATTTGGGATGTGGGGTGATACCTTGCTTCTCTATAAAGGTTGGGAGTGGTCATTGGAAGTTTTCAGCCACTTTAAAAGTTGACACTCTAAGAGGGAAAGGAAGGGAGGAGGCAAAGAAATTGTTTGAAATTGGATACTTATTCCTTTGTACTTAGCATTATGACTCTGTGTTCTTGCCCTTGCTCTTGTAAACAACTCTAGATTGACTCCTTTCTTAGAGGGTCTCATTTCTCCCCTGGGCCTCCGTGGCAGCAGGCAGGAATCACTGCAAGAACCAGTGACTCAATGGCAGTGGTGTCTCCTGGCTCTAATCCACATTCCTTATCATGGGGAGGATGAATGGCAGCCTTGCTTCTAAAGGTATTCTTATTCTCTTGAGGGAGCTTGGCCCCTGTGTGCCTCATTCAGGGAAGTCAGGGAAGGCAGTTTTGAATGCCCAGCCCAGAGTGTGGGGAACAGCAGTTGACAGCAGGAGGCTGGTGGGGTCGATGCCAGCTTGAAAATTGGGTGACACCGAGCAGGAGGTGAAAATTCTGGAGGAGAAAGCCCAGGACCACGCGGACAGCTTCTTTCTGTTCTTGCATCGATCTTAGGGGAAATTTATGTGTTTATGGCTTCTTTCCTCTGCAGGGCCTCCCATCCCTTGGCATGAACCTCCAAATGTTGAGGTTAGACATGGAATGGACTTCTTCTGAAGACTCAGACTCCATTCGGCTAAGCCCTTAGAGTTGTGGGGAAGGTGACGCGGGACTACAGAAGCATAAGGTCTCTCCTTGACTCCCTGAGGCAAGCTAGTTGGGTGGGCTTGGGCCGTTGGGGAGGGGCGTCTTGGTGTTTTGCTCGGGGATGCGGTAAAATGTGTCGGTGAAAGGCGAGAAGCGTACTGCAGTGCTACCCGGGGTACACAGCCCTCAGGGCCGGCGCGGGGTGCGTGCGGCGAGGGGCAGCGGGTGCGCAAGGGACGAGGCCTCGGGCCGCGGAGGAGGAGGGCGGGCGCGGAGGCGTGGAGCCAGCTGCAGCGCGTTGGAGCCCCGTGGGCCGAGCGGAGCGGCGGGCACGCTCGCCCAGCCAGGGAGAGCTCGGGGAGCGCCGGGCGGGGCCGAGGGGCGCAGCGGGGCCGGAGCGGCGGCGGCGGCGGCCGCGGAGCGGGGGCACCGGGGCAGGAAGGAGGGTGGTAGCGAGGGAGGGAAAGGGAGGGGGACGGGCGCGGACCGAAAGTGGGTAAAGAAGGGGCAGGCGGGCAGGCAGGCGGGCGGGCGCGCTGGCCCGGGGGCCGCGGGCGCAGGAGCCCCGCGAGGTCCAGCTGGGCGGCGGCGCGGGCCGAGCGGAGGGAGGAGGGGAAGCCGTAGGCGCGGGGAGCGTGTTTGGGGCGCCGCGGCAGGGAGGGTGGCGGCCGCCGGTGCGCGCGGGGCGCTGTGTGTGCGCGCTCTCCCGCTCAGGGAGGAAGATGGCCCAGAAGGGAAAGTTGGGGTGACGCGCGCAGCCCCCGGAGGCTCGGCGGGGGCCGCCGCGGCGACTCCGACGGAGGGGCGGCCAGGCAGACCGGGGGGCGCGCAGTCTGGGTGCCGCCGCCGCCGAGGCGCCCGCCCCCTCACTGCAGGTGGCCGCGGGTGCCCTGGGTCCGGGCGGCCGGGGGCGCGGGCGGGCGCGCGGGGGAGCCCGGCCGAGGGATGGGCTGTGCCCCCAGCATCCACGTCTCGCAGAGCGGCGTGATCTACTGCCGGGACTCGGACGAGTCCAACTCGCCCCGCCAGACCACCAGCGTGTCGCAGGGCCCCGCCGCCCCCCTGCACGGCCTCTTCGTCCAGACCGACGCCGCCGACGTTATTCCCCCGAGCCGCGCGTCCGGACCCCCCGGGGCCGCCCGCGTCCGCAGGGCCCGCACCGAGCTGAGCAGCGGCGGCAGCAGCAGTAGCAGCGCGGGCTCCGCGGCCCCTGCCGCGACCACCTGCAGGGGCCGGAGGCGCCACTGCTGCAGCAGCGCGGAGGCCGAGACCCAGACCAGCTACACCAGCGTCAAGGTAAAGGGCCCGGCTGGTGGGAGGCCGCCCGCCCCGTCCGGGCGGGGCTGGCACGAGTAGGGGGCTCCGGCGGAGTTGAGTGGCCGTGACGCGGTCGGTTTGGGAGGTTGTCACTAAGGAGGAGTTTACTTTTCCTGTGTGGGGGCCCGGGAGAGGTGAGCAGGAGAGACCCCCGGAGGGGTCCGGGAGCTCGTTCTGGGAGACCGGGTGGAGGAGGGAGCGCGGTGGAGAGCGGGCGGGCTGGCCCATTTCTCACTGACGGCCAGGAGGCGGTGGCTCCGTGAACTCAGGAGGTGCGGTGGAGATCATTGAGTGCATTCGGAGGCGAGTCTGAATGAAATCCGAGCACGGAGCTGGATCTGCGTGCCCTGCAGGTGAATGGTGCAGACCGGTGCGTGGATACGATAGCGCCGCGTACTCAGCATTTCACCTGGGAAGGCCAGCCGAGCCGCATGGAGTCTTAGCCACAGGGATTTGTGAATGAGTAAGGGCGTTTGTGTTTTGTGGGGAGACCTAGGAAAGGAATGGAGGAAGAGGACCAGAGTGAGACCTGTTGTTTGTCACTTATTGGGGATGGCTGCATCTTGGACATAATTGGGTGAAGCTGGCTGTGAGTTTGGCGGGTCAGCTGAGCTACAGTGAGGGGAAGTGGCTTCCAGCGCAGTGCAGCTGTCCGAAGATGAAGATTTGGAACATGTATTTCATCTTCCAGGAGAGTGGAATTTTGAGGAAGTGAAAAAAAATGTTTAAACGATGAAAGCAGTCACTAGCAATTTCTTTAATGACAGAAGAAAGAAAAAATAGTGTAAAATTCAAGAGGGTTTTCATTGTGTAAATCTGGCCACTGGGCCTTTTATCATTATGGCAAACAGAATGACAATGACACATCCCATTGTGCAAAGGGAAAAAAAATAACATCTCTCTGACTGGTCATGTTACTTAGAATCGCGGCTTTTACATGGGCAATTGATTACCAGGAACCGTTGCAATGCTTATTTGAGAAAGACACAATTGTTATGTTTGACACTTAAGAAGTTGTTCAACAGTTGGCCTAGTGTGAGTAGACTCCTAGTCTTTATTGGATAAAGCCAGGCTTCAGTGGAGGGGTGAAGAGAAGGATGCCTTCTGGGGTTTCAATCTGGGAGACCAAATACTTATTTGAGTGAACTTGTAACAGCATCTGATTTTGTAACATGAAGCTTAATCATGTTTATTTATAGTTGCGGTATTTCTCTGGTAATAGTCATATAATATAAATATTGTAACAAAAATGCCATTTATGGAGCATCTACGGTGTACCAGGTAGAAGCTTTCTCTTCTAGTTCTTGAATGCTAACTGCTACGATGACAGAATACCCAAGGACTGGAGACGTTGATTCATGACAGTACAACTTACCAGTTAAACATTTGTTATAGAGGCATGTGCCAAACACTATATTTTTCTTTTGTTAAGCGCCGCCCCCCCCACCCCACTGGTTCACCAGGTGTCTGGCTGGCTCAGTCAGTTGGCACTCGACTTTGGCTCAGGTCATGATCTCAACGTTTGTGGGTTCGAGCCCCACGTCGTGCTCTGTGCTGACAGCTCAGAGCCTGGAGCCTGCTTTGGATTTTGTGTCTCCTTCTCTCTCTGCCCCTCCCCTGCTTGTGCTTTGTGTGTTTCTCTCTCTTGCTCAAAAAAAATTAACATTAAAAATTTTTTTTATTAGCCTTTGCTTTCTTGTTGAACAGGAAATTCAAAGATATGAAGTTTAGGATGGTGACAACTTACGAACTCTGTGATCATTTTTTTGGTTGTGTAAGAGAAATTGTATATTTTTGCCTTTTAGAGTAGCAAGAATCCCAATGTACTACCTGGCAACTTTAGCTATTCCATGTTTGTTTATTGAAAGAGTAATAAATGAATTCATTCTCCAACTTTTAACACTTCCCTCAAGAGGCTACTTAGCAAATGGAGTTAAAACTGGAGGGAAAATGAGTACTAATTATTAGCAGCTAGTAGAAACTTGTAGAAATATCATTGATGCTTGACTGAAGTGTTAAAGGCTTGACCTGATTAGGAATTTAACTCACATTGCTTTATCAACAGGATTTCCAAATAAGAGCTTAATTAATTCCAAACCTTTACTAAGGATGTTGGGAGAGAAACTGCCGGTTCAGTAATTCAATGCTAATTTGCGTGTGTAGATCTCAGAAACTATATATTTGAAATTAAATTTGAGACCAGAGTTACTGTTTTATACAAATCATAAAGAATTATTATCGCAGACCTGCTTAATATATTTAATAGTATCCTTTTAGGACTTGTGACTCAATGTAGTGTTCTCTTTTCCAGTATTCACACGTTCCATACTCTTTTGTGGATGAGTTAATTTTATAAAAACTTTACTTTAATTTCTTTTTAGAATAAGAACTCTTCTGCCTTGAAACAGTTGGCCTCTCCCCCTTTTCCAAAATGCTCAGGTGGAAAAATAAAGTCTTTGTCATTTCGCCCTATTTACGGTGGTAGTGGGTTGTAATAGTTTTTTTTTTTTTAATTTCCTTTTTGTACATCAATTCCAAACCATATTCTCATTATCTAGTTGGTCTCTGGTCTATTCCCCAGAGTGCTAAAATGTGTGCTTGATCTCTCTCTCCTTTTTCTAGCAATAATTCATCTCATTAAGCTTTTAGAATGATGAAGCATTATGATGTCAAACATGATGTCAACAGGAACCTTCCTGAATACCTAATTTATTAAAAAAATTATAAGCATTAATAATTCATCATGCAGTACAATGATATCATGTGGGTTTCCATTTCTGGTAAGGAGTTAGATTTGTCTCCCAATTGCTGTAAAAATGCAACTTCTGTGTCGTTTGTCTCCCTCTTGTCTGCCTTTTTAAAAATAGTGCCCCAGCAGGAGACTCCTGCAGAATGCCCGCTCCTCATACGGTACCAGTTGTGTAGTTCTTGTTTGGAAATCCTGAGGAGATGGTTGAACCTGTCTCTGGGAAGATCGGGAGGTTCTTAATAAGTCTGCTTTTCTCAAAGGAGCTGCTGCAGCTGGGGGGCAGGCGGGACTAGGGTTAACTGTTGTGTGGATCAGGCACCGGACCTTGTTAGTCTCCAAATGACTCTGTGTTGATAGCATCACCAACTCCCTCTTTTCCCTCTCTTCTTTGTGCTCATTTGTTCACTCCGCCAGTGTCGGTGCCCTACTCTGTTGTAGATGCTAGGGATTCAGTGAATATCCATGAACTTTGGTAAGCAGAGCCTAATGAGGATGGCGAATCTCCTTTAAGAGGGTGTGCCTGAGTCCGTGATTAAGGACTTCTGCGTCATCCATCCCATGGCTTTGTGAATCAAGGCGAACCCAAATTGTGTATAAAATGAAAAATAGTTTTCCGACCTTAGGATAATTAATAATAACTAATTAATAATTTTGGTAATAATTTTTTTGAGGGAGGGATAGAACTATTTCGAACAAAGTCATTTTTGTTTGTTTTCTAAGTCAGTATTCTTTAGCGTACATCGGAATCACCTGGAAGGCTTGTTAAAATCTGGATTGCTTGGCCCCATTCCCAGAGTTTCTGATTTAGTAGGCCTTGGGTGGAGCCTGAAAATTTGGATTTTTTAAATTTAAGTTTTAGTTAACAGTACAGTGCAATATTGGTTTCATGAATACAATTCACTGATTCATCACTTACATACAACAGCCAGTGCTCTTCCCAACAGGTGCCTTCCTTAATAATGGTCACTCATCTAGCCCGTCCCCTGTACCCGCATCCCCGTACCCCCAACCCCCTACCCCCATCTCCCTCCATCAACCCTCAGTTTGTTCTCCATCATTAAAAGTCTCTTGTGGTTTGTTTCCCTGTTTTCTCTCGGCCCTCCCTTCCCATGTGTTCATCTCACTTGTTTCTTAAGTTCCACATATGAGTGAAATCATGGTATTTGTCTTTCTCTGATTGACTTATTTTGATTAGCGGAATACAGTCTAGCTCCATCCACACCATTGCAAATGGCAAGATTTCATTCTTTTTGATGGCTAAGTAATACTTTGTTCTATGTGTGTGTGTGTGTGTCCCCCACATCTTCTTTATCCGTTAGTCAGTCAGTGGACCTTTGGGCTCTTTCCATAGATTGGCTATTGTCAATAATGCTGCTATAAACAGTGGGTAATGTACCCCTTTACATCTGTATTTTTGTATCCTTGGGTAAATTCCTAATAGTGGAATTGCTGGATTGTTGGGTAGTTCTTTTAACTTTTTGAGGAACCTCCACACTGTTTTCCAGAGTGACTGACTCAGTTTGCATTCCCAACAACAGTGCAAGAAGGTTTCTTTCTCTGCATCCTCGCCAACACCTGTTGTTTCTTGTGTTGTTAGTTTTAGCCATCCTGACTGGTGGGAGGTGGTATCTTATTGTGGTTTTGATTTGTATTTCCCCTGATGATGAGTGAATGTTGAGCATCTTTTCCTGTGTCTGTTAGCCATCTCGATGTCTTCTTTGGAAAAGTGTCTCTTCATGTCTTTTGCCCATTTCTTAAGTGGGTTGTTTTTGGGGTTGTCGAGTTTGATATATTCTTTATAGATTTTGGATACTAACCCTTCATCCTATATGTCATTTGCAAATATCTTCTCCCATTCTGTAATATAGGCTGCCTTGTAGTTTTGTTCATTGTTTTCTTTGTTATGCAGAAGATTTTTGTCTTGATGAAGTCCTAATAGTTCAGATTTGCTTTTGTTTCCCTTGCATTTGGCAATGCGTCTAGTAAGAAACTGCTGAAGCTGAGGTCAAAGAGGTTGCTGTCTGTTTTTTTTTCTGTAGGATTTTGATGGTTTCCTGCCTCATATTTAGGTCTTTCATCCATTTTGAATTTATTTTTGGGTATGGTATAAGAAAGTGGTCCTGTTTCATTTTTCTGCATGTCACTATCTAGTTTTCCCAACCCCTTTTATTGAGGAGGCTGTCTTTTTTCATTGGATATTCTTGCCTGCTTTGTTGAAGATGAGTTGACCATATACTTGTGGGGAGAACTGGTATCTTTAACAAATTTCAAGGATATGCTGGTGTTGCTAATCCGGAACCACACTTTGAGAACCAGTGCTTTTAAATGAATTGACTGTTGACATTATGTGGGGCTACCTCTAGCAGAGTGGATAGTACTGCATGTGTTTGGGATACTAGTTATAAACCTTGCTTTCGTCATAGTTTGCTTCTGCACAGGCAGCCTGTCATCCCCATTCATGAAATCAAACTCCAAGCCTCCAAGAATGGTTGGAAAGTCGCTAAGTGGGGAGAGTGTTAGACCATGTAGCCCTGCTCTGGTTTCTTGACATTCGACTTCTCCTCTGGATCTGCTGGGGCTTGCAAGTCCTAATATCTTGCTTTGTCATTAGAGCCACTCACATGCCTCTGCCCTGCTTGAGTCATGTCCTGCATGATGGGAAATTGCAAGGCAAGGGGGAGTTTAAAATGTGTTGACATGACATGATATAGGCTCATATTCAGTTCTCAGCTTTTAGAGTTGTTGCTGGTCCTTTTTACCAGTTTTTCTTTTTAAAATGGAGCGTAAAGTTTCATAAGCCCAAGTGAGTCTTGCAAGTTGATTTAGTAAAACTCAAATTTATTTTCTGCCATAGCTCATTTAGTCACAGTTTAGTCCCCCTCCTTTCTTCCAGTGTATTAATTATAGTCAGTGAACAAACCTTTGTAATTTTCACCGCTTTCCTCAGTAGTTATACTAAATTTTAAGTAATATCAGGTTATTCTCCCTTTTGACTTTGTTAAGTAAGTCTTCTAACCAGAAAGTATAATGTAGTGTAAGATGCTGACTTTCAGAGATGACATTTCTCTACAGGAACTGCACCCTGCCAACCACCATCTGGGGCTTGGGCTAAAGCAAGATGGGACATGCTGGTGAGGGCAGAGCAGACCCTGTGGTACCAGGTTGCTGAGGGGTGATGTCGAGCATCTGTTCATGTGTCTGTTAGCCATCCGGATGTCTTCTTTGGAAAAATGTCTGTTCATGTCTTTTGCCCATTTCTTCACTGGGTTGTTAAGAATCAGAATTGAAAGAAGGGAGTGAGCCCTATAGAACCAGGTTGGAAGACAGAATCCAGAGTGTGGAGGAGCAGGTGAGCTAGGTGGACAAGTCATATCTGGAATTTAGGGGCTCAGCAAAGGTAACTGCTGTGAAGTTAGATTTAGGCTTCTAATTGGGGAACAGAAGGTGTTTACTTTCAGTTCTTTTTGAGGTCCCCTGCTAAGTATAAAGAGCTCAGGACCCACAGAAAATGCCAGTGACCAGTCAAAGGGCTGTGATAAAACCGTGTACGTAAGCGCGGCAAGACCAACCACCCAGGCCATTTGGGCAGGAAACAGATTGCATATCCACAAGAATTTTATGAATCTACTGAAGAGACTTATTTCAGATGTGTTGGCAGGATGAAAGGAAATCAACAAATGATGTGGAAGCCCTCTAAGACTAGAAGAAGAGGGTACTATAACCTCCTGGAAGAGATATCGGGAGAGAATGGTTATAGGAACTTGAGAACCCAAACCTGTTGGACAAGGAAGACCCAGAAGCTATGGTCTTAAGGAGGAATGCAGTGAGCAGAGGCCTGGGCCTGGCATGGGGAGTCAAAGGAGTACATACCTCCATGCTGTTGTTTTCCCCTGCACTGATCTCCAACCAGTGACATTTTTGTCCAAAGACATCTGGAAAACAGAGGGCAAGGGAGCCGACTGATTTTTTCCAGAGAATGATAAAGAATATCCTGGTCATACCCAGAAGGCTCTCTGTAACAAGTGTTAGAAGACGATTTTCTGACAGAATGGCATTTTTATTTTAGTTTATTTTTTTGAAGATCAGAAGATACTTTCCTTTTCTTTTTTTCTTTTATTTTTTTAAGTTTACTTGTTTATTTTCGAGAGGGGGTGGGGGAGGGGCAGAGAAAGAGGGAGACAAAGAATCCCAAGCAGGCTATGTACTGTCAACACAGAGCCCAATACAGGGCTTGAACCCATGAACCGTGAGATCATGACCTGAGCAGAAATCAAGAGTTCGACACTTAACTGACTGAACCACCCAGGTTCTCCTTTTTAAATTTTTATATATTTATTTATTTTTTAGAGAGAGTGTGCACATGCTCTCTCTCTAAAAAAGAAGGCCAGAGAGGGTAGAGAGATGGAGGGGGGGAGAGAGAGAGAGAGAGAGAGAGAGAGAGAGAGGGAGAGAACGGACGTTAAGCAGGCTCCATGCTGAGTCCCAATATGGGGCTTGATCCCATGACCTTGGGATCCGGACCTGAGCTGAAATCAAGAGTTAGACGCTCAACTGACTAAGCCACCCAGGCTCCCCATAAATTAAATAGGTAATTTATTGTTCATTTTCTCTTTAATGACTAACAATATTAAAATATGTCCAGTTACCTTGTTTGGAGACCTCTAAGTTATTGCTGAAAACATGGTCTCCTCATTCATTCTCCACCCTGGCTCTCCTGGGACACTTTCTTAGCTTTGGCTGCTCTAACAAAATACCATCAATAGGGTAGCTTAAACAGCAGACATTCCACACTGTTCTGGAGGCTGGAAAGATAAGATCAAGGTGCTGGCAGATGATCTGCCTTGTGGGAGCTGTCTTCCTGGCTTGCAAATGGCTACCATCTTGTTGTGTCCCTATATGGCAGAAAGTAAGCAAGCTCTGGTGTTTCTTCTTCCTCTCACAGGGCACTGATCTCATCATGAGAACTCCACCCTCATGACCACATTTCAATCTAATTACCTTCCAAGGGTCCCACCGGCAAATACCATCAGGATTAGGGTTGCAACATAGGAATTTTGGAGGACACAAATGTTCGGTCTGTAATAGACATGTCTCTATTATTTCCTCTGCCCCTTGCCCACTGCCCTTTCTCCCTGTGATCTCAAACCCAAGGAGGAGGCTGTGGAGGGAGAACGTACTCTATGTTTGAACTTCCCTAAGTGGGAACCCAGTTTAGCCAGTTTATTATATTTTTGCTCCGTTTGTATTTTCCTGCTCCCTGCACCTTTTCTCCAAAGCCTCAGAAAGTTGATAAACAAGTTATACCATGTGTTTACAAGCTGATATTTTCAATAACGAATACAAATGTTTAAAACAAATTTTAAAATGTTCACTTGTGCTCAGGAGTTGATTTTTAGAAATAAGTATTACCTTTAATACAGTGGAAGTCTGGGTAGTTATGTTTTGATAGAAAATACCACTTTTTTAACAAGATGGAGCATTTAGATTTGGCTCTTGATAGCTTCGTCTCCATTTTCTCTCTTCTCTCACTGGTAGATAAAATCCAGCTTTTATTTAGGATTACGTTGCTTTACTATTTACCCTTCTCTTCTTTCATCTCCTCCTTTCTGCCCTGTTATGGACAGTTCACAGAAAAATAGTTGAGAACCTTGCAATTGCTGTAATAAAAATCATGAGACTAGTTTGCTTTTGGATAATCCATCAACGAAAGACTATTTCATGGTTGTCTCTTATTTCTAAGAGGATTCAAATTTTCGTGTATAATTTGTACATTTTGCAAACAAGGTAAAATGCATGTAATAATATTAGGCATTACTAAAGCCCTTGCTATTTGCAGACCACTTCATGAACATTGTTTCACCTAATCTACAGAAAAACACTATGAGCTAAAAATTGTCTCTACCATTTTACAAATGAGGAAAGCAATACTGTGCGGGAGGGATAAATTGCTCAAGGTGAGGGCTGAAATTTGAAGATGAGATGGTCTAAACCCAACTCAAGTCCAACTACTGTGCTTTACTGTCTCCCAAAGTAGTACTAAGGCGCGCACAAGCGTGGCTGCTGCTAGAACCATGTGTGGAGGTATTTAGAGCAGAGTGGTGGTAACCAGGCTGGGGAGAGGGATTTGAGGGGCTTTGTGGGTGAGGTTTCTCCTCTTATACATCCACTGTCATCCTTTCTCTTAGCTCGAACTGGTATGTTGTTTTGAGATGGGTGAGAATGTAGAATGTGTACAAAATTGGAGAAGCTTTGGCAGACCACGCTGCCATTGGTTTTAACGGAACACAGTACTTGGCCTGTTGTGAGTACTGTACAAATAATAGCTCCCAAAATCTTGCGTTGCTATGATTCCTGTTTGTAATTAAAACGAGATTTTGGTTACTTAGATTTCGACATTTTTGAGGCCCATATTTGTCTTGTATTCCACTTACAAGTAGATTGATTTGGCCAATGTAGGTGACTAACTGGATTTAAATATAGATGTGTTATCCTGAAGCTTTGGAAACTGCTGCTGCAGACATGGGTTTGATCTGTATCTGTTGAATTTCTCAAGGAGATGACATGGTAGAATCTTGCCAATCCAAGGTGGAAGCTGGGGTTTGGCTCCCATGGCTTCCAGAAGGTGCACAAAACTTCTGCCTTCAAAGATTGGGGCCTTGGTGTTACCTTGAGGTGGTTCCATGTGAAATTCTTTGGCGTAAACCTATAACCTAAAGCTTTAGTCCAAACTGGGCTTAAAGCCCTTTCGCATACGCTCTGTTGGTTTTTATATTGCTGGATTTCAGGTGCTGTCAGATGTGGTATCCTGTTGGAAAAAACCCTATAAGTTGTAAATGTAAGACAGAGAGGAAGGTGCAGTGAAGAGCTACCGGGATGGCGTTGCCTGTGTGCGTCACAAAGCTGAAGGAAGACCCTGAATGTTGGGAATTGCTACAGGAAGACAGATGAGAGAATTTTTAGCAACCTATCACGCAGGGTAACATGGATAAAAAGAAAAGTGCTGTTTTCTGACGTCAGATCCACAAATAACATTAAAGCTGTAGACCTGGAAGGTGATGAGTTCACAGTCGGTGGGGCTTTTGTCCGTGTCTGGGTTCTTGCTGAGGGAGTTTCAGGTAAGGGCAATGGCCACATGGATTGGAAAGTCCCAGTTTATGGAGGCTGGTAATGACCCAGTGGCCCAACCCACACTGAAGAGTGGTTTTGGGGCCATGTGAGTCTCATCTTCATTTTGAGCTTACAAAACCGATTGACAATCTTGGCCTAGAAACTGGCTGTGATGAAAACAAAAGCTGCCCCATCTGTTGATGCTTCAGAAGCCTTAATAGTGCTTTGATCTGAGCCATAGCTGGAACTAAAAGTTTTTCTTTTCCCCCACAATGTACAAACTCTGGATATAATATCTCCTTCCCAGAGTTCCTTGGTAGGATGATTCCCAAAACAACGATAGCCACATACAGGTGGAACAGAGCAAAGGATCAGCTTTGTCATTGGGGAGGCCAGCCCTGGAGCCCCCCATGTGAGTGCTCTGGGAAGAGGTGCAGGGGGCAGGAGGCTGAAGCCGATGGCTTTGCATGAAGCTCTGTGCCCTGTTCCTCCCAAATCTATAAACCAGTTCTGGGACCCTGTTTACATTGTATCCCCACAGGCCCCTCTGGCCTGTGGTCACCTTCTCTGTCCATTTCAGGAGTCATGAGTGTTGCCCTGGTTGAGCTTTTCCCAGCCCAGCACCCCTCTCTGCAGTGATCTGGCTCCCTAGGACCATGAGACTACCGTGAGACTTCGGGACTGGTCGAGCAGTCAGGAAGCCTTCATCCCTTTCCGAGGAGCTGGTGAAGGGAAGGGAGTGTGGTCCCTTATTCTGACCTCCCTGAGGGCCTTGGCAGGGTGGAGTGTCGCAGGCACGTTCACTCCTCATCTTTGTGGAGATTTTCAAGAAGGGGGACTAAGGTGGAACAGAAGGCTTAGAACCACTTCTTTGTGTCAAAGGTCAGAACTTTGAATCAAAATGAAAACATATCAGGGCACCTGGGTGATGCAGTCAGTTAAGCATCCAACTCTTGATGTCAGTTCAGGTCAGGTCATGATCTCAACAGTCATAGGATTGAGCCCTGAGTCAGGGTCCCTGCTGGACATGGAACGTTCTTGTGATTCTCTCTCTCCCTCTTTGCCCCTCCCCCACTCACGTGCAGGTGTGGGTGTGCTCTCTCTCTCTCTCCCTCCAAATAAATAAATAAACAAACTTAAAAATAAAAACAAATCAGGAAATACTTTGGATTAACATAATAGACAACCCTCACTTTTATATGCAGATTATATGACAAAAATACTTTGTAAGCCATCTAGTTGGTATTGGGAAAGGATTTTCATATAGAAGCAATGTTATATGTGGCATTTAGGTTTCTGGGTTAACCCAAAAAAGTATGTAGACCATTATGTAGCTGGAATATATTTACAGTGTTGTGAGAGAAACGTAAAATTGAATTAGAACTAGTGTTTCTTTTGTACATGTGTCCTTTGAGAGAAGCGGGTTTAATTAGAGGGTGAGGAAGCTGAGGAGGAGAGCCTGTGCCTGTGCCGTTCCCTCAGGGAGTGGTTATCCTGCCTGACGGTTGGTGTTCTGAGGAGGTACAGGGACCAGCATCCCTCCGCAAGGGACTCAGAGCGATGCTGGGACACTGTCCTATTTTCATCCTGCCAGTTCACCTCCAAAGGCACTAAAGGGGGTGTGTGTCTTGTTTCTTTTAGGTGCTCATATTTTTGTTGTATCTACAAATATTTCTGCATACATCTTTTCATTCTTAAGAATTCTTAAAAAAAAAAAAAAAAAACAACCATGAAGCCAAAAAGGGAATGACTACTGTCTTAGTTCGAGCTGCCGTAACAGATGCCATAGACTGGGTGATTATGGACAACAGAAGTTTCCTTCTCAGAATTCCAGAGGCTGTGAAGTCCAAGATCAAGGCACCAGCAGATTCCGTGTCTGGTGAGGAACTGCTTCCTGGTTCATAAACAGACATTTTCTCATGTGACCTCATATGGCAGAGCGGAGAAGGAGCTCTCTGGGATCTCTTTTGTAAAGGCACTAATCCCATTCATGAGGACTCCACCCTCAAGACTTAGTCACCTCCCCAAATTCCTACTGCCTAATACCGTCACACTGGGTTTGGATTTCATCATAAAATTTGGCAGGGACATAAACATTCAGTCTATAGCAAGTATATAATATCAATACATTTTTCCACTTGCTGTACTAGTTTTCACAGTTTCTTGGTATCCAGACAAAATTCACCCATGCCAAATGATTGGTATGTCCCTCAAGTCTCTTAATCTCTAGATTCCTCACCCTTCTATCTTTATATTGGCAATTAATTTGTAAGGACCCTCGGCTCTGTGTCCTGCGGATTCCCCCATCTTCATTTCACTTTTTGCATGCCTGGAGCGCGTCCGAAGTGTTTTTGTGCCTTCTGCGTTTGCCAGAAACCTGTGGTTAGATTTAGAGGCTTGATCACAATTTTGGGGAGTGGGAGTGGGACATGAATACTCTTCAGTGATACTATGTTTTCACAGCAGGAAACACGTGATCTTTTTGCCATCCTGCTAACCAGTAGTAATGATCATTGCTTACGTCCATTCATTAGGGGGTGTAAACTGGCAGTATTCTTGTTCTATCATTTCTTATTAGCTGCAATGTCTCCAAGAAGAAAAACTTCGCACCAACTAGTTGGTTTCCCTGGGATACGGTGTATATAGGGAAGGCAAGGTTAGATGCGTCAGTCTTGCCTCTTATTTCCAATTTTCAAAATAATGAGTTGATTCTCTAGCATTCTCCTAAGGTGACAAGGATTTTTTTTGCTTGTTTCTTTGCTTGCTTAGAATCGTTATGAAACACTGTGGATCACACGTTTATTTGATGGGTGTTAACTCGTTGCAGTGATTATATTTTGGGCGTCCAAATTGCCCACTTTTGACTGGAGAGAATGAATTCAAATTGGTAAAGCACTTTTCTTGAAGAAATAGTTTCAGCTAAGTTGATTAAGTTATGTCCTGTTTCTGAAAATATTCTGTGTAGACAGGAATTGCTGAGCATCTGGAAGTGGAGACAGGTCTTAGTTCCTTCCTTGTGGCTCCTAGTCCTACAACCTCTAATGTCATGGACCTTTGGAGAGGAGCCATTGTAGCAGCTCCTTTTGTGTAATTTTTGTGGCTACAAAGAGACAACCTGGTGTTAGGTGAAGATGCTCACTGGCCCAGGCTTGAGTTCTAGCTCTGCCTTAGACACAGGTTTGCGACCTTGGAGAAGCTGTGTAAGTCTTCTTCACAAGGTGAGAATAATGCACCATCATGAAGATTGCGGCAGGGGCACCTAGGTGGGTCATTGGTTAAGCGTCTGTCTGACTCTTGGTCTGCTCAGGTCATGAACTCACAGTTGATGGGATTGAGCCCCCAGTTCAGCTCTACACTGACAGCACAGAGCGTGCATGGGATTCTCTGTCTCCATCTCTCTCTGCCCCTCCCCCACTCACAGTCTCTTTCTCTTTCTCAAACATTTAAAAAAATTTTTAAAAACGTTTGGTACGAGTATAATGGATGTACAATCTCTCTAGACTTTGTAAGTTCTCGGTGTGTGTGTGTGTGTGTGTGTGTGTGTGTGTGTGTGTGTGTGTAACTGTCTCTGAAATCTGGAATGTATTTTATACTTACAGGGCATCTCAATATAGACGAGCGCAGTCCAAGTGCTTAATGGTCACAGAGTAGCTACTGTGTGGAGGAATATAGAATTATAATAGCAGAAGGGAGGAAGAAAGTAACACTTCACATAAGAGTTCTAAATTGAACAGCTACAATTTGACATTGTAACTTGACAAGGAGTATTACACAGTAGTTGGTTATTTGTCTCTTGGTTCTCGGCTCCATACCTGCTTTTCCATATTCTGCTTGGTATTATGTGAGGCTAGACATCTACAAACTGCTTCTTCCAGATTCTGTTGCCAGCTGGTCTCTTAGCTTCTGCAAGTAGGAGGTTCCGGTAGGAAAATGGGAGTGAGAGAAAGGAAGATATGTCAGCAGGGGCGCCTGCAAAGTAGCAGTGGTCCAACTTTAACAACGATGGTGCCAGCATCTCTGATGAGTAGGAGGGTGGGCTTGTGGCTGCCAGCTCAGGGTTTCTGTCCTCTGGATGTTACTCGTTAATTTTCTGTCTCTCTAGCTCACCTCCGTGTTTTTTTGGCTCTTTCGCACCTTCCAACCCTTTGTAAACCGTTCTCTACATTGATTCCTCTCTGCTTAATATTTGTACAGTAGTTTATGTTTCCCACTGGACACTTGACATCTGAGGGCAGAGAGAACTAGGTCATAATCTTGTGTGCGCCACTTTGTTCTGTGACTTCTTTTGTTTTCAGTTTCTTCCCTTGTCTGAGGAGGATAATAAAAGTAACTGCCTCATAGAATTGTTGATAATGATTCACATATATGTGTGTGTGTAACCACACATATATAAACACTACTGTTAGCTTTGAATATCACTCTTAGTAAGTGTTGCCTAGTATTGATAATAATATACAAACTAATGTTTGAAGACTTGTCATTTAACATTTTTTATTATGGACAAGTTCAAATATATACAGAAATAGAATAGTATAATGGAGCTTCATGTACATATTACCCAGCTTTAACAGTTATGAAATTAAGGCTTTTCTTTTATCTATACCACCCACTCTCCCCCCTACTCTGGGATTATTTTAAAATGAATCTAAAATATCATATTATTGTAGCTGTAACTATTTCAGCATGTCACCGTAAGAGATTAGGACCATTTAAAAAATAACCATTGTACTAGTACCATACCTAAATATTAAAGTAATTCCTTAATTCCATCGAATACCAAGACAGTGTTCAAACTCTCCTAATTATCTCATAAATGTCTTTTTTAAAATTGTTGTTCGAATCATCTTTGGAATAAGATCCACTCACTGGTTGATGTGTTTCTTAAGTATCTTTTAATCTATAGGTTCTCCTTTCTTTTTAATCTTTTACAATTTGTGTGTTGAAGAAACTGGGTCATTGGTCCAGCAGAGTTTCCCGCAGTCTAGGATTCTGCTGGTCACCTTCCTTCTATATGTGTTCTTCTGGCATTGTATTCCCTATGTATTGGTACTGAGATCTAGAGGTGTTTTGGTAAGATTCAGGCTTACGTGCATACTTATTTTGGCAAGACTCCTTTATAGGTAATGCTCTGTACCTCCATCAGGAAGCACGTAATGCCTTGTTCTCCTTGTTTTTGTGATGTTTGATGATTGTTGCCTAGATCTATTAATTCGTTAGGGATTGCAAAAGTCTACCATTCATTTTTTTCTACAATACTTCTGGAATGCTTCTATAAAGAGAAACTCCTTTCCGTCGACCATTTGATTCTCCCGCGGTACAGTTCGTACGGGAACAGTGGGATAAATGCTTGATTATTTTATGACTGACCACTTTTTAAAAGAGTGACTTGATTTTTACCATCCCCCTGTAATGTTTTTCATATTGTTATAAATTTACCAGTTTATAAATATTACATGTGTCCCAGTCTGTTGTGATTGTTGTCCTTACTTAGGCTCAATTGTCCTACCTTTGGCTCCAGGGAGTAGCCACTGTAGCCCCCAGTTCTCTTGGGTAGGTTATTTTGCTGATAGTATGACAGGATGTTCCAGTTTCATCGTGTTCTTTCCCTGATCTGGAATCAGTATTTTCTCTCCAAACCTAATTCTTTTTATTGAAAGATGGTATTTAGAGACATGATCTGGGCAGCGGAGTGGTCATTGCTAATGGACTGGTTATTGTTTCTTGGCTTTTTAAGTGGACATAGCCAGGAAAAAAAATATTTTTCAGAGATAAAATCCACCACAAGTTTATCCTTATACTTCAAATTCTAATTTAGGACCACAAGACTTTAACCTCATCAGTCTTCATTCCCATTTCCTCTTCTTGTGACATAAATACTGATTCTTAACAACACCAGGGCAATTCCTCATTTGTCCTATCCTTAATACACCCACAGCAGTCTCAGAATCATCACTGAAAACACTGAAAACAGAATCATCACTCAGAAACATCACTGAAAACTGAGTATTTTTCCCCGGTTATTTTTGATGTTACAGTATATCCTACTTGGAATGAACCAAGAAAATTACTGTGTTTGTAAGTCCTTCGAGTCAATTTCTGTTAATGTAGCAATCCTAACAGTGGAATAGTTAGCGATCAACTCTTGGTTACGAACAGTTACGTTCATTTACTCCATTTTACTTTTGGTCTTTTTTTAATTTAAAAGGTTTTTTTAAATTTAATTTTGTTATAATATAAATTATTTACATGTTACTGAGTAAAGTCTTTACAATATGGTATATTTAGAGATGTTTAGATTGAACTTCTCTTAAATTCTATGCCCTCCATCAAGTATTTAAATTTTTTATAGTTTTCTTAAATTTTTTTAAAATTTTTTAATGTTTATTTATTTTTGAGAGACATAGAGACAGAGTATGAGCAGGGGAAGGGCAGAGAGAGAGGGAGACACAGAATCTGAAGCAGGCTCCAGGCTCTGAGCCATCAGCACAGAGCCCGACTTGGGGCTCTAACTCACAGACCGTGAGATCATGACCTGAGCCGAAGTCGGCCGCTTAACCAACTGAGCCACCCAGGCGCCCCTTAAAATTTTTTTAAAGTTTATTTGAGAGAGAGAGAGAGAGAGAGAGAGAGGTTGAGCAGAGGAGGGACAGAGAAAAGGAGACAGGATCCCAAGCAGGCTCTGCACTGTCAGCATGGAACCCAGTGCAGAGCTTGAGCTCACAAACTGGGAGATCGTGACCTGAGCCAAAATCAAGAGTTGGACGCTTAACTGACTAAGCCACCTGTTTTCATACCATTGTTTTAATTCCACACAAAGACATGTTTGTATCCTCCATTTCCTAGATAAATGGTAACATACTAACTTATTTGTGTACAGTTTTTGCTTTTTTCACTTAACAGTCTACCTTGGAGATCGGTCCATCATAGTTAGTGGCTATTCCTCTCCTCATTCCTTTTTATAGCCTCATAATATTCCATTAGCTTATTCACCCAGCCCTCTATTGATAGTTTTTGGATTATTTCCATTAGTTTTTGCTATTATAAGTGTTGCTGCAGAGAATGGCCTTATGCTGACATTGTTTTTATATTACAAAGTCTAAGTTTTTTTTTTTTTTAGTGCAAGAGTGAAACGTTCCTCCCCTCCCCCCACAGGAAGTCCGTATTTACCTAATCTGGGGCACCATAACTTCTGCCCATCAGGTAGACAGCTGCCATCAGGCCTTTTAATTCTCCAGGAATCGTAAGGTAGCAATAAAGGTTTTCTCAAGCTCAAGCTTAGCATCTCCAGCTGCTCTTCTCTGCTTTTAACACAGCAACAGTTGCCTTTTCTTGGAGATGGGAGCTCTCTGAGACGAGCTTCCTAGAGTAGATTGGTCCCCGCAGTGGTAAACATCTGTGGGATGCTGCAGTTCTTCTCCCTTTTCCTGGTGGCAAAACGGTTTGCCTTTTAATCTTCACGTACTCAAAGTTCTGTGTGCTGACAGCATCATGAACCCTGTTAGCACGCACAGAATGCCACAGGGGGCGTGGCATCACTGATGGTTTTAAAGAATTTCCCTGAGCCTTTATAATGACTTAGAACATAATAAACTCCTTGTCTTAATTTTAATCATTAAGACCTAAAATCAAGGTTGTTTTTTTTTTAAGAAATTTAATGCATGGATGTATATTCTTTTATATGTTTTCTTTTGTTATTTTTTTTTTTAAATTTTCAAAGTTTATTTATTTTGAGAGAGTGGAAATGGGAAAGGGGCACAGAGAGAGAGGGAAAGAGAATCCCAAGTAGACTTCATACTATCAGTGCAGAGCCCAATGTGGGGCTCGAACTCATAAACTGTGAGATCATGGCCTGAGCTGAAGCCAGTTGTTTAACCGACTGAGGCATCTGGGTCCTCTTGTATGTTTTAAAAATATAATTCTAGGGTTCCCTAGTTGGCTCAGTTGGTTAAGCATCCCACTCTTGATTTCAGCTCAGGTCATCATCTCACAGTTTATGGGGTTCTGGCCCCACATCGGGTTCTGTGCTGGTAGCATGGGGCCAGCTTGGGATTCTCTCTCCCTCTCTCCCTCTCTCCCTCTCTCTCTCTCCCCCTCTCTCCCTCTCTCCCTCTGTCCCTCCCTCCCTCCCTCCTCCTCCTCCTCCTCCTCCTCCTCCTCCTCCTCCTCCTCCTCCTCCTCCTTCCCTTCCTCTCTCTTTGCCCCTCTCCTGCTGGGCTCTGTCTCTCAAAATATACTTAAAAAAGATTCTAAAAATATGATTCTATTTTTGTGATAGAATCACATGTGTGATCTATAGGATACTTTTCCTAAAGTGCTTTCTCATGTTTAATATCATTTATAAATGGATCTTGTTTTTTTTTTCCTTATAGAGATATATCAACTGTATCAACTAGCAGTGCTCATTGTGGTTTCTAGGCTTCCCAGTTGTTGTATATGAGTGAATGAGGAAGTGCCATGAAGTTGAGGTAGGGCAGGGGGAGAAAGATAGGAAGAAGCAGAGGGAGCTTGCAAATAAAAAAGAATGAGAGGAATTTAGTGGGGGGGGGTGTATGCTGGAAACTGGAAGATGGGGAAAATGATATAAAGAGTGGGTATATGCCTGTGTGTGTGCAAAAGAGATGCTCTTGAAAGTGGAGTAGCTTCCCAGTGTGTCATAAAGGACACATAAAGACAGAGTTTATCTGCCCCAGTTAAGGGGAATCAAGGTTGGATCACAGTTCCCTGTGTTAGCTATCCGGTGATGCTGTCAAACTAAGGAAGGTTGATTATCAAACACAGAGAAACTTTAGGGAAGACCGGTTGAGTTCAGTTCAACAAATATTTATTGAGGGTCTGAAAATCAAACACCTGTGTTTGACTTAAGAGTACAAAGATGAAGAAGATAAGTCCTTCACTATGGAAGTTTATATTCTAGTTAGGTCTAGAGACACATACAAATAAGTAGTGGTTTAAGATACACGCATTAATTTAGTTTCTATGAGGCAGACATCCAGACATAGCCTAGCTGGGACCTCTACGTCAAGGTCTCTTCCAAGGTTGCAATGTTTTGGCTAGGGCTAGGTCTCACCTGCAGACTTGACTGGAGAAGAGCCCTCTTCTAAGCTTAGTGGCATGGTTGTTGGGAGGATTAAATTCCTTAATGGTTTTTAGACCAAAGGGCCTCAGTTCTTGGACAGCCGTTGGCCAGTTGCCTTGCCACATGGACCTCCTGGACATGGCAGCATGCTTCATCAAAGCCAACAAGAGAGACAGTCTGCTAGTAAGATGATAGTCACTATCTTGTGTAACCTAGTTACAGATGTGACATCCTATCATCTTTGCTGTATTTTGTTGATTAGACACAAGTTACTAGGCTAGTCCATACTCAGGAGGAAGGGATTACACAACGGTGTGAATACTAGGGGACAGTAATTGCTGGGGGGCAGTAATATAGTCTGCTTGTTATACAGGCGTTTACTATAGCTCCGTACTGTCTGAAAGAAGTAGGGTTCTACAGGAACATGAAGGAAAAGTATCTGACTCAGCCTGGCATGGAAATGGCTTCTCAAGTAATGTGTTGTTTAAGCGTAACCTCTTGGAAGGACATATAAATATTAACTTGGCGTGTGTATGGCAGGGGGAACAACGTGAGTGGACACTGAGGAGGTGAAATAGGATAAGGTGTCTGAGGACCACCATCCAGCAGTTCAGTATACACCGTGAGGGGGAAGAGTCAGAAATGTAAGGCAAGGGTCTGATTTGGGGGTATTTCCTTTGCTAGGCTAAAAAATGAGGACTTTATCAAGGGGATCATGGGGAGGATTTTAAACAGGGTGTGCTATCATCGAGCTGTGGTTTCTTGACTGAAGAAGAATGTGGAAGATTGATTTCAATAGTGTTTACAATAATTCAGGTGTGAGATGAAGAGGGTCTGGATTAAAATAGTGGCAGTAGAGAAGAGGGAACAGTTTTTCATGCTTTTAAATTACAAAGTTATTTGAATGCCGGGATGAGGCAGATGTGGGAGATGGAGCAATCTGGAATGATGCCCAGCTTTTGGCTTCCTTTTGGCAGAACATCCTTTTTCGGGATCAGAGGGAAGAGAATGGGGGAGAGGGAGAAGAAGGGTGGAAGGAGGGGGTCTGTAAGTGTATGTAGGTTTGTAAATTTATTGACTGACTCCAGGAGAGCTTAACTCAAACTATTCTTTACAATGTTTATGTTCTCAATTTAATCAGTGTCACTATGTAAATTTACTTTCTAGGCAAACCATATGCCTCAGTGATAGGAGATAGAATCAAATAAAGAATTCATTTTCCTTAAGTTGGTGTTAGAATTTCAGTAAGCCAGGACCACAGGTGGGGAGCCCTTGGCCAGTCCTGTCTAGTGCTTGGAATCTTGGAATCTGGTCCTGGAGTTCAAGTCCTACTACAGAATTCTAGGTATGAAGTGTCATGTCACTGACTTTTTCCTTGAAACATAACTCACATAATATAAAAATCACCATTTTAAAGAGTACAGTCCAGTGGCTTTTAGTATGTTCATTATGTCGTACTACCATCACCACAGTGTAATTCTAGAGTATTTGTATCACACCCAAAGGAACTCCATACTCATTAGCAGTCAGTCCCAGTGTCCTTTTTCCTTAGCAGTCGCCAACCACTAATATACTTTCTGAGTCCATAGATTTGTTTATTCTGGACATTTCACATAGACTGATGAAATATGTGGCCTCTTGTGTCTGGCTTCTTTTACTTAGCATAATCTTTTTATGGTTCATCTATGTTTTGTCAGTATTTTATCCCTCTTTGTTGCCTAAATAATATTTCATCGTATGGGTATACCACAGTTTGTCTGTCTGTTTACCTACTGATGGACATTTGGGTTGTTTCCTTTATGGCCATTATGAAAAATACTGCTGTGAACATTCTTGTGCAAGTTTTTGTGTGGACATATGCTTTCGTTTCTTTTGGGTATATACTAGGAGTAGAATTGCTTGGTCATATGGTAATTCTATGTTTAACTTTTTGAGGAACCACCAAACTACTTTCCAGTTCAGATGCATTATTTTACATTTTTGCTACATGTAGGAGGGTCCCTGTTTCTCCACATCCTTGCCAACACTTGTCATTATCTTTTTTATTATAGCCATTCAAGTGGGTGTGAAGTTGGATCTTACTGTGGTTTTGATTTACATTTCCCTGGTGGCTAACTCAGAGTTGTTTTTAAGAAATAAATGGATACCATAGGTGAAATCTGACATGAATTTTATTCTTCATTCTCTGCTAGATTCAGGGGATCCCCCTTCTCCAAAATAACTGTGCTAATGTTCCTAGTCGTTTTTATTTACACTGCAGCCTTTTACTTCAAGAAGACAGCACACAGGAATAATTCCCCATCCTGCCTTTATACTCATATATACGGCCATATGCACATACATGCCAGAATTCCCTGTAGAGTCTTATCCCAGAACTCTAGAATCAAAATCTAAAGGGCCCCAGCCTGTGCATTTAAAAAAAAAAAAAAAAAAAAAAGAAGTTACCTGTTTGAGTCGTTGCCCTGACTCCGGTCTGAGAGAAGCTATTGGTAGGATCTGGAGGAAAGGCAAGAGACTCGGAGTTTCACGGCGCTTTCTTTTGCTGCCATAGGAGGCGCTCCTGAGCATATGTGCTTCGGATCTCAAAGTAACCACTGAAGAGGTCACCATTTTTACATTTCAGAAACTAAGGTTTAGACTGAGTTCAGAAGCTTAATGTGAACACCAAATCATTGGAAGCACTGGAATTAAACGTGGGGCCGGTTTTCTAGTTTGGGCACAATGAGTCACACAGTGTGTGTTGCTTTTTGATATTTGTTTTACTAATTTAGAGGGAATGGTGGTAAAGATAATTCCCAAATGGTGGCTCATGCAGAATTCATGTGTAGTCTTTTGGAATGCATTTTCTCCATGCTCGTACGAATGCAGATGCAGCTGATGGCATGGCGATTTGCAGTGCAGCAAACAAAACAAGCCAAGCTGTGAAGACCCCCCTCAAAAGGACTGAAGGGAATGTCTGTGGAAACCTCCCCTTCCTACTTTTTTGTTTCCTTTTTAACGTTTATTTTTGGGAGAAAGAGAGAGAGAGAGAGAGAAACAGAGAGAGAGAGCACAAGCTGGGGGGGAGGGGCAGAGAGAGAGAGAGTGGTGGAGACACAGAATCTGAAGCAGGCTCCAGGCTCTGAGCTGTCAGCACAGAGTCCGATTGGAGGGCTGGAACTCACAAGCTGTGATGAGATCATGACCTGAGTTGACGGTGGGATGCTTAACTGACTGAGCCACCTAGGTGCCCCCCTCCCTTTCCTACTTAGTCAAGTGTTCCTACTTCTTATTTTGACTAAATAGCACTGCTTTGTAGATGGACTGAAGTTCCTAAGGAAACATTTCTGTTTCTCTTTAGGTTGTTCTTTTCAGGTTATAGTGAAGTGAATCAGATTTAGGCTTAAAATAAGGAGAAAATTTCAAACCTTCTTTACTAGGTTCTTTTGCATGATAATCAGAGAATGATAATAATGGTAATAATGTCAAAAGGGAGCTGTGTGACAAAAGATTTTGCTACATGTTAATTCAGAAGTGATTGCAATTGTCAAAGTTGCGTCAGTCAGGGTCCCAGGGGAAACGATTTATCCCAGATGGATCCTTTTTTTCTTTTTATTTTTTTTAAAGATTTTATTTTCAAGTAATCTCTAAACATGGAGCTCACACTCATGACTCCAAGATCAAGAGTCACATGCTCCACCAACTGAGCCAGCCAGGCTCCCCTGCCCCCGATGGTTCTAATGAGGAGACTTAAATGGAGATTCTGGTTACAGAGGTGTGAGCAGAGATCAGGGAAGACAGGGAGGCGCCCTTGCTGGCAACTGTGTGAAAGCCTTACCGGCCCTAGAGCTGCAGGGACCAGGAGAGGAAAGAGCATTGTTCATGGAGGCACAAGTTCCTGCCTCCGTGCCTGTGTCAGGGCACTGACACAGGGAGCGGGGAAGAAATGACCCAGCCTCCTTCTCCCCACCCTCCAGTGCCTCGCCAGTGCCTCCCGTTGGATCTGCCCAATGTGAAGCCAGCTGGGCAGGGAGGCCTGCGGTGCAGACAGCAGAGGTGAGCCTCGCCGGGCACACAACAGAGCACAGAGTGCACAGGGGTGGTGGTTTGCAATTGGAGACCAATTCGTACAGTAACCAAGCTCTCTTATAGGGAGCGCATTCTATTTTTTGTTATTTTAGAAGGTGTTATTTGGGAGGACTTGGAGAAATACTACAAGTAGAGAAAAATGTCTGTGTCTCATTTTTAAAAAATTACACCATTTTCCACATTTACTTCTGCAAAAACTTCTTATCTTTTACGTAGTCAGCTTCGTTATGAAGTCTTTTAAATTTTGCATTTTTGTTGTATTTCCCACGATACATTGGCGTCTACCAAAACACACTGAAAGACCGAAACACAGAGAGCTGTGCCGTCTCTCAGAATGGCAGAGGGTGATGTGTAAATTCCTCTTTTTCTCAACAGCGCAGGGATAGCTGTGAATTATTCCAAGGTGGTCCCTTGTCTCCACGTCAGATTAGGCCAGGTGGAACTCAGTGTAGCATTTTTGTAGCCTGCCGCTGAGAGGAAGATGTGGCGTTAAAGAAACCGGATAGCTGCACGTCTCCCTGCAGGCAGAGCTGGGGGTCATTTGGCCCCATACATTGATGAAATTCGCCCACTTGAAATGTTTGTGGTGACCGCGTGACCTGCTTTTTCTCTGTCGTCATGTGTGTAATTCTCCTGGGTCTGAGGAAAGGGCAGACGAAGGTCTTTGTCTCTGGGTGCCTCTGGAGTTGCTAGGAAATGATTTTTAGAGTGCTTTGTGGTGATGCAGCAGGTTGAACTTTTTTTGTGAAGCGTTGTCATGGAAACCAAGTGCATCATTGCCTTGTCTGACTAATTTATCTTTTAATGATAAAAAAATGTAATCCAGGGTTAATGGATAAAAGAATAATAAAAAAGTGTAATGAAAAAACCAATAACTTTAAGGGGAATATTGCTGTGAGTAGCAAATCTTTTGTGTTAGAAAATTTCACTGGCCATGTAATTCATGTATGTCAGGGCCTGGCTGTATGTAGTGATGGGTGCTCATCAGTGTGTTCTCCTGCTTGTCTTTGGAGTAAGAAAACCATGGTTTCCCCCTGTGGCTTTTTGCTGTGGAGTGTCATTACTGACCTCAGCTCCTGAGCTTAGAAGTGAAGTGGAAAGCAGCAGCACACCAACCCTGTGATTCTCAGCAAGGTAGCCGGGGTTTTGTTCTTTGGTTAGTTGGGTTTATTTCTTCTGTACCCCCTGCAGGACCTCCCCCATGTTCCCCACACCAAGAGCAGGCTGAGGAATGACACTGGTATGACAAGGGCCTGTCATATGGAAAAGGTGCCTTAGGCTTGCTCTCTGTGTTAAGCGCAGACCCTTACACCCCAGCTGGCCCAGAGCAGATGCTGGAGCTGAGTCTGCCCTGACTTCCCATGGTAGTTACAAGGGTCCCTAAGGAAGAAATACGTCTCTCTGCTGTGGATTGAGGGCAAAACTTTCTAACCTCGTCGGTATAGTGGATGCTGCTTGTATCTCGATCACTAGGTTGTTAGGATAAACTGTCAAATGAAAGTACTTAGGGTAGGAGAACTGTATTTAGTAGTTCATCTGCCTCCATGGAGATTTAGCTCCAGGGTTTCATTTCTCACCCCCCAGCTGTGTGTGTGTGGTGTGCATGCAGTAGACTCTTATTGCGTTGAATTAAATCCGCTCATTTGTTTTAGACCTTTTAAAAATACCTTTACTTAACATTTCCAAGTTTACTATATGTTTGAGGGTTTTTTTGCATTTAATGGGGAAAAGTTTGACTCTAGGCATGAGTCCTAAGACAGATAACAGAAATGAGTCAATTGAAATCAGTATTTCATTAAGTGGCATTTAAGTCCCAAATCTATTTTCATTCATTCATTCAGTATGTATGTATGTATATATATGTGTGTGTATTACTGAACACTTCTGGTACAGTTATTATATACAAAAGAACTGTTAGGAGCCAGGAGGTACCATTAAAGAGCTGAAAGCCAAGGCTGGCTAGAGCCCCAGGCCGTCCAGAATGGCCACAACCAGGAGAATGCCATCTCGCAGCAGTATTGTTAGGATCCCTTGCTGAGATCCACTTGCACGCGTTCCTGTGGAGTGCTCTTCTAAGTTTGCCTCTTTCCCCTGTTGTAGAGTTGGCATGCAGTTCTTGGTGACAACATGGTACCCATGCTTATCATTTGTGAGTGACCATCTAGTATTGACCTTGTATAGGGGGGTGCCACCTTTGTTGGTAAAATGCCCCCCAAACCTAGCCTTGAAAGGATTTAGTGGCTCTTGACTCCAACCCCACAGTGGTTTGTCTTCTGCTTTGATCCCCGCTGCTTCTACCACCATGGAGACCTCAGGGTGGGAGTAGGGGCCCTTCTCCCTACTTGAGTAGTCTGACTAACCCATCTGCTTAAAGGTCCTGTCTGTGCTTCCCTGGAGCAGAGATGAGACAAGACTGTCATGTTCAGGAAGACTTCACTAAAGACTCAGAGATGACAGAAGAGAATAAGCAGGGTGACTACTCAGAAGCTGGACTCTGGTTTGCCCTTAGTTGCTGGCAGCTCTTACCCAGTCTCTTGGAGATCTCAGTCTGGCCGTCCCTACCCAGTGCTTCTCCACAGCAGTTTGACCTTCATCCTTTTTCCTCCAGAGTCCTGCTCAAGATTCCTAGACCCTAAAGTCCCGACACGTGAGGCCAAGACTGTCCCAGGATATATGTCGTCTTTGAGAATAAGTGGCATTGCTTAGGCTGTTTGCTCATCTCTTTTGTGGGGTAAGAGTAATCCCTGTTTCCTGTGGGTGAGAATCAGATGTGAGCATATGTGTACGATGCTCAGCAGAGCACCTGACACCTGGTGAATGCTCGTGATCATTACATGGTTGGGAAGACCTCCCTTCTAGTCACCTCACCACCCATCTCTGAGGACCTTCCTCAGTTCGCCTGGTCTCAGCATAACTATGACAGCCTTTATCCCACAGAGGAACCCCAAAGCAGCCAGCGTCTATCATTTACCTTGCACTATAGCTACCCCAGGGTCCCTCTTGTATCACAGAATAAACCCATGGCCTTCCTTCTAGTACGTATCTATATGTTGTGATGTATGTGTGTGCGTGTGTACCTGTGAACTCCAGGTTGGGGCATAGCCTAAGAATTGGCTATGTTCCCTGATATTTGAGTATATTATTCAACTGAAGTAGTATTTAGAGTAGTTTTTGCCAGAAACTGTCCACCATTTTACCCGCATTTCCCATGCGTACCTTAGCACTTGGCCTGCCAGTATGGGAATAAGATTCTCTGGGCTACGCTCATGTTCTCGCTGTTGGAGACTCACTTTCTTACAGAACAAGGACCAGGTACTGCATACAGCGCATGCACTCAGGCCGTCAGTTGTGCAGCGAGTCATTGAGTGCCTACCGTGTCCTCGGACCAGGGAATACAAACGAAGTCCTTACTCTTAGGCGACTTCTGCTGTGCCTCATTCACCATTTTCATCCATTCATTAAACACATCTTGAAATTCTTTGTTTATCTTCTTATTAAAAAGAAATATTTCCTTCTTACCCTTCTCCTTTTTCACTTACACTTGAATTTATTTGTTCAGCACATATTGATTAGGGGCCTAATATGTGTCAAGTAGTGTTCAAGATACTATAGCAGCAAAAAAAGGGCAAAAGTTCCTGTCTTCTTAGAGCTTACATTCTAGCTGGGGAGACTACCAATAAAAAAAATAGGTAAAATATAAACACTGCTATGGACTGAATATTTGTGCCCCCCCATTCATATGTTTAAATCATAACCCCCAGTGATGGTATTAGGAGATAGAGCTTTTGGTTGGTTGATTAGGTCATGTGCTGGAGCAGTTATGAAAGGAATTAGTGTCCTCATCAAAGAGACCCCAGAGGACTCCTTTGCCTTTTTTTTTATGTTTTTCATTTTCTTTTCTTTTCTTCTTTCTTCCCTTTCCTTTCCTTTCCTTTCCTTTCCTTTCCTTTCCTTTCCTTTCCTTTCCTTTCCTTTCCTTTCCTTTCCTCCCTTCCCTTCCCTTCCCTTCCCTTCCCTTCCCTTCCCTTCCCTTCCCTTCCCTTCCTTCCCTTCCCTTCCCTTCCCTTCCCTTCCCTTCCCTTCCCTTCCCTTCCCTTCCCTTCCCTTCCCTTCCCTTCCCTTCCTTCCCTTCCCTTCCCTTCCCTTCCCTTCCCTTCCCTTCCCTTCCCTTCCCTTCCCTTCCCTTCCCTTCCCTTCCCTTCCCTTCCCTTCCCTTCCTTCCTTCCCTTCCCTTCCCTTCCCTTCCCTTCCCTTCCCTTCCCTTCCCTTCCCTTCCCTTCCCTTCCCTTCCCTTCCCTTCCCTTCCCTTCCCTTCCCTTCCCTTCCCTTCCCTTCCCTTCCCTTCCCTTCCCTTCCCTTCCCTTCCCTTCCCTTCCCTTCCCTTCCCTTCCCTTCCCTTCCCTTCCCTTCCCTTCCCTTCCTTTTTTGTGTGTGTGTGTGTGTGCCATATGAGAACACAATGAGGAGTCCACAGTCTGCACCCTGGAGGGGGCTCTCCTCAGAGCGGGACCATGCCGACACCCTGGCCAGGACTTCCAGCCTCTAGAATGGGAAGAAATAAATGTGTATTGTTCAGAAGCCACCCAGCCTCTGGGACTTCATTATAGCAGCACAGACTGAATAAGACAGACATGTCAGTGGTGGGGGTAAGGGAGGAAAACAATTTAAGGAAGGGGAGAGAAAATGACTTTATAAAACAGTCGGCACTTAACATCAGAATTCATCAGTGTTAGAATGCACTTTTTCAAAAAACATCTTTGCAGCTCTAAAATTGGGATGCAGCTTCTAATTGACAGTATCTGCTACTTTAATTGGCACCATTTCATTAGTGGCAGGTAAAATAATGGTGTATCTCCTAATGTATTGCATCTAAATAAATATCACAGCCCTCACCATGAACCAGGCACTGTTGTAAGCAATTTAATTGCTTAGCTAATTCATTGCATCCTCAGAACCTTATTAGGTTGCTACTATTCTTCATTTATTTATTTATTTAATTTTATTTTAGTTTTTAAATGTTTCTTTATTTTTGCGAGAGAGCACGAGCAGGGGAGGGGCAGAGAGAGGAGGGAGACACAGAATCTGAAGCAGACTTTGGGCTCTGAGCCCTCAGCACAGAGCCCGATGTGGGGCTCATCTCACGAACCTCAAGATCATGACTTGAGCCAAAGTCGGACCCTTAACCAACTGGGCCACC
Source organism: Paguma larvata (assembly GCA_030068075.1). Lineage (NCBI taxonomy): Eukaryota > Metazoa > Chordata > Mammalia > Carnivora > Viverridae > Paguma > Paguma larvata. Next base: position 93,341,804 of record CM057826.1, on the reverse strand, counting down.
CGAGTGCCCATTATTATTATTTTTTTTTAAAGATGAGGAAGCTGAAACCCAGAGAGATTAAGTAATCTAGTTGAAGTCACCCCACCAGAAAGTGGCAAAGTCAGGATCGGAACATAGGCTGGCTGACGGTGGAGTCTAGGCCCTAAGCTGCTATAATGTATTGCCAGAAAGGGCCTTCCAGAAAGGTGATTTTGAGATAAGACTTGAAAGAGGAGTGGGAGAAGAGTGTCTTAGATGGAGGGAGGCCCTGAGTCTGGAATGTTTGCATTTCAAGAGAACCACAAGCAGGCCTGTGTTTGTGGAGTGAAATACGTGTGAGGGAGAGGGAAGGGAGGCTGGGAAGGTGAAGGGTGGGGACAACACATGTCAGCTTAGTCTGTCCTAAGGACTCTGATGTTTGCTTTAAACCAGACAGGAGACACTAGAGAGTTTAGACCAGAGGAGTGATTTATTTTACTGGGATTGTTCTGCTCTCTGCGTTGGGAATAGTCTGAAAGAGACAAGTTAGGAGCTCCCTGGGAATAATTCAGAAAAGAAACATCATTGGCTTGGTTGGCAATGGTAGTGGCAAAGGAGTAGTCAAATTCCAAATATATTTTGAAGACATAGGTGACATAATTTTTGATTTGACTAAATACTTCACACATCCTAGTTCAATTAATTCCTGTAACAAATCTAGGAGGAAGAAGATAGCATTATTATCCTCGTCCCATAGATGAGGTTACTGAGCCGCTAAAAGTTTACATAATTTGTGCAGTGTCACAGATGTGAAGAAAATAGAATTCTAATCTAGGTGGTCTGGATCCAGAATTTATTTTTGATTACTACATTTCATCTCCTCTATGCTGAGAAAAAGAGTGAACTAAAGTTTTTGCCTTGTGTAGTTGAAAATCACTGAGGTGGAGATTTGTACTTTTTTAAAAAGAGATGATAATAGCTAGACCAGTTTCAAACATGTTGAGTTAGAGTTCCTTTACGGACTCTATCTCTGTGGAGATACTACTCTGACATTGGAACATACAGGTTTGGAGTTCAGGGGCAAAGTCCTACCTATAGAGGTTAATTTGAGAGTAATCACTATATAGATGACGCTTGAAGCTATGAGCTGTGATGGAGTCGCTAAAGGAGTGAGGGTGGATTGAAAGAAGAGATCCAGGAACTAGACTATGTCCTGAAGCACCCAGCACTTAGAGGTTGGGTTGATGAGGAGAAATCCAGTGCCCGAGAATCAGTGACTACTGGGTAGGCGGGAGAGAGTAAGATGACTTGAAAGCCAAGTGACACATAATGTCTCAAAGAACAAGTGATCAACCATGTCGTACGTTGCTAATAGGTCAAGTAAGATGAGGACCAGTATTGGACCATTGGATTTAGAAACATGAAAGTCATTGCTGAACTTGGCCAGAACACTTTCAGCACAGGGGCGGAGGCAGAAATCTGCTTAGCGTGGTTGAAAGAATAAATCAGAGAACTTGGAGACAGCAACGTTAGAAAACTACTTGAGCAGTTTTTCTGTAAAGGAAAGGAAGGAAATGGGATGATGTCTGTTGGGCACATGTTCTAGAAATGTCAGTCATGTTCAGCTGCTTGATGGTGGTGTTCAGTTCTTCCACATCCCAGTTGATTTTCTGCATAGTAGTAGTTTGCTAAGCTTCTTGCATATGTAGGTTTCGCCAAAATTCACTAAAATTGGGAAGCTTTCAGGTGTTGTTTCTTCAAATACTTTTTCTCTTCTCCTTTCAAACTCCAGGGAATAGGTGTTGAACCTTTTGTTACTGTTCCATGTGTTAATGGGCTGTTCATTTTTATCAGTCTTTTCTCTCTGCTCTTCGGATTGAATAATTTGTATTGATCTATCTGTAAGTTCACCAACTGTGTACTTTATGTCCATCTAATATTGAACCTATCTAGTTGGTTTTTCGCTTTGGTTATTCTAGCTTTCAGTTTTAAAATTTGCATTTGGCTCTTCTTTATATCTTCTGTTCTTTGCTGAAACTTTCTGCTTCCATTTATTTGAAGTGTTAACCCTTTTTGGACCATATGTATAATATGATTTAAAGCCTTTGTTAGATAATTCTAGCATCTTTGTCATCTTGATGTTGACATCTCTTGATTATCTTTTCCCATGCGAGTTGTCACTTTCCTGGTTCTTATGTCTAGGAAGTTTAGATTGTGCTATGACCCTTCTTCATATCTTGATTAAATACCATGGTGAATCTTGATATTTTTGCTTCAGCAGGGAATCAGCTCAGTTACTGAGGGTTGAACTTGTAGGGTTCAAGCTACAAATTTCTATTAGCCTTCTGTGGGTTGTGGTTACCTTATGAGGTCCATTTGCAAAGGCTTTATAGTGCTTTTTGAGTAGTCTGGTGTGGATACCACCCAGTGGCCAGTCTGTGACCGGAGAGGGGATCTATTTCATAATTTACTTTTCAAAGTGTTTGGTATGCTATTTAGCATGAGATCCATGTGTCTGCAACTTGGAGGTGACCTAAGGAGTACATAAACAGCTTTATGGTTTTGCTTTTCCAAGCTCTTCCTTCTTTGCAATCTCTTGGTATTTTTTAGCTCCCAAGAGCTCTCATTCTTGGTCCTCTGGCAGGAAGGTGGGCCCCTCTTTATCTCACTTTGTACTCTTTATCTCACTTGCCATGACGGTGGCCACATTTGGAGCCAAGCATTGAGAAGATGGAGAAAAAAAAGTAATGGTAACACCCTCTCCAGAGCATAGTTTCTCTAATTAGAGAAAAAAAGTTTTCTTTCTTTAGAGTTTTAGTCTCCTGTGGATTCCTGCTGCTGCTTTCACAGGATAGCTTGAAGGCTGGGATGTGAGACAATGGATAAACATTTTTCTGAAAATGGGAAATTTCTCCCTAACCCTCCTGGAAGTGTTAGGAAACCCCTTTCCCATTCCTTGAGCCAGAACTAGAGGTTCTTCTGAGTTTATTTTGAGAGCACTAATGGTTTTCAGAGTGTACTGAATACAGGCCAAGGGATACCAGTGAGAAAAAAATGATCAACTCACCACTAGTTTGATGGTACTTTGAGTTCTGGTTGTTTTCTTCAATCCACCTGCTACTGTGTACTTTTCAAGGTTCTCAAATAATTGTTCATGCATTCTGTCCAGATTTTATAATTGCCTTAGATTGGAGAGACAAAACGAAGTATTTTTACTCCATCTTACCCAGAACCAGAACCAGAACCAGAACCACTGGCTGTTTTATGTGCGTGTGTCCTGCATGAGTTTGTTGTTGGATCAAGTTAGGGAAGGATTTGAAACATAAGAAAGTGTTCTGGTGCTGTTCATGGTGATGGTGAGGAAGGTGGTACATTCTTGGTCCTGTTTTTTCCAGAGGCATTGTAAGCTACGGTAGCTCTGTTTAGATGATAACTTTAGAACCTTGAAATGCAAACTCTGAAATGCAGGTTGGCCAGACGCTTGTGGTTTCTTCAGCAAATCAATGTAGCTCTCTCGTTTCCCCAGAGAAATCATCAAATGGCTAATGTGAACTTTGCTTTAAGAACACATTAATCCCCTGAGAGAGTCAGGGAAGATGGTGAGGAACTGGCCTTGCCATCGGACATACTTGAATTCCAGTCTTGGCTTCCTCACTTAGTAACCGTGTGACCTTGGTCAAGCTACCAATGTCCCCAATCTCTATTTCTTCATAGGCAAAATGGATACTAATCATTGTGCTTCCATGACACACCTGCTGTGGGATTCAGTGAGGTAACGTAGGTAATGTTCTTCATAGGCTGCTTAATAAATATTAGTGATTATTCTTACTATGATTGTTTTGTGACCTATATATTTATGCCTATTTACTGCCTCAAATGACTTTTAATGTGTTGAAATATATGGCATCTAACTATTTTCCTCCTCTCAGTATTTAAGTTCATATCGAACATCAGTTAATGTTCCTTCTTGAGATTCAAGAGCAATATGCTCTGAACTCTATTTCTGCTAATGAAAGTATTTGAGTAAACACTTGAATGTTAATGTGAGTTACTTTCAGTACTTACTGAAGAAGAGTAATGGCGCGTATGTGGTAAAGTTATGGTAAGCCTATCACCCTGCCTTCTGGATGTTTCCTCCAAGAGCTGCCCCTCCAAAGGTGGCATACTAGTGAGTGCCCTGGAAAAAGACTTCGTTTCAAGGGCTGCTCTTTCCTCCGTTGATGGTAGTTTTTGTTTGCAGCTGTCTTACTCTTCTCTTCTTCATCCTTCATTTTTACATTAAAAAAAAATCACTGTTTACTGAAATGAATAACACTTTGATTACTTCCTAGGAAGTTTTGCAAACATTATTTATCAAAGTGCTCCTTGGTTGTAATTATATATTATTCAAAAGTCTTCTTAAATATTTTATTCCTCCATATTTGGAAGTCGGAATTAGAAAAGCAAAATATTTTTATTTTGTAAAACTGCAAATCAGGAAGCTCTTGGATGTAATAATTATATATTTTTCTTTATTCCTTTCTACATGCTTATTGGTATTTTGCATAAAATGGGTACTAAATAATTGCTTAATTAATTGAAATTCAGATGCTTAAAAATAGTTTTTTTAACATTCATTTTTGAGAGAGAGAGAGAGAGACAGAGACAGAGTATGAGTGGGGGAAGGACAGAGAGAGAGAGAGAGACAGAATCCAAAGCTGGCTCCAGGCTCCGAGCTGTCAGCACAGAGCCTGACACAGGGATTGAACTCACAAACCATGAGATGATGACCCGAGCCATCCAGTTAGTTAGATGCTTAACTGACTGAGCCACCCAAGTGCCCCGAAACTCAGACGCTTTTGAATAATTGAACTGTGGGTGTAATGTTTTATACCGAATATTTTACTAGAATTATCTTAATAAGCAAGCCCCCAGTGATGGAGATGTTGGTATTATATTATTTGACCAGTGACAAGGCAGAAGTACACTCGGTTATTTATACACGAGTAGAATCCGGTCTACACGCCATCCTGTGAGCCCCAAGTTTTAATTAAAATTCAGATTGCCCTTTTGAAAAACTCTCAGTTAAATGACTAAAACAAAATGCAAAAAATGGTTTTATTTTAACCTCAGTGCTGTTACTGGAGAGTTTGTTGAAATGGAAGAATCACAGAAAAAGTACTGGTGAAGGAAGCAAAACCACTCAAATTTGGCTGCACGTGGGTAGACTGACGTCTGTGTACTGCATTGTGTTGTCAAGCCTGAGGACCACCCCCCGCGCCCCCTGCAAGATACTGTGTTCCCAGGGGATCATGGACCAGTAACAGGGATACATAAACATGCTTTACATGCCACCCAGGTAGAAGAGGGTTCGGGAGAGACACGCCTGGGTTATTACAGGAATGAGAGTTCTGAACACGAACGTGTTTGACCTCACACGAGACCTTTGCAAAAGATCTGAAGCTGGAGGAGCCTGTGTGTGTCACAGAGACAGGTGGAAAGTTTCTAAGTCACACAGGGATAAGAGATGGGGCTGTTTTCATTGAAAGTGGGTATTTTAATTTCAGGAAGATTGGATGTTTTTTCCCCACACTAAAGTTATCCAGTAAAGGGGAGAAAACATCGGTGCAGACCCTTTAATTACAGAGAGAATGAGAGAAGAGAGAGGTGACCAGGTATCATTAGCAAAGGTATCAAAGGAGAAGATAACAGATATTAGCTAAGCATATTTCATCTACATCAGCATGTTTTAAAGTATGTTTCAAAGATTACTAGTTGTGGGGGATATTAGATGAAAACAAACAAAATAGTGGGGGGATCCAGAGCCGTCTGGAATTAAGCCATTTGTAAATATTAAAAGAAGCTAGATCCATTTCTAATTTGGCACGATAACACGTATGATTTGGAGATCTATTTTATCATGGTTAGATTTGACTAGGGAGACGAAAGGAAAGACATCAACCCCTCCTTACACGTTTTCTATTAAAATACCAGTCAGATTGAAACCAAAGCATCTCTGTCAATGCTTTGTAACTTTTTGATGATTTTATGTGCAAAACATTAGGTTCTTTTAGGAGGCATGTGGATAACATCCTCCTCCTCGTCTTTCTCTCCTCCCTATCTTCATCATCTCCTCCATCAACTACTTCTTGGGCGTCCGCAGTCTCTCTGCGGATAAAGAACTCAAGGCCTGTCCTTTTGGAACCTGGCGCTCGGACAATAGTGAGGCGGTCATGCTTGGGCCCCTGCGCCTGCTGCATTTCCGCTTTCTCTTAGGTCTTCATCCCGTGAGGCAGGCCGTGTGCGCGCTTATGTCCTGTACGCACGATCTCTCACTTAGTCTTAACAGCGGCCCCAGGAGGTGGGTACATTCTAGGAAAGGAAGTGAAGGCTTAGAGTTTATCTAACTTCTCTCAGGTCATTCTGACTAGAACGTGTGTTTTTACCACTGTGTATTTTAGATCCCTCCTTCTGTCTCCCATCACCTTTTTTTTTTTTCTTTTCCATTCAACTGGTAATAATGTAAAAACAGGAATGTATTTTAGGTCACTGGATGGATTTATTGCACTGCATACTTGATCTGCTTATCAGTCTTGTTAATCTCCAGATAACTGAGTGCCTCACAGAGTCCATGGGCTCTGGGGCTTCTGTGAGGGGCAGGGCCCAGGGCATTTAGGTTGTTTTTGGGGGCTCCCCAGCCATCCGAGGTCAGGGCTGGAGAAACAAAGGCAGAACCACACTTAGTTGTGTCTCCTGCAGGGATCTGCAGGCTTTGGCCAAGGACCAAATCTGATTTGCCACCTGTTTTTGTACGGCTTAAAGCTTAAGAAAGACTTCTACGTTTTTTAAATAGTTGGGGGGGAAAGTAGAAGAACAACAGTTTTGTGACAGGTGAAAATTATATGGAATTCAAATTTCAGTGAACATCAGTGATGTTTTATTGAAACAGAGCCATGCTCATTCATTTCCGTATTGTCTGTGGCTGATTGCACACTACCGTAGCTGAGTGGAGTTGTTGTGACAAGAGACCAAGTGACCCACAGAACCAAAAATAGGTACTATCTGGCCTTTTACAGAAAAACGTAGCCAGCCCCTGGTCTCCTGGAGGTCTGCTCGAGGAGGCTGGAGAACTGGGAGCTTCTCAAGGATGGTTCCTGAACTTCCTTAAGGAGAGGGAGGCAGCGAACAGTGTGTTGTACTTCCTGGGAAGAGCTTTTCAGGCTCTGGGTTTATTTCCACTCTACTGGTTATAGCACCCATGTGACTCTGGGCAAGTTACTTAACCTGTCTGTACCTCATTGTTGTATCTCTAAAATGGGGGATAATGATAGTTCCCACCTAATAGGTTGTTAGAAGGATTATATTTATATGTAAACTAAGTAAACAGTGCTTTACATTAAATATAATCCATGAAAGTAGTTAATGTTCCTCCTGGTACATGGACGTTTTCTCTAGGTCAGGTGCAACAGGGTCCTAGTAGCCCCCAAAACTTGGCTTCTCTGGGTAGCACCTCACTCTCAGAATGTTAAGACCTCTGGCTTCCTGAGACTCTCTGTTGCCAGCATAGGGACCCACAGGCATATATTTCCCTCCTTTCTCCTGGGCCAGCAGCTCCCTACCTCAACCTCTTCACAGGGCTCTTGCCTCTCCTCCAGGGCTCCACTCAGGAGCCACCATTCTGGCGCTGCAGTGTGCGAGGGCCATCAGCATCCCAAACCTGGGCTACATCATTCTCACGTGGGCCTCCTTCCAAGTCTATCACAGTGACTGCATTCCTAGTCATGTGGGGCCACAGCCATGGCTCTTAGACCAGTGGGGAGGTAGAGCCATGCTCTGAATTCAGTATCTCTTTTATGGAGCATCTACCACATGCCAGGCCTTGGGCTAGGGGTTCTGCTCACATAATGCTTAGGAAATCCATGCAGAGTTGTCCCATATATCTGGGGGAGTCCCTCTCCTGATCTCTGGCGAAATTTGTCCGTGTCCCTCCCTGGGGGCCAACGTTCTGGAGAGATTTGGTTTATCTCAAGAAGGGTGGAAGTTCTATCCTGGGTCTGACAATTATAGGTTCTTTCTGCCTCTTCCCTTGGCTGCCTTCTTCCCCGGCCCCCATAACATGCTCTCCAGGGACCCACGCAAGGAAGTCTGAGGTTACAAGTAGGCAGACAGAGAAAAATCCAAGCATGGTGTTAGTTTGAGTGAACAGCACATGTAGGCCGTGCCTGCTTTCCCCCCTAGTACATCTGAGAAAACAGAGGTGCAGAGAGGTTAAGTGGTCTTCCCAAAGTTGTAGGCAGCCCCTTGCTGGCCTTCCAAACCCAGCTCTGACTCTGAAACGAAAGACGGAAATGGAAAGTGAGGGGTAATAAGCGTTGTCCAGACTGCCATTTCCATGAGGGCAGAGGTCGTTGCCTGTTTTATTCACTCCTGGATCCCGACAGCCTCGAACGGTACCTGGCTTGTGGTCAGTTCCCAGAGGTTAAGTCAGTGACTGTTGTTAGGCCAAGGTGCAGAGGAACCAGGAGCTTCCCATCTGGATGGGGACCAAGGGAGAGAGCACAACCGTATACTGAGTGGTATGCTCTACGTCTTCAAGGAGTACGTGGAAACCCCACATTCAATTCACTTATTTAAGGAGCTTCAATTTATTCCTCATCCACAGCACGATCATGGGCCCTGAGTGACCAGACCTTTCTCACCCCAGTGTACATCATCACTATGGGAAAAGATTCCATGTGGACCTACTCCAATGAAACAAATGTGTTAAGGCCACACCGGCAGTGTGTGAGATGCGCTTGCAGAATCTTGTTTGTCTGTGGGCAAAGGGAGATCGAGTTTTGCCAGAAAATGTCTGGAAATGAACCCACCAACACGGTACGTTGGACTGAATTACGTCCTGCCAGTAGGGTTAGCCTCCTTATAAGATGAGACACCGGAGAGCTCAGTCTTCTCTCTGCCGTGTGAGGGCACAATGAGAAGGCCCCCAGCCAGGAAGAGGATTCTCACCAGAAACCAAATAGACTGTCACTTGGACCTTGGGATTTCCCGCCTCCAGACCTGGAAGAAAAATTTCTTTTGTTGGAGCCCCCAGTCTGTGGTTTTTGTTAGGCGGCCTGGGCTGACTAATGCACGTGGCTTCCCAGAATGTTCATTTGTTGATAGAACCAGGATCTGGCTGCAAAGGCCTTTACATCTTTAACAGCATGAGCAGAATTCTCCAAATGATGCCACCTGGCGGTTAATAAAGTGTATCCAAATAAGTATAATGGCCCATATTTTCATAACAGGGAAAGCTGCGTTTAATTACTTTCTGTTGACAAAAGGTGCATCATAAACGCTTTACTCATCACAGTTTGCTGTGTTATGGTGAGATGTAAGGAAATTTGTGCTCAGAGAAGTGGAGAGGTTGCAAGGCCTCATGGCTTGTAAAGTGGCAAAGTCGAACCGCAGCCTGGCCTCTGACTCTTAAGCAGGGACACGTGGGCTCAGGGACGTGGTGCACATTCTCTGATCTGTAATGGCCGCATCTACCAAGTGGCAAAAAGGAGTTTAAAATAAAGTGCTGGCGCTGGAGGAGATATCAGGAAAATTTAGAACTAAAGTTTTGTCTTTGTCCTTAATTTACCTGACAGCATTTTCTGAAGTAATGGATGTCTCAGAAGTGTGTGGGCTGCAACATGCCACATTTGTAGCAATTACTATGCAGAGTGAGGAGACTCAGCGAAGGCATTAGTGGCATCCGGACTTCTCAGCAGTCAGGGATGCTTGCTCTCAGTCACCTGAAGCATGCCGTTGAGCAGCTCTTGATCTGCCACTGATAAGAATGAAGGGAATGAAGTTTTTAGGGCAAGTTTTCCAGCACGGAAGAAATCATTTGGCTAAAGCATATGCAGGCTCAAATTTGATTCTTTGGAAAGCACGAAGGTTTGTGAAAACAAAAACAGCAATTACAGGCGGGTGCAGGCCTTGTATAAGAAGATGTGTGCAGAGGTTCCTTCCGGTGGTCAGGCTTATATGCACACGTCGCCGTTATCGCCGTTACACAATTAGTGCTGCTTTTCTCAGTTGCCTCTGTTTCGAAACATAAGCACAAGCAACACAAAAAGACAAATATCTAAGGGGACGAGCATGTGCCTGTGGATGTGTCATCATACTAGAAGGAGGAATAAGAAATTCACATTTGAATTCACATTCATTGCATTTGCTATTCTTTATCAGGCTCTGTGCTAGGCTCTTTAGGTGGGTATTTTTGTCTTCACAAGCAACCTTTTACAAATTAATAAATAGAGGGGTTAAACAACTTAGGTTGGGGTGTGGGGAGGCCTCAGTCTCTTTGTAGCTTTGGATGCTTGGTAGCCATCTTGTACTCACTTCTCAGCCTGGGTCGCTCAGGCTTTGCCGTCAACTCAGGAAAACAAGCCATGTTTCGGGGATCACCGACCTCTCGCTTCACGGGTGCAGGGAGAGGGTAGGAAAGGCTACAGGAGACGTATCATGATTCTGCAAGTGCATCTTGGCGAAACGTCATGAGATGTATTTTCTTCTAGATCGAGTTCTAAAAGTACATAACACAGGTACTGCTGGTGAAAGAGCGTCTTGAGTAGCACCGTTCAGCCATATTATGGGTTCCTGCAGACAGTGTGATAACTGGGGAAGCTTTTTGGCAGTAATAACTAAGAGCAGGGACTTTGGAGTCAGGCTGCCCAGGTTCATATCCCAGCTCTGCTGTTCATTTGTGCTGTAACCTTGAGCACGTTTTCTTAACTTATCTGTGCCTCTGGTTTTTTCATTTATAAAACAGGAATAGTAATAGTACCTAAATGATTGCATTGTTAGAAGTATTCAACAACCTGTGAAAAGTTCCTAGGAGCAGGGCCTTGCCCATAATGAGATCTGTAGAGGGTTAGCTAGGATGGTGATAGTCATGGTGACCATGTACAGAGGAGGTTGAGAATATTGTTATTAGGATCTTCAGGCCATCAGCTCTGATTTACGTGACTTGCAACTTAATGTAGGTTAATGAGGATTTTTAGTTGGGCAGCATCCCACATTAGTTCATTCATTCGTCAGCTGTAGGGTACCTCCTATGTGTCAGGCATTGTGTTTGGCATAAGGTACATACAAATCAACAAAATAGGTGTGCTTCTGGTCTTGTGCAATTGTGCAAGAGCTGGTCGAGGTTAATTATCCAGTGTCCAGGTATTTCAGGTAATTAATTTACCAAAGTAATCAGAAAACATACAATATCATTAAAGTTTGTGTTCTTTTAAATTTTTTAAATTATTTTTTATTTTAGAAAGAAAGAGCATAAGCTGGGGAGAGGGGCAGAGAAACAGGGAATCTTAAGCAGGCTCCATGCTTAGCGTGGAGCCTGACACGGGGTTCAATGCTACGACCCTGGGATCATGACCTGAGCTGAAATCAAGAGTGAGACGCTCAACCCACTGAGCCACACAAGTGCCCTGTCTTTTAGACTTTACTGAACATTGCACAGCCCCTCCGATCGCTGCCCGGTCCTGTGTGGTGGCGATGGGCCCAGCGTGGCTGTGGAAGCACCAAGAGGGCTGGAAAACAAGGCGGAAGAGGTGGGCACCCCTTCACGAGAGGAGTGCTAAAGAATTTAGAATTTGGATGTTACCCTGACAGCAATAGGGTTAAACAGCAGAGAGAGGTGGACTTTTGAATTTAGAATAGCTTTAAATCCCCTATTAATTCTAAAACTCTCTGATTCCATACTGTGTTTTATTCTATTTATATTTTAATGGGATCACTGATATATTTGGGTTTAAATCTACCACTTTTTTGTTTTGTTTTGTTTTCTGTTTGTCCCATCTGTTTTATGTTTCCCTCCTTTCTTGCCTTCTTTTAGATGGATTGCTTTGGTTTTTTGTTTGTTTGTTTTGTTTTGTTTTTGTTTTTTAATCATTTGATTTCTGTCTCCCATTAGTGTGTTTCTTGTCTTTTCTTGGTTCCTGGAGAAAATAGAGAAGGCACCTCTAACTTACAGCAAAGTCTAAAGTGACTCAGCACCACTCCTGCCCCCAAGAACCCAGCAAGTTTATCTCCATTTGGCTTACATGCTCTTGTCTTGTATGTTCTTCCCCCGTGCGTGTTAAACCTCAGGGGATGTTACTGCTTTCTTCAGTCAGCATCATTCGGGTGGACCCACGTGTGTCTCTTTTTGTTTATTGTTTCTTGTATTCCTTCCACCTGGTACCAGTTTTCTTCCGCCGGCAGAGCACACGTATTCCTTTTGGTGTGGGACCTCCCTGGCAAACTCTGTTTTTGTTTAAAAATATCCTTATTGCCCTGTCATTCTTGAAGCATATTTTCACTGCATATGGAATTCTAGTTTGGTGGTTATTTTCTTTCAGCACCCTGAAGATACCACTCCACTGTCTTCTGGCTTCCCTTGTTGCTGCTGAGATGTATCTATTCTGAGGGTGATTCATTTGAAGGTCATCTGTATTTTTTCCTCTGGCTGCTCTTAAGATTTTTTTTTTGGTCTTTGGTTTTCCACGGTGTCACTGCAATGTGTGTAGGTGGGGATTTCTTCTAATTTAGACTGCTTGGGAGTTGTTAGTCCTTCTAAGTCCATGGATTGATGTCTTTTGTGGGTTCTGAAATATTCTCAGCTCTGACTGCTTCACGCGATGCTTCTCTGTCCTTTTCTGACTCCTGTCCTCAAACTCCAAGCAGATACATCTCAGATCTTCTCAGGTCTCTACCATGCGTTTCTTGCTCCCCCTTCCGTCTTGTCTTCCTGTGATACATTCTCGATAGTTTTTCTGATATCTCAAGGTTTAGTAATTCTCTTTTCAGCTGTAGCTTATCTGCTGTTAAATCTTTCCATTGATTTATTAATTTGGATTATTACTTGTTAGTTCTCAAACTTTTATTTGTTTTTTTTCCAAGCCTACCAAGTCATTTTTAAAATAAGATTTTCCCTTCTGAAAATTTCAGGCTTCGGTTTCAATATCTTTGAATGTTTTAAGTATAGTTGTGTTACAGTCTGCCTCTGAAAATCTGAGAATGCGAAGGCTGTGTCTCTTTCTGTTGTTTCTTTTGGTACTCATTTCTCTTGTCACATGCGCCTGGTTATCTTTTCCTTTTGGTTCCGTCAAGGGTCAGTGGTTGCACTAACTGGCTTAAGCTGAGCTCAAAGCTGCAGGTTCCCTGGACGACCTAGCTGGAGCAAGCACGCTTTGAGTATGCCCAGTGACTGGTTCACTTCAGCTCACTCTTTTTTCCGCTTTGGGACCACAGATGAACCCTCAGGTGGTTCCCCATTTCCAGCTTTAGTTTCCTTTTCCCCTTGGACTCTTTTAAAACAAGGAGCTCAGTTTCACAACTCTTTAAAATTAGGAAATAATCCTGGATAGTAGTACATGTACCCACCGGAGTTCTGATCTTACAGATCTTAAGATACCTTATTCAGTGTTTCTCCTTGTCCTTATTGGGAATTGGTTCTAATTTCCCAGTGTCCCATGATTAGACGAGCAGGTCCCTGTTCTCACTTGGATGCAGCAGGGTTGGTGGCCCTGTCAGTTGTCTTTGTTTGAGGGAGATACTTTGGTATCTGCCCATTTCCCCTTCTGGGAACGAGTGGAAAGGTGTTGATACTCTGGAAGGGAAGTTATCATACCTGATCTTTCCTCTTGGCAGAGAGAGAGAGCCTTGGAGGTGAGAAAAGTTTTTTGAACGGTTGATAAACTGGTGCTTTGGAAACAAAAAATTCAGATCAATAATTCCATTAATTTTTCTTTTACAGAGTTTGGGTAGATAATTCCCATTTCAACCTTTACGCTTTCCATTTTACCAGTTTAGTCCTCCGCCATGACATCACATCCTGTTGTAAAGCCTTATATTTTTGGAAAGCAGATACCATTTATGTGCTAGAACTGATTTCTTCCCTCTGAAAGCACCTCAATGAAAAAGCAGCAAGAACATTAACCAGTGTTCGAGGAATAGGAACCAGTTCCACTTGTTTCAGGCAATATCAGGCACTCTTCTGAAGGCAGTTTGTACTTTGATATATGAATATATTGGCTCAAAGCAATTACGAAGAAAACAATGTTCCAAGTATGTCACAATGTTAGTATGAATGGGTATGTATTTTATTTTATTATTATATTTTTTGCATGGGTACGCATTTTAAGGATAAGCCATGGCAGTAATCAGGTGGTATGTGAAAAACATGTTCTTTGCCTGGAGACACATGATGGTTAATGCATGTGAGGTAGCCGAGAAAAGTAGTTGACTGTGAGAAGTGCCTTTTCATGTTATTAGTGTGTGTGTGTGTGTGTGTGTGTGTGTGTGTGTGTGTGTGTGTTTTAAGCAGTTTTTCCCCTTTACATCCTTAGATTCCAAATTGCTATCTGTGAAGCATTGGCCTTCAAAATGATTGGTAAAAGGCACCCAGAATACTAACTTTTTTATTCTGCTTCTTAGAGAAACCTTAGAGAAAAAGAAATAGAAAATTGCCCCATGTATGTATTTTATTCATTTGGAATTTCTTTGGCCCGAAAACAACTTATACTGAATATTGCTATCTTTCGGCAGTCTTTATTTGACATTATTCTCCAAAGGCAGCCTAGCAAACCAGAGCACAAGTTTTGGAGTCAAGACTTGGCATACAAGTATCCCTCCTTTTTGGAAGTTTGCTGTTTGCCACTTCACTGTAAGGAAAGACCTGCGTTAGTGCCTGGTTTCAATAAACAAAAGAAATCCAAAAAGAATTTTTGCTTTTATGATAAAAGGCGTAAAGCAAAAATAGCATTCAGTGTCTGTTTTGCAGCCGGCCCTTAGAAAGGCAGTGTACACCTCGAGAGTGGTGTCACCAAGCGCTTTCCTGGGAACTACAGTCAGCATCTCAGCATCAAGCCACCGTGGCTTTGAACTGTGTCCGTGGGCATCTGTGGGGATTTTTTTGTGATTTATTTTATGCATCTGTTAGCAAGATGTGTCCTAAGGTATCACAAAAGCCCAAGAGCAGTTATTTTTGAGGTCTGGAGAGGTTAAAAATTTTTTCCATATAAATGAGTGGTAATTGCTTCTTTATGCCGTTGCTGCTTATTAAAGGTTTTAAAGAAAACCTCTGCTTTCAGATATCAAGGGAAACCTGTACCTGAAGTTTTAATTGTATAGCCCTGAGGTGAAACTTGAAATTGAACCTTATGGAAGGGCAATCTTAGGTGACATCATTGGTCACCAGTGCACTATGCAATAAGAAAGTAGTTTTCTCTTACTTAATTGATACATACATAACTCCTAAGTGGGTGGATTTAATACGATTGTAGAATGGATTTAAAGGATGTTTGAGTATTTTATAGTTTATGTGTTTTTGTTGCTATCAATATGAAGCGTGCTTTCATATTATCCTCATTAATGTGGCCTAAAAGGTTACCAACTGAAAATAAGGCATTGGAAACTGGCGTGGAATAAGTAAAAAGAATGATCTTTACGATTGTATCTTTACTTGGAAAATTTTGCAATATACCTTTCAGATCCATTCCTTATCTACTGTGGCTCACGGTTCCAAAAGATTCCTGTTGCCTAGCAACTGGATTACATACCCTGGGATTCTTCCAAAGAACTTTTTAAGTGTTAACTCTTTAGAAATCGAGAGATACCTTGGCCATTGCGAATCTCTTAATTTTAAAGTAGATAGGAATTGAGCTCAGAAAAGAACCACAGTGAACACCAGTCTCAAAAGGAGACAGAAAAGATCTCCGAACTATTTGAATAAATGCTTTTCAATGTAGAAAATTTGGTCACTAAAAAGAAATTGAAATAATTGCCCTGGAGAATGATAGGTTGGTGCTGTCTTTCACGATTCCCATCTCTAATGGGTTTTTTCACCCCCTCTTTTCTGCAGTCATTGTATTGTTATGCCAAACCCTCAATGCCAGGTGTGGAATGACACACTCACTTAGGTTCCTTCTGCCTTCCTCAGAAGGGGGGCTGATCTTCCAGTCTTTGTTTTTTGGGTTCTTTGTTTTTCGTCTGTATCAAGATGCTACTTCTGACATACAGTTGAATAATGGTTGGAACATTCATTGTAACTTGAAATGAAAAGAAGTATAATTAGAATTAATTTTCTTTTTCTCACTATTAGTCCTTCAAGGTTGACTCATTTCTTTCGTGGCTGCCATTTTCTGTTCATCTTGAAATGTCTTCTATTTTCCCGGCTAGTCGAGCAGTCACTGGTGATTCTGTGCGGGCAGAGGGGAGAGCCCACTAGGTTTCTTAGTCTGTGTGTGCCTTCTTCTCTCTGTACAGGGAAGTGTAGCTTCTTTCATAGAAAGAATTTATTTCTTTCATAAATAGGGCCTTTTGGGGAGAGAAAAAGAGGGTCGATGTGTCTTCTGATTTTGTGCATCTTTTTTTTCCAAAGAGCCCTTGATTTCGATTGTGTCCTTCTTCTTTTTTCCCCTTAACCATCAGGCCTCGGGGAGGGGGGGGGCTGTGAGCCTCCAGCTTACTGTCTTCCTGGGGGTGGAAGCATCAGGCTTGTTTTCAGTATTTCCACATTCAGGGTGAGAAGCTCTTTCTGGAGGTGATTTTCATCTGTTGTGCCACCCAGTGCTGCCACCTGACTCTCTTCTCTGGCCAGGTTTCTCATGTTCTCAGATGTTCGTTACCTCCCTGTGCATTGATTGAAGTTTCTAGTGTACTTCTAGTGTGCGCCTTCTCCTGGTTATGCTGCAGGCAGGCTGGCTTCGTGGGCATGCTGACATGCCCTTCCACAGGGCCCAGTTCTCAGAAGGGCCTCCCACTTGGGGTTGAATGCTCTATTGTCACTGTCTTGAAATTCTTAATAATTTAATCTTTGAGTTTGTGTTTTGTAAGTGAAATTTGATGGCACGATGGACTTGCATCAGAGCCCTGAAGCCTCCCACTTTCCTTCTTCCTCTTTCTTACCTCTCTGCCTTTGTTGGATCATGTCAGCCTCCTGTTCGTGGCCCTAGTCTATGACCACTGCCTCTCTGGCTGGGGTGGTCCAGTGAGTCTTGTGCTCTGTCCAGTCCTCCAGACCCACCAGAGAAGCGTGTGCAGGAGGGATTGGGATCAAGGCAAAGCAGCGACTGTCCTTGTCCCCGTTTGTCACTGTCACAGTGCATTCAGCAAGGTGACTCAGTGGGGGCCTCTCGTCTCCCACTGATCCAGGTGCACAGTGAATCCTAGCACAGAAGTTGGAATTCCTGGCAGGTTGCTGGTCCGGACTTATCGGCAGTGATAGGCCCCTGGGGGGCGGGGGGGAGATTGATATCTCTGCCCTGGCTGGGGCCCCTCATTTTCTTTTTGTGGTGGGCCCTGCCAATTTTCTTTTTTTTTGTTTTTTGAGTCTTGGCTCTTGATGTGTGAGTTATGGGTGATTTCATTTGCTCTCTTGTTTGGTCTCTCTGGTTTTGGGAGAGATTCAACTGTCACTTAGTCAGCTGTCATTATCTCCTGGGAAACCAGAAGCTCCTGATTTCTCTTAATTTGCTTTATTGGAATTTTTTCAAGTTATAAAAGCAATTAATACTTTTTGCAGCAAAACACACAATATAAATGTATACAGAATAAAAGGCAACATTCTGCCTACCCCTATCCCAGTGTGACCAGTGTTCACATTGGGTGTATATGTGTGATTGTCCCAACCTTCTTTTCGTGATTATGTAACATGCACATGTGTGTTTGTGTGTGTGTGTGTGTGTGTGTGTGTGTGTGAGTGCACGCGCGCACTCACCCACTCCGTACCATGTGGAGTTTTTTGAGGAATGGCAAAAATGCTAAAATCTTGATAATCCTGAAAGTCCCTCAGGATGTATTTTCAATACATATGGATCCAACTCATTCTCTTTAATAGCATATGATATTCTATATTCATCATATAGATTGGCCATAATTCATTTGCTAGTCTCATCATGATGAATGTTTAAGTTGTTGCCGGTTTTTTAGTGCTATAAACAAGACAGCAAATAATTATCTTCCTATATATTTAATTAGCCATTAGCATTTCCTCTTCTGTGAATTTCCTCTTCATCCCCTGTATATTTTTTCTGTTGGAATGCTTGTCTTTTTCCTATCTGTTTCGAAAGGGTTTTGTTTCTGAGCAATATTAGCCTACTGTTTCATCTGGCAAGGTTTTAACTCAGTTACTATTTGCCTTTTGACTTGATGTCTTTGCCGTAAAGTTATTTAAGTTCACTGTCTGTTGCTTCCTTTCTGGTTTTGTATTTTGTGACTTGCTTGAGAAATTCTAATGCTGAGGTTATAACATATTCTCCTAATTTTCTTAGAATGAAGAAATGTTTTGAATCCACTTGAACTCTGGATATTTTATCTCATATAATTTTTGTTTCCTTTCAGATAGTTAATTATTATAGCCAGTATCATTTGTGAAACAATTCCTTCATTTCCATTTTTCATCACTTATTATGTTTCAACATATTTTTGGATCTATTTTTAGATTCTCAATTCTATTCTAATGCATTTGTGTATTCCCTTGCCTATGACATAATGTTTTGAATTGAATGGCTTTATAATATTGTATTTGGTGAAGAACATCTCCTCTCACTTTATTTTTTATTTTACAAAATTTTCTTATCAATTCTAATATACTCTTTCATATGAACTTTAAAATAATTTTTCCCATTTACTCTAAAAACTTTGTTGAGATTTGAATCAAAATTTTATATATTAATTAAAGTTTCAATATTTAAAAATATGTAGTGAGAAATATTTATCTCTTTCTTTCTTGGTTTTATAGCTGTTGTTGCCATCATGTATGGAATTGTTTTTCTATTTCTTACAGGTTAATGTTAGTATAGAGGAGGACCTTTCGTTTTGTTTTTTTTTAATTTTTTTAACGTTTATTTATTTTTGAGAGACAAAGAGACAGAGTATGAGCAGGGGAAGGGCAGAGAGAGAGGGAGATACAGAATCTGAAGCAGGCTCCAGGCTCTGAGTTGTCAGCACAGAGCCCGACGTGGGGCTCGAACTCACAGACCATGAGATCATGACCTGAGCCGAAGTCGGCCGCTCAACCAACTGAGCCACCCAGGTGCCCCTTGTTTTTATATGTTTATCTTGTATCGTCACTTTGTTAAAAATTGGTCCTCCATTTTTATAGCTTACAGTGTTGTTCATGAAAAATCGAATACTAATTTTCTCTCTTTTCTAGGTAATCTTTTCTTTCTTAATGTGAGTTAATAAAATTTTTGTCTTTATTCTGATAGTTCAGATTTTCAGCAGGGTATGCCTGGTTAAGCCTGAAGGTTCAAGGCTTTTTTTTTTTTAATGTTTAATTTTGAGAGAGAGAGAGTGCAAGTGGGGAGGGACACAGAGAGAGGCACAGAGATCCAAAGTGGGCTCTGTGTTGACAGCAACAAGCCCGAGGCGGAGCTCTGAGTCACCCAGGTACCACAGAAGGTTTAAGGATTTCTGAGTACAGTTTTCTTGTGTTTGTTCTTCAGTTAATGTGTTTTTCATCTGAACCTTTTTTTCCTCTAGAGTTACTGATTTTGCATTTTAAATATTCTAGATCTATTTCTTTCCCTTTTTTCTTCTCTGTTAAGGATCAATTTTTTTTATTTGACCTTCTAGACCAGGGATCTACAAGCTTGAGATTGCTTGCCAAATTCGTCCTGCTGTTTCTATAAATAAAGTTTTATTGGAACACAGCCAAGCACATTTATATATGTATTATCTATGGCTGCTTTCATGGTATTGTGGCAGGGTTGGGCAATTTCAAGAGAGGGCATAATGGCTCACAAAGTCAAAAATATTTACTAACTTGATCTTTACAAAAAGTTTGCCAAGTCCTGTTCCAACCACTTATTTTGTTTTCCTCCAGGTAGGTTATGGGATTAAAAACATTTTCCCAAATCTTTTTCATTTCAGAAGATATTTTTTGTTTCCTGATTAGATCACCTCAAGGATTTGCATTTCTTTGTCCGTTAATTTATCTTTTATTTTTCTTTTGACCTCTTCTGTTGGTGAGGTTGACCTCATTTTAGTTTGTACCCCCTTACCTCCAGGGACCAGGTCCCTTTTAGGGGTTGTAGGTTTCCTTCGCCTGCTCCTGGGTTGAATGCCGTCAGCACAAACACATTAAGGCTTTGGAAGCTCTCAGGCAATGTCATGGTGGGAGGGGATAGAGGACCCGGCAGTCCTTGCTGGGGGCAGCCCCTGGTCAAAAAAGAAGGAACTGTACCTGTTCCAATGATGATTGAGAAATGTGTTAATTCTCCAACCTTGACATGTGGTGGGTGGTGGTGAACAAGCCTTTTCCAGCCTGTGAGGATTAAGAATGTTTCAGTTCTTCAGATCCAGTGGAATGGTGGGACCTCCATCCATAGAGCCTTTCAACGTAAGCTGAGAGATGTAGCATCTCTGTGCAGAACACATGCCTGCGCGCACATCCATGCCTGTGGAAATGCATATCTTCTGGCTTCTTGGCTTTCTTGGGAGCCCAGATATTAGCCCCAGATGCTGTGTATCACAGATGACAGAGCCTCTTAAGCCTCAGGTGCCCCATGCTTTCTAGGCCTCAGCAAAAGGCTTCTTCCTGATTTCCTGGTTTTAGAGTCACTGAGTGAGTTCAGACATAGGAAGTTGGGAGACCTGCTTGTTGATTTCTAATTGGGGAATTTACTTTACTCTTTTGCCTGACTATGCTGGGAAGGAAGAGGCGATAGGGCTGCTTATAGTATGGATCAGCTTGGGACCTGGCACGTGTTTGATCAGGAGTTTAGTGGTACTTGGAGGGTTTCTATATTTCCATTCGGAAGTGAAGGACTACACTCCCTTATGTTATGCATATATATGTATGTGTGTACATATACACATACATACCCCTTCACACACACATCACAGGCTCAATGTTGATTGTAAAGTAAATATTATAGTGCAAGTACTGTGTATAGTCCCACCGAGTCAATCATGAAGGAGAAATAAACTCCAAACAAACCAATGTTCAAGGACCCTGTTCGATGACCCTTTATGCCATCTTCTAGAAATTGCATGAGAATATTCACTGGCTAATGGATGTTTATTATTGCTGTGGTTTACAGAGAAAAAGCTAGTTCAGCTGACTACTTGAACTTTTTCAGCTTATAGAGGTTTCTTTTTATAACAAGGATTTACAGATTTAGAATGGGATCTGTATTTGTTATTAATCATTATTTAAAAGCTTCGCTTCAGACAGGGTGTAATTTAAGTTCGTGAGTATCCTTTATCTCTTTAAGAATGTTTATTTACAATTATTTGCCATTTATCATTTAATTATTATTTACAGTAACAAATTTCTTTTCCCATCTTCAGGATAGTCTTTGCCCTAGAAGATTGTGAACTGGAAATAATATGTGAAAGCAAAAGAAATGTAACCCTTGTGGGAGCTGGGAGCTGTTCTAATGCACTGTTTGGTCTACTTACCATGTTCTGACTCCATTTAAATGTGTAGGCAGTTTTATTATGCCTTCAACGTTTACTAGTACATTATTATTCTTACTGTAATCTCATTTGATTTAATTTCAGTTTTAAAATTCTATAGTGGTTTCTGTGAGTCTGGCGTAGAAATGACTTTTCTCTTTTACTCCATCGAACCATGCAGAAAATAGGCTCCTTTAGTCTTCAACTAGAAGAATTTTTCCCTTCTTTGTGTCAAGGACAGGTCAGATTACAGAGAAAGCATACCACATTAGAATTTCCTTCAAACAAATAGAAACTAAATAAATAACTTCTAGAGTGTATCCTGAGTTCTGTACAGACATATCCCATTCCATACCTTCTCTCCCATCTCTGTGTTCAAACATCAGTATCACTGATGTTGAGAAGATGAGAATGAGGTACTGCAAAATTATTTCCAGTACCCCAAACTTGTAAAGCCTGAGTGCCAACTATTACATTTTAGAAAAATAAAAGTCAAACAAAAAAACAGTAGAAACATAAAGTTTTCTGAATAACCCTCATTTGATTAGAAATTTGGTTAATGAGAATATTTCATTGTTTTAAAGTTTATTTATTTTGAGAAGGAGGGAAGTGGGAGAAACGCACAGAGAAAATCTCAAGCTGACTCTGTGCTGTGAGTGCAGAGCCCAATGTAGGCCTTAATCTCGTAAACCCTGAGATCATGACCTGAGACAGACTCAAGAGTCAGACATTCAACTGACTGAGCCACCCAGGGACCCCAAGAATATTACATGTTTTGGGCATTGTGTTTAATCGGATTTTGCTTAGCTCTGTTATTAATTTGTTCTGCAGCAAATTACTGAACCTCAAGTAGATTTGAGGAGTTTTTCCAGTTTCCTGGGTAAAAAAAGTGAATCGAATGGTAGTGAACATAGAATATGCTAAGTTAAAGCAACCACCCTCCCTGCGAAGAAAGATATACCTAATAAAACAACACAGAAAATAATGTTCATTAAGTAGTTGTAAAATACTTGGTAAATCCAAAAGAAGACTGAAAAAAGAGGGAAAATGACAACTAAGGACAAAGGAGACAAGTGGAAAAGAGTCAGTCGATAGATTAAAACCTAACCATATCAATAGTTATAGTAAATGTAAGTGGTCTAAATACCTCAAAAGGCAGAGATTATCAGATTGGTTAATGCCATCATCAAGTCACACACCTTAAATATAAAGACACAAATAGGTTAGAAGTCAAATGCTAGAAAAAGATACACCATGCTAACAGGAATCAAAAGAAAGCTAAAGAGAGTATAGTAATGCAAACAATTAATTTTGGAACTGAAAATATGAGCAGTAATAAATACTATCATTTCATAATCAAAAATGGGTCAATGAGTCAAGACTATGTAATACAAAAATATGCATATAATAATAGGACTTCAAAATATATTGGAATAAATACTGGTGGGGTTTTTTTTGTCCTACCCTCTGACCACACCCCCCACACACACACACTTTTCCTGTTTTTTGCCTTGGGAATGTGCTCTCCAGTTGACCTTTTATCATGCCCTTCTCTCTTGGATCCTGCTCTAGGGATATAGCTCCAGCGTCTTTCTGCTGGCACCACCTCCACCCAGGGGCAGGTAGCCTTCTTGGGTACAGTCCCTTCAAGGTCCCCATTATTCACTTGGACTACAGGACAGATAATAAATCCTTGCCCCACCGAACTCTGGAAATGTAGACTTTACCCACTGTCCTTTTGCCCTCTTCCATTGAGTACAGCTCTAGGCAACCCTTGTCTCTCTCACAGATGACCTTGCCATTCCACAGCTTTTCTGGTGGTAGCATATGGAGCCCGCTCATTTCCTTCTGCAGCTCAGCAATAATTCTGCCTGGAAAGGAGATGCCCGATTCCTTTCTGTTCCTCCCCTGTCTTAAGGGAGTTCTTTTGCTGCAGCCCTCTTTGGAGGGTGACTCTTCTCTCCTTTCATGCTCTAAGAAGAAAGGGGAGCTCTGCTGCAATCCCTACCAAGCCACCAACTGTCCAAACATTATTCCTCATTCAGCCAGCAAATCTCCAGCCTTTGCTTAAATAGACTGGAGGTGGGCGATGAGCTCAGAGTGGTGGCAGTGCATACTCCTGTCCTGTCAAGTCGTCTGTAGGTTCGTCTCTATGGTGTAGTGACCCTTATTTCAGCTTTTGGCCATTTGATACCTGTTAGGTGTGGAAAAGTGCTGGAGTGTGTATGTGTGTGTGTGTGTGTGTGTGTGTATATATATATACATCGATATTTACATTTAATTGTGCTAATGAAATGTAAAGGACTAGCTCACTTGGTCATTCAAGATTATTTTGAAAAGCTTTAACATGGCAGTAGAAATTTAAGATCTTGCTGAATTAAAAGTGTTTCTTGGAGATCAGCTCATCAGTTTATAGTCTGGTTTGGAAAGGAAGAGGCTTCTTCCTGGAAGGGACATTTTAAAAAGTGACCCTTAAAAATTAGCTACCATCATATATACAATGGACTACTATGTGGCAATGAGAAAAAATGAAATCTGGCCATGTGTAGCAACATGGATGGAACTGGAGGGTATTATGTTAAGTGAAATAAGTCAATCAGAAAAAGGCAGATACCATATGTTTCCACGAATAGGTGGACTTTGTGAGACTAAGCAAAAACCAGGGGGAGGGGAAGAGGGGAAAGAAAAAAAAGACACAGAGAGGGAGGGAGATAAAACATAAGAGACTCTCAAAGACTAAGAACTAACTGAGGGTGAGGGGGATGGGGGGTGAGAGGGGGTGATGGGCATTAAAAAAGGGCACATGTTGGGATGAACACTGGGTGTTTTATGTAAACCAATTTGAAAATAAACTATTATAAATGAAAAAAAAATTAGCTACCATTTATGTAAATGCTTCTGGAAAAATTTTATGTACAATTTAATGACTTGGTAAATTAGTAAATATTAAATACATCCATAAACATTTTCAAATAATTTGAATATTAATTTTATCATAAAAAGTATATTTTCAGGCATTTTATTGATGCTTTCCCCTGTTTTCCACTGATGCTTGCTTCTTTATCAATTGTTGGTCCATTTTCCCAAAGTACCCTGTTTCTTTATCAGAAAAGCGATTAAAAAATAACACCATGACAGTTCCATCTGTAGATAGAGAAACACATTACAAGATACCGATCAAGACCATCCTCTAATTCTGTGGGATTATCGAGAGACCATTGAGTCAAGACAATTTGAAAGATAGCTGTGTGTATTCTGTTGCTTTTAAATGTCCAAAAATAAAAACGCCTGATGTCTTTAAAAGTTAAGAAAAAGTCTAATTGCTTAAAAAAAAGAAAGCCATGCTGTTAGAGTTCTCCTGTGGAGGTAGTAAAACCAGCCTGGAGTCCTCGTGGAGGGACCTCACTGTACAATACACACCGATGTCATGATGAGACATGTCATCTTCATGAAAAGGAGGAAAGATGCTCGGCAGGAACTCTAATCACTTAGCACCTGGGAACAAGCCCAAGGCCTTTTGAGAGCTGGACATGAAGTGGTGGTTAAATATGTCTCTTTAAAGTACATCTAGATGTATTGGAAACCAATGTGAAATGAAGCGAGTGGTAACAGTTTGGCAAGACTCTGGGAACCACACTTATTTCTCTGTGTTTTGCTCTTAGTTATGCCATTTTGTTTCTTTTGTTAAAATATAATTTATTGTGAAATTGGCTAACAATTGGCTACCTCAAATTGGTTTTTTGGGGTAGATTTCCATGGTTGATCGCTTTTAGACAACACTCAACACCCATTTCCCCCTCTCTCCCCATCAACCCTCAGTTTGTTCTCTGTATTTAAGAGTCTCTTATGGTTTGCCTCTCTCCCTCTCTGTTTGTAACTATTATTTCCCCCTTCCCTTCCTCCATGGTCTCCTGTTAAGTTTATCAAGATCCACATATGAATGAAAACATAGGATATCTGTCTTTCTCTGACTGACTTATGTCACTTAGCATAA
This sequence comes from Paguma larvata, assembly GCA_030068075.1. Lineage (NCBI taxonomy): Eukaryota > Metazoa > Chordata > Mammalia > Carnivora > Viverridae > Paguma > Paguma larvata. The sequence continues at coordinate 93,316,453 of CM057826.1, read as the reverse complement.
TACCCTCCAGTTCCATCCATGTTGCTGCAAGTGACCAGATTTCATTCTTTCTCATTGCCAAGTAGTATTCCATTGTCTATATAAACCACATCTTCTTTATCCATTCGTCAGTTGATGGACATTTAGGCTCTTTCCATGATTTGTATGTCATTTTGTTTCTAATTATTCATTAGCTTTTTAACAAAATAGCGTAACCGATAATTCAGCTAGACTTTGTTTAATACACCTTTTCTTTCATGGGAGCTGCCCAGGTTGTTGGCCAGTAGGTTTGTTCTACACAGCTACATCTGTAAAGTGCTAGTAGATACACGAGAGATTCTAATGATGCCCTTTCCAAGGATATGGAAGAGGAACAAAGACTGTTGGGCGTCCTTCTGGATCCAGATGTTTGGCTGTGCCTTGCACCTAGCATTTAGAAGTTTTCCCTGACTTTGCCTTCAGCAGCAAAGGGGATTTTCCCTGTGGAATTCAGAGAAGTATCTTGTGTTCACAGTGAAATAATTTTTATTCCTGTGTAACTTTTGAGGGCATTCCTCTGCAACTTACCAACAGTCTCATGTTTTCCATTTTTCCTCTCTGCATCTTTGCTCAGGATAACATAAGCTGGGCTGCATTTTTTGTATATGAAAAACATTTTTTATCATAATACTGTATGCATTAAAAATAGTAGCAGGAAATGCATGCCTTTACCCACTTTATGAATAATAACAATATATTTCATGTCTGTATTGCGATGGGTTAAGATGAAGAAATCCTGCATGTGAAAGGGGAGTAGGACTAGTGAAAACATCTGGTGAGAAAAAAGGGCCAAAAGCAGAAAAGGAAGAGAAATAGGACAGACAGAACAAAGTGCTCATGGAGGCAAAGGGAAAAGAGCAAAGCCTCCCTATGTTTTTAACATGTTTCTTTAGTATTAAAGTGGTCATTGATTTGCTTGTCCATAATCTCCCCATGTGGTTATTAAGCGTAATCACTATTACTTCAAAAATAGATCTGAGAGAGGAAAACAGGTGTCCCTATCGCTTTATACTCCTACTGAAATATTGAAGAACTCATCTATGCTGGAGGCATCATGCTGGTGTTCATTTTTAAAACACAGGATCGTATGAGAGTAGAAAGGAGCAAGGTTGATTACATACCCCTTACACAAAAAATTGATTTCCATAATTTATACCTTATTATCAGTTATGCATATTGTGTGTTTGGATCTGGTATTTATGCACAAAATATGTTTCTTTCATTATATTTAATTTGGCACCTTGTATTACTTTTTCTTACTCCATATAAGAAATTAGTTGTGCCCCCTGGTTTTCTGCTTTTGTCTTTATTGCACTTCTTGTCTCCTGTCACTGTCAGGACCAGTCCTTGAGAGGAAGCCGGATGGACTTGAAGGAGACACTTGATTTCTTTCTCAAAATTTGTTTTGTGAATCGCAGGACTTAAGGACCCTCTTTGTTTAGAAGTTAGGTGCCCTCTCCATCCACTCAGGTCCTCTCAACTGATTTCACAAGTCATGTGGTAGAATATCCTCAGTGGAAGACTTCACTCTTTTTCTTTTTGATACAATAGTAATTTTTAAAGGCTGTCCTGGAGACTAATTGAAATGGGCATGGTTGTCACTTCATGGAAATCTATTGAGCTGACTATAACAAATGTGCTCTGTAGAGACTTGTAAGTTTTCACCAAAATAGAAGCAAAATGGAGAAAACAAAGCAAAATGATCAGTGGATCATACAGAGGCCATTGAAGAGAATTTTGGAGTGATCGGTGGCAAGTAGAATAGGGAGGCAAACTCTCAGGGTTGAGGGCAGAATACGTTTTGGTCCAGGGAATAGGCAACGTGTGTATATAGTGAGTTAAGAGCAATGTGAAGTTTTATTCAACTGCTGATTTTGCAGCGAGTTAATATAGTCTTAGGGCTCAGTGGAACATGCTTCTCGGAACGTATTTATAAATAAGAACCTTTGTTTCTTGGATCATATTTAAGTGAATAACGGTTTTTACTCTTTAGTACCAACAGCTTTATGTTTGATACATGGTCTCTGAAATGCTGTTGAATGTTCTGTTAGGTAATTTTTCATGGAGAACAAATTGGGTTCTTTTGTATGGAAAGACTAAATTACAGGAACATCCTGTCCGCCTCCCCGACCCTTTAAAAAAGGATGATTTGAAAATATCATCATTAATGTATTCACATGGTTTATTAAAGTTGAACAGGTTTTACCAGGTCATTGCTAAAGGTTTCCAAGTCCCCTAGGTATAGAGTCCCCAGCTGTGTAGAATGATTATATAACTAATTTCATGGTGGGAGTTATTATTATTTGACTCTTTCATTATTACTTTTTGTAGCAGCTTTATTGAGATTTAATTCACCTACCGTACAATTCACCCCTTTAATGTGTACAATTCAGTGGCATTTAGTACATTTCCAGGGTTGCACGACCATCACTATAATCAATTTTAGATGCATTATCCATCACTACCACGTTCCCTCTCACTACCACCTCCCAGCCCCAGAGAAACAGAAATCTTTCCTTCTCTATAAATTTACCCATTCTGAATATTTCATATAAATGGACTCATACATTATGTGGCCTTTTGTGACTGGTTTCTTTCACTTACCATAATGTTTTCAAGGTTCACACATGTTGTAGTGTATCTCAGTACTTGACTTCTTTATATGACCGAATTATATTCCATTTTACGGATATACCATGTAATTTATTCCTTTACAATCTAAGTCCCATCCTAAGTTGATGGAACTTAGATTGTTTGCATTTTTTAGCTCTTATGAAATGTGATAACTTTCACGCACAAGCTTATATATTCATGTATTTTAATTTCTGTTGTCTATATACCTAGACATGGAGTTGCTGAGTGCATTGCTCACTTCTATACTTAACCTTCTGAGGAACTGGCAGACTGTTTTTGCAAAGCAGCTGTACAAGTTTTTATACAAATCAGTATATGAGGGTTACGAAATCCCCACATTTTTGCCAACATTTATTATTATATATTTTTTCTTACAGTGGGGACAATTTTTAGAGTGAAAGCGAATGCTTATTTATTACATCAGGTATGAACCAGGTGTGAATATCCCACACTAACCAGAGCTTGATTATTCTAGAATTGTGGATGGAGGTCTGTTCAGAGTAGTAGAACAGAGGCAGGTAGGGGGACATTTCAGGGGAATGGAGATGAGTGCCAGGGAGTAATAGTGATTGGATATATTCAACAAGAAGGACATGTCCAGGTATATCATAATGTCCTGAGAATAGTACTGTTTGTAATGATCAAATCATTTTTACAGGGTACAATTATGTTCTTTAAAAAATTTTTTCATTTTTATTTATTTTTGAGAGAGAGACAGAGTGTGAGCAGGAGAAGGATGGAGAGAGAGGGAGGCACAGAATCCGAAGCAGGCTCCAGGCTCCGAGCTGTCAGCACAGAGCCTGATGTGGGGCTCAAACTCATGAACTGCAAGATCATGACCCGAGCCAAAGTCAGATGCTTAACCAACTGAGCCACTCAGGTGCCCCAATTACGTTATTCTTAATAGTAAGATACATTGTAGATCAACTGTATTCAAAGGTGAAACAACTCTACTCAGGTGCACCAGCTATAAGCCATTTTGTCCAGAATTGCCTCCAGGGGCTCCAGTAACAGGAAATCAAATCAGTCCTTTAAGTACTCTTACTGTAGTTTGTTACCAGGGACATTGTTTGACAGTGAAGTGCATCCATCTCCTGGGCCTCCCCAGGCCGTTTGTGCAGGTCATTAGATCTTCAGGTTTTACTGATTTTTGTCAACTTACTCCTTTTTAAGTAATCAGCCGATAGTGTTCTTACAAGAGGTCTTGTGAAGGGGCCACTGGCCCTCTTCCGTGTCCCTGTGGCAGTGGACTCCTTGGGCTGGCAGTAGCTCGTGGTCCTCCCGTGGGACGGCTGGGGCAATGCCTGTTGAGCATCAGCTGGCTCAGGAACTGAGACATCTAGAATAGTAGCGGTGTTGGCCCAGTAAATACAGGCTGTACTTGAATACCCACAGAAGGTATTCTTTGTAGATGAGATGATCCATTAGGTTAGCCTTCATCTGTTGGGAAAACTATACATCCAAATGTTGCCTTTTCTCAGTTGCTTTCACAAAGATCAGGGCAGAGGGGTTTGTTTTGTTTAACCATAGTAACTTCATTCACTAGTGTCTTTAATAAATTCACAGTTCTTCCAATTTTTAAATTGTATTTTTAAGGATTCTAATCTTACTGTGTTTATAAAAACATTATAAAGCTAGTTTTGAATTTTTAAAAAATTCTTACCCATAAAGTATCACTCACTGTCTTTTCTGTCCAGAATGATAGCCCTCTTGAAAATCTCATGATTTGATTTACCTCTTGGAAGAGATGTCTTCCTTCTCTGGGTGCTCTACTGTCTGGGGTCACCTCTTGTTTGTTTGTGCTAGGGACATGTAAGGAGAATAACTCTATTGAGTGTTTTCCCAGAATTTAATTAGAAGAGGCAAAAGGCTTGATTAAAAAGGTACTTCTCTCGAGATTAAATATCCTGCAGGGAAAATGGGCTGAAGTTTAAACCACAAGCCCTTCTGAGATAATTCAAATTGTCCTTGATAAAGCTGTATAGGTAGGGAGTAGTAGGCTGATTTTGCTTCTTTTCTAGAAGCAGGTTAACAGTACGTCCTGTGAAAGAGGAGTCAGGGCTGCCCTGCTCATAACGTCTTTGGGGAGCTCAGCTCAAACGCTGCTTTGACCAGGCTGCTCAGGAAATGGGAGGACCTCACCCTGGCCTGGTGGCGTGAGCCTCGGAAGGGCATCTTGCCTTGAGCAGCCTGCTGCATCACATTGTAGTCCCCGAGGTAGAAGAGAGTACCGTTGGCCCTCTTTATCTGTGTATTTGAGAATTTGCCTACTCCCTAAAATATATTTGTAACCCCAAAGTCAATACAGCGGTTTTGTGGTCATTCGTGGGCATGGACAGAGCAGTGAGAACTTGGAGTCATCCACCGTATGTCCTCATGCGGGCCGAGCAAGGTGATGCTCTGCCTTGTTGCAGCTCTCGCACTATGAATAAGTGTCCTTTCCTCACCGTCTGTTTAGTGTCACGACTTTCACGTTTTTGTGCTTGTCAACGGAGATTTCGCTATTTAAAATAGCCCCGAAGCATAGTGCTAAAGTGGTGTGTAGTGTTCCTAAGTACAACAAACCTAAGATGTGCCTTATGAAGAAAATACGTGTGTTAGATAAGCTTTATTCAGGCGTGAGTTATGGTGCTTGTGGCCATGAGTTCATTGTTAATGAACCAACAGTATATTAAATGAGATGTACTTTATTCATTTATTTTTTAAAATTCTTTCAGAGAGAGCATGCAGGCAGGAGAGAGGGGCAAAGGGGGAGGGGGAATGTCAAGCAGACTCCATGCTCAGCATGGAGCTTGATGCGGGGTTTGATCCCATGACCCTGGGGAGCCGAAATCAGGAGTTGGACGCTCAACTGACGGAGCCATCCAGGTGCCTCGAAATGAGATGTCTTTAAACAGAAACACACATTAAACAAGGTTATATATTGATCAGTTGACAAAAATGTTGTAAACATAGGCTTTCAGGAACCCAGCCCTGTATTTCTTCTAGGCACAATGGTTTGGTATTTATTCATTCGTTGTTTGTGGTGACTGCAGAACATAACTACTGTGAATAATGAGAAACAACTATCTCTGTTACTGTCCTTATAGTTTTTTCAAGTTTGTGAGACCTTGCTTTCGGCCTCCAGGGGAAAGCATAGGGCTTATTATTTCTTGGATCTGTTGATCTGTTTCTCCGGGGAATTCCAGTTGACAAACTATAAATGCTACATAGTGTTAAATTGTGCTTTTGAAAATCCTGTCAAAATCACCTGCGAGGTCTTTATTCCAAACATGGAGCCTTCTTTAATCACATGGAGAACTCCGCCTTTGCTCAAGCTTCTGTCTCTGTAATGTTTTCATAGGATGTGGTAAGCGTATAGGATGTGTTTCTCTTTATATCCGAGGGGTTGATAATATGGAAAAATACATACCGCTGTAGAACTTAGAAAAGAATGATTTATTGGGCCTTTAGAGAGGATTTTTAATAAAACTTCAAATGCTGAAAGATTGTATTTAGTGAATGAATTTCATGCATATAAATCATTTCATAGAAGCCTTTGTGCTGAAAAAGAGAGTGTAATATACACTCATAAATTTCGATAGGGCCATCTGTACTTTGAGTTCTTATTTTGTTAATTTTCTCTCTGAAGACTCTTCCTGAACAAGAAAGTTTGGTAGGCATTAATAATAATGACACATTGATGAAAAAATAAAACCTCAAATTATAAATACTCACGAGTTTTTGAAAATTAACTGCAGTATTTGATTTGTTCTATATCCTGTAATCCCATCTGGTGCATTTTCTTGAATTCTGATTTACTTGTCCATCATTCTCACTTCATGGAGGTTTAGCACCACTGTTAGAAATAACAAGGAAACATTGAATAGCATTGCCTCATTTTTGAGTTTGAAGCTACCTCCTCTCTGTTCCTCCCTTAGCTAAGCTGGTGGGGGGTGCTGCATGAGCATCCGCACCACCCCCCCCTCCCCCCTGGCAGATCTCAGCAGGGGTGGTGGATGAATCTTTCTACTGGAGATGGAAGCAGGTGGAGCAGCCCTCATTGTTCCTGCCCATCTTGGAAGTCTTATCCCTCTCTAACTTGCATTGTTCCCTGTTCTTGATCCTAACCAAGATCATAATTAGGTTTCTCACCAAGCCTCATCAGTCATCATAATGATCCAATCCCCAGACAAGTGAAGCTCCACCCCAACTTTGAAGGACTTCCTTGTTTGACGTTGAGACAAATGACATGAGACAGATCCCTTGTAAGAACAATCAAAAAGAAGAGTTCAGGTGAGGGCAGTGCCTTTAGTGAGCAAGTGCATTGTCTACAGGTAGATTGGGAAATTGTTTAGTTTGAGATTAGAATGTTTCCTGAAACACTGTTAACAGTGAGCAGATTCCTTGAAGAGATCTTCTAGAACACTGTGTGGTTTGCATGCCAAAGTGGCTTAGTGATTGTCCTTGTTTACCAGGTTAAGAAAAACAAAACAAACCCAGTGGAAGGATGGCTGGGCATTGGGGACAGGAGAGATGATTTGGCTAAAGGAGAGTGACTGCCACTGACTATTAAACAGCTTCATTGGTCTTCACCCCTGCCTCCACTCTATTCTTTACACTGGTGCTAAGAGACAGGCTGATGTGATGATAGTCTTTGGACGAGGGGTCCTGGAGCTTCTGAATCTTGATCCTAATTAGTCACCCTGCATGGTGAGGTCCCCAGGAGGCATGTGCACAGAGGGCAGAGATTGTTGATGGCTCTTGATGTTAAACCTCGGCTCCACATCCAAATGTGGGACCAGGAGAGTTATCTCCACCGGACCATGTAGAGAGCTCCTCTAGCAGAAAGAAGAGCCAACCAGAGATCCTGCTCCTGTCTGAGGTGCGTGGCAGGGCTGGTGGACTCCAGGCTGTCTCTGGGAGCAGCTACGGTCCTTGGCCTGGCTTCCTCACCAGCCGGACCAGAGTTAGGTGCACTCCTGAGTCACATAGGAAGTCAAAAATCTCCTGAAAACAGTGCCCTTCCCAGTGTAGAGCAGAGGCTCAACCTTCCCATTTGCTGAGGTATAAAGTCAGCCCTGGGGAATATCACTATTCATGGAATTCCTGAGGTGAGGACGTTGTAGGAACATTGACCAAACTCCCAATAGAGGGGACTATGAAATGTAAGAGGGTGTGCTCTAACTGCATTAAATGGCCAGACCCTGCTTTTGTCTTGCCTCTTCCCGAGTCCCTCGAGTGGTGGGCCACCAATATTAAGAAGTAAAGGAGAATGATGATTTATTAGAGACCGTAGGATTTCCCTGTTCCCAGATCAGTGGTGGACAGTTGAGATTGTGGGGTGGGGTACGTGTAGATGGGGCAGCTAAAGGCATGGAGAGAAATCTTTCAGATTTCAAGTTGAACTGTGAAACAAGAAAGTAGTGACAAAGTCACAGGGACAGTTTATTTTTTAGCATCTGAAGGTGGACATCTGGACAGTTCCCAAAGGTATTCGCTACTACCAATAAAAGCCACCATTTCCTGAAGGCTGAATAGGTGCCAGATTCAGCCTCAGACAATCACACATTGTCATCTCATTTTTCACAGCAGCCACCTGAAGGTGAGAAAGCTGGAGCTTAGAGCAGCAGGTCAGTCGGGTGGGTGTTGGGGAGGAGGAATGGATTCACATGTGACTTGGAGAATCGCTCTTCCAGTATGGTCCTAGGAACGGCAGCATCTGGATACCTGTTAGGAATGCAGAGTCTTTGGTTGCCCCAGTGGCTCTGTTGGTTAAACGTCTGACTTCAGTTCATGTCACGATCTCACAGTTCATGAGTTCGCGCCCTGCGTCAAGCTGTCTGCTGTCAGCACAGAGCCCATTTCAGATCCTGTCTTCCTCTGTCTGCCCCTCCCCTGCTCATGTGTTCTTACTCTCTCTCCCAAAAATAAACATAAAAAAATAAATGCAGATTCTTAGGCCCCATTGTTAAACCCACAGAAACCAACCTGCATCTTAACAAGATTGCCAGGAGAACCCCAGTTTGAACCTCTGCCCCTTGCTGACGCTCGAGTGTAGGATGCTGGTTTGGCTCTCTGCTTTTGGCAAAGTCGCAGGAGCAGGAGGAGGGCAGAAGCCAGAGGATGGATTGGAACAGCAGTCACAGGAATGTGATGGGCTGTATTAGGAGAAAACTTCTTTCTAGAAGGTTATGATACCTGTTAATTCACAGATTAAGGCTTTACTGCATAATGGCTTCAAATACGTTGATATAATTGTGCCTTCCAGAGAGAATGCCCAAATAACGTCAGCTAACTCTGCTTGTTCTAACAGTCCCAGCTACCCAGTCTCTTGGGAGTGTCACACCACAGCTGGCTGATCTGTTATGAAAGGGCTTGCAGGGCATTGAGCATGCTCTGCTTTTTCACAGCTCAGTACCCTTTGTACATGCATTTCCTTCTTTCATCTTTGGCCTGTCCTTTAAAACCTCCCTTTGAGAGCTATCTCTTCTGAAAAGCCTCCCTTAACCACCCCAGCTCTAGTGTGATTTGGAGCATCTACTCTCTGTGGTCCCATTTGCCACACTGCAAGGCTGTGGCTGGTGCGTGATCTCTGGAGGACTTAGCATGTCACCTGGGACACAGTGCTCAAGAAGCATCTGCTGTTGGTCCAGGAAAAGGCATGAAGATAGTTGAGAGTAGGAGAACATGTGATTGAGCTAAAATGGAACCATATGAAGGGGGCAGAAATGATCTAGGAAGAGCCATACCGATGTGGTAACTAAGTTTTCTGTGGTGAGAAGGGAATGGGTTTGAGTGGCTCTGCTTGCTGGAAGGTCAATTACAAGGTGAAGAAGAAGAAGAAAGGCATCAGAAACCAGCTCATCCGAAGTATCCTACTTTTAAGAGAGGTTTGTGTTTGTTGTAGCTGATTATAGGAGTCAGGACACATTTATGACATGGTAGAGTTTTCTTCTGAGGCTACCGATACGTTTTTGTGCTGTGTTGAAGCTTTTGTGATCACTGTACCGTGCGTAGCTCCCATTTATGTACGTTTCCTAGAACCCAAAGCCTAATTCGACATTTGTATGGTTATTTTTATGGTTACTAAATCTGGGCTTCTATTCTGTTAATTCTATCTGTAATTTATTTCAAATCAATTTCTTGAACAGGCATGTAATAGCCTATTATATCATTCTTCCCATGGGAAAATATCAAGTTTCTCAATTTAGTTTTTAAAAATTGTCTGAACATCTGTTACCTGGAAAGCACTATGAACCAATGCTTTTGAGGGATGCAGTCATGAAATAGATATTACCCTTGTCCTTCAGGGAGCTGACAGCCCAGGAGGGGAGATATCCCAGGTAGAAATGACTCTAAGCTATGTAAGTCATGCTATAAGAGAGGAGAGAGAATACTTATTGAGGGAGAATAACTTACTTTTGGCTTAGGGGTGGGGGTAGGTGATAAAAGCTTTGAGGCAAAGGTCGATGTTCAACTTGACCTTGAGGTTAAGACTAGGTTTGGCAGGAAGAAATAGGGTAAATGTCATCTAGGTAGACAAAATAGTATCTAAAAATAAATTTTTATTTTTCACAGGCACACTGTGGTGAAACGAGAGGACATAGTTCCATCTCTAGACAAAAGTTTAAGTATCCACAAAAAGGAACTCCCATTTAATGAATACTGATGTTTAGGTACGTGTACATCTATACTTTCTCAATCAATTGTCACAAAAATGTGATGAGGCGAGAAAGTATTATCCCCATTTTAACAGGTAAGGAAAGTGAGGTTCAGAGAAGTTCATCATTTTGCTTCAGGTCAAATAGCTAGTATGTGGCAGGGCTGGGATTCAAACAGATTGGCCTGATTCCAAAGTTCATGCTTTTTCTACTACTTCCTGTTGTCTGTGGACCTGTTCATACATTGACAATTATTCATTCATTCATTCCACAAATATTTATTGAATGTCTAGCGTGTTCCAGGGACTGTGCTAGGTACTGGGGCCGCTGCCATGAGCTAAGTTATAGGTTCCCTGGCAACACAGCTATGCTGTTCCATGTTTCTTGCTTAATGTACAGGACACGTGGAGATACAAATAACATCTTGACATTTCTGGGACATTAAGGTTTCCAATTAAACTTAAATTTAGAGGACCAATTTGCTTTATTGATCTCATGAAATATCTTAATTGATTACCCTCATCAAATAATTGTAAAAGTCACAGGGCTCACTGAGAAGTAATAGATGGAAAACTAGAGAATATTTAGACGTCATGGTTGGAAGATCTACAACTTAAATATTTTATGGAAACATTAATATTATAGGATTTTGGCAGTTGATAGACTTGAGTGCTCAAGAGCATACTTCACCAGAGTCATGCAGGTTGTGATTCAGTTAAAGTCCATATAAATGGGGGCACTTGTGTGGCTCAGTTGGTTGAGCATCCGACTTCGACTCGAGTCATGATCTCATGGTTCGTGAGTTCGGGCCCTGTGTCGGGCTTGCTGCCATCAGCCTGTCAGTGCAGAGCCCACTTTAGAGGCTCTGTCTCCCTTTCTCTGCCCCTCCCCTGCTTGCATTCTACAAAAAAAAAAAAATATTAAAAAAAAAAGTCTTCATAAATGTTGGAGAGATTTTGTTGACAACTAGATAATAATGTGGTCAGAAAATATAACCTATCTATATATATTTCTACATCTATATCTTTATATTGACATAATTGTTTTTCCATTTGTCCCATGTGTATATATGAAAGTCTGTCTCCCTGATAACCTACTCCTCCAGCACCACCCAGAGGTGACCCCTCTTAGCAGTGTCTTTTCTCCTTTACTGAATGGTGACTCAGATTTACTCATAGTGACAGGTGGATTTACTTAGGTTTTTATATGCAGTCTTCATTTGATTTTTTTTCAAAAACAGGGCCATCATTTTTATTTTTATGCCATTTGTTCTTTTTAAATTTAATAGAGCTCTAGGTCTATTATTTAACTTATCTTCGACTTTTTTTTGACATACTAAAATATATTTATTCATTAATTTAGGTATTTATTGTCAAGTTGGCTAACATACAGTATATACAGTGTGCTCTTAGGTTTTGGGGGTAGATTCCCATGATGCATTTCTTGCATATAACACCCAGTGTTCATCCCAACAAATGCCCTGCTCAGTGCCCATCACCCATTTTCCCCCCTCGCCTGACCCTCCCACCTCCCGATCAAACCTCAGTTTGTTCTCTGTATTTAAGAGGCTCTTATGATTTGCCTTCCTGTCTATTTGAAACTATTTTTTTCCCTTTCCCTTCCCCCATGGTCATCCATTAGGTTTCTCAAGTTCCACATATGAGTGAAAACATATGATATCTGTCTTTCTCTGACTGACTTACTTCACTTAGCATAATACCTTCCAGTTCTATCTATTTTGCTGCAAATGGCAGGATTTCATTCTTTCTCATTGTCACGTAGTATTCTATTGTGTATATAAACCACATCTTGTTTATCCATTCATCAATTGGTGGACATTTGGGCTCTTTCCATAATTTGGCTATTGTTGAAAGCACTGCTATAAACATTGTAGTACATGAGCCCCTATGAATCAGCACTCCTGTATCCCTTGGATAAATTCCTACTAGTGCTATTGCTCGGTTGTAGGGTAGTTCTATTTTTAATTTTTAGAACCTTCACACTGTTTTCCAGAGTGGCTGCACCAATTTGCATTCCCACCAACAGTGCAAGAGGTTCTTGTTTCTCCACATCGTCACCACATCTCTTGTTTTTGAATTGGTATTATAAGCCATTCTGACCGGTGTGAGGTGGTATCTCCTTGTGGTTTTGATTTGTATTTCTCTGGTGATTAGAGCTGTTGAGCATCTTTTCATGTGTCTGAATGGCCATCTGGATGTCTTCTGCCCATTTCTTCACTAGATTATTTGTTTTTTGGGTGTTAAGTTTGGTAAGTTCTTTATAGATTTGGGATACTAACCCTTTATGTGATATGCCATTTGCAAATATCTTCTCTCATTCCGTCTTTGACTTTTTTTTTTTAATCAGAGGGGGAACGAGTGTACGAGCAGGGGAGAGGGGCAGAGAGAGAGAGAGATTGAGAGAGAGAGAGAGAGAGAGAGAGAGAGAATCTCTAGCAAGCTCCATGCTCAGTGTAGAGCCCAACGTGGGGCTCGATCCCGCGACCTTGGGATTATGACCTGAGTCAAAATCAAGGGACGCTCAAACGATTGAGCCACCCAAGCACCCCAACTTACCTTTGACTTTTAAGAGAATGTCTTAAAGCTGCTCTCATAAGGGCACAAATGCCAGTAGTGTCAGCAGGCTGTAGGAACAGCAGTGAAGGTAATCAGTAGTCAGTTTGGGGGCACCATTCTTGAGTACAAGAAGCCTGGGAGTAAGAAAAGTAGCGTGACTAAAATACTACCAGAGATTCTGAAGAAGTTGTGGATTTGCTTTCTTACTGCTATGCAATTCTTCTTTCCTCTGAAGTTGTAAAAATCTACCCACACTAAAAGTCAGATTTGACAAATCGTGAGAAGTGCTTCCAAGATATTTCTTAAAATGCCATAGTTGGAAGAAGTACAACTTAAATATCATATGAAAACATTAGGATTTTAGGAGTTGGTGTACCTGAGTGCTCAAGAGCATATCACAGCTAAGCCATGTGGACTGTGATGAATTTTATTTATGTATGAACAAGGAAAAAAAAAATCTAACCACATGAGACTGGAAAGCTAAAAAGTCATCATTATCCTATGAACATACCAAAGGGAACTTAAAAATATAAAATGGGGTAAAAATATCTATATTATTATCCTTTAAACTGAAGCAAGTATCATGTGTGTGTATATTATGTTTAGGCTGAATTAATTACGTAAAACAGTAAAGTCTAAAAGAGGGTATAGTAATGATGAATTGCCCAAATTATTCAAGTGATTGTCTTAAGCCTCTACTTCATTTGTAGCCTTTTTAGGAGCTTAGTAAAATTATCTGAATGTGATTTCTCGGATATAACATTTCTGTGTTTATATCCATTCAGCATTTAAAATGTGGTATTACATTGGTCTCTTTTCTGTTTTGTAAACAACTCAAGTCTTTTCTGGCCTGAGGGCTTTGCACCTAATGTTACCTTTGCTTGACTATTAACACTGTCCTGCCCCCTCAAGGGAGAATAATGTCTTCTCCTATTTCAGGTCTCAGTTCAAAGTCCTCCTCCTCAGGAAGTGTCCCAGAATTACCTTATCTAGAGCGCCTTCTCCCTTCAGTTACTGTCTATGGTAGTATCAGATTTAGTTCCTTCATGGCACTTGTCACAGTCTGTCATTATCATGTTTATCTGCTTACTTCTTTGCCTTGGCTTACAGTTGACTCCTCAGTAAATACTTGTTGAATGAATAAAGGGCGTCTCTGGTCATTCTTCTGTCATTCATTCACTCCTTCATTTATTCATCATCAGTAACACATTGTGTGTTGACAGTGTGTAAGTCACTGTACCGGGCTCGGGGGTGGCAAGAAGGTATTGCTCAGCAGTGTTCATCTCAGTGAAAATTTTAGGTAATCAATACTTAATCTCTCAGATACCAAAATTAAAAGTAAATATTAAAAGTAAAAGTAAATGAATGAGTCATGAATGAATGATGAATGAATGAGTACTCAAGCTGTAGGATATTGGATGATAATCTTTATTTTTTTAATTTTCGTAATGTTTATTTTTGAGAGAGAGAATGCATGAGCAGGCGAGGGAGACAGAGAGGCAGAGACACAGAATCCAAAGCAGGTTCCAGGCTCTGAGCTGTCAACACAGAGCCTGCCATGGAGCTTGAACTCAGGAGGTATGAGATCATGACCTGGGCCAAAGTCAGACGCTTAACTGACTGAACCGCCCAGGCACTTCTATTATAATAACCTTTAAATACATGACGTGTACATCTCTTTCTTCGATAGAAAGATCTAGTCTTGTTACGTCATAGTTGTCATTGCGAAGTGTCCCTTACAGTGTCCTTTTTATGCACATTTTAGTTTTTCTCTGAGTCTACGGGGATGCCACTTCCTCTGCCATAATTGAACTGTTCTTCCAATGACAGCCCTTACCCGGTCTCTAGATACAGGAGTGCTAGTCACTTATCTCCTGACCCAGAGCAAGATAGTTAGGGTGGCTGTTCTCACCATGACCCTGCCATCCCAGTTTTACTACAGTGTGGGGGGACCGAAGTTATCCAAATAAGACTCCCCCCGATTCTCCCAGGGGCAGTGTGGTAGAATCAGGAGGTTTTTAGAAAATTGAATTTATAAAGTTAAATATCATGAACTTTTTTTATCTTGTTTTAAAATCATCTCTGTATTTCACTTTTATAAAGTCATCTTTGTAAAGTGATGGTGTTAACATGGTATTGCTCAGCTGGCCTTTATCAGTGCGTTTGTAGGAAACATCTATTATTCGTGCCTGGGATTGTCAGAATGCAAAAACTCAAACCATCTTCAATGCAGGAAGCTCTTCTCGGGGTTCTGTTTGTGCTTACTGTATGTGTTTGTGCTGTGACTCCAGTCAGAGGGGATCTTCTAATAGTGGTAGCATCAAATGTGGCAGAATTTCCTATATGTATTTGCTAGGGATTTTGCTTCTGGATTTATTCCTCTTGATGAGAAAAAGACATATTTCTGCTTCTTATCCAAAATTTAGGCTTACTTTCAAGCAGCTCTATGTTTGAAATGTGTGTCTAGTTTTTATTCATATGGCATTTTTATCTGCTATTTCTCCTTATTCTCTTTCCTCCATTTTACAGGAAATGGAGATCAGAGGCGCTGAGGTATCAGTGCAGCATCCCCTACATCTCAGCCATCTCCTGCCTCTTGTACTCCTCACGGTCAGACACTAAAGACTCCCAGTGAGCACATTTTCCACATAGGTGAGACTTACTCCGTGAACCACTACAACTTTAAAAATAAAGTTCGAGCCCCGCTCCCGCCCGGCTCTGTGCTGACGCCTCGGAGCCTGGAGCCTGCTTCAGATTCTGTGTATCCTTCTCTCTCTGCTCCTCCCTCACTCACACTCGGTATCTCTCTCTCTCTCAAAAATAAATAAACATTAAAAAATTTTTTAATAATTATTTTAATCACTTTGGAAATAGTTCACAGTTCCTCATTTCTTAAATAAACTATGCAGAACACATCCTCACAGAGTGAAGGGCAGCCTAGTAACGCTCCGTTGTTGTCTGAGGCCAGAAAGCCATGCTTTGGAGACTGAGGTCACCAGAGTTGTTTCCCTGGGCACCACATACTCTAATGTTTCTGTCTCTGTCTCTGTCTACCACTCTGCCATTTCCTAGGACCATCACTGGGTCTTTGTGACTTCTGATTTTGTCCTTATATTTGTAAATATAATCCACCAGTTAGAGCCCAAGTGTATACCTCCACTTCTTCTAGAGGAAAACAGTCCCCTGAGTCATCACTGTTCAGTACTTGGGTCATTGTCTTGCCCTTTATGCTCTGGGTAGGTTTTGGTAGGTAGGAACCTGACTCCTGGCTGAGAAGGGAGTGTGATGTCATCTTAGGCTGTCATTAACTGTCCCTAGCCCTAATGATGGCCTTGTTTAAGGCTGTCCGTTTCAGGTTTTCAACTCCTTTGTTCCTCTGAGATGGAAATCACAGGGACAAGTCTCTGAACAATTGTACTTGAGATCATAGGAAGACTCATTGTTTTAAAGAGAGAGAAAATTTTTAAATATCTCAGGGGATAGTTTTGAGTATTAATAGTAACACTGAAAACAGTATAAAATCAATCTTCATCATTTTAATTTCTTTTTAGTAAGTACTAGTTTAAGTCATTATTTTAAAAAATGCTTCCAGTTCGTTCACTGTTTGGGGAAGCTTCGTGGCTCCTGGTTCTCTTGACTGTGACAGTGTTTGGTGTAGTACCTTAAGTATTAGAAACTTCTGAAATGAAATAAATAGAAACCAGCTTGTGAAACCATTTAATTGCTTTCTTAAATGGTTTTTGTTCCATCCATAAGGATATTTTTATGTTGCATTTCACGAACTGCGGGCGATGATGTGCAATTGTGATGAGTGTGTCTGTGTAATAAAAACAGGAGAAGGAACTAGGTTCATGGGGGACACCACCAAAGAAACGCTTTCTTAATTCCAAATCTCCAATTCTTTGATGATGTGAGTATCAACAGCATAATTTTTTATATCATTTACAAATCATGAGGTGTGAGAGGCACCTGGTGGCTCAGTCAGTTGAGCATCCGACTTCGGCTCAGGTCATGATCCCATAGTTCATGGGTTCAAGCCCCGCGTCGGGCTCTGTGCTGACAGCTCAGAGCCTAGAGCCTGCTTCAGATTCTGTGTCTCCCTTGCTCTCTGCCCCTCCCTCACTCCCACTCTCTCTCCCTTTCCCTCTCTCTCTCTCTCCAAAAATAAACATTAAAAAAAATAAAAACAAAAAAAAACTCAAAACATGAGGTGCAACTTGAGCAACAGCTGCTATTCCCATGTCATTTACTTTCGTATTATGTGGTATTTTTCCGTTGTGATGTTCTTGATGTTATGTCCCTTCAGGCCCTCTGGAGCCCATGATGCGACGGCAGCTCTCGGCTTCCCGCGGTCGTCTGTGTGTTGCACCATGAGCGCTGGAGCAACAGCTGTCCTTGGAGCTCCTTCACACCTTGTGTGGTCCCCTCCCCCAACTCCTTTTTAAACGTCATCATTTATTAAGGACTTTGGGCAAGGGGCTGTGTCTCATGTGTTTCCCACACATGGCTTTGTTGAATTATCCCAAGAATCCTGTGATGCACATACTAACATTCACATTTTACCAACACGCACCCTCAGAAAGGTTCGGTAAATTTAGGGTTACCCTCGTGGGTAATGACAGAGGTGGGAGATGAAGACAGCTCTTACATCCAGAGCCTGCCCTTGGCTCAATACCCTGCACATACCTCTCTGAACCAGCCTTGTGTGTTCAGTGAGAGCGACAGTCCTTGTCTCCACCGTGCCTCCTCGGTGTGGAGACGCAAGTGAGGAAAAGGAGGCCGAACATCCTGTTGTGCTCGGGCCCCATGGGTACTACTCAGCCAACAGAATAGTCATTTTATTTTCACCGCACGCATTTTCCTCTTTCTGCATTATGGGTAGCAGTGTTTCCCATGGGGCCTGCTTCATCCCGTCACCCAGCGCGCACCCGGCTCTGGGTTAGCATGCGCTGCCGATGTGCGGAGAAACGGAAACACCTAAGCAAGCAGGAAAGCGGGAGGAAAGGGCTTGCCCTTGAGAGCCACGCAAGTGCTCTTTATCATCTGCTGCGTGGGACCTTTCCCAGTGCTGTGGGAGGGCAGGAGATGGGGTGTTAAGCAGAGCACCACGCCGGCGTCGAGCCTGGGCAGCGTGTTGCTCTCGAGGCACTGGGCCTTCGTATTTCAGGTGGTCCTGTGCAAGCCCTCTGCGGGAACAACTGTCAGATACAGCCCTGCCACAGAGCCCTCCTCCCTGCCCACCTGCAGGCACCTGCTGTGTGGTTGTCAGGGGCCCCGGTGCGGGCAAAAGACGAGTATTGTGAGTGTGTGGTCGCATATTTAATTACCGGTTTATTGCAGACCAGTGCTCAGAAAATACAATCAAAATGAGTTACTGGAAAAATGACTTTACAAAAGACATACAGAATGCAAAAAGCTGAAATGTTTTCTTAGAAGATTCAGCAGCAGTAAAATTGCATTCTCCCAAAGTGCCAAATTGCTGGAAGTCCTCAGTTTGTGTCCTTATGTCACGACGGTTGGGTAACAGTTCACAGGCCGGTACCAGCCTGCAGAGTACACTTTGGGCAGGTGGCCCAGAGCCTTCCTGGACTGAGGCTGGTAGTACGTATGTGGGCACGGGTCTGGAGTTGTGTCTGCTTTGCAGGGAGTCTGGGCAAGCCCTAGGTCGCAGTGCCTGCTGACCCACCTGTGCCTTGCTGTCCACCATGACAGTTCTGCCCTTGAAACTTGGCCCGTGCCTCAGCTCCCGGTTTCACTGTGGTCTCTCCTGGTCCTAGAGCCCAGCCCCGAACCCACACTGACGTGGCTGGGGCACTGAGAGCATCTTGCTGCTTCCCCCACCCCCCTCACACCCCCCAGAACTCAGTTCTGCTGCCTGAGTGCCCAGTTGCTGGCCAGGAGTCCAGTCTAACATATTAGGTTTTCATTGCCGCTGTAACAGATGACTACAACCTTAGTGACTTAAGACAACAGAACTTGATTTTCTTACAGTTCTGGAGGTCAGAAGTCCAAATGAGTCTCCCAGAGTGAAATCAAGGTGTCAGATTGGCTGGTTCCTCCTGGAGCGTCTTGGGAAGAGTTCATTTTTGCCTCTTCCACCTGCTGGTGGCTGCCAGGATTCTTCAGTTTATGGTCAGAGTCCTCTCATCTGCTTCCGTGGTCACATTGTTTTTGCTTTTCTGTCATCTAATCCCCCTCCTATGAAAACACTTTTGACTGCATTTAGGGCCCACCATGATCATACAAAATAATCCCATGTCATGATCTTTAACTTAATCACACCTGTAAAGACCCTTTGCCATGTAAGGTAATATTCACAGGTTCCAGGGATTAGGACCTGAATCTCTTTGGAGGACGTTATTCAACCTGCCACCTCCCAATCTCAGGATGCATATCATTGTTATCTGACCCACTGTGAGTCTTGCTGCTTTTGTGTACTACCCCCCTCCTCTCCGCCCTTCTCCGACACTCGACCACGTGCAGGTAGAATCATTTGTAGGGTGCTAGTGTGGTAGCTGGTAAGTATCGACTCATTTGCATTTCAGGCACTCTGCTAAGGACTTTATAGATCTGCCTATTAGCTACTCATATGACCCAGCAGCTACTGGCTTCCGTGTGAGAGATGAGGAGACTGAACCTTTGTTAAGGAGGCTCAGTAATTGCCCAGGTGGGTGGGAGAGGTGCATGCAGTCCCAGGGCTTCTGAAGCCAGAGTTCTCATGCCTGCCCCGGACTGCCCCTTGGACAGAAGCAGACTCTGAGATTTGGGCTACAAGCATGTCTCCATCCCCAAGCACCAGCTTTGTGACAGAGCTAGTGCCCCAGCCTGGCCCTGTGGTCCCAGCTCTTTCCTTTCCCCGCTGGCCTGCAGGGTGCACCTTCCAAAGGAGGTGCAGCTAGGGAGAGCTCTTCAGCCTTTTCCTGGTAGGACACATACCATTCAGGAACCTAAGGACCCAATGAACTCTCCGAGGCAGCCTGGCTCTCCCCCCTCCCCTGACACTGTGCTCCCTCCCCCTCGGATAGGAATAGAGCTGCACATGAGTGGACGTGGCCTGAGGGTGGATTCGCCTGCTGATCCTGTGCTGATATGTCCTTAAACATTCCTGACCAGAAGTCAGACATCAGAGGGCCCAGGAGGGCCTCCTCACACCCCTGTGCTACCAGGAGACGTGTTCTTCTTTCTGAGGACACTGGTACCTTCTGGGGCCTTCTGTTTCTGTTTAGGAAGCAGCGCCACACATACAAAGTAGCAGCTGGGGATTGGGGAATGGCTGTTAGGCTGTGAGTCATCTTCTCTGACAGTGAGCTCTGAGTCCTGGTGGAGCGGTGTCCGGCAGACTCGGGAAAAGTGAAAGTCAAGAATTCTCTGCCTGGTGGCCCGATGGAGGAGCCAGATGGAGCACATGATCTGAGCTCCTTCAGGAGGCTTCCTGCATAAGGCTGTTCTGAATCCCCTTTAATGGAACCCTAAAATGCCAAGCAAAGGAATGTGTCATGAGAATTAGAGCCTAAATCTTAGAGTGACCTTGGGGAGTGCTCCCAGGGGCTTCCTCTGTGGGGAGGTGTGTCCTCCAGGGCTGTCCAAGCTGGGCCTGCACCACCAGGAAGCCACAGATACACTCCTTTCTCCCAGAGTAGGAGTTGATTAACTTCCATTTAATTTAAATATGTTGTAATAATAAAAGTGTGGATGTGTTGTTGATGAGAGTACAAGAATTTTGTGTATCTTTTACATTAGGTATGTAAGGACTGAAGTAGTTTCTTTTATTTTTTTTTAGCGGACTTTATTTTTAGAGCAGCATTGGATTCAGAGAAAAATGGAGCCAAAAGTACAGAGAATACCATAAAATGCACAGCTTCCCCTGTTACCAGCATCCTGCCCCAGAGTAGTGTGTTTCTTACAGTTGATGAACCTGCACTGACGTATCCTAATCACCAAAGTTCATAGTTTACAGTAGCGTCCACTCTTGGTTTTGTATATTATATGGGCGAGATAAATGTGTAATGACATGTATCCTCCATTATAACATCGTACGGAATAGTTTCACTGCCCTAAAACTCATCCGTGCTCTGTTTGTCATCCCATCTTCCTTCCAGCCCCTGGCCATCACTCATCTTTTTACTGTCTCAGGAGTTTCGCCTTTGTTATGATATCATATAGTTGCAATAAAACCGTATACAGTCTTTAGAGGTTGGTTTCTCTCATTAATATGCACTTAACTTTCCAAGGTTCCTCCAGGTCTTTCCGTGGCCTGAGAGCTCCTTTTTTTTTTTTTTTTTTTTTTTTTTTTTTTAAGTTTGCACTGAGTGATACTCCACTGTCTGGATGTACCACAATTTACTTACCCTTTCGCCATAGGAAGGACATCTTGCTGCCAGGTGTTGGCAATGAATGAAACTGCCATAAAGATCCAGGAGCATTTTTGTGGACATAAATTTTCAACTCCTTTGGGTAAACACCAAGGGGCACAATTGCCGGTTCATACAATAAGAGTATATTTAGTTTGGCAAGAAACCACCCAACTGTCTTCCAAACCATTTTGCATTTTCACCAGCAGTAAATGAGAGTTCCTGTTGTCCACATCCTCGCTAGCATTTGGTGCTGTCAGGGTTGTGGATTTTCAGCATTTTCAGTGATGTGTGTATCATTGTTTTAACTTGCCGTGATGACATAGGAGGTGCAACATCTTTCATGTGCTTATTAACCATCTGTATATCTTCTTTGGTGAGTGCTAAAGTATTTGGTCCAGATTTTAGTCAGAGTGTTTTCTTATTGTTGAGTTTGAAGAGTTCTTTCTACATTTTATTTAACAGCCCCTTATTAGTGTGTCTTTTGCAAATATTTTCTCCCTGTCTGTGGTTTGTTTTCTCATTCTCTCGACATAGTCTTTTGCTGAGCAAATGTTTTTAATTTTTTTTAATGTTTATTTATTTTTGAGAGAGCGTGAGCAGGGGAGGGGCAGAGAGAGAGACAGACACAGAATCCAAAGCAAGCTCCAGGCTCTGAGCCATCAGCACAGAGCCCGACGTGGGGCTTGAACTCATAGACTGTGAGATCATGACCTGAGCCAAAGTCGGCTGCTTAACCGACTGTGCCACCCAGGCGCCCCAGATGTTTCTAATATTAGTGAAGTCCATCCTATCAGTTACTTCTTTCATGTGTTCTGCCTTTGGTGTTCTGTGTAAAAAGCTGCTATCAAACCCAAGGTCATGTAGGTTTTCCCCTTTGTTGTCTTCTAGGAGTTTAATAGCATTGCATTTTACACGTAGGTCTACATTACTTATTTAAATAAACCGTTTAATTGAGGAACTATATACAGACAGAAAAGTTGAAAAATTATAAATATACTATCTGATGCATTTTCATAGAGTAAACATAATTGTAATTATCACACAGGTTAGGAAATAGAACCAGTACTCCAGAAACTACCTCTCAGTCATTACTCCCTATCTTGTTAGTTTTATCTGTAAAACTACAGGAGTGTTGCCTATTTTGGAATCCTATGTAAGTGAAGTCATACAGCATGTATTGTTTTATGTCTGGCTTCTTTTGCTTAGTATTACATTTCAGAGACGAACCTATGTTACTGTGTGTCACATTATTTAATATGTTTTCATCGTATAGTATTTCATCACATGATTGTACCACTGTTTATTCTAATGTTAATGGACATTTGGGATGTTTCCAGTTAGGGCTATTATAAATAATGGTGCTGTGAACATTCTTTGATGCACATGTAAGCAGAGTTTTGTTGCTTACTTACCTGTGAATAAGTAAGTAGTGTCACTGTATTTTAAGTTTGTGCCGTGCCCAACTGTCCCATTTTATGTACAGTGTTCTGGAGTAATGATTGATCATGCTGCTTTTCATTCTCAAAATCATCCCCATTTGACAATAAATAAATGTCCTTAGATAAATAGAAGTTTAGTGTCATTGACAAAATCTCTACTTACCCCAAAGCCATGAAGCTATTCTCCTATTTTAACTCTTAGAAGGCTTGTTATTTTCACCTACTAATCCAGATAAACTAAAATAACTTTTTTTTTTTTTTTTAAAGAGAGAGCACATGAGCCAGGGAGAGGGGCAGAGAGAGAGAGAGAATCTAAAGCAGGCTCCTGGTCAGCACAGAGCCTGATATGGGACTCCCTCCCATAACCCTGGGGCCATGACTGAGCCAAAACCAAGAGTTAGATGCTCACCTGACTGAGCTGTCCAGGAACCCCCTAAAATAACCTTTTATATTTACTATTTCTGATGCTATTTACTCCTCAACAGGATTGTTTCCTTCTGTCATGCCCTTAAACCTGGAATGACTGTTTTAGCATTTCTTATACTACGGGTCTGTGGGCCGAGGATTGTCTAGTTTTCCTTTGTCTAGAACTGTCTTAACCACAGAGTTGTTCCTTTGTTATCTGTCTCCACTGTTTCTCATGAACGTCCAGCACTTGTTGGGGCTGTCCCACTGTGCACAGTGTGTAGTTTCCTGTGGCTGCTTTTATCTTGAACTTCTACCAGATGGATGAGGATGTCCCTAGACATAGCTTTCCTCATCTCTGTCTTGTTTGTGATTTTGCTGAATTTTTAAATCTGTAAACATAGGTCTTTCTGCACATTTGGAAATGCTTCAGCCTATTTTTTCCCCAGTACTTTTATCTCTCATTCTCTCCCCCAGACTCTAATTGGCTTTTTATATTACCCACAGATCCCGAGGTCTCTGTTTATTTTTTTCCATCTGTTTCTCTCTCCTTCCAATTGGGTCACTTCTATGCATCTACTTTCGTGTTCATGGGTTCTTTTCTCTGTAATGGCTATTCTGATATTTATCTCATCTAGGGAATATTTATTTCTGATAGTGTATTTTTCAGTTCTAAAAATTCCATTTCTTTTTTCTATTACCCATTTTGGGCTGAGATTTCTTCATTTTCATTTC
Source organism: Paguma larvata (assembly GCA_030068075.1). NCBI lineage: Eukaryota > Metazoa > Chordata > Mammalia > Carnivora > Viverridae > Paguma > Paguma larvata. Next base: position 93,292,649 of record CM057826.1, on the reverse strand, counting down.
TTATGAGTGTATATTTCTTTATCTCATTGAGAATAGTTATAATAGCTTCAAAATCCTTGTCTGATCATTCCAACATCTGGGTCATTTTTTCTTTTAATTAAAAATTTTTTTAATGTTTGTTTATTTTTGAGAGAGAGACAGAGCATGAGCAGGGGAGGGGCAGAGAGAGAGGGAGACACAGAATCTGAAGCAGGCTCTGAGTTGTCAGCAGAGTCTGATGCGGGGCTTGAACCCACGGCCCACAAGATCGTGACCTGAGCTGAAGTCGGATGCTCAACCAACTGAGCCAGCCAGGTGCTCCTGTCATTTTTCTTATGTGCAGTGATTTGGGATTGTATCAGGGGCATTGTGAATGATGTGTTGAGAAGACTCCAGATTCTGATGAAGAGTGTTGATTTAGTTGGTTTGTTTTAGGAAGTGATTATGTTTACTAGACACACACTGTAAATACTACTGTCATCTGAGGTGGAGGCAATTCAAGCATCAGTTAAGCTCTTTGATCTCGAGCTGGGTTCCTTGGAATCTGACTTGTGCATATGTGGTTCAAGTTTCAGCCAGAGATTTGGGCAGAGTTTAGAGTTCTCCCTCTCTGGTTCCCTCTTTGCCAGAACTCTCCCTTCATGGTCTAGCAGCCCCTCTGGCCCCTTCTGGTTCCTTAGGTAAGGTTGATGGTGAACTGTTTGTCAGAGTTTGATCCTCCCATGCCCTGCTGTGACTATGACCTGTCTTCAAGGCAAAACTGAAAAAACTGGTAAAATCAACAGGTGTTGGGCTCTTTCTTTGAGAGCCTCCTTTCATGAATCTTCCTGCTTTTGTTCACTTTCCAGAGCCATCTGGTTGTCACTTTTGTCTACAGTTTATCGTTTATCAGTGTTATCGGTTGAGAGGGTTGGTCATTTAGGAGTGAACGCTTTCTTCCTGGAAGTGGAACTTAAGTTTATTTATATTAAATACAATTAGTAATATATTGGCATTTAATGCTATTATTTTACCATTTGCTTTGTTTTCCTCACCTCTTCCACATTTGATATTTTTCTTCTCTTGGTTTCTATTAGTTGATATGTTTTATTCTATTTCTCCACTCTAGTACCTTGTTAGCTACACAGTCTGTTTAATATTCTTTTGTAATCAGTAGAAATACAAAGTTACTCTTAGTAGTCTAATGTTAATACCTCTACCCCCTCTTCCAGACCATAGAAGAAATTATTTACATTTTTTTAATTGTAGAAGACATGACTATTGTTTTTTACCCTCAATATTCACTTAGATTTACTCACATGTTTACTTTTCCCAGTGATACTCATTATTTTCTCTGTCTGTGAGATTTCTTCTTAGATCATTTGCCTTTTGACTAAAGATCCCCCTTTAGTCTTTTCATTAGTGCCACACACCTGATGACATCTTCTCTCAGTTTTGCTCTTTATTTATATTTTATATATATTATAAAATAAATACATCATATATATTTTATTTGTATATTTAGGAAAGTTTTATTTTATTACTGTTGAAGTATATTGCTGCTGGGTATAGAGTTCTAGGCTGGCCTGGAATTTATTTATTTAAGACACCATGTCATTGTATTCTGCCTCCCATTATTTCCATCAAGAAGTTAGATGTCAGTCTTAGTACTATTGCTTCTTTAAGGCAATGTATCTTTTCACTTGGTTATTTTTAAAAATTTTTCATTTTGTATTTTGCTCTTAATTATTCTTTAATAAGATGAGTAGATGTTGTTTTCCTTGTATTTTTTATTCCTGGGGTTTATTGTACTTGTTAAATTTGTGGGTTGATTTGTGTTTTCACACTCAGAAAATCTCAGCTATTTTCTCTTCAAATACTGTTTCTGCCCCATTCTCTCATTCTCAGTTTACCAGGAATAGCATTACATGTACATGATACCTTTTCTCTGTGTGCCTGGTGTCTTTTAAATTCCTTCCTATATTTTCTCTTCTTCTGTCTCCCTGTACCTTAGTCTAGATCCTTTTTCTTACATATGTCCCACCTCACTCTCTTCCCTGTGCCTCATAGCCTTATGTACCCACACAATTGGTGGCTGTTTTTAATTTTGTATTTTTCAGTATGGAAATTGTTGGTTTTTTTTTAATAGCTTCTAGCTCTTTGCCAGAATTTTATATCTGTCTTTTAACTCTTTGAGCATATTAACCATGATTACTTTAAGGTCTCTGTATGATAGCTCCACTATCTGAATCTTCTATTTGTCTAATAATGTTCCCTTTATAGTCTTTGGTCTGTCTTTTTTCTTTTTTCCATTATAACCGAGTTACTTTTACTGAGTGTTGGACAATATATTTGAGCAGGATTAGAGGTAATTTGAGACTTTATGTGATGGCATATTCCTCCAGACAGAATTTGTTTTTGCATCTAGTTGGCAGCAGAGCAAGGGACAGGTGAGAATTTAATCAATGATTTAGATGATTCAAAGAAAGTTTTTTCTCTTTAAGTTTATATATTTATTTTGAGAGAGAGAGCATGAGCAGGGGAGGGACAGAGAGAGAATGCCAAGCAGGTTCTGCACTCGCCACTGAGCTTGATCTCACGACTATGAGATCATGATCTGAGCTGAAATCAAGAGTCAGAGACTTAACTGATGAGCCACCCAGGTGCCCCTCAGAGAAGGGTTTTATTCCATGTGAAGGATGATTTATTTCAAGGTCAATCCTAGTTTTCGTTGTAGACCAGTGGGGTTCTAACAGAAAACCTAAGGTTTTTACCAAAGTGCATACTCCCCAGTGGGCCCTGAACTCTAGTTTTGTCCTTCTGTCTCTGTGAGATGGACGAAAGCTCTGCTCAGCTGGTCAGCTGCTGCTGTCAGCATGGTCAGTAACTTTGAGGGGACATGGGCACCAAAAGCCACATTCTTGCTTCTCACCTTCCTCTTGGTCTCCCAGATCTTGGCCTGACAAGGTCGCACAGCATCGCAGTGTCTCTAATGCTTTCCATTAGAGGTTTTTTTTTTTTTTTAAACGTTTATTTTTGAGAGACATAGAGACAGAGCGTGAGCAGGAGGAGGGCAGAGAGAGAGGGAGACGCAGAATCCGAAGCAGGCTCTAGGCTCTGAGCTGTCAGCACAGAGCCCGACGCGGGGCTCGAACTCACAGACCGCGAGATCATGACCTGAGCCGAAGTCAGCCGCTTAACCGACTGAGGCACCCAGGCGCCCCTCCATTAGAGGTTTTTAAAAAATCCTCTGTCCACATTTTCTAGTTACTCTTGTAAGGGAGTGGTTCCAAGAAAATGGAGGTTCAGAGAGGATAAATAAGTCACTCAGGCTCATATACAGAACCTGGAAGTAGAATCTCCATGAAATATTTTTAAATAGAAGACACAGACCAGAGAAATCTGGGGCTGCAAGCAGCCCTCATCATTCTGTGTTTTTAGGGTATATCCCTGGATAAGTTTGAGAAGCACTGAGGTTAACTCTCGGTTTACAAAACAGATACCCGGAGCGATGGTATCATCTGTCCGTGATCACACAGCTAGTGAATGTAGGAGCTGGGACAGAACATAGGCCTTCGATCCTCAGTCAGGTTTTCCCTGTTACACCTGGCTGGTCTCAGTTATTTTTTATTATTACTCAGGGACCCAGGCCTGTATCTCAGCTGGTCCAAGAGGATTTTTTTGTTTATAGGAAATTTGTCCTTGATTTACCTAACCGTACATGAATATCGAGTAGAGTGGCTTCAGAGACTGCTTAATTAGTCTGTCTTCCTCTATGGCTGGGCATATTATGTCTTATCTTGTAAAAGGGCTTTGAAAAATAAGTTGTGGAGGAAACTGATAAAATGAGACATTGGAGAAAATTTTTTTGGGAGAGCGAGAGTGCAAGTGAGTGAGGGACAGAGAGAAGGAGAGAGAGCGAATCCCAGGAGGGGCAGAGAGGAAAAGAGAGAGGGAGGGAGAGAGAAATAGGACTCACCCGATGCAGGGCTCGAACTCATGAACCGAGAGATCTTGACCTGAGCCGAAGTCTGATGCTTAACCTTGACCAACCGAGCCACCCAGGGAGCCCTCGAGGATATTTTTAAACTCATGATTAGCCTTTTCATTTAAAAATAATTCATAATCTCTTCCAGAACGGTTAGTAAAGGCTTTTAACCTTTGTGGTTAGTCTGCCGTTTGCTCAAGTACATGGTATATATTTATAGATTCTTATATTAAGTTATACGCAGTCTTGAGTTTGGGATTGTGAATAAAGCTGACCACAAGTAAATCTATTCTAAAATCTTTGCTTTCAAGGCCTACAAATGTGGTGTTCTGTGCTTCTGTTATTAAAGGGAAAGCCCTTTGGTGAGTCCCAGGAAGAAACAGCAGGGCAGGGTGCAAGTATCGCTGGCCTGCAAGCCTAGAGACTTCGATTGTATCCCAGTGTGCCGTCTCCCTTGCGTATGATTTTGAACATACCACGTAGCCTCTTAGGCCTTACTGGACAGTCTGTAAAATGAAAGGGTTAAAGAAGGTGATCCCTCAGGAGCCTTCCCATTGCCAAATTCTTGGCAACTATCATTTACCAGGAGGGGGAATATCTGGAAAAATGTGTTGTAATAATACAAGTAAGAATGTAAAGCAATTCTTGATTTTCTGTGGTCGTGGGGAAAGAGTTAGGTAAAGTTAGCTAAGGCACAGGTTGACATTTGTGTTTTCATGTCAGCAAGTCAAATGTTTTGGGACTACATTTTGCAACAGTCTAAAGAGCTTATGCTTTGATGATCCAGCTTATGAAGTTAGTTTATAAGTGTAAGGCACCTATAAAGGTTCTGGCTCACTGTAGCACTCAGTAAGGATTTTCCAAAAGAATGAATGAGATATCATCATCATATCTACCATTGATCAGCTGCGTGCTGTGCCAGCACTGGAGATCCATCCATGATGAATACAGACTCGGCATCTGCCCTTCAAGGGGCACGATCCTTTTACGGGGAGAAGGATTTCAAATTTGGTGTTACATCGAAAACCTTTTAACGAATAGCAACATTGGCAGCTTTGGTTCTCCAGCATCCTGCATTTTGTGCCGAGGAGTAGAATAATCTTTCATTTATGAAGGACTTTTTTTGGCTTTTTAATGATGTATTAGATTAAACACCCACTCACCAAAAGCTGTGAGTCCTGGTGGTAGCAGATGGAAACGGGTGTTGGGTGCTGGGCTGCACCTGTCACAGCTGATCACTTACTGGTTCTCTGTCTGGGGTTGGATGCAGTTGCCATTTGTCTCCTAGGATCTCCTAGGATCCTAGTGGTTATGGTGGCAAAATTAGGCCTTTGATAAATATCGAGGATGTATAAACAGAGGAAAGGGGATGGCACTTGAAAGAGTCTCAAACACACTTGAAAGTTCTAACCGTTTACGTTACCGCAGCCCAGGAAGGCATTCAGCGTGTGTTAAGGGACGCAGGGTCACTGGGACAGTTTTCCTCCCCTCCCACAAAGAAAAGACGTATTTCCTCAGAACTTCATCAGCATTGGGGATCATTATTGTCACATCTTTGGAATTTGATGAACAAAAGTGGAATCTAGTCGTGATTTACATTTTTGGATTGCCGGAGAGGCCGAGCACTGTTGCATAATTTTTACAGCCTATTTGCGTATTTGCTCTGTGAATTACCTGTCCTTTATTGTTCCATTTTTGATGGGAATGCTTGCTTTTTCACAATTATCCTATCGAATTTTAAAGAACTCTGATAAGTATAGCACTTTCTTTTGTATCATATATTACTAATATTTTTCTCAGTTTCTTTTGTAATTTCATATTTAGTATACTTTTATATATTTATTTTTATTAGCAGAAATCTAACAATCACTTCCTTCACTGTTTATGTCGTCTTTCACTGTTAGGTCAGGACCTTCCAGACCCTTGCATGATACAAGTATTCACCTATGTATTTTCTTCAATGTTCTTATGTTTTTTTTTTTCCATCTAAAATTTTCAACTATCTGGGTACACCTCGGTGGCTCAGTCAGTTAACTGTTCGACACTGGCTCAGGTCATGATCTCACGGTTCTGGACTCTGAGCCCCACATTGGGCTCTCTGGTGTCAGCGCAGAGCCTACCTTGGTTCTTCCATCTTCCTCTCTCTGCCCCTCCCCTGAAAATAAATAATCAGTAAAAAAAAAATAAAAAAAAATAAAAACCTTAAAATTTTAAACTCTCTGCAAGTCATTTGGATATATGTTATGAAGTACGGAGCGAACCTAATTTTTCTCCACATATAACCAATTACCCTCTTATTAGTGAAATTACTGAATTATTCACTTCTTCCTCACTGATATCAAGTGACACTTTTACTGTTTACTAAAATCCTACCTCCAAAATGGCATGATTCTAGCAGAGAGATGGATGAAAGGTAACAGAAGGCCTAGGAACAACATTTTATATATATACATATACATGTTGGCATGCATGCGAGTGTGTTCTGAGCTTTCCATTATCTTTCATTCATCTCTCTGCTAGAACCACACTGTTCTGTAGTTGTATCTTTGAAGTCTATTGTTAAATCTGTCAGAGCAAAATACTCATAACTCATTCTTTATAATTTTGTCAGTTACTGGCAGTTTTTCTTGTACATGAGTTTGAGAATGAAGGCATACAAGATAGATTGTGAATTTAAACTACTTTTTATTTTATTTTTTAAAAATACGTTTATTTATTTATTTTGAGAGAGAGAGAAAGAGCGTGGAGGGGAAGGGCAGAGAGAGAGGGAGAGAGAGAAAGAATCCCAAACAGGCTCTGCACTGTCAGCACAGAGACCAGTGTGGGGCTTGAACTCATGAACCTTAAGATCATGACCTGAGCAGAAACCAAAAGTCAGACGCTTAACTGAGTGAGCCACCCAGGTGCCCCGAACTACTTTTTTTTAAAAATTTTTTTACAGTTATTTATTTTTGAGAGACAGAACACAAGTGGGGGAGGGGCAGAGAGAGAATCAGACACAGAATCCAAATCAGGCTCCAGGCTCCAAGCTGTCAGCACAGAGCCTGATGCGGGAATCGAACTCACAAACTGTGAGATCATGCCCTGAGCCGAAGTCGGACGCTCGACTGCCTGAGCCACCCAGGTGCCTCCCTGAACTACTTTTTAAAAGAAATGTGCTTTGATTAAATCAAAAGTGGTCTTTGCCTCTTTCCAAAGCTCTGGGTTTCTGGGAGAAAGGAAAGTGCTCCATAGGGGCCTTCCTTTGCTCAGCCACAGCCCAGTAAAGCAGCTACTTCCATCCCCAAGGTGCTCCTTGCCCTTATCTCTGAATCTAAAACAACAGTATTTTTGGCAAAGAAGAAGTAAGATCGTGGATGTTGCCCCATTGGCTTCGAGGACCAGGGCACACTAGGGACTTGACTGCTGCTTTGTGCAACCTTCTGTAAAGAGGAGGGGTCACAGGCCTTGGGGTGCTATCTCAGGTGGCTGTCTTGCTCGCTAACTTTCTAAAAAATGTTGTGGTTTTAATCATGTAGCATTTCACTTAAGTCCTACATCTTTAGGATGTGAACGGTGCTCTTTATGAATAACTCTTGAGAAATAATTTTTTACCAAATAAGTAAAACTTTTTTCAAAAAAGTGGACATTTGTGTTTTGTAGCATGAATTACTTACTTTAAAATTAAAAAAAAATGTTTATTTTTGAGAGAAGGAGAAGCATGGCATGCATGGTGGAGGGACAGAAAGAGAAAGGGAGACACAGAATCTGTAGCAGGCTCCAGGCTCTGAGCTGTCAGCACAGAGCCCAACATGGGGCTGAAACCCATGAACTGTGGGATCATGACCTGAGCCGAAGTCAGACACCCAACCGACTGAGCCACCCAGATGCCGGAATTACTTTCTTTTAAATGAGATTGTTTTTAATTGGGAATCAGAGCTTGACACTGATTCATTAACCCCAGTGTGCAGTTGATCCATGGACTTGGGGGCTGATGTTTGCAATTTACCTCAGTGTGAGCGTCCCTGACACACCTGAGTCAGGAAACGCATGTGGGTTAATTTTTGGTGCAGTACTAGGTGTGGTGAAAAGTACAGAGTTGTTTCAGGGTCACTGGGTCCTTAGTAGGAGATTGTTCTGGAGCCAAGCAGCAGAGACATTTCTCTCTTGGTTTTCTAAGGCAACTCCAGCTTATCGATGAAATAATTGAGGACAGAGGCAGTATGGATAATTGAAAGCCACAGGAAATCTCAAACTCATTTTTAGCAGCTGGTTTCTGTTCCCTTGCCCATCAAATCTGTTGACCACAACTGCTGACCATGTAGCAGAATGGACTGACTGGATTATCATCCCCCTTCCCTTTTTCCTGCCTTCATTGAATGCTCTGGAGAAGGCATAGAGTAGGCTGGAAGAGCATTAGAAACACTTGGGTTTTTCCACAGTCTGGAGAACCGCCTCCTGAATAATTAGAGATGGACTGTGCTTTGTTCGTCCCCTGTTATAAGTGTCATTGTAAATGCTTCGAGCCATCCGGCAGTGTCCATTGTCAGTAATACCCCTAATAAAAGGAAGGAAGTTAGTTGAGCGATGTCACTTTTTGCGGTTGCCTGTAAATTCCTCTGCTTTCCAACTCAGACTTTGGGTGTGACCTTGGGACTCTGGAATAATGTTAAGTTTATACACACTAAACCCAGTGATACTGATGGAATTATTACGTTCGTGAAGGCTGATGCCTTGATTCTTGGACTGCATGTATAATGCAAAACCTCTTGACATGATCATATCTAATATGGTTAGGTTTTTTTTTTCCCTCCAAAACTAATTTTTTTAAGGTTGACTTGTGCTAACCTCTTTCGGGTAATCACTGTTTCATAGATGGTATTCTTGACCATTTTTCTTTTTATTTTAACGTGTAATTATTATCAAGTGGAGCTCTTGTTTCGTGGTTGTAGATGAAGTGACTATATTGTCTAAATTTCTGTCATCTGATTAGGGGAGCATGAGTGATGTAGTCAGTTCAGCGTCTGACTCAACTTCGGTTGCTCAGATCATGATCTCATGGTTCGTGGGTTTGAGCCCTGCATGTATCGAGCTCTGTGCTTATAGTGTGGAGCCTGCTTGGGATTCTCCCTCTCTCTCTCTCTCTCTCTCTCTCTCTCTCTCTCTCTCTCTCTCTCTCCCCTCCTCTTCTGCACACACACACACACACTCTCTCTCTCTCTCTCTCAAAATAAATACAAATAAACTTAAACAATTTTGGTCGTGCAATTTGTTGGAGGGGGTGTGTGTGAGAGGAAGCGTCTCCTCCATTAGACTATGCTGGCCACATATTCTGTGTTAGGATCTGATGGCATCCAGGTATCTTCGGCGTTGATTGTTACCAGCTCGGCACTAACATGAGGATGGCCTCAGTGGCCTCTGTCCTTTCTCACTGCAGTGTTTTCCAGGCACAGTATGATAGATGGTCCTCTTTTCTGCTTGGCTGAGGGTAGCCATGATACTTGGTAAGAAAAAACAGCCTTGCTAACACCTGTGTCTGGGGAATGGAGAAGTCATGGGTGTAAGACCCAGTGCTGGGAAGCCCATCGCTCTCCTCTTGTACATGGGAGCAGCTGAAGACTATGTCTCCCTCTTTCCCTGGCAGCTGTTTTGGCTGTGATGTAAAGATCTCCCCACTTCATTTGCCATGTGCTCATTATTTCTCAGCCTCCCTTCCTTCCCTCCCTTCCTTCCCTCCCTTCCTTCCCTCCTTCCTTCCCTCCTTCCTTCCTTCCCTCCTTCCTTCCCTCCTTCCTTCCTTCCCTCCTTCCTTCCCTCCTTCCTTCCTTCCCTCCTTCCTTCCTTCCCTCCTTCCTTCCTTCCCTCCTTCCTTCCTTCCCTCCTTCCTTCCCTCCTTCCCTCCTTCCTTCCTTCCTTCCCTCCTTCCCTCCTTCCTTCCTTCCTTCCCTCCTTCCTTCCCTCCTTCCTTCCTTCCCTCCTTCCTTCCTTCCCTCCTTCCTTCCTTCCCTCCTTCCTTCCTTCCCTCCTTCCTTCCTTCCCTCCTTCCTTCCCTCCATTCCTTCCCTCCTTCCTTCCTTCCTTCCTTCCTTCCTGTGGGCTTCACACCCAGCACAGAGCCCAAACATGAGGCTCCAACTCACAACTCTGAGGTCATGACCTGAGCTAAGATCAAGAGTCAGAGGCTTAACTGACTGAAGAACCCAGGCACCCCCAGATCTTTAATTTAATTGTAAACCATTTTAAAAGCTTTTTTAGTTACTTTGCATATCATCTTAAGACTTTTCTAGAACAAATCAAAGCATAAGTGAATATATAAGTAAGAGAATGGTCTTCTAAGTAAGTTGGGTCTGAGCTTAAGTCTCAACTCCAGCCCCTTGGGTGAGTTGCTTAACCTTTAGGAAGCTTTAAATTTTGGGGCGCCTGGATGGCTCAGTCGGTTGAGCGTCGAACTTCGGCTCAGGTCATGATCTCGTGGTCTGTGAGTTCGAGCCCCGCGTTGGGCTCTGTGCTGACAGCTCAGAGCCTGGAGCCTGCTTCGGATTCTGTGTCTCCCTCTCTCTCTGCCCCTCCCCCACTCATGCTCTGTGTCTCTCTGTCTCAAAAATAAATAAACATTAAAAAAAAATTTAATTCTTTAGCAGTTAAGTAGTGGGGTTGCTGTGGCTATTATGTGATCTGACTTTGGGGGGAGGGATTCATCAGCCCCCTCATCCTGAGACACAGAGAAGTTATCCTGAGCGAGGCCCCCTGAGTCCCAGCCCAGTTTTCTAGGATTTCATTTTACTAAGTTTCAAGGAAATTTTATCTCTATTCTGGGCAACTTTAAACACAGTACCTTATTTTACCAAATAAAGATTTTACGAGGAAAGAAATAGTATAGATAGGCTATTTGTATAGTGGTTACTGCTGTTAACTCAAAAATAGAAAATAGACTTTTCCAATAAAATAAATTATAAATTTATTTTGCAGTATTTAAGACAAACTAGAAAATATAATTCAATAAACACCTAGGTAGTCCCTTCCCTGCATACAGTCCCCTTTCTACCAGCGGGACCACTTGCCTTAACTGGGAATTTATAAGCTTTTCTCTATACTGTTAAAATATTCCTAAACTATATTCAGTATTTTACATATTTTAAAACTTTAAGTGGCATTCTAAGATATATATTTTTCTAGATCTTTTTTTACTCGAGGTTTGTGAGATTTATCCATTTTGAATGAGTAGCTCTTAGTAGAGATATTTTTCATTGTATAATATTCCATTGTATGAATGTTCCTCAAAAACATTCTGGTGATGGTTCCTAATGGATTTTGGATTATGCTGTCTCCAAATTTCTGTTAAAAATTTGCTCCCAATATTCTTGTTAGTGCCTCCTCCCTGTATATCCCCAGAGAAACCCATAGAGAATCACACAGGAGTTGGATTGATTGACATATACTTCTTCATCTTTATTAGAATCTCCCAAATAATTTTCAAAGTGGCTGGACCAATTGACACACCACCAACAATGTATGAGTTCCTCTGGGTCAACCTTCTGACCCATGATACCGTTTGACTTGCTAATTCTACCATTCTGTTGCTTTAAAAAAAAAAAAGGCTGGGTATGACATGGTGTCTCATTGTAATTTAAAAGTGTTTTCCTTTTACTAAAGATTGAGCATCTCTTCATGCTTATATTTCCTTCTTTGCAAGTTTCTTTTTCAAATCTTTTGCCAAACTTTGTATTTGGTTATCTTTTCACTGATAATTTTTAAACTTTTTTTAACGTTTATTTTTATTTTTGAGAAACATAGAGGCAGAACATGAGCAGGGGAAGGGCAAAGAGAGAGGGAGACACAGAATCTGAAGCAGGCTCCAGGCTCTGAGCCATCAGCACAGAGCCCGACGTGGGGCTCGAACTCACAGACGGTGAGATCATGATCTGAGCTGAAGTCAGCCGTTTAGCCAATTGAGCCACCCAGGCACCCCCACTGATAATTTTTAGAGATTTTTGTTATGTTCTGGTTACTAATACTTGTTGCCTGAATTTTACCTTTTCTGTCTTTTGGGCTCTCCTTCTTTTCTCTTTTTGTTAGTAGTTTTTGCTTTTGCTTTAGTTTAGGTGAATAGAAGTTTTAAATTTCAAAGTCAACTGGATCTCTTTTACAGTGGTATATTTTGATGAGTAGTTATGTGTATGGTTTTGCAATGAAACATCATGCTGCCAAATTAATGTACTATTCTAAGCGATCACAAAACAGAGCATAAAAAATGTCAGTAGCTATGTCACCCAGCATATCTCATGACTGTGAGTAATCGTCCATATATGTGTTTATAATACACATGTAAAAAATTTTTTAAATTTTTCATTTAGAGATAATTGGTTTGGGGGAAACATTGAATGTGAAGGACTTGCTCTTGCCTAAGTGATCTTGTGATTTTGGAGAGGGGTTTCTGGGTAGATTTTGGTGCCTTTCACAAAGTAATAACTCAGTCAATATTTGTTGAGTGAGTTCATATGTCTGCTGTTTGCTCAGAATAGACCAGTGGTTCTAAACCCTAGCTTAGCACCAGAGACTTAAAAAATGCTGATGCCTGGACCCCAGCCTTAGAGATTCTAATTCTCTTGGTTTGAAATAGGATCCAGACATATATATGTTTAATAAGTCTCAGGTACTTGTAAGGCAAAGCACATGAGAACTAGATCAGAGAACTGGCAGCAGGAAGTTGAGTGGAGGGTCAGAACCACCTACTGGGCCCTGAGAGGTCTAGGCAGCAGAGTTGCCAGGAGGTGCTCCAGAGTGGCCAGAATCAAAGCAAGGGGAGGGCTGGAGGCTGGTGTGAGGGCAGAGCCCACGGTGAGGGCCCCTTGGCTGACACAGACACACGGAAGCGTGCTGGGTGTGTTGAGGAAGGGGGGCCTGAGGAGTGGAGAGCAGGATGAGACAGGCACATGTGGCTTCTGAATCAGTGCTGGTGCCTTTTGGACTGGAAGCCAGAGGGCAGGCACGGGCCTCTCAAAAGGCAAAAGTGACAAACACCCTTTGCTTGCTTTCAGCAAAGAAAGAATTTGGTCTGGGAATGGAGGGCGGACAGAGAACACCTTGAGAGGATTCAGCTCTAAAGTCAGAGCCAACAGGGCAGCAGGCAGATTTGATTATGGGCATTTCAGAATGAGTCTTCCTGAGCCTGCAGCTCACTTTGGTGATTGAAATGATCTTTACCATGGAGTCACCCCTCCTCCCCACGGAAGTGAAGTCATTTTCGCTCTGAGCTGTGCGTGTGTGTGCACCTGTGTGAATGCTTAGTACTGATGATGGCGGGGAAGGAAGGGATTCCAAATACGAAGTCATGGAAGTGGGAGAAGACTTTCCCCCTTTGGAAGGTGGAAGTTACGGAAGCCCCACACAGACCCCCACATATGCACATATGTGACTTTTTTCTTCTTCGTCCTGGCGGCAGCCCTGTTAGCACAGACAGCCAGGACCCAAGGAGGGATTGTTGGGGACTGGATCATGTGTTTTGCAAAATCACAACGAAGCCCAGAAATTCATGACAGAAGAGTGTAGTGAGAATTCTCTAAATTCTAGAGCATAATGGAAGAATATGGCACTTGGTGTGTCAGGAGAGAAATGAAGTCTCACTCCTGACTCTGTTATTTAAAATCTGTGTGATTTTTAGGCAGTTTGATTCAGTTCCATTTATTTATTGAGTACCTTCTAGATGCCAGGGAGAAATTTGTGAGGAAGACAGACTCTGTGTCCTCAGGAAAGTCGGTCTTGCCAAGGAGAAATGAGTAATACAGTAAATGCCATGCAGTAGGGGAGGATGCTGAGGAGAGCCGTTTGGGGTGCAGGGGTGCAGCTGGGCTTGGACAGCCCTCAGGGTGGGGGCGCGAGAGCAGCTGTGCCCGGCAGTGGGGTAGCAAGGGTTTTCCAGGTCAGACCGCTGCTTTTCTTCCTGACTTTCCACTTCCTTCCTGTTGGAGGGAAGCTCTAAAACTCAAGTGCAGGTTCTCTACTACAACTCTTGAAGCTGAAAATATCTACAGGTGTGGCTATCAGCAGCAGGGAACACAGAGCAGTGACAGGCAAATTAGCCAGCCTCAACTGCCTTGGTTTCTGTCCAGATTATGTCTTTCATCTGCCTGACCGGCACCAGCTGGTTTTCATCTTGCAGTTTCCTCACCGTTGAAATGAGGCCAAGATGTGTGGGGTTTTGGGTCATTTTTTTCCTCGTTCATTGTGACATTTTTTTCCCACTTGTTTTCACTGCTCTAGTTCCTGCTCACGGCAGTGTCTTTGTTTTGATTTTGCTAAATCCGTTCTTCTTATCTATCCAGAAAGTAGACAAACCAGATGTTTGATTTTTTTGTTTTCCCAAGTCCTAAATCTGATCATGTGAATTCTCCACTCAGAAACCTACAGTGTGGTTGGCGCCTATAGGAAAAAAAAGCAGAGGGTGGAGAGGTGAACATTCCTTCCGGAATCCTTTAAAAGACTGAACCCTGCCCTCCTGGTCTTGACTTTCTCTGCCATTGTACCTTTGTGTCCTGGCCTCCATGCCTTTGCTTCTCATGTTCTGTTATGTCTGGAATTTCTTCTCCCAACCCAGTCTTATCATCCTCCTGTTATTCCGTGACCCGCTTGCCTTCCTTGATCTCTCCACTTTGAAAACCAGAAGTACTTTCTCCTTTCTCTTAGCGTCACAGTTTGAGGGAAAATATCTATCAACCAGAATTCTGTGTCTCGTTAAACTATCGGACAAAAGCGAGCAGTAGACATGTGTAGACCAACAAAGACTCGACGAGTTTGCCACTCATACACCCTTTTCATTCACAGTGAAAAGATACAGTCCTAGCTGCACTCTCAGGGACCAATGGTGCTAGCTTGAGATTAACTCAAGTGAAAGTGTTTACACTGCAGAATCAGCAAATGCTACAAAATAGCACCTTTTTTCCCCCCAGAGGGTCAGCTCCTCTGTGAATTGGTTAGTTTGCTACATGTATTTGTATGTGTATGTTGTGTGTGGGCATGTGTACACACAAGTGTTTGACACATTAGAAACACGGGATGGTTAAATCCGCACTGTCAGCCAGCAGTCCTTCCTCCCTGGGCTCTGGGCGGCTAGGAAGTGTGTCTCTTCACATTCTTGTCTCATCCTCCTCTCCTCCTGGGTGCTGCCATTATGTTATCTGTGACCCCATCCTTTCCTTGCTTTGTGACCTTGGCGCACTTCTTGACCGCCTGGAATCAGAACTCCTACGCTGCGGACGTGCGCCTCTGCACTTGCTCAGAGTTCACTCTTTGAAGTAGAGAATCTTGGCTCAGTTACAGAGCCATCAGTACGTGTTCTCCTGGCGATGTTCATAAATACCCTTGGACAAACTGGTGAAATGTAGGCAGAAAGCCTCCCGTGTCAGAAACAGAACCCCGCAAACTGCTGCTGCTCTCAGTATGCCTGCTGTGGGTTTGCCTCCGCTGGCCACTGCCTTGGGCCAGCCCTCAGAGCCAGCAAGGAGACGTTCTGCTGTTCTGTTGGGCTCGTTGGCCTGTCTTGGGCACGGAAGCCAAGGTCAGATGATTGGGAGCACAGACTGAGAAGGAAAAGGCAAGCCAGGAGACAGGAAGCTAAGTGTAGGTCAGGACTGACAGACCTGGTAAACCGAGGCCCTAAGCTGGTGGTAGAGGTGGAGTGTGCTACAAGGAAGTGGGGCTGCGAGGAGGTGGGTAGAGACATGACAGGCAGGGGTCTTAAAAGAAGATCAACCAAACTTGGAGTACCTCTCCTGGTCTCTGCCTCAGATGGGAGCTTCCTGCTGAGCTGGGTCAGGCAGAGGGTAAAATCCTGGATGCAGGTCGGGGACTCTTTGTGTCTGTAGAAGAAGGCCATAGGGTCTTTCCTGTTGTGGCAGGAGAAGGATATGTTTTAGGTTGAGTGTTGCTTTGAAAATTACGTAGCATTACTCAGTGCCCATTGCCTGTGTCCCCTAAGGTCACTCCAGTGAAAACACCTCGCAGAGTCATTGGGAGAGAGGGGGACTTGAAGAGTGTTCCAATAATCATCACATGTTCTCTTGGCAACGTTTAAAAAGGCTTATATAACTCGTACCCATTTGCTTCCTTCAATTTCCCACCTCCTGATGGTGTGGCAGAACCCGGTCCCGCCAATGGGCTGAGGGAAAACAGTGTGTGTAACTTTCGGCTGAGACCTTAAAACCCCATGCCCGAGTCTCCTGTGACTTTCCCCCTGCCTTTCTTTTGGCCTGGACTGCTAAGTACCCATGAGGAGGAATTGCCTTGGAAAGTCACCTGACACCATAGTGAATTTGGTATGAATGAAAAATAAACCTTTAGGGGCACCTGGGTGGCTCAGTGGGTTGAGTGTACGACTTCAGTTCAGGTCATGATCTCACAGTTCGTGGGTTCGAGCCCTGTGTCGGGCTCTGTGCTGACAGCTCAGAGCCTGGAGCCTGCTTCAAATTCTGTCTCCCTTTCTCTCTGCTCCTCCCTTGCTCATGCTCTGTCTCTCAAAATTAAAAAATAAACATTAAAAAAAATAAACCTTTATACTATTAGGCCAGTGAGATTTTGGGTCCCTTTGATATCACAGTAAAATCTAGCCTATCGTAATTCACATGGCTAAGATAATGAAATGGATTTTGAGAATTAAATGAGAAAATACCTGCTAGGCTCCTACCACCGTACCTGACAGGATAGGCATTGTTACAGGTCAGTTTATCACCAGTTTCTCAGCCCTGGGCCTGTTACCTCATTAGTGCCAAAAATAAATTAAAAAAGTAATAACGTAATATTTACCTCCCAAAATTAAAAGA
The DNA here is from genome assembly GCA_030068075.1 of Paguma larvata. NCBI lineage: Eukaryota > Metazoa > Chordata > Mammalia > Carnivora > Viverridae > Paguma > Paguma larvata. The sequence continues at coordinate 93,275,909 of CM057826.1, read as the reverse complement.
AATAAAATACATGAGAAATTTTACCACATGCCAATGACATAATAAAACTTCCGTTTTTTTTCGTTCCTTCTTTGTCTGAGTTGTGATCAGAAGTCACTGAGAAGATCTTTCTCCTCCTATTAGGACTCTTCTTACTCTACATTCAAACCTCACAGTCCCCTGGAGGTAACATACTGAGCTTATTTGATAGTTCCAGCAAAAGCATCGTGTTGTCTAAAGACATAAAATGCATGGCAGGAATGAGCGTAGTTTAAAAGATTTGCCAGTGTTGACGATAACGCAAGGACTTTATTTCAGAATTACTCCAAATGAGTCATTATTTCCTTACCTATAAAGAAACCGTAATTGATTTTCTCTTGAATGTTGATATTAAAAGTCCACAAATGCCACCTCTCAGGGCTTTTAGCCCACAGAGAGACCTGTGTAAAAAGTGACTTGACCTGTGTCCTGTCTAAGTTCCGGAACATAAAAAGCTGAAATGTAATTGGGTCCTCGGGGCCTAAATGAACAGGAGACAATCATGAGGATAATTTCCTTGAAGAGAATCTAGTCATTTGTGTGCCAACAGTCATTACACTGTTCCACAGGATTTGTTCTAGAGAGATTTCATCAGGAGTATGTTGTGAGCTCTTGGTCAGTAGACAAAAAAAAAAAAAAAAATTGCCCGTAAGTCCTTCATGCACATGGTGGTTATTTGTGAAGTTGTACAGAAAGGTATGAGTTAAGAGTGAATTATTTTGCGGACCGTCTGTGCCTTTCAGCAAGGATCCTTCCCCCCTATCCCTTAGCTTTCCAATGTGAGTCACTTTTTATTTTATTCTTTTTAAACTTTATAATACATATTTCATTTATTTTCTACCCTCTGATGACCCCTTCGTGAGCCAGTTTAGCTGGAGAAACATTCACAGGTGGCCCTGTTGGAGGAGAGCTTGTGTATGTGGTGGGTGCAGTGAACCCAAGAGAGGTCGCAGGGACCGTGAAAAGACACCCTAGATGATCAATCAAATTTCCCTTACTGTACCAAATTGGTTTCACTTCTTAATTATTAGCTTTTAAGTAAAATTCTAGCAGTTGGACTGCTTTTGAAGGGCTGTGTCTGGTTCAGACAATAAAAACTTTTTGTCTATTTTTTAATAATTTTTTTTAGTGTTTATTTTTGAGAGAGAGCAAGAGACAAAGTGTAAGTGTGAGGGAGGAGCAGAGAGAGATGGAGACTCAGAATCCGAAGCAGGCTCCAGGCTCTGAACTCTCAGCACAGAGCCTGATGTGGGGCTTATCTCACAAACCACGAGATCATGACCTGAGCCAAAGTTGGGCGCTTAACCGAGTGATCCGCCCAGGTGCCCCTAAAAACTGTTTTTAGAGTAGAACTAGAGGGTTTGTGGGCTGCAGAGTCCCAGTGACACAGGAGGTCTGGTGCTATTCCTTTTTCAGTGGAATTATTCTTGGGGCTGTGCATATATGCTGGGTGCTGGTACCAGCAATAAGGCTTTGCAGGATATTGTTTAAAGGAAAGAAGCGTAAGGTCCCATGTTCTTTGACCTGAAGGCAGCAGCTAAACACTGGAGGGACTCGTTACTGGTCCATAGGCTCCGGGACTCAAAGCCCTGAATTGGTATGAGTTGTGCCAGGCCTCCTGGATGGACCCACTGTCCAGAAGCTGCCTCACCAAGCGGAACCCACCACAGAGGACCAAGAACTTCAGTTGAGCCCTTGTCAGAGGGCTTTGAGTTTTATGCTGGCCAATTTGGTAATAGACCAAAGCCCTTAGCAGCTTTGCTTCACATAGTGAAGCAGGGTTGAGGGATCACCTTTAAGGAGAAGAGTGTCAGCAGTGCAGTCATGTTTTGGAGAAGATACACACCATGCCCAGCAGGAATTAAGCATGGAGAAAAAGGAAGAAAGGAGAAAGGGAAATTTTTAGTTTTCAAAATTACAACATTAAAGGAAGTTCTGCTTTTATTCACTGATAAAGCCTCATCTAGCCCTTGATTGATTAGTGAGTTATCTCCGGCCCTGGGAACTTTTATTTGCTGAAGGTGTTCCATCTGATTGACAGGGACCTGACTAGTGTGGAGACTGCAGGATAAGCTTTTAAGTGGTGGCAAAATGACTACCTCCTTTTGGAGAGAAACGAAATTGGATCCAGGAAGTCGAGTCCAAGATCCTCCATCCAGTAATCTAGAGAAAAGTCCCTCTTAGAAATCAAAGCACTGTTGTTAAAGACAAATATTTGCTCCGTGCTTACAGCTGAAGCAGTTAGATGGTTTTGGCCACAGAACACCTAAGCTCATTCCTGGAGTGAGTCGTGGGGCACGGTTTGCCTCGCGTCATGGTGTGGGGTTCCTCAGTTGATTTGAGGAGATTCAGTTGAAACGAGTTTATTTGTGGTAAACATGGGTAAGAATAAGTTGTTTATTCCTCATATAAAAGCATGAAGATAAGAAAATGAAGATCTAAATAAAGGAACAGCTCTTAAACCATAGAGATGTTGTAACTTTCGCATTTAAGAAAAACTTTCAGTTGAGATTTCAGAATAACACCTGTCTAGCATGGTGCCGAGCACATAGTAGGTACTCAGAAAAATAATGGTTTTATCCCAAAAAACAGTACTTGTTTATTATAAAAATCCGTGTACTTAAAAACAACCTGAAATCCACTACTTAGTATTTGATGATACTCTCCAAGGCATTTTCAGCACATGTAAGTGTATGTTATTCTTTGACAAAACCAGGACTATGCTAGATAGGGTGTTTTATAAACTTGCTCCATGTCAGTAAATTGAATCCTCATTGTTAGTGTCTACAAAGTGGCATAATGTAAATATTCTGAGTACGGAAGAATTTGTCAGTTCTTGTAGTTAGACTTGACCCATCTCACGTGTTGTCCTTTATTTAGCAGGTCTCTTCTGCGGAGGTACGCATTGGGCCCATGAGACTGACACAGGATCCTATTCAGGTATGCCTCCATGACTCAGCTGGGGTTTTGTTCCTGGAGCACCGTCCGAAGGGCTCTTTCAGTACTATAGTAGGTAGCCATCCGTGCCCCAACAAACACACCTGTACATGAATACACACTGTGTATATATGTCTTTGTGTAACTGCTTATTTTTCACAATGCCGTACTTGAGGAATCACATTGTTTTCCTGAGGACTTGAACATTCCCCCGTCTTGAGTATAAATAGAGTAGGTAGGTTGCTTGGTGGGTTGGGAGGGAGGACAACTCTTCCACCAAAAAACTGGGCTGCTCCAGACCCTGCAGCAGCCAGAAAGGGAAGAAGCGGTGTGTGGCAAACGTCAGGGCTTTTGCCCTGAGTCACAGGTGGGAGTGACTCTTGGCTCTACCAGCCAGGTCACAAAGATGTCACCTTGCTTGTAGTGCTTGACTTCTCTACCCAGTGCCCTGTCTATAAAGTAGAGATGATAATTCACCTCTCTCATGATTTGTTAGGAGATTAATGAAATTGCACTGAGTGCCTAGAAGACCGTTTGGCTGTGGAGGGTCTCAGTAAATGACAACTATTGTTGGGAAGAAAAGATGACCAGAGGGTCCCCTTTCTTGTCTCCTGTGCTTCGAGCCAGGTATTCATCTGGGCTCTGTGACACTGAGGGAGCTGGCTCCAGGAAGAGAAGCCCCAGTGTCTGCGGTATTCACCTCACTCTAAAAATGGTAGCAGCTTTGCAGCCATCCTCCCCACAGCCCTCCGTGTCTAATGGCCCCTTCAGAAGAACATGGGTGGAGGGGTCGGTACTCTTTTAAGTAAACAGTGGTTATTGTTAAATGTCCATCTGCATACACATCTTCCTGATAGGCCTAAATGAAGGAGACTTCTCCTTAGAAAAAAGGAGCTTGTTAATACCTGGAAGCTTCTGCATTGGGAAAATTACTTGGGAAAAGTGCATATGAAGAAAAAATGTAAGCAAACCAAACATGTAGATGAAAGTGAAAAACCAAACAAGGAAATGTACTGTTTGATTTATGAGCAAATGGAAAAGAAAATAATGTTTTATTGTTGCTTAGGAAAGGAAATACAAATCTAGGGAAAGGAAAAAAACAAAAGGAAGATAGTTAGCTTGGGAAAATTTGATGAAAACAAATTTAGGAGTAGAGAGAGAAAAAAGAACTTACTAAAATAAACATAAGCCACAACTATTTGTATAGAATACAAACAAGTGGAAAATTCCAGTAATCATTCTGGGGGCGTGTACTTTGTGCTCCCTTTTGAATAAAGGCAGTGACAAAGGATCTAATAACGGTGTTTATTCCCAAAGCAATTTCCTGAGTGTTTCTTGAGATTAGCACAGATTTGGATCAATTCGTTTGATTTACCTTAATTTTTACTCTGGATTGTACTGGAAATTAATGATCATACTAAGGATATCTGGACTTTTAAAAATATAATTTGTCCAATTGTAAAGTATTTCAAATTTTCATAGAGGTACGTGAGTACCCCTTTTATTGAATATTAACAGATACTTTCTCTTGAGTTGTTTTCAGAAATTAAAGATTACCCTTAATTATCCTTCCTTATTGTCCCCCTCCAATCCTCACCTCCCTAAAAGTAACCACTACTTGGAAAGTTGATTGTGCTAGGTGTTTGTATATTTATTCTATATATATGTGTCTCATTCATAATAATTACTTTGCTTTTGAATATTTTGAAGCTTTATTTCTAAGAAGTCAGGCTCTAGGGATCACTCTGAAATTTTTCTTCATTCATCATCATTTGATGCCATATGTTAGAATCAGTTGTCCAATCTGAGGTCACAAAGATTGACTGCTTTGGTTTTTTCTAGGAGTTTTACCTCCTACATTTAGCTCTATGGTTCATTTTGAGCTAATCTTTGTATATGGTGTGAGGTTGGGCTTCATTCTTTTACATGTGGATATTTAGTTGTCATAGCCCCACTTGTTTAAAGGAATATTCTTTCCCCATTGAATTGTCTTGGCACCTTTGTCAAAATCATCGGACCATAACTGTGAAGGTTTATTTTCTGGATTCTCAGTTCTATTCTCTTGGTATGTATGTCTGTCCTATGCCAGTACCACACTATCTTGATTACTCTGCCTTGTCCTATGCCAGTACCACACTATCTTGATTACTCTGCCTTGAGGTGTGAGTCCTCTAAATGCATTGTAAATCTATTTTGAGATATTAAAATGTTACCAATTTTGTCTCCCAATTCATTAATAGAGATGTTTTTATTTATTTAGATTTTCTGTAACTTCTTTAAACAATGTTGTATAGTGTTTAGTGTGTCTTTGGTATTTTAAATTTATTCCGCAATACTATGGCAAATGGAATTATTTCCTTAATTTCATTTTTACAATATTCATTACTAGCATGTAAAAATACAGTGAGTTTTATTTCTTTATCTTGTATCTTACAACCTTGCTGAGCACCTTCATTAGCTCTTAGAATTTTTTGTGGGTTCTTGAGGATTATCTGTATACAAGGTCATGCCATTACTTCTCCCTTTCCATTCGGAATACCTTTTATTTCATTTTATTTGCCTCATTGTTTTGCTAGAAACTCCAAAACAGTGGTATGTTTAATTTTATAAAAGACTTTCATATCTCAAAGTGGGTTGTACTGTTCTGTACTCCTACAAACAATAGGAGAGTTCCGGTTATTCCAAATCCTTGGTAATGATTAGTGTTTCAGTCTTCTAATGTTAGCTAATTATGGTGAATGAAATTTCTATTCCTCCATGACTAGTAATATTGAGCATTTTATTGGCTTATTGGCCATTCTTTTATCTTTTGGGAATGTTTAAGTCTTCTTTTTTTAAATTGGATTGACTTTTTTTTAAATGTCCATTTATTTTTGAGAGGAAGAGAGTCTGAGTGCAGGAGGAGCAGAGAGAGAGGGAGAAAGAGTATCTGAAGCAGGCTCAACACTGAAAACAGAGAGCCCAAGGTAGGGCTTGAACCATGAATCCTGAGATCATGACCTGAGCTGAAGTCAAACACTTAACTGATTGAGCCACGCAGTCACCCCAGTTGGATTGACTTTTAAAACATTATTGAATTGTAGTTCATTATGTATTCCTATCTCAAATCCTTTGTCAGATTTTGAGAATGCTGGAGGAGGAGTAGGAGGACCCTATGCTTTCCTTGTCCCTCAAACACGGCTAGATAAATATTAAATTATTCTGAACACCCAGGAAATGGATCTGAGGACTAAGAGAACAAACTATACAACTAGAGGGAGAAAAAAGGCCATATCATGGAAAGTAGATGATTCGGATATGTCATTTGGCAGAGAAAAGAATCACCAGTGCTGCAGAGGAGAGGGATCCCTGATCAGGGAGAGAGAGAGGGAAAGAGAGAACAGAGGGCATGGCATTGCACAAGAAAAGTACTTCCATAAAACCATTGATGGGCAAAACGAAAGGGACTGATGATTGCAAGTTTTTACAAGTCTTGGAGCCCAAAGAGTAAAGTTTTAGAAGTCTGTGCTCTTGCTCGGTGGAGCCTGGTGGACATAGTGGTACTCCTGTGGATAAGTAGGGCAGAGCCCGGAAGTGAACAGGGTGATCCCAGGATCCCTTGGGTTGCACTGGGAGAGACAATTCCCCTTCTTGGAGTGCATTTGGGAGAGGTGGCACTGCCTCTCCAGGGACCACAGAGCCAGTGGGCACCATTGAACTGCCCCATTCATTAGCATACAATCAGAGACACCTGCTGAGGGCAACTAATTGGATACAGGCTTTTTGCTGCCCTTTATCGTACACTCCAAGTCCTTTTGCATTCATGTGACTGTCCTTCTGGGACAAATGAGCACCACACAGTGCAGCAAGACCCTCCCTCTGAGGATCAACCGAGGTCTGCCCTGTGCCATGTCCCTAAGATTTGGAGATTTGAAACAAATCCAGCGTGCCTGACATAAAGCACGGGAGCACTGCCCTGCTGGTTGGGCAGATGGCTTGGACACAGGATGAAGGCAGGGATCTGAGGGATGCCAGGAACAAATTAGAAGAGATGGTTCACTCTTTTGTGAGAGCTTCCTGAAGAGTAGCGAGCCTCAACTCTCTTCTCCAGGAGGAGAGAGCCGGCTGATGCCATTTTTACTCCTGCCCATTAACATGGACGGACTTCAGTGAGCAGCACAGGACCCACAGTGAAGGCTTGAGCCTCACCCCTCTGCTCTCTGCAGGTGCTTCCGAACTAGGGCAAGCATGCCTGAGAGTCAGAGCGGCAGCAGGCCTCTCCCCCAGAAGACCAGCACAAAGCTACATGCACCAAGTCTACTGATCATAGAGTGTTAAAAGTTTTAGTTTTAGGAGAAATAGGATCTAACCTCTTGTAACAAGCAGACCAAAATACATCTCATTAAAACTTGCCACACAGTGGACAGTGTCTAGACAATTCCCATGCAGGCCAGGAGAAAGTCTGCAGAGTAATGACCTGAGGGAAAGAGCAGCCAAAACACAAAAGCAGAGTGCACACAGTATCCACCAGAAATACTTACTGAAGCACCAAGTCCTGGACAGTATAGGAATTCTTCTTAATATAGCCATTAGTCTCAGGAGCAGGATACATAAGAGGTTTTCCTAACACACAGAAGACAGAGACCTAGACACAATACCAAGATGGAGGAATTTACCCCAAAATAAAGGACAAGAAGAGGTCATAGCTAGAGATCTAATCAAAACAGATATAAGTAATATGCTTGAACCAGAATTTAAACCAACAGTCATAAAGATACTAACTGAGTTTGAGAAAAGCATAGAAGACACCAGGGAGTCCCTTACTATGGAGGTAATAGACCTCAAAACTAGTCAGACTGAAAAAAAAATTTCATAACCAAGGTACAAAACCGACTGAATGTAATGACCACAAAGATGGAAGAAACAGAGGAACAAATAAATGATATAGAAGATAAAATTATGGAAAATAATGAAGCTGAAAAGAAGAGGGAAAGAAAAATATTGGTTCATGAATGTAGCCTTAGGGCACTCAATACTCCATAAAGTGTAATAACATTTCTCAGAAGAAGAAGAGTGGGAGAAGAGGACAGAAAGTTTATTTGAGCAAATTATAGCTGAAAACTAACCTCATCTGGGAAAGGAAACAGACATCCAAATCCAGGAGATACAGAGAACTCTCATCAAAATCAACAAAAGAAGACCAACACCAAGACATGTTATAGTAAAATTTTCAAAATACAGAGATAAGGAAAGAATACTGAAAGCAGCAGGGGAAAGGAAATACCCAACGTAAAAGGGGAGACAAGTAAGATTAGCAGCAGATCTCTCCACAGAAACTTGGACCAAAAGGGAATAGCATTATATATTCAAGTTGCCGAATGGGAAAAATATGCATTCAAGAATGTTTTATCCAGCAAAGCTGCCATGCAGAATAGAAGAAGAAATAGGGAGTTTCCTAGACAAAAATTAAAGGAGTTCTTGATCATTAACCAACCCTGCAAGAAATATTAAAGGGAACTTTTTGAGAGGGAAGGAAAGACCAGAAGCAACAAAGACTAGAAAAGAACAGAAAATATCCAGGAACAAGGACTTTACTGGTAATACAATCATATTACTACATTCATATCTATCAATAATAGATGTTGCTATGTAAGTGGACTAAATGCTCCAATCAAAAGAGATAGGGTATCAGAAAAAAAGACACAGAGAGGGAGGGAGATAAAACATAAGAGACTCTCAAAGACTAAGAAAAAACTGAGGGTGAGGGGGATGAGGGAGGGGGGAGAGGGGGTGATGGGCATTAAAAAGGGCACATGTTGGGATGAACAGTGGGTGTTATATGTAAACCAATTTGAAAATAAACTATTATAAAATTAAAAAAAAAGAGGGTATCAGAATGGATAAGAAAACAAGACCTACCTATATGCTGCCTACAGCAGACTCATTTTAGACCTAAAGACACCTGCAGGTTGAAAATGAGATAAGAACCATGTATCATACTAAAGGATGTCAAAAGAAAGCCAGAGTTGCCATACTTAAACTAGATTTTTAAACCAAAAACTCTAACAAGAGATGAAAAAGGGCACTATATCATAATAAAGGGGGTCTATTAAACAAGATCTAACAATTACAAATATACCCCCACCTTGGAAGCACTCACATATATAAATCAGTTAATAACAAACATAATCTCATTGTTAGTGATATAATAATAGTGAGGGACTTTAGTACCCCACTTAGAGCAAAGGACAGATCATCTAAGTAGAAAATCAACCAGGAAACAATGGTTTTGAATGACACACTGGACCAGATAGACTTAACAAATATATTCAGAATATTCCATCCTAAAGCAGCAGGATACATATCCTCCAGAATAGATCACATACTGGGTCACAAGTCAGTCCTTAACGAGTACAAAAAGATTGAGATCATACTTTCCATGTTTTCAGACCACAACACTATGAAACTTGAAGTCAACCATGAGAAAAAATTTGGAAAGATTTCAAATACATAGAAGTTAAAGAACATCCTGAAGAATTAATGGGTTAATGTGGAAATAAAGATGAAATAAAAAAGTACATGGAAGTGAATGAAAATGAAAACACAATAGTCCAAAATCTTTGGGATGAAGCAAAACTAGTCCTAAGAGGCAAGTACATAGCAATACAAGCCTACCTCAAGAAGCAAGGAAAGTCTCAAAATACACAAACTAATCTTACATTTAAAGAAGCTAGAAAAGGAAAAGCAAATAAAGCCTAAAGCCAGCAGAAGCAGGGAAATAATAAAGATTATGGTGGACATAAATGATAAACCAGTAGACCACATCACTGAAACTAGGAGCTGTCTCTTCGAAAAAATTAATAAAATGGATAACCCCCTAGCCAGACTTACCAAAAAGAAGAGGAAAGGACCCAAATAAATAAAACGATGAATGAAAGAGATCACAGCCAACACCACAGAAATACAAATAATTATGAGAGAGTATTTTGAAAAATTATATGCCAACAAATTGGCCATCTGGAAGAAATGGATAAATTCCTAGAAACATACAAACTACCAAAACCAAAACAGGAAGAAATAGAAAATTTGAACAGAACCATAACCATCAAAGAAATTGAATCAGTAATCAAAAATCTTCCAACAAACCAAAGTCCAGGGCCAGATGACTTCCCAGGGGAATTGTACCAGACATTTAATGATGAATTAATACCTACTTTTCTCAAACTGTTCCAAAAAATAGAAATGGAAGGAAAGCTTCCAAACTGATTCTATGAGTCCAGCATCGCCCTTATTCCAAAACCAGGCAAACACCCCACTAAAAAGGAAAATTACAGACAAATATCCCTGATGAACTTGGATGAGAAATTCTCAACAAAATACTAGCATATCGAATCCAACAGTACATTAAAAGAATTATTCAGCCGGATCAAGTGGGATTTACCCCTGGGCTGCAAGGGTGGTTCAGTATCTGTGAATCAATCAACATAATACACCACCTTAATAAAAGAAAGGATAAGAACCATATAATTCTGCCAATAAATGCAAAAAAGCATTTGACAAAATACAGCATCCATTCTTGATAAAAATCCTAAACAAAGTAGGCATAGAGGGAACATACCTCAACATCATGAAAACTGTATATGAAAGACCCACAGCTAAGATCATCTTAATGGGGAAAACTGAGAGCTTTCACTCTAAGGACAGGAGCAAGACCAGGATGTCCACTCTAACCATTGTTATTTAACATAGTACTAGAAGTCCTAGCCTCAGCAATCAGACAACAAAAAGAAGTAAAAGGCACCCAAGCTGGCAAGGAAAATGTCAAACTTTCACTATTCACAGATAACATGATAATCTGTGTAGAAAACCCAAAAGGCTCCATCAAAAAATTGCTAGAACTGATAGACAAATTTAGCAAAGTTGCTGGATACAAAATGAATGTACAGAAATCTGTTACATTTCCATATACCAATGAAGCAGGAAAAGAAATCAAAGAATCTGTCCAATTTACCATTGCACCAAAAACCATAAGTGACCTAGGAATAAACCTAACAAAAGAGATAAAAGATCTGTACTCTGAAAACTATGGAGCACTTAGGAAAAAAATTAAAGAGGACACAAAGAAATGGAAAAGCATTCCATGCTCATGGACTGAAAGAACAAATATTGTTGAAATGTTGATACTACCCAAAGCAATCTACACGTTAAATGAAATCCCTATTAAAATACCACCAGCATTTTTCTCAGAGTTAGAACAAACATTCCTAAAATTTGCCTGGAACCACAAAAGACCTGAATAGCCAAAGCCACGGTGAAAAAGAAGAGCAAAGCTGGAGACATCAGAATTTAAGACTTCAAGTTCTATTTCAAAGCTATAGTCATCAAGACAGTGTGATACTGGCATTAAAACAGACACATAGATCAACGGAACAGAATAGAGATCCCAGAAGTAGATGCACAACTATATGGTCAACTAATCTTTGACAAAGCAGGAAAGAATATCCAATGGAAAGAAAAACAGTCTCTTCAACAAATGGTGTTGGGAAAATGACAACGACATGCAGAAGAGTGAAACTGGACCACTTTCTTATACCATACACAAAATAAATTCAAAATGGGTGAAAGACCTCAATGTGAGACAGAAAACCATCAAAATCTTAGAGAAGAGCACAGACAAAAAAACTCTTTGACTTTTGCCATAGCAACTTCTTGCTAGACATGTGTCTGGAGGCAAGGGAAACAAAAGCAAACCTGAACTATTGGGACTTCATCAAGATAAAAAGCTTCTGCACTGCGAAGAAAATAACCAACAAAACTAAAAGGTAACCTGTGTGGGAGAAGACATTTGCAAATGACATATCTGATGAAGGGTTAGAATCCATAATTTGTACTTTTCAAGCTCAACACCCAAAAAACAAATAATGGGCAGTTAAGAAATGAGAAGAAGACATGAATAGACATTTTTCTAAAGAAGACTTCCAGATGACTAACAGACACAGGGAAAGATGCTCAATATCACTCATCATCAGAGAAATAGAAATCAAAACCACAATGAGAAAGCACCTCACACCTGTCAGAATGACTAAAATTAACAACACAGGAATTCACAGGTATTGGCAAGGATGTGGAGAAAGGGGAACTCTATTGCATTGTTGGTGGGAATGCAAACTGGTGCAGCCACTCTGGGGAAAAGTGTGAAGATTCCTCAAAAAAGTCAAAATAGAAATACCCTATGACCCAGAAATTGCATGATTAGGAATTTACCCAAAGGATACAAAAATACTGATTGGAAGGGGTACATACACCTTGATGTTTATAACAGCATTATCAGTATTAGCCAAATTATGGAAAGAGCCCAAACATCCATCGACTGATTAATGAATGAAGAAGTAGTATTTATATACAGTGGAGTATTATTCAGCCATCAAAAAGAATGAAATATTGCCATTTGCCCTGATGTGGATGGAGCTGGAGTATATTATGCTCAGTGAAATAAATCAGAGAAAGACAAATACCATATGATTTCACTCATATGTGGAATTTAATAAAACAAATGACAGGGGAAGGGAAAAGAAAAAAAAGGTAAACCGTAAGACACTCTTAACTATAAAGAACAAACTGAGAGTTGCTGGAGGGGAGGTAGGGAGGATGGGCTAAGTGGGTGATGGGTGTTAAGAACGGCACCTGTTGTGACAAGCACTGGGTATTGTATGTAAGTGATGAATCACTAAAACTCCTGAAAGCAATATCAAGCTATATGTTAGCTATACTGGAATTTAAATAAAACCTTTAAAATTAAAAAATAAAAAAGATTTTGTGAATGTTTTCTTCCAAGTTGGTTTTTCTACTCATCTTCTTAACTTTGGCTTTTGAACAAAATTTAATTTTGATGTAGCCTAACTTATTCTTTTATAGTTATTACTTTCTGTATTCTAAAGATCTTTAACGACTCTGATTTTGAGGTGATAATTTCTTAGGTTCTTTGTTAAAACAGTAATATCTGGAAAAAATTTATTTCTATAATCAATCTGAAATTCGTTTTGGGGTATGGAGAGATAGGTAAAAAGCTCACTTTTTACCCTCATGTTGATATCCAGTTTTTCTTGCTTCACTTGTAGAAAAGACTCTATGATCCTCCATTAGTATTATATGATCCCTTTGTTACGGATTTTTTCTTGCAGCTTGATTGGGCAGTAATGTAACCAGTTTTGAAATTAATATTCCACAAAAGCTTTTAAAGACGTATCTCTACTTGAATATATGATTCTACATACATGAATTAATTCAACCTTATTTATGCTATTCACACTATCTCTCTTAATTTTTTATTGATTTCTCAGTTTCTGTGGCAGTGGATATAGGTCAATATCAATATCTGTTAATAGTCGCTGATGTTTTGAATCTGTGGTGTGAATATATATTCTTGATTATTATGTATTCTTGGTGACTCTCCTTTTTATTATGAGGTGTCTCTTTAAACTTTTGCCTCACGTTCCGTTTTATCTGTTGGTAATGTTGCCAGACCAGCTTTTCTTGGTTAACGTTATTCTGGTGTCTTTTTTTCTGTCCATTTTTAGTTTTTCTTTATAAGTTTATATTAAAAATGCCTCCTGTAAGCAGAACATAGCTTTTATTTTTCTAAAATATATTCTATTTTTTTGTTTTCTTGTGAATTCAGTCTGGTTACACTGAGTGTGATTACTGATACAATTACTCTTATATTTTCTGTCTTTTTACCATTTTTCTTTGTATTTTTGCTCTATATCAAATTGACAGTTTCCATAATTCTTTCTGTTTTAAACTATGGGTTGTGTTTCTTTTCTTTTTTTGGGGAGGGAGGGATGGTTACCCTTCAGTAATTAAAACTTTTTATTTTTAATGTTTATTTTTTTTAAATAAATGTTTATTTTTGAGAGAGACAGAGACAGAATGAGAGCAGGTGAGGGGCAGAGAGAAAGAGAGAGAGAGAGAGAGAGAATCTGAAGCAGAGTCTAGGCACTGAGCTGTCAGCCTGGAGCCCAATGCGAGGCTCGAACTCAAGAAGGATGAGATCATGACCTAAGCCAAAGTCGGATGCCTAACTGACTGAGCCACCCAGGCGCCCCTTAAGTAATTTTTTAAATATGCATGATTGGTGGTCAGATTTTATAACATAGTCTCAAATATACTATATTTCTGTCATCTCAGACATGATCTAGTCCTTGGTGGGATTTCAATTCCCATAAACAGCTCCACCTCCACTACTGAAAAACAGTGGTCTCTAATTTCAGATTCATATTTAACTGGTACTCATAAACTATGAAATAATAAAATGAATACGGTGAACTCATCACCCAGGGCAAGAGCTGGAATGTTTCCAGTGCTACTATGTTCGTTGCTCGATTCCCATCGCATGAGTTTGGCCCCAGATGCCTGCAGATGCAAGTGGTCACAAGTCCCTCTCTGAGTGAGGCACAGAGTAATCAAGAGATTGTTTTTAAAAAGACAACACACTCAACTGAGAACTAACGATGTCATTCCTACTTGGTCTGATTGAAATATAGTTTCATTGATCTGTTCAGAAACCATCTACAGAGCACCTGGATGTTCAAGGCCCCTTAACAGGTGCTACAGGGAAAGAGAGGCTGTGCAGTCAGTTCTGTCACTTGTAACACTCCAGCTTAAGGGACAGTGATATCTAGTGGAGTGTTTTTGTGCTACTGATAATGTGACTTTATTAGAAAAATCATACTGTGTCCTAGTGCCTTCGTATTGTCTGTTTTCTTTTGTTTTTTGTTTGTTTTGTTGTTGTTGTTTTTTGCTTCCTCTCCTCCTCCCCCCACTTGGGGAAAAATAGCTAATTTTACTTCACCGACATGCTGCAAATGTTAAAGAGCTGGATCCGCCTGAGTCCTTAGGGCTTGGGAGGTACTCGCTTGATGAGAATACTTCAGGAGGTAGTTGTTTTTAGGGGGTGCATTTCTCTGTTCAGTGGGGGAAACTTGCTCCCGTGTCAGGACATGTAACACGGGACTGCATGCCCTGCGTGAGCTGGCAGGAGCAGTGTGAGAAGTGGAATGGGTGAAAGGTGGTGGAGAGAAGTGCGGCATGGTGTCAGAGAGGACCTCTCTCCTGAGGGGAGTGGTTGGGACTGAGAGTAAAAGTCCTGGTTTCTGGTCTTGGCAAGAAAATGAAAAGTAGGAGAAATGTTTTGAGGCAGTAGATTCCTATCAGCATTTCAAAATGAAGTGGCCTTTGCTTCATCACTGCCTTGAGGATATTTACTTGTTCAGTATGTAGAATTGGCACGGTTTCTGCTTAGAGTGCTGTCCACCGCCTCCGCCGCCCCTGCTCCACCACTCCCACCGGGCTTTCCAAATGGATTTGGAAATGATACTCATCACAACTGTGGCCTAAGCGTTTCCTACGAAGGCAGTACTTGGCTTCAAAATTTATTCTTCTGTATTGCATGGACACGGATTTTCTGGAACTGTTCTGTTCACTGTTTGAGCTCATATGGCCTCATGGGGGGCTGTCCTTATATATCAAGTGAAATGACTGAGTCGTAGAGATGTTTAGACGTGGTAACTTGCTGCAGCCAAAATCTCCCATCCTGTCCTTCATTTTACTGTGAAGTCGTAGCTTCCACCTCGTCCAACCAGTTCCATGCACCTACAGAGTTGGTAGAAATTTTGGTCCCATATTTTAGAGAGTAAAAACCAAAAATTAACACAATTACTCAGGGTCTGGAGTCAGGCTGACTTCACTTCAAATTTTCTCAGTTGTATGGCTGTTGGGAAGTCTCTTAACACTTGCAGCACTTTGTTTCCAAATCTGTAAAATGAAGGTAATTCCCACCTCCAAAGGATTGTTAAAGGGTTATTGAATAAGTATATTTAATGTACTTTCAGTATAATGGCTGGCCTTGATAAGTTCTTATCAAACCATAGCTGTTAATAGCATCACTTTCCTAGAGACGTTTAAGGAAAGCTGTCAAGCCATTTTTTTCCTGTTAAATTCGTCCCTCCCCTCATCAGATAGGCCAATAGTTTAGTATGTGGCTACAACTAATAAAATCTATACATGTGGTCTATTCTAGAAGCTCTTTGTTAGCCAATATTTGCTTAAAGCCAAACCAAGTATTGTGAAAAATGACGAGTAATAGACATTGGGAATGTATGTGGAGATGTGTAGAAACATCCTTACTTATAACGAATACTAATAATGAACTTTATTATTAAAGTTCTAAGTTAGGGAAAGATTAGTTTTTTTTTCATATTTTTCATAATTAGTCTTCACCAGAGAAAACAGTTTAATAGTGATTTGAGTATCGAAGACAGATTATTGCTCTCCTCACAGATACTTGTAAGCATTTTGGGGGAAGGCACTGTCTTCCTCATCTGTGGAATGGGGGGGTGATGGACCACCTCCAGAGTCCTTTCTTGCTCACAGGAGTCCTGAGAGTCCTGGCCCCTATTCCTGTAATTGCCCCTGGGACACCCCCTTCTTCCGGTCACCTGAAGTCTGTGTTACCCCTCTGAGGCTGCTCCCACAAGACCCCTGTGCTTGATTCTCTTAGCCCTGCCATGGATCAACCCATAGTTGATCGTTCTAGCTCGATGGACAGATGAATAAAATATTGTGGTTCTAAGAAGGTTTAAGTAGCGATCTCCTTGCGGAAAGAGTTTCACAGTTTGAGATAAATCACACCAGATCCCCACAGCATGCTTTAGATTGCAATTGCGTCGTTGTTCTCATGGCATAATTGCCTTAAATATGGACTCTGTCGCTAGCACTTCAGTCGACACACCACTATGTAAATAACAGATGCGTGGCACAATCAGGAACCAATCGCGTCACCTTTTTCAGAGTCTTCATGATGGATCTCTGCCTATGTTCTTCTGTGCAGGCACAGACAGCAAAGTGTGTAGTTAGTTGTTGCCACATGGTCTCTCCGTGGTCACACACATGACCTTACACACAAATAGATCACTGAGAGGGAATTAGCCAACAGAGATGAAAGTGCATCAAAGAAACGAGAAGTGACCATGCCAGAGGGAAGTTTAAATTGAATGTGAATGAGGTTAGAGGAGTGACAGCTGACTGAGGTGGGAATGTTCACACTGTCACGTTGAGATGTTCTAGATCTGCAGCCAGAGGTCATTAGACTTGCAGCAACGATTAAGATCCATGAAGAAAGCCTGATGAAAAGAATGAAATGTCACAGAGGAAGTGGTGCCAGTAAAAAACTACATGTTAATTCATGGCCCTTGGGGTATTCCATGGCACTGAAAGTTGGGCAGATGAAATCCTGGAAGCTGATCCAAGTTTCGGACTTGGTAGTTCACCAGGTCATAGAAAACATGCTCGCTCTGTATCCTAAGCTTATACAACTTGGAGAAGGCACATACAGTTCAAGCTACTTTTAAGTTTTTTTAAAAGAAAACTTTTTAATTTTTAGTGTTTCTAATGTTTTAATTTACAGTTTTACTTTTTTATTTTGTTATATTGTTAATACCAACCAAAAATTTTCATGTTTGGAGAAAATTACTGAAGGTCATAGAAGAGTCATCTTTGCCGTTGTGTAGGGTTGCTTTTAGTAGTCGTTTTAAGACGCTGGCCCTACCGTGTGAAGCAAGGATTGTGTCTAGTTGTGTTCTGGCCCTGGCCAGGACTCAAGTCAACCCAGATCTGTCCCAAAAGAAGGTGTTGTCTCATTGTCCCAGGCTTTACCCTGGATCAGAT
Source organism: Paguma larvata (assembly GCA_030068075.1). Taxonomy (NCBI): domain Eukaryota; kingdom Metazoa; phylum Chordata; class Mammalia; order Carnivora; family Viverridae; genus Paguma; species Paguma larvata. Next base: position 93,258,251 of record CM057826.1, on the reverse strand, counting down.
CTTCATCTACTCTTTTGATGTGTTTATAGCAGTGCAGTGAGGTAGGAACAACAAAATTGCTTCCTTCTGCCCATTTCCCTGTCCCTAGGTCTTGTCTCAGATGTCATGTCCATATCCTGGTGTGGTCACCACTAAGTAGTGCATTTACTGTACTTCTCTTTACTAACTGTTTCCCCTGCTTGCTGCCTAGGGGCAGAGACTAGACTGTGTCCATCTCTATCAGCTTTTTGCTCCCAGTTCTTAACACTTTTTAATAGATCATCAATACATACTCTTTGAATGAATGTTCTCTTATTGAAAGCAAATAAAAGGATCACTGAAGCTTTATTCTTTACAAATCAAATTCATTTATATGCCTTTAATAATGATTTTTAAAGCTTATTTTCTGAAATTTTGAGCTTTGTCTCAAGAAGGTCAATAAATTTACAAGTAGCCTGCCTCTAGCAAACTAAGTACTAATACGTAGAGTGTTTTTTTTTTAATTTTTTTAAGTTTAATTATTTATCTTGAGAGAGACAGAGACAGTATGAGTGGGGAAGGGGCAGAGTTAGAGGAGGAGAAAGAGAATCTCAAGCAGGCTCTGCACTGCCAGCACAGAGCCCGATGCAGGGCTCGCTCTCAAGAACTGTGAGATCATGACCTGAGCCAAAATCAAGAGTCGGACACGTACCCAACTGAGCCACCCGGGGACATAGAATTTGTTAAATATGGAGAGTAACTATATTATTTAAGGTCTTTTTGGTTTTCTTTGGTTGCAAGTAAGAGCTGCCTCATCCAGCAAAGTAAATGAATGAATAAAAACATATTCGTGCAATATTTTTTCTTGGTAGAATTCAAGGAGGTCTTGAAGAGCTGTGGCTTGGAACGTGTGGCAGTGAGCCATCTCTGAATACTTTGGCAGCAGGACAGTTGAAGACACTTGCTTCAGTATCTCTGCTGTTAATGAACTACAGGTCTCAATTCCTGGGCTTTGTGTCTCTTTTGTTCAAATTCCAAATTTCTGAAAACAGAGTCTCATTAGCCCAGCTGTGCTAGTTGCTTGGGCCCCAACGCTAGTTACTTGGGCTCACCACTTTTCCTAGAAAAGATACAGTGTTCTAGAGATAGGTGTATATATATTAAAAAAAAGGTAATTACTGTAGTACTTTACTCTGAAATGTACATATATTTTAATTCCTGTAGATTTTTCACTCAGGAGTTGAATTATTGAAAACTAGTCTTTCTATTTTTTTTAATAAATGGGAAGAATTTTATTTTTTTAAGTTTTTATTTTAATTTTAATTATTTTTAATTTTATTTTAACATATAGTGTTACAGTAGTTTCAGGTATGCAATATAATAATGTAACAGTTTCGTACATTGTCCTTAAATGGGAAGAGTTTTAAACACTACTCATTGGGTGCCTGGGTGGCTTAGTCGGTTAAGCATCTGACTTTAGCTCAGGTCATGATCTCACCACTCAAGAGTTTGAGCCCCACGTCAGGCTCTGTGCTGACAGCTCAGAGCCTGGAGCCTGCTTTAGATTCTGTGTTTCCCTCTCTCTGGCCCTCTCCTGCTCACACTCTCTTTCTCTCAAAAAGAAATAAACGTTAAAAAAAAAAAACTTAAAAATAAAAAAAACACTACCCAAAGAAATTCTCTCATGAGTGCTTTTATGATATAAATAGTCTTGTTTTAAAATGTAGATGTTATTATTTAGGTACGGTGAGGCCAACAGATCAGGAAATGACTGTGATTAAACAGTCTGTCACTCAGAGGAGGGGGCTCCGGGTGCCATAGCAGACCAAACGTGCAGCACCAGGATTGGTCAGGAGGCAGAGAGAACAAGGGGAAAATGTGGGCAAGAGTCTCACTGTGGCTTCTGTGGGAAGGAATGGGTAAGGGAGTGTACACAGGTTTGGCCAGCTTGAATCATCTCAGGAGAACATGGGACATAGAGGTTGTCTCTGGTTGTGACACCTGGCCCTGGAGTGAGACGGGTAGGTGGATAGTGCTTCCACACATGAAAGCGTGATAAAAGAAGTGGTAGGAGAGTGGGCTCTGGATTGATTTGCATTTGAAGGGCGCTTGTCTAGGCCTGTCTTCTGCTCTTTCCAGAAACCGTCTAACTGGCTTCAGAGGCACAGTCTCCACAGGGTCAGCAGGGCTCTAGATGTCAAAGCATTAGAACTACAGAAAATAACAAGACTTGGTTAATAAGGTTGCTCACTTTGAATCACTTTTGTGAGTTCCCACGGCCTTACTGTGACCTGCCTGTCTGCCGCAAACCAGACTTGGCCTCTCACTCTCCTCTCTGTCGACTTCAGGCATTTGTGCCTACATTACTTTCTCCGTGCAGGCCTACCCTAACCACCCCACTTAATGCTGCTTCCAGTACCCACTTTTGCTCCTCCTTACCCTCTCCTACTGTTGGCACGAAGCACTTAGCACTTTGAACATTCCGTGTCATTTGTTTACTTATTATGCATGTTCTTTGCCCCTCTACCTCTTCAGTGCAAGGGTCTTTAATTCTGTTCATCCCTGATCTAAGCAGTGAAGATAATGCCTGGAACATAGTAGGTGCTTAGAAAATTCTTGTTGAATAATGACATTGTTTTTCTATTGTTTTTCTGTTCTAAAGACATGTAAGTATTATGAGGTTAATCTTTGGCAGTATCCAGCATGGGAATGCAGTCGTGTTCTTCGTGTATTAGTCAGTTATTGAGGCCAGAGGGTATAAAGGAAACCTAAAGTGTTGCGATTCTTGTTTAGCAATCCGTAGTTCATCCGGACAGAGGACTGAGAAGAAGTTCTCTCATCTTACAAAATAGATGAACATAATAAGGGAAGGGAAGCAAAAATCATATAAAAACAGGCAGGGGGACAAAACGTAAGAGACTCTTAAATAAGGAGAACAAGCAGAGGGTTGCTGGAAGGGTTACGGGAGGGGGGTTGGTCTAAATGGTAAGGGGCATTAAGGAATGTACTTATGAAATCATTGTTACATTCTATGCTAACTAACTTGGATATAAATTAAAAAATAAAAGTAAAAAAAAAGAATTAAAAAAAAAGGAAAAAAGAAATTCTCTCTCTTTGCTCACTTTTAGGCTCTGTATGTGGAGTTTTTCGTGTTAATATCGTAGCTGGCCCAGGTAGAGGGCTATTCACTTTACACACAAACCAATTTATTGTACTTGACTTGTTCATTGTAGTTTCTTTTAATAGTTTCATTTGAAGGCTTTCTCTTCCTTATCAAATCCACAAGGCCGTGTCCTTCAGTTCTCTTGGAAGAGCCACTTGCCACTTCTTCCTAGAAGTAGCTCTGTGGTCAGAGACTTTCAGGAGCACTTTGGACTGAAGAGTGACAGACCCTAGGCCAGCATGAGCTCTTAGTAAGTGTGGCTCCCTCCCGTGTTATTAGGGTGTGATTTCAAGCCACGTGCTAAGAAGAAAATGTCAAAATCATGTTGAAAAGGATTCTGTCTCTTCTGGAAACATGGTATTTGGGAAAACAGGAAATGACTTAAATAGTGTAAAACAAATGACATTTATGATGCATTCAGATATTTAATGATGTTGAGGAGCTATTTAGGTATGAAATGGTATTGTGGTTTTCTTTTCTTTTTTTTTTTTAAGTCTTTAACAGATGCCTATGGATGAAATGATTTGCTATTCAGGCCTTGCTGCAAACCATTGCAAGAGTTGAAAAGTGGGGAAGGGTAGAAATGAAGGCAGATTGACCTGGGGTTGGTTATTGCTAAGGCTGGGTGATAGGTACATGAGGTTTATTATTGTATTGTGTCTATTTTCTATATTTTGCCAATTTTTAATTAATAAAATGTTTTAAAAATGTAATGGTAATGGCTGGACAGCATCTTCTTGAACTTAAGTGAAGCACATTGTATATTTCATCCTCAAGAATGATACTGGTTATTGGCTTAAAGGCACTTCATGTTGAGAAGAAAACCCTTCTGTTACTGTTTAAACCCGAAGTGGATACTGAAAAACATTAAATGCCTTATCCATGTCTTGAGATAATTGTGTGTTTCTTTATTAGACCTCTTATTTGTAATAATAGTAAAACCCTTTTGTGTTTTGCAGAGAACGCTACAGGTAATTAGCCTTTAAGTCACCAAAGTATTTACTGAGCAGCTAGTAAGTGCCCGTGGTGCCAGGCACAGGGATGAGGGTGGGGGTAGCCAGGACCAAGGCAGGCAGGCTCTTGCGATCCTGAAGCCAATTCCAGTGGGAGGATAGAACATAATGAAGAAAATAAGTGACGAAGTTCAGGTGGTGGTAAGCCTGTCTCAGCCTTTCTTCCAGAGCATCTGGTGCTGGAGCCCAGGGACTGGCGAGGGGGACACAGGGTGAAGTATTGCTGCCTTCTTCCCAGTGGGGCTACACTTGTCAATGAAGCAACAAGAGGCAAATTTTCCTCAATTTGGCTCCCTTATCTTCACATTTCATGGTCATTCTTCCAGATTCCAGCATGAGTTGGGTGTTAAAATTCGTTTTTGAGGTTGCTTTGAGTTCTCGCCCTTTTCTGTGTCTTTCTAGGGATCTAATGGCTAAGCTCAGAGAGTTGGCCTTCAGGTACTATGAGGCCAACACCACCTGCACTGTGACCAAATAGGTATACGTGTGAACCGTAGTCTAACCCATGTTAATTATCCTGTTAATAATTTCACTGCTTAAATATTTAAAAACAAAGCCAACTGGGAAATTAAAAATGAGTAGCAGTTGTCACCAGAGTGACTGAGCTCCTACTTTGTGTTCCTGTAAGTTTCACAGCTAGCTGGCGTGGCATGTCTGACAGTGGAGATACTATAGAAAAAGTGAAGGAAATACCTTGTTCAAAGACACACCGGAACCAGTTGGCGGAGCCGGGATTTGAACTTAGCTGGCTTCTCTCTAGATGCCGCGTTTTTAACCAGTATGCTGTAGGCCTATTTTTTAATAGAGTCTGTGAGGAGGATCATTTCTTGTAAGATGCTTTTCTGTGTGTGTTTCAGGTTTTGCTGATCTTTGCAAAGGAAGATAGTCAGAGCGATGGATTCTGGTGGGCCTGTGACCGAGCTGGTTATAGATGCAATATTGCCCGGACTCCAGAGTCAGCCCTTGAATGCTTTCTCGATAAACATCATGAAATTATCGTCATAGATCACAGACAAACTCGAAACTTTGATGCAGAAGCGGTGTGCAGGTACCTTCCCTAATGTAACATGCTCACTAAACATTCACCCAATCGCTAAAAATGAAATTCACTTATAGATGTCTTTAGCTCCATCCAAAGTATTTCTACCCTGTGCGTTGATGTTTCTCAGCGGCGTATGCAGATTTCTGTGATGAAAGCTGTAGGTCCCCCCATGAATTTATCTCACCTTCTCTGTTTTTCCTCGTGTGAGTTCCAATGAATCCAGAGGTGTGATCTGGGTGCCTCTGAAAATGTCAAGGTGGTTTTTTTCCCCCTGAGTATTGCTCGTATTTCACGCATTCACACAAAAAAGACGTTAAAATTCACATAGTCCTTAGTATACAGATACGGTTTGGATTTAAACCAGATATTTTAATCTTAATTATTCTCTCCCAAAATGAACATCAGAAATGTGTGAAATACACATTTTTCCCTGCCTGACACAGATGGGGTAGATCGTACAGTAGTCGCGGAGCAAAGGCAGCCACTTGACAGCCACAGAAAGTCTCCCAGGGATCCACACTCCCCGCTTGTTTACAGAAACGCTTGTGCTCCAGGGGGAGAAGCGGTCGCCTGTTCATTAATAAGCGCAGTCATGAAAGTGAGCTGTGGATGAACCGATCCATCTAGCAGAACTGGAGTGCTTAGAAGCTAGACGGCAAGAGGTCACTAGCTCATGCTAGGCCAGTGCAGACTCCAATTACATATGGAGCTGGAATTTTCTTGAATATTAATAAGTGAAATGAAACACAGGGAAGTGGGTTCTTGGATCCTTGGGTACTCTGACAAGATATGATTGGATTAAGAGTTGCTTCTCATCACAGGCCTGGCCTCATTATTTTTTTACCATTTTCATTTTCCCAAAGAAGAATTTTTGTTACAGAACCTATTTTAGAAGTCTTACAGGTCTCCAATAATCTTAGCATTCTTCATAGAAATATTTTTCCTCTTCAGTTATTGTATATGTGAATAAATATATCATAAAATATTTGAATCAGACTCTCAGGAAATCAGGACATTTTTTTTTCTTCTTAAATGATAGGATAGAATTGAGTCCTTTATAATAGATCTACTTTTTCTTGGCCTTGACTTAATTTTCTTACATGATTTTATAGTAAAAACACCAAAGTCCTTTGTGTATACATGGAATGATTTAGGACAAACTTCAGGTGTAAAAAGAAAAATCTCTTTTAATTCAGGTAAAGTCCAAATTTAGCAGATTAACTTTACCATCTTCCTTGAATATAATGAAATGTAGTTTCAATGTCTAATAAATAAACTTCTGTCTCGGCCGCACAGAAAAACAGTGGGGGGTCTGTGCAGGTAGAAGCCAGGTTGTGTGTCTGGGGGTGTGTTTACTGACTGTTAGTGGTTACGTCAAGTGCAGCCAGATTCTTGAATGCTTGGCTGCCAGCACGTGTTCCTAAGATGAGTAAGGGACACACTCCTGGCACGTGCATGGTCTTCATTGTCATCCGTGGTCCAGGATCCCTGGATTTTTGAGCTAGGTTGGACCTTAGCTTAACATGCTTCCTTGGACCCGTGGCCCACCTATTCCATCCCCCTTAGTCCTCTCAGTCAGGAAGAGGTTCGGGTGTCTGTGACTGTACCAGTTTCTTTGGAGGAATAAGAACGAAGAGACAACAACAGGAAGCAACCCAAAAAGTGCAAGCGAGTTTCAAAAGAAGCTCAGCGAGCATGGGCTCCAGCCCCTTTATGTTCATAACAGTGTTTGAGCCTCTTGAGGCCCACTCTTTAGAACATAGCCTGGCAGTAGAGCCTTGACACCTCACTGCGGTGGAAGAGGCTCAACAAAGGTGAGAAGTGCTTAGTAGCTCCCTAGAGAGTAGGGCACACGTCTGACTTGCTGTGCATTTTTTTCATTAGGCGCTAACTGGTCTTGCTGCTGAGAGTTCAGTAGGCTCGTAGGTAGACAAAAACTATAGTTTCACCTTACCAAGACTTGGGCTGTGGGACGGCTGAATAGGAAGTGGTCTCTGCTAGCATTGGAAGGGGTGTTGACTTAATCCCCCTGTTCCACAGTGAGTTAAGCCATTGAACTGAAGGAGTTTGTTCAAATACCGTTTATCTACCAGGGAAAACTTTACTTCCCAGGAAGACCAGAGCTCATCTTTTTCTTGAGCCTTCCACCTACATAGAGAGAGGTCTCCAGGAATAGGAAATGCGAAGGTACATTTTTTTGAGAAAGGTCAGGAAATTTTAGAGTTGAAGGAAATGAAGCAATACAAGCTGGCTTTTTCTGGGGGAGTGGTAGTACAAACATGTTGAAATGGAGAAGAGCTGAAATGCCAATAGCTAGAAAGATAAACAAATACATGCTGTTTCACAGATTACTCAGGAGCAGCCCTGAGCCTTCTGTTCATGGAGATGATGGTTCTCTTCCCAGGGATCTCAAAATAAACAGAGTCCAGACCAGGGAGATGGGTCAAAACAAGCATGCTGCTTATTTGTACTAAGATTCAAGTATGGAACCCTTTACGAAAAGTTCATCCGGTTCCCCTTCCCTAAGCACCAAATCCAGAATCCGAGCCGCAGCAGCATACATAGCACATTTTCTAAGAAGATGCACAGACCTCAGAATTCTATACCGTTACCTATTTTAATCCTATTAAATTCCTCGGAAATAAACTACATACAGGTGGTCACAGTCCAACAGGTGTCATCGCAACGATAGGTGCTGTTATGCAGCATTTCTCAGCTCATAGTGACGGCCCAGTTGTTCAAGTATTTGAGCACAAACAACAGTACAACCAATAGAATTAGGTGTCTCTTTGCATCCCTTGTAATAGGCTTTAACCTGAATTTGTATGTCCAGCTGCTAGTGAGTGTGTTAATTTTTTTTAATGTTTATTTTTGAGAGAGAGACACACAGAGCATGAGCAGGGGAGGGGCAGAGAGAGAGGGAGACACAGACTCTGAAGCAGGCTCCAGGCTCTGAGCTGTCAGCACAGAGCCCGACATGGGGCTTGAATTCACGAACCGTGAGATCATGACCTGAGCCGAAGTTGGACACTTAACCGACCCACCCACCCAGGCGCCCCTTAATTTTTATTATAAGGTCATCTTGATGAACTCTCTCCTCTTTTAAAAGAAAAAAAGATCCAATGCAATTAGCTCCCCGAGTACAAACTGATAACGAGAGACCCATAGGACTGCCACTTTTTTTGCAGAGTGGAATTTCAGTCAAAAAATATGGAATTTAAGTGGAATTTGCCAGTTTTTGAAGTGGAAAATTGGCAAGTCTGAGCTACTGGATAATGGTCTTGGCGTTAAAAACAAAATCCTTTTTTTCCCCACAGTAAAACAGGGTTTGTCCTAATCTACAAGGGCATCTTTGTTTGTTGTCTTGCATGTGTTTTCAGGGTTTCTCTTGATTTGGTTTTGTGCCATTTTCAATGTGAAGTTCCACACTCGTTCATTGTAACAAAGCCTAGATCACCTGGTTTGACTTGGAGCCTTCTCGTTGCAGGTCGATCCGAGCCACAAATCCCTCCGAGCACACGGTGATCCTGGCGGTGGTTTCCCAAGCGTAAGCTCACCTCCGTCCCCAGCTGGAAGTAGTACTGTTCATCCTGAAACATTTGTCTGATGGAATCTAGTCTCTGAGCCAACAAAGCACTGGGCATGCCCTTGACTCTACAACACCAACCTTAGATCTCGCTTTGCGGGGGTGTTCTTTGTTTTGCAAGTTTCTGGAAATACTTAGCCTTTTCTCTGTCATATTTAATTGCTGTTAACACATACTCGTACACCTTAGGGAAACACGAGCACTCCTTAATGCTAGAAATGAGAAAATCTAAGGAAGAGATCTGGGGAGAACATTCTTCCCATTTGTCTTTTCTTTGAAGATTAGAGGTGGGAGAATGCTTGTTTTTCACTAAAGAAGAAACAAATCACAGCATGAGAACAAAGAAGCACTCTGAATACACTGGAAGGAAAGGATTGTATCGTTTGGGTTGGGATTCTTCAGTGTCTAAAAGCAGGACAGTATGATGCATGCCAATGTTGGAAGGCAAAAAAGGGGGTTTGGGCTCTTGGTGTGAGAAGGTGGGATGAGAAGGTTCTCTGCAGGGTTTGTTGTCTGAAATGGCCACCACTTAGAATGAAAGACGTTGAAGGAAAAAAGTTGTTTGTACAAGCTACAAGTGTTGGAATCCTTGCAGTCCCCAAATTCCTATATTCGCTTAATGGCCATCATTAGTTTCTGAGAGAATAAGACCTTTACTTAGGGCCGAGCACCTACTGCATGTGGCCCCATCGTGGCAGCTCTCACGGAGTCTGCAGCAAAGTTGCTGACAAGCCAGCAGTGGAGACAGAGTTCAGGTCTCCCCCAGGCAAGCCTGGCCCCGGGGAGGTTTGAAATACTGCATTCCAAAGCCATACTGGTACAGGGGGAAATCTTGGCTTCATAGTTTTACCTCAACCAAAGACTCTTCCTTCCCTGTTATTCCTTGTGTCTGTTGTTTGGAGCTGTGTCACTTCACTTGGCTTCCCACTGTGGGCTGCGGGCCCAGGAAAGGAAAGAAATTTTCCTCATTGGTTCCTTACCACTTCATTATCCTGGTGGGATATGGGGTCTCAAGGAGAACGAGTGAGGGGAAACAAGATGTACATTCAGCCTTCTTCACCCCCTTGCTTGTATTTTGTCTTCTGTGCGCAGTGAGGTCTTAATAGGGTGTTAGAATCTCGGACATGGATACCAGGAGATAGCAGGCCATGTGCCATATTCCCCAAGGCTGACTCATTCCATAGACCCAAAGAGAAATACTAGTTTTTTTCTGTTCACTTATTAAAAATACTTAGTCATCCTTGACAAATAATGGTTTGCTGTGGCTTATTTTTCACCCTTTTTCCTCCTATTTTTTACATAAAATATTTTGTACAGATAGAGAACAATAAAATGAATGCTGAGTTTGTGCAACTAATAGAATGTTATTACTACCTTCAGACTCTTCTTGTGCACCCCCACCCCCACCCTCGATCCCGATCTGTTACTCAGAGAAGATAGAATCCGGAGTTCCAGGGTAGAAAAGAGAGGACTGTGCTTCCCTAGAGGGAAGGCATGAGCTGTAGGTAATGCCACCAACAGGCACCAGGATTTCTCTTGTTGTTGTCCACCTGCCCCTCCACCCAGTGTCTTCTATTCCATTTTCCTTCCCTATTTCCCAACATAGCATGTCTTCATCACGTGCATACATTGTACTCAAATTGAAGTTCTGAGACCCAACTTTAGGCTCTGTATAGGAAACCTTCCCATTAAATGAGGATAATAATCAGGTTTTTTTCTCATCTCCGCTTCTACCTTGGCATTCTTGATGACTCTTCTTTTCCATTTGGCTATGGGGTGCTGCAGTCTATGATGCCAGTTGTCTTCCTCACATTGAGAGTTGGACCCAGCCAGGTCTTGGGGTGAGAGTTGTATTTCCAGAAGGTTTGGGGGAGAACATAAAGGATAGTCTCTTGGATAAGCATTGCACCCACCTTGTCCCATCCATGTGTTCCAGCTTTCAAGGGCAGCCCACCTTTGGAGGGCACGTGAGCCGCGGTCATGCTTTCAGGCACACTGCTTGGAGTTTTCTCTGCTGTTGGTGTTCTTTTTGTCTGGAAGGCAGGTGTGGGAGTCTGGGTCCTCAAAGATGCTGGTCAGGAAGCCACTCTTAGCGTGAACTCCGTGCTTGCCTCTTTGCTCTCTCTCCATGTTTCAGTGTGAGGAAGCCTGGTTTGTATCTACCGAGTGACAACATTTTCTGCTTTGCTACAGATCGGGCGACCATGAAGAGGCCTCGGTCCTCCCGCTCCTGCATGCAGGCTTCAACAGGGTATGTATGCAGGAGGTGACCCAGCGCCTCTGTCCGGTACCAGTGTTTGACCCTTAGTTCTCACCTAACAGCACAACCAAACAGCCACAGACAACCTTTAAGGGAACTGAGCTCCAGGACCGCGAGGGAAAGGAAGTAGCTGTTCTCATAGGATGGTAACATGCCATTGCTACTCACGCTTTTTCTCTCATGATTTCATGTGCCTTCGTCATAGAAATGTAATGACCTAAAAGCTCATCTTATTATTAGCAGGTCAAAATTCTGTAGTCCCAAAGTAGCCTCACTTAAATGAGTCCAGTCAATGAGATTCAGTCTATGTACGTGAATAGTATACAGTATATAATTACATCTTAGGGCACCTGGGTTCCGTGTTCATCAGTACCCAGCCAGAGCTTACACCCTAGGTACAGACCCATGATGGCATTCGCATCTGTCAGCTTGTGGTTGAAACCATAAATGTCAGCAGAGTTACCTGAGTGACAACTACGTGAATAACACTAATGTTCAATGTGAAGCTTAAGATGGATTACTCCACGGGTGATGACACCAAGATAGAGACGCAGGTTGTTCCTGACTTAACCCCTCATGAAAACAACAGCTGTTCAAGAACAAGAGACCACTGAGAGAATCCTAGGTCATAGAGGTGAGGCTGAAGCACCCCTGCATCACAAATGCAGTGTGGTCACCCCTGCTGTGTTACCAGACTGGTTAGGAGAAACAGTTACCCAGTGTCCACAATGCCCCTCCCCCAGGCCAGTGCAGCGTCACAGGGACAGATCTCCCCTCATCCTTAAGTGGAAAGGGAACCCACCTCCCTGACCCAAGCATTATGTGTAGCTCTGTGGGAGCCCATACTCTGATCTTGCAGCTTAGGGATTGCAGGGAAGTCTGTGTGGCTTCACCACTGGGAATGTGACTAACGGAGCAGGATGGGGTGGTTCCGGCAACAACCAGCACGTGGATCTTCGCAGCCCAGGTTCATACCTGCAGCGCCCAAGCAGGAACCCCAACCACTGGTTTTGCTCATCTGCAGAACCCAGTCCCAGGCACACTCTGACCCGGGATCTCTGTGTAGTGCAGGTCTCCCTAACTTGAATCCTTACAGGAAAAGTTTTGCTGGCCTTAGAGCTGGTTTGCTCAGCCTCTGTGGAGTGTCTGACCGGAAAGGCTGGCAACAATTCCCGGAAGCAATACAATCAGGGGCTCTTGAGAGAGGGGCGTGTAGAGGTGATTGTCCCCAGAGTCAAAGCCATGCCAGGCATGCACTATTTCTGAGATTTATGCTATTCACAGGCAGAGGGATTAATTCGTAGCCAAAGCGAAGGGTAACTCCCAGCCTCTCCCAACCTGCGGAGCCTGTTTCAGAAATTGAGAGTAGCTTGGAGTGACCCCTCCCCTTTGTGCCCAGGCAGGGAAGCCACACTGGCTGTGGAGAGGGGCTTCCGGCCCCTTCTGCTCAGAGGGCTGGGGATAACTCCTGGATGCTGTGTGGCCCAGCAGCATTTGAGCTGACAGGCTGGGACGGGAAGAACTGATAGTTTGCGTAACAAAGCCAGTGGCACTGTTCCATCAGGGAACTTGGCAAACAGGTCTGCTAGAGTTAAGACAAAGAGTTTGACTAGCTTTAGAGCTGCTTCTCCCACTGTGCCCAGGCAGGAAATGTAATTCATAGCCCTACTCATCACTGAATACAGCCTTTAGCTAGTCCAACCAGGGAGCTGAACCAGAGCACGCAGGAAGCTGCATAGCTCACTCAGCAGCCCTGCATACAGTGCTACTTGAACAGAGTACAGCCTGTCTTCAGAGCACCTCTGACCAGGAAATTCAGTACACATTCTGCCCTAATTTGGGTCCCTAAAAAAACAAGCAGTGCAGGCCTTGGGTCCCATCCTGCTGCCTGCCACAGTTGGGAAGGTAGTTCCTAGACTCATCTACTACTGAACACAGTCCTCAGTAGTACTGACCTAGTGAGCCTGACCAGAAATTTCAGTCAACTGTAGAACCTATCCTGTAGCTTCATTGGGATAGGGAACCAAACTGGCAGTCCTATCCAACTGTTCTCTGGCAGTAGCACACTGCTTTATCCCTGTCCTGAGAGTTCAAACACTTGCGTTGCCCTGAAATAGATCATGATAGCAGGCCCTGTCTGCCCAAGGTCATTACCAGAAATCACACCCAGAAACCCAGACTGAGCTGACTGATGAAGTCTCTGTGAAACCAAACCTATAAAGTCTGTAAGATGAGCCCAGGTCCTCAGATGCACAGATACCAACAGAAGGAGTCAAGGATCATGAAAAATCAAGTAAATATGACAACAGCAAAGGAAACTAATAAAGCTTCATTAACTGACCCTAAAGAAATGGAGATCTATGAAGTGTTAGAGAATTCAGAATAATCATCTCAAGGAAGTTGAGTAAACTACAAGAAAGCACAGACCAATAATTAGGAAAACAATGCAAGAACAAAATGAGAAGTTTGACGAGGAAATAGCAGCCCTCAAAAAAAAAAAAACTCCAGAAAAATCATAGAATGGAAAAATACAATAACCGAATTGAAGAACTCAGTAGAGAGTTTCAGAAGTAGACTTGACCATGTTGAAGAAGGAATCTGTGACCTGGAAGATAGCACATTAGAAATTACACAGACGAATGAAAAAGGAAAAGCAGACTTTAAAAGAGTGAAGAAAGCCTATGATAATTATGGGACACAATGGAAAGAAAAGCCCAGTACTTATAATATTCTCATGATAGGTATTTGCAGAAGAAGCAAAAGGACATAGAGTATATTTAAAGCAATAATGGCTAAAAACTTCGGGACCTGGGGACAGACATGGACATCCAGATCCATGAGGCCCAGAGAACCCCAAATAGGTTGAACCCAAATATGCAATGGTGCTTTGCTACCCTGGGTTAAAAAAACAATCCTTGTCATAGGGCACTGAGAAGCAGAAGTGTCTTTGTGATGTGGTGGTTTTGTGCTTTGGTATGCTTCAGTGTGCAGTAGCAGTTCTCCCTAAAATATCCAAGGTAGCGTTAGAGGTTCACCTGTGTAATAGAAATGAATGTTTCTATTGAGCAGTGCCACTCACTCTTCTGATAGCTTCGTCCATCATCTCCTCTCTTAAAGGCTGGCATTTGGTTCTGAACACCATTGTTTGGAGTCGTGTCTTAACGACAACGCCTAGCACAGCGCTGCTGAGTCCGGGAATGGAGAGTTGCAAAAGGAAATTGTCAAGCCCTGTGGCTGAGACTTCCTTTCTTATGCACTTCTAAAGAAATAACATAGTTATTTGCAGGTTTCATAGATCTTACAGTAAATGGTGATCCCCATCCCGGCCTTGTTCTTCGCCTGTGAGGCAGCATCTCTGGGAGTGTGAGGAGGCAGGTTTTCTGCACTATCTGGGAGCTGACAGAATGGCGTGACACACTGTAGGTTCTGTCAGTGAGGATCCACTTGGGTACTATTGACTGTCCTTCAGGAATATTCTGCCTGTAGTTCAGTGAGCCTCGCTCACTGGTACCTGACTGGTTTAGAGGTTGTCCGGAGAGCTGAGATTGCATATTATATCCAAGAGAAATACCTGGCTCTCTTTGGGTGCAAATGCCACTAAATAAATTGAGGAGGTAAAGTCGACGGTTTCCTTTTTATTCCTTTGGTAACCTGTCTGTGCTGATCTGTTAGGTTTCATTTCCCTTTGTCAGGCTATGATGCTGCTCTTGGCAGTCAGACATTGTGGATAACACCCTTCATGGGAGCATGAAAAATAGTACCTGGCAGGGCCCACCTGGCAGTCTTTAGTGCTGGGGCTGATCAAGGCCATTTGCCAGCTAGGTCAGGGCACCCCCCCAGATAGCTCGAGCTCTCCCGTGAGAAGCACACCGTACCTACTGAGGCTTTACCTCCTGGGTTACTGTGGCTCAGGATCAGCCGAAGCTCTTCAGGTGGCTAGTCTCCTTTTTTGGGTAAAATCTTGTCTCTGGCAACTTTCTCCCCCAGCACCCTTCCAAATATGCTGGCTATTCTTGAGGTTGTTTCTCATCTCTGGGTTGTTTTGACTGTATTAAATCATCTGCTGAAACTCAGCTCTGTGTTGCTAGCTAATTGGCCTGTGCGTCAGTCTGTAGGTCCCTGAGTGGGGATCCAGGAACAAATTGTGCCGTCACATATTCCACAACATGTCTCCTTGAAGCTTTGGAGACTGTGTGCAAGCGGCTCATTGAATGGTGCAAACCAGTATCTTAATTAGCAAAGGGCAATAGCAGCTGCATTTCTATTAACCTTTATGTGCCCCTTTTTCTATTTGCAATGACACTTATTCGATCAACAGGCATTCATGAAGCACTTAACTACATGACATAGATGGGGTAGACTTGCTGTGGGTGCCGCGGTTAGACTCACTGCGGAGGCTTCCTGTGGAGGAGAAAGCGGAGACCTAAGTTGGACTGTTAGTCAGGCTCCATTAGAGGGGATTTATTTCATCCTCATCTACACAGGAGAAATTTAATATTTTCTCCATTTTTGCAGAGGAGGAAACAGGCTCGGAATGCCTAAATAGCTTGCCAGAGCTCATAGGCATGACAAAGTTAAGATGGAACAATGTGTTACTTAACTTCAAACTCCATGTTGGGTCCACCAAAGGAGTAGTCCCCAAACTGTTCTGTGGAGCACTAGTGTTCTAAAAGCTGTTAATAGGTGTTCCATGAAAAAAGGCTTCTGCAGTCAAATAAGCTTGGGAGTTCAGTGCGAACTGTTCCTCCTCTTCCCACCCCGGGAACTCCACGATGCACGCCAGCAATATTACACGTGAGCGGCACTGCCTGTGAGCGTGTCGAATGCTCTGAGAAGTTCTGTTGTAAAGAAACATGCCTAAATTTCTGAATGTGGGGCCCAGGACTCTGCATTTTTAGCACAATGCCTGGTGATTGAAGTTCGAAGACCACTACTTTTGATCCCCTCACATTATTTCAGTGATAGGAGTTAACATAGCCTAGAAAACTCACCAAAGAGAAAGTAGTAGAATCTTCTTCTACCTTTGGTCTGCAAAAGACTCATTTAAGCGCCAGCTCTGTGCAAAACCATGGCTCCAGTGTTTAGGAACCATCACCTGTAGAAAACTCTGTCACAGTGGATGTTCTTAGACCTAAAGAAAAATAAGATCTCAATAAGTTAGTGCTTTGCAATGAAACTGAAAACATAGTATGATTTTACATACTGTATTTAATACGTTACATATATACACACACACTCACACACCCAAAGGCATTCGCGCTTAAGGAAAATGAACCAAATGTAATGATATCTCTAGCTTATGACATTGTCAGTGATGTGGGGGGTTTTCTTTATAACTTTCTTTATACATTTTTAATGTGTATAACTTTTATAATTAAAAACAGACAATGAAATTTAACTATTAAGATTTGTCTTAAAAAAAAAAAGAAATCTGCCCAACTCTGTTTATTGTAACACTTTTGATACTGATATTTATCACAGATCCTTTTTAGTATCTTAGGAAGCATCTGCTAACAATGCTCAGAGCTTGGATACAAGCTGTTACATAATCCTCACCCATCCAGAAGCTCAGCCTGAGCCTAACCATGTTTAACTTTGCTTTGCAATAAAAAGAGACAGTATTTCCCTTCTGTGTGTGTTGTGTGTTCATGGCTTCCCCCTTTACGTTACCCCCTCCCCATCCCCCTGGAATAGTGGGGAACCAGAAGTATTCCCCAGGGAGAAGCCATCCATGCTAGATGCATGGAAGTGTGTGTGTGTGTGTGTGTGTGTGTGTGTGTGTGTGTGTGTAAGTGTAAGTGTAAGAGAAGGAGGGTGCATTTGACCATCAGAAGATGAGGAAGTTAGCAAAGAAGGGTCTCTTCCCTTGGAAATGATCATTCATACTGTGGCTCATAGTATGAGAGTCCAGCATTGGGTTCGAAAACTTTTTTTTTAGTGCAAAATAAAGCCAAAATGTTTCAGTAATTAACAAGGTGGGAGATGCCTTCTGTGCCCTTGTATGTTTATTTTCCTGTGAGTATTCATGATGGTTTTTCCCCACCTTTGTTTTCAAGGGAGCTAAACATGTGGTGTTACCTCATCTGTTGTTTGTCATACATTTAAACAAGCATTTCAAAGAATTTGACAAGTGTTTTGTTTCATTTCAACTCATTTCAGTTTCTCAAGTTGTCTTATGTAACAGAGTTACCTGGGGTGGGAAACACTAAGTTCCTTTATTTTACTCCTTAAGAAGTCATTGTATGTCTTACATATTATCTTTGTTTTCTTTTCAGAGATTTATGGAGAATAGCAGCATAATTGCTTGCTATAATGAACTGATTCAGATAGAACATGGGGAAGTTCGCTCACAGTTCAAATTACGGTAGGTCGCAAAATAAGAAGGAACACAAGGTTAGCAGTGTCGTACAAAAGCTTCTGTCATTGGGCTGATGTTCACAGGTTCCTAGCTGAATCCCAAGGATTTTGAAACTGTTAAACAGGTGATGGTAGCTGGGAAATAGCAGAATCTAAACTCGGAGCCCTTGGTTCAATGAAATACATTAAAAAGCATTTCTTTTTTTGACAGTGTTTTCCACTAATTACAGCAGTTTTAAAATTATACTCTGGGGAAAGTACTTTTTAATTTTCATACAGTTAAACTGAGATTAAGAGTAGCCTTTGAGGATTACTTTCTATTTACTACCCTTTGACCATTTATAAGTTCCTGCTTGGATTGTTATGAACAGGGACAAATAAATACACCATGGGTGTATTATGCCAGCCATAATAATTGCTATGGAACCATGATAGCAATTTCATGAAGTCTGTTCGTGACTTCCACATGCATGACGTATGTTCAAGAAACTTACTTTAAGTCTCCTTAAAGGCAAATAGTGCTTAAAAGCAGGCTTCTTGTGATGCTTACTTCTGAGATAGGGTTGTCTAGGCATCTGGCTGCTGGAGGGATGCTTCTGGGGCGTGTTGGGATATCTGGGTCGTAGCTCATGCCTGGTTTTGTGGAGGCTCCCCTGTAGCACACTCTCAGACCTTGATTTCTTCCACCTATCCCCCTCAAGTAGAGAGAGAGAAGGACAAAGAGGAGGCTCTTGTCAACCTATAGCCCCTGGGAGGCCAGCCCTTAAAGGCTCCAGGCTTTTGGATGTCCCTGGCATTACTTCTCTCTCTTGGCCACCTCAGAGGTCATGATGGTTTCAGGCTTAGTGAAAAATGAGTAAGCTAGCATCTCATGGTAATGATTAGGCTTATCTTGATTACTTAATGTGCATTCAAAAAGGACAAAACCCTCTGTAAACTTAACTTTTCTCTACCGTCTTGGGAACTAAAATGGATTGGCATAAACCCACAAAAGCAGGTTTTTCCGGGGTTTATCGTAGTCAGAGAAGTTACTTTCTGGTGGGCAGAGAGCTTTAAGAAATAGTGTGGGGATAAACAGTCACTTCCTTAGGCAGGGAAGTATTTTTTTAAAAAAGGCACCCTAGTGGAAATTCAGGTATTTTACAGTCTTCAGTGAGGAATATTGCTAAGGATTTTTGAATATATAAGTGAAATCCCTTGGTTCTTTGCAGCCATATATTTGTTAGCCTCAGAGAACTTAAGAGACGTTTTCAAGAAAACCACACTGCCTTCAGCAATTTATGATGTTTATTGTACATTATTTTTATTCCTGGGGGTCTCTTCTATTTTTAATTGAGGGTAAAAAGACTATACTTTTATTTTTTTTTTTTTGTAACATTTGTTTATTTATTTTGAGAGTGAGAGACAGTGAGAGGGTTTGGGACAGGGGAAGAGGGAGAGAGCGAATCCCAAGCAGGCTCCAAGCTTAGCACAGAGTCGGACATGGAGTTTGATCCTATGGCCGTGAGATTGTGAACTGAGCTGAAATCAAGAGTATGATGCTTAAGCAACCGAGCCACCCAGGTGCCCCCAAAAGACTGTACTTTTAGATGTTTTCACAATAGATAGAAAAAGAGGGATTTCATTTTAATTCTTTAACTGCGTATTATCTACAACAAGAATGAACAGTTGACCCCTTGTTGATTTGATAGGTAATTCCTTCATTTGATTTTAAATACCTGAAGTTTGAATATGCTTAGGCAACTTTAACTGTGATGGAGCATGTAGGGTGTCAGAAGGTTGGCATGCCTGGTGGCTCAGATGGTTAAACATCTGACTCTTGGTTTCGGCTCTGGTCATGATCCCAGGGTTGTAGGATTGAGCCCTGTCTTGGGCTCTGTGCCGAGTGTAAAGCCTGCTTAAGATGGTCTCTCTCCCTCTCCCTCTGCCCCTCCCCCACTTGCACGTGTTCTCTGCTCTCTCAAAAAAAAAAAAGTGCCTCATTTGTTGTTGTGCACTGAACTTGGCACATTTCTACGTGCATAACTCTATGTAAATCCCATAAATTCTACGTACATAACTCTATGTAAAGCCCCTTACTGACTGGCGTGGGTTAGAGGAGTTGGGCCCATTGTGGAGGTCATAATGAGAAAGCTCAAGTTCTTAATGCAGATCAGTGTGAAGTTGGTAAATGGAGTTGACCCAGGCAGGCAGTGGTGTCAGAAAGGCAGGTTTGCCCAGGGCGCGGGTCTCTTTCCCCTATGGGTCCCTTTCCACAGGGTCTTCCCAGTCATAAGCAGCCAGCATGAGAGCAACCCCAGCCATGGGGAAAAGAAAGCAAGAGTTCTCTGCAGAAGGCCAGAGGACTATGTGGTCAGTTTCTTCCTTTGGTTTTTGGCTAGTTCTGCCTCAAGCATTTCCAACTTCCTTCCTTCCTTTGGAGGAGAAGGGTGTGTGTGCATGGTTCGACTCTTGCTGAGTACCCTGTATCTGGGCCCAGCAGTCAGGGCTCGATGACCCATTCCATAATCTCCCCAGCTCCATCCGTTTTCAAGGACATCTAAAGACTCCACCTGGACCTCAGAGTCAGGCAGGCAACTCTGTCACTTGCTGCAGATGGGGAAAATGAGGCTCTTTATTATACAATGCCAGAATAATTATAGTCTAATTATATAATACTTTTCTCTGCAATTCCGCCCCCAGCTGCAGCTAAATATGTGACATTAGTAGCATTCTGCAAGGACACTCTGTACTGCAAGGATGATGTCAAATGTTGAAGGTAGATGCTTTTGTCCAGGTCCTCATGTGTGGTAACCATATTTAGCCAAGAAAAGAGAAGGATCGTGTGATCAAAGAAAAAATACTTAATTTAAAAATTCCATTACAAAGAGTAACTTCTAAAGAGAAGAAATGAATCACGTCTCAGCATGCTTGATGAATTTACATTATTAAACAGGACAATTCATGAAATGGCGACTGTCTAGGGAAATACTGGGTAAACGACGATCACTTCTCTTCTAATGTTCTTGTCCTCTTTATCATGAAAATAACTGTGTTATTCAAAATGCAGATAGGACTTAGCAGTTTAGCAGGAGTTTAAACTGATCAGTTTATACTAATGCAGTCCTCTATCTCTTATCTAGGACTTACACCCTAATCATCATGTTTATTTTATTCCAAATCTTAAGACAGTAGTAGTCCTCAATTTCAGAAGGAGTCAAAGTCTCCGATGGACACAAGTTGTGTTCCATGGAATACTCCACTTCTCGGTATCAGTAGATGTTAGAGTGCTTTATTCTCAGATGGGCCGTGCATGACAGGCACTGTTAGAGGAGTGGAGTCCAAGCCGTGAAACCTTAACTGGCTCCCATGGCATCGCTGCCCAGGATTGGTTCTGACCAGAAGCAAGTCCCCCTAGCCACCTGTACTTCCCTCCCAGACCCTGCTGGAGTGTGGATTTAGGTTCAGATTTAGGTATCCCTAAACCTTGTACAGTCCTACCTTGTTGCAGGGCAGCCTCAGTTTGTGTATGGATGTGTTTTGAGTAGATTCTAGAATATTCTTGGTAGAGATACAGATAATGCAACCCAACCACCCCTGCCCCAATGGACAGAGGAAAACACTGAGAGCCAGGGAGACTCTTGACATGATCACAGCTACCCAGTAGGTTGGTGGCTGTGTCGGGGTGGGATCCAGGGCTCCTGCTCTTCAGTCGGATACACTCACCACCCCATCACACCACTGTGTTCTTTTAGACTTGTAGACGTGCCACTTGGGCCCCTGTAATATTTGCCTTTTCCATCTGGACCTTCAAGGGCTCTTAAGAAGGTGAAGAGGTATGGTTCCATGCCCTGTTCTTCATGGGTTTCCACATCGAGGTTACCTTTCCTTTGTGCTCTTTCCAATTTTCCAACTTCTCAACCTGAAAGATATAAAAATATACCCGAGGCACAGTTACATGGTTCCTAAGAACTGAAAAATTAATAAAGTTAAGGTTCTTCTGCATGAAGAATGTTAATAATTAATACAAACAGTTAAATTACCAAACTCTAGGAACATGATTCAAACTGATCACTTCATTTTGCTGCAGGTTTATTTAAATAGAACCGTCCACCAAATTGGTTTAAAGCGTAGTTCTAAACAGTGCAGTCCGGCATGTCCCTGGGCGAAAACCATCTGCCGGCCCTGTCCAGACCCTTCTACCTTGACCGTTGATAAGAATTTGCTTTGTCTCATTGGGCATTATACTGAAGATTTTATGCTTTGTGGATAATCATACAATGAATGTTTAATAGATGAATTTTGGGCATTTGGAGCTAAGATCTTACATAAAGGCTGCTCTTGAATTGACAAAAACACTAATACTCTGAAGTACCCTTTTAAATGCTTAGGTGAGGCACACAAGCAAGTTAAGAAAACGGGCAAGAGATGAACTTTTCATTTGATAAAATGTGTTATAGCTTAGTTATCTAGGTGTCACATGTAAGGTTTAGTCCACGCAGAGTATGCTCTTCCTCATCTGAGTCCTGGGGGACAGGAAACTCTTTCCTGTGCTGCCACGTCGGGTCTGGACCCACACGCCTGGAAGATACTGCTGAGGAGACTAGCTCTTCCTTGCTTCTTTGTGGGAGACAGGGTGCTAGTGACTTTGGTAATAATTTAAAAATCTTTTATTTTTTTTCCTTATTTTAGGTAATCTTGTTCACAAATGCAGCAGTGTTATTAAGACAATACATGGTTGAAATTAGACTGGTGCAGTTTAAATGAGGGAACATACTGTACCATCGGGAATCTTAGATGAGTTAGGCTTACCTTCTCCTCTGCTCACCCGTCACAATTACTTATGTACCCTCCCACACTGGCGCCTTCATCTCTGCACCATCAGTGGACTCAACTCCTTCACTCCTCTTGCAGGTTACCTTGCTAGTGTTGAATACAGTTCTTGGTTAGATAGTTCAAGTATTCTCATGAGAAAAAGATAGGTTATGATTTACTTTCCTTTTCACCAACGGCCCTGGAAAGTGTTAGAGAGTGAGGAAATAATGCTCCGGGATCTGACAGGTAATAAGAAGTACTATGAGCTGAATTCTTATATTATCTGAAGCACTTTGAGAAATGCCTCACAGAAACTGTTGATTTTTACAGCAACCTATAAAGCAGGTGTTATTATTCTCATTTATAGATGAGGAAACTGGGGGCCAGCAAAGATAAAAAGTTGCCCATGGTCCCATAACTGGCAAAAATACAGAACCAGTCTTCAGCCAGTTTTTTTTTTCCCTCTTCCTTGTAAACAGTTTAAAACAGGATGGCAAATTTAGATGCCTCCGTGAGTGGAAAAAATGAATAACATCTTAAGAGTATGTTTTATAAGAAGGAACATCAATCAAGTAAATCAGTTTTTTTTTTTTTTTTTGTAAAGTGTAAGAAAGGCCTCACTGGGATTCTTTAAACAGCCAGCACAAATATAAAAGCTCTAGAAACTAGCCACATACTTTCTGTGTTAGATAGTAAATAACTTACTGTATTTGGAGTTGCCCTAGATTTAGAAGGTACTTAAAATTCCAGCCAGTTGAGAAGTTGAAATGATTTCCAGTATTCCACATGTACAAGAAAGGTCACCAAGAAAAGTGCCTGCCTGGAGAGCTGTAGGGTTAACCAGGCAAGGGGAATCCTGCCATATTTGTCTTTCATCATGCCGGTGGGTGAGGTCCAAAGCAAAGCACCATGTAAAGGCTTGTTGATCAGAGATGACGAAAGTAAGAAAAGAGGAAAAAGTTTGTCTGTGTCTCTTGGAAAAGGGCAAGCAGAAGACCTCAGGTTCAGTTTGGGTTTAACACAGTTCTGATTGCTGGGGACCTGACTCCTCCGTGGCCACACCAGGAATGAAACAGAAGAACAGCGCTGGCGTAGATCCGGGAGACCCAGAAGATGGCCTCCTGCAGCTTCATTCTCTAGTGTCTGTAATACCATTTCGTTCCGCACATAGGTGGTTCGTTCCATGATCCGTGACAATTTTGCTGGGTTATAGTTCTTTGTGTCATAGTCACAGAAATATATGCCGTTGTTAATGCAGACTAACTAGCCTAGTTTGAAAGGCTAGAGTGGTTTTATTTTCCTTCAAAAAGAACATGGTTTTAATTAATTTGGGGCAACTGTTTACTTTGATAAATTAATGTATGAAATGCTAATGGTTTTGTAGCTGCACTAACATTGATCTTTCACACCTTTAGGGCCTGTAATTCAGTGTTTACAGCATTAGACCACTGTCACGAAGCCATAGAAATTACAAGTGACGACCATGTGATTCAGGTATGGAGGCACTTTTTTATCTGGAGATGTCAAAAATAGAACCTTTCAAGTTGAGCCATCCTTTTCCAAGGAACTTTCCTATAATCTTGACATTACTGCGGATTTTCTTTGGAGAAAAGGATATCAAAAACATGTGAAGGAAACGGATAGACTTAATCTAAGAATTAGATACTCACTAAGAATAAAAAATTACTTGCATCATACGTTTTGATTCGTGTGACCAAGATAAGGTAAAATCTTTACTCATTTGTAAAGACAGCATTTACATCACGCAGTAGTATGTCAGAATTGTAGAGTAAATGCTTATGGGAATGAAATATTTTCAAAGGTATTCATGTATTTGCCTGTGGTTGGTATTCTAAGTATACAGCAGTCTTGTATGGGAAAGTTATCTCCCTAGGGAAATGTGTACAGTACACCACCCTTTGTTGAAATAAAGTCATCTTACTGTATTTGTTGGGAGGTAAGACATTTCTGCTAAAACAATATTCTGAAATGTGAACTTTCCTGTCGATGGATACTGGCCTTCCTGCAGTTGGTTTGCATAATGGCACCGAGTGTAAGGAACACTTGCTGTCCTCGGTAGAAACCAAAGACAGTGCTCAGGATATGGTGGCCACATGACAGAGCCCCCACTGCACACAGACACAGCCTGCTCTCACACCTGAAGAGTTTATGCCTCTGTGTGGCCGTGCATGTTCAGAGGTTAGGTGCTAGCCCTTAAATTTAGGAATGGCATATACCCATCCATCGAGCCATGCATCTCAACTCTTTGCTTTAAAACACTTACACAAAGCTTACCATGTACCAGGCACAGTACTAAGCATTTTACACATTCTCATTTATTTCTTAAAACAACTTTATGAGCCAGGCACTACTGCTGTAGCCATTTTACAAATGAGAAAACTGAGGACCAGAAAAGACAAGTAACTTGCCCACAGTCATGGAGCTAGTTATTGGCAGAGCCAGGATTTGAACTTAAGTGACTTGGCTCCAGCGTCCATGTTTGAGTACCTGCTGCATTCTGAGGCTACCGGAACCCCAGCATGAACAAAGGGCCATGACTTCTACCCATGTCAGCAACTTAATAGCAAAGGTGGAATAAACACACTTGGAAATGTGTGAGGATTTGGCCAACAAGGAAAACAACACATACATCACATATTTACTAGACAGTCCTGAGCATCCAGAGATAAATCCAAAGTAGCCTTGCCCTTGAGGATTTTTATGTCTAATGGGGGAGAGAGATAAATAAAATCTTGGATTGAGTGTGAGAAGTCACTGGAAGCCTGCGCAGGAGACAATGGGGGCCTGTAGAAGTGGCACCAGTTCAGACTGGGCAGAGGGTCAAGGGCGGCTTGATAGAAGAGGGGAGGGAATGGGAGGGACAAATCTAACTTGGCAGGGCATGGAGGTGGGGAAGGGCATTGTGAGGGGAGAGAACGTGTAGGCAGAGGCCGGCGGGTGTGGGGGAAGTACGGGAAGCTCAGCACGCAGGCGTAGGCCCACCTGGTGAGCAGTGACCGTGCTGCCCACCCCCAGGAGGTGCTGGTACCACCACACGTATGTGATGGGAGATCACTGAAGACAGTGTCACCACCACAACTCTTCAGTTAGCCTCACAAGGCCTCGTGCTCAGGCTCAGAGCACTCTCCAGACCCCCAGGTTTAACTGCATTAGTAGAAGCTTTGTTCACAGGGGAATAGCTCCTCAAGTGTCGCTGGATCCTTATTGCTGTTATCCTAGTGCAGGGCAAGAGTGGTTGTTATTACAGTTTGCAAGAATGTTTCTGAAGCAGCAGATGGATGTACGTGATGCCCAAAGAAATCCATGACCTAGAGGCCATATGGTCACGTTTTCCCCACATTCTTTGTCTTGTCTCCCTTATTCAGCTTCTTATCTAGTGATTGTTTTGGGGGAAGAAATTGGAGGGTGGAGATGGGAGCTGGAAGTCAGGCAAGGAAATAGCTCTGGATTCTAGGGCCCTGTGCAGATTTTGAGAATGAAACGTCTGAATCTGCTGGCCTCCAAATGTGCCAAGGTGGCCTCTTCTCAAATCCACGTGTGCCCAGCTCTATGAGCTGCCTCCTGCCCAAGTTGTTTGACTAAATATTTTTTGTTCAGGTTAGATGGGAAGTGGCCCCAAGCCATAGCATTGGTTAGTAGGTGGTGGCAGTTAGAAAGGAGGCACAAGAGAGCAAATCTGTGCCTGGTGGAGACGTGACTGATGGAAGCCACAGTCTGTCGAACCAAGTCATTTTTATTCTTACTCATTTTTATTTTTTGAGTGTTTTCTTATTTCCTGACCAGTTGGGGATGGATAAGGCCCTCAAGAGGCTGGCTCTACTAGATGAGGGCTTCTTGCTCTTTGTCAGCTAAGGAATTTCTTCTAGTGCCCCAGAGAGAACTAGGGTGGTGGCGAACGAATACATTGCTGCTCAGGACTGAGGCAGCCACTCCAGGGGCTTATTGACGTGATGGGGACCAGTCGGCACCCACATCAGAGAGTGCTTATCCGCTTAGTTGATCTTATTTGATCTTCCGACGTGTTCCTCCGTGTCCCAGCAAGCACTCCCGGGGGCACCCAGCATCCCGGCACTGACCTTTAACCACCTCCTGTTCACAGTATGTCAACCCAGCCTTTGAAAGGATGATGGGCTACCACAAAGGCGAGCTCCTGGGGAAAGAGCTGGCCGAGCTGCCCAAAAGTGATAAGAACCGGGCAGACCTTCTTGACACCATCAACACGTGCATCAAGAAGGGCAAGGTGGGTGCAACAGACAGATTTGCAAACCCCTCCCTGATGCATTTTTGTTTCTGTGAGTTTCATGTCACGTCTTGAAGATTGGCTCCTTTGATGACATGATAATTAAGTGAAAGATCTCTTACGTTGGCAAAATGCATCCGTTTGGAGGTTAATTTTGGATATAAGGGACTCAAGCACTTAGAATGGCGTAGGACCTGAAGACTTTGTTTAAGGAGAGTTTATCCTCTGGGTGAATCTGTCCCCGCTCTCTTTGCTGGAGTATCAGTGCTGCCTCCAAGCAGAGTTCTGCCCACAGGGCTGTTAGGTCTTTTGAGTGTGTCCAGTGTTTGGGGGTCTAGAAGTAAGTATATCAGTATTTCCATGTGGGCCCTGTTCTTCGTCTCTTTTCCCTTTTTCTGTCCTCTCTCCTCATCACAGTTGAGTAGAGACATGCAGCTCACTTCTCCCTGTCAGGTCAGTTTGTCCAGCAGCTGAGGGAGGGCTTTCAGTGTGGCAGGAACTTCGCTCAAGCCCTCCTTCCAGAGGTGGAGTGTGGCTCGTGCAGCTGGACTCCCCGTGCACTTTCTTTTAAGCATTCAGAATGCTTTCTTACATTATTTCTTTCATCTTGCCTTCTCTGATGCGAAATAGTGAAGTGAGCACTGTGTTCTTTTAATGGGGGACTGCTTTATAGGCATAAAATACATTTGGGTTAAATATGACAGCCAACATTAATTTTTAAAAAATAGGGGCAGTGAGACTGAAAAGGTATCAGGACATTATCAAGTACTCTAGAATACTTGCCCGGAGGGGAGTGGCAGGGGGGAGTACTGCCACAAGTGTGGTAGCCCAGGGTGCACACCCATTAGCTGCCTTGTGTGAGCAAGGGGATGGGAAACGGTAGAAGAGAAAATTGGGTTCTGATTTATCCCCTCCTTCCCAGATATGGTGGAGGTACCACCAGGCTCTTCATAAGCTAGTTCCCTGAGGTCCAGAGTTAGTAAGAATGTTCACACTTCCCTTAACTTCATCCATAGAAACTGCCAAGAGCCAGACTAATCCCAGAGAAGTCTTGGTAGGATGCCCCATAGAAAGTAGAAAGATGACAAGCTTTAAGGAGAATTAGAAACAAGAATTTAGAATGACATTTTCTACTTGGTAATGTGGGCAAATTGGTTAGACTCTCTGAGCCTTGGTTTACCCATCTGTAAACTAAGGATGATAACCTCAAGCTTATAGGTTGCTGTGAAGATTTTAAGGAATACCCCATCAGAATCCCTTAACCTGGTGCCACTACACCCATAGGGCTGAAACCGGGAACTCCACCCCTCATCAACCTTCCTAGGACCCTGAGGAGCTGTCTTGGAGGTGGACACGTTGGTCTTGGGGTCTTAGTTTAAGGTGACCACGAACCTTAGGTAGTAAGGGTCACAATAGGTACAATGATAGAGCAATGTTTTGTGGAATGTGAGGAAAGCATGTGGGAACTTAATTGCTAAACTTGACGAGGCCATTTGTAGAAGCAGCCATTAGCCTCTTTTTAAGAGGATTTTAAGAGCTCTCTTTGTCCATGTAGGAGTGGCAGGGGGTTTACTATGCCAGACGGAAATCCGGGGACAGCATCCAGCAGCACGTGAAGATCACCCCAGTGATTGGCCAAGGAGGGTGAGAGTGAACTCTTGAACTCTTTTAGTTGAAGGGCTCGTGTGGTCATTGTGTTTGCATTTTGAAATACCAGTGTAAGCCTTAGACCCACAAATACCATGTGGTTGGGCTGTACATAGCATATACTGTGGACAAACCCGTGTGGCTGGCAACAGCCCCCAGACATGGCTCCCCCCTCCAACTCTCTTCCCTTGCTTATGGGCTTTACAAAGCATCTCCCCAGCTGCCCACCTCTGACTTATCGTCTGTGATTCCATTATCCCCGCTACCATCTGAAGGAGCTGTGTTTCGGCTTTCACCTGTCATAACAGCAACAACAAAACAACAAGGCTCGCTGGCCTCAGCCCTGCACTGGGAGCCACCTTCTCTCCTTGAGGCACTGGCTCCGTAGTGCTTCTCTTCAGGCTGGCTCGGGGCTTGTTCTACAAGCTGAAGGGAATCCTGGAGGTCATAGTTACATAGAGAAAGGTGTGTTTGACCAGAATCAGGTGATCGGATTCCATTTAATCTCAGATTATCAGAGAAGGTCAATACATAATTTCTTTTCCTTCTCTCAGTTAAATTCTGTGAGAGTTTCTACCAAGCCAAACCGGATCCCTGAACAAGTACGTCACTGAGGAGCCTCTAGTAAACTACTTTGAAGGTCAACATTAGCTTCATAGCACGGTTTACAAGGGACACATGCTGTCACCTGATGTTTTGGAAAAAGAAGAGGTAGCAGTTGTCATGCCAGTAACCAGAAGTGGCGAGTCCTGCCTGTGACTCTTAAGACTACCTGAGCACCTTCCAAATTGTGGGGTGGTTAGAAAACAAAACATTCTGTAAAGTCAGCTAAATGTTTTAGGTTGTTTCCTCTCCAATTTTACTTGTTTGGTAAGTTTCGAAATTGTTACCCCTCATTTCAGAGAACATCATCTTGTATTTCCTGACATTTGGCTTCACTCTGGGTGGTGGGGCCCTGGCAGGCCCGACAAGGGTTATGAGCACAGAGGCTTCCCGTCTCCCGCGCCCCTCCACCCCCGCCTTGAGCATGGTGGCCTTGGCATGGCCATATCTACCAACAGTCCAGGCTGAGAGGCCATGACGACTGTCACGTTGCTGTTGTCCTCATCCTTAGACCATCTTCTCAGAAAACTTAAGCTAAGATTCACTCTGTGTGTGTGTGTGACCAGAATTCTTAGGTGACCAAGGAGGAGGAGACACTATTGCTTGGTAATTTGTGTCAGAATGAATTTTTCTTACCTCTCTGATTTTACAGATAGGAGGAAAGTTGTTTTGTCTAGACACAGTGTTATTTTTTCCCCCACTTGTAGACAGTGTACTATCAAAGGAAATTCTTATTAAAAGTTGGGAAATTTACCTCTTCCTGTTTAGTGAGGCTTATTACAGAATAACCAGTATTTTCTATACTCTCTTGTGGGTCCTCCAGAGAAAACTGAATCAAAGAAAGACAGAGAAACAGGAGACTTACTTCTGTTCCTTTAAATCTCACATAACCCTCTAGAATTCCTGGCTCACTTCTCAGTAGAAAATCTACCTTGAGCTGATTTTTGTGCAGGGCTGAGGCCTTTTTCTGGTCTCCCTTGTGGTAATGAGCAAGACCATAGTCTGTTTTGGGATTCTGTCCATAACCTTGAAACAAGAGGATTTTTCTCTGCCTGAAAAATGCCATCATTGTGATGACCATGCTGTGAAAGAATACGGAATATTAATGCCAAAACAGCAACCACGTAACTTGGTCCTTGTCCAAATGAGTCTTTTGCTTTTTATATAAGCTGTAAAATTATTCATGTCAGTGGAATTAAAACCAATTTCTTCTCGAGTAGCACTGCATCCTATCGCTGAAGATATCTAGGAGACAAGCTTCAGGAGTCAGTTGCAAAATGGAATACCCATTAGGAAAGTGTTTCTGAGCCAACTGTGATTAAAAGGGAAGCCCAGTTTCTGGAGGCATGTGTGGGTTGTGTATGAAAAATGTGTTTTCCATAGACTAGGTTTTGTTTGAAATTTAAATCTGCCCTAGAATGGACCCTGGGGCTTTGCTTTAAGAAAGTCTGTTGATGTTTTCATTGCCTATTTGTTGAATCATCTCCTCTCTGACTCACTAATAACTGATAATTTATGTTATTAGGAAAATTAGGCATTTTGTCTCCCTCAAGAAGCTGTGTTGTACCACTGACAATAATAAGCAGGTATGGTATTCAGTTTCCTTCCTTTGCTTTGTCAGCTTGACCACACATTATGTTCTCACCAGTGTTCTGCTTGTCTTTCTCCGTATCTTACTGTACTCGCCAATTTAGGTTTATGGCAAAATTAGGCTCCTTTGACAGATAAATAGTAGAAAAAAAAATTCCCTGCAAGCCTGTGCTCCCTCGTTAGTAATGCACATGAGTTATGATTTAGCCTGTGGCTGTGCAACTAAAGACTAATGTACTTCATGATAAAATTCTTCTTCCAAATAAAAAACGTTCTATTTTTTTATCTTAATTCCTTAAATGAATGAAAAGCATATATGTATTTGAGCATTTCACTCCTACCAGTTCACATCAAATATAATCATTCCAAGTTAGTAAAAATTAGTACTATTAGTACTATTTATTTTTACCCTTCCATCATGCAGAACAATACATTAGAATCTTGTCTTCTGGAATAACAGAATTTTAAAAAGTTGTTATATTTAAGAACTTATAAAGGTAGTTTTATGATAGAGAGTAACGCTGATATTGGTATATTTTCTTTTTTAATTATACTTTTAATATTGGGTCGTATGTATTTTCATTCATGTTTTAAGGTTTATTGGTTAAGAAGCACTGGACAAACATAATGACTAGTGATCTAGTTTTGAAAATACAAAATGTGGCCTTTGACATAGATGGAGAATTTAAAAGAAAGGATAATGTTGTGAAAGGATATGAAGGTCTTTGGGGCATGACATGTTTTAGGGGAGCAGGTTGGAGCCTTGGAAAGTGCGGGGTAAGACGGTTGGCTGGGCAAGGAGAGAAATTTTGAGGTGATAGGACCTGCTGGTGCCCGGGCTCCTCGCCGTGAGTAGTCACCTCCTGGAGGGGAGTCTGACCTGGTGCTGTCAGCCTTTGGAGGGCTTTCAGCTGGTGTCTCAGTCCATCAAAGAGTGACATATTCATGTCCTCATGCCTGTTTTTTTTTTTAATAATGATTTTATTCTCGTATATATTGCAAAATACTCACCACCGTAAGTCAAGTTAACATGCGTCACCAAACATAATTACGAAATTTTTTTCTGATGAAGTCTTCTTTTGCGACCTATTCTTTTAGCAACTTTCAAATTTACATTACAGTATTGTTAACAGTATTCACCATGCTGTACATTATATCCCGATGACTTATTTTATGAGTGGAAGTTTGTACCTTTGACCCCTTTAACCCACTTCACCCATTCCCTCCACCCCACCTCTGGCAGCCAACTTGCTCTCTGTATCTAGACATTCAGTTTTCTGTTTTCCATTCTGCATGTAAGTGATATCATATGGTGTCTGTCTTTGTCCATCGGACTTAATTCACTTAGCGTAATGACCTCAAGGTCCATCCATGTTGCTGCAAATAGCAAGATTTCCTTCTTTCCTTATAGCTGAATAATATTCCTGTGTATATATATTTCACATTTCCTTTCTCCATTCATCCATCAGTGGACACTTGGATTGTTTCTGTGTCTTGGCTATTGGAAACCATGCTGAAACGAACATGGAGATGCATGTATCTCTTTGAGTTGGTGTTTTCGTTTCCTTTGGATAAATGAGTGAATTGCAGAACTATATGGTAGTTACATTTTTAATTTGTTGAGGAACCTCCATAGTGTTTTACATAGTGGCCGTGCGCTTTCCACGTCTTCACCAGCACGTGACATTTCATGTCTTTTTGATACTAGCCATTCCAGCAGGTGTGAATTGTTATCTCACTGTGTTTTGGATTTGCATTTTCCTGATGATTAGGGATGCTGAGCAGGTACCTGTTGGCCATCTTTACGTCTTCATTGAAAAAAAAATGTCTATTCAGATCTTCTGCCATTGTTTAAATCAAACAGGTTTTGGCTTTTGAGTCGTATGAGTTCTTTATATATTTTGGATATTAATCCCTTATCTGTGATTTGCAGGTATTTTTTTTCCATTTGGTAGGTTGCCTTTTTATTTTGTCGATGGTTTCCTTTGCTGTGCAGAAGGCTTTTAGTGAAATGGTAGTCTCAATTATTTATTTTTCTTTTGTTGCATTTTCTTTTGGAGTCGTATTCAAAAAATCATAGCCAAGATCCATGTCAAGGAGCTTAGCCCCTATGGTTTCTTCTAGGGGCTTTATGGTTTCAGATATTAGGTTCAAATGTTTGTTGCCTTTCGAGTTCATTTTTGTGCATGGTCTAAGACAGTGGTCCAGTGTCATTCTGTCATAGGCGGCTGTCCAGTTTTCCTATACCATTTAGTGAACAGACTATGTTTTCCCCATTGTATATTGTTGGCTTGTCATAAATTAATTGACCATATATGTGGGTTTATTTCTGGGCTCTCTATTCTGTCCCACTAATCTATGTGTCTTTTTATTTTTATGCCAACACCATACTGTTTTGATTACTACAGCTTTGTAATGTAGTATGAAATCAGGGAGCATGAAGCCTCCAGCTTTGTTCTTTCTCATGATTGATTTGGCTATTCTGGAAAAATATTCTAGACTAGTGAAGGGAATCATGCTTTTTCATAGTATTTAGTTCAACATAAATGGCCTCCTTTAGCCCTGAGAATTTCATCTAGAATCAGGAAGTTTTCACTTAATACTGAGACCTCTGGGAAAGGAAGGGAATTGGCTTTCATAGAAAAATAAGTTCTCTCAGCAGCAAAGTTTACACATTTCAGGAGGAAGAGTGAGGTCTAGGTGAGAGGTGATGGGGTTGGAGACATCCTGGTGGCTCTTGAGAGACAAACTACTGAACCCACGCAGTGCAAGCCAACCTGCCACGAAGCTGCTGCAGAGAGTGCAGGCCCACCTGCCCTAATTCGTGCTCATGCCAGAGATAAGCCAAGTACAGTTCATGGCCAAAATTAAGCGCAGCCTTCCCCCACCAGCCAACGCTTGCTCCTCCTCCCTTCTCTCTTTCTCAGTCAGGCCCCCAGTCTCCTTGTCACTGGTCTTCCCACAACCACGTGTGCCCACATTCTACCCATCCTTCATGGTCCATCCCAAGGAGTAGCAAGTGCCATCCCCCTCCTCAAGTCCCCAAATACCTCCTTTTTTGTGGATCACCTCCACTGTCATCATGGCTGTTTGTGTGTCTGAATGCCCCCTCCTCTCCAGTGCGGTCACCAGGCTGTGCTTGTCCTTGTGGACCCATACTGCCTGGTGCACAGCGGGCCCTTCAGCTGTTGGCTAGCTTGACTAGAATTGAATGTCTAGGTCCTGGCTTCCTGCCACCTGCAAATCCTTCCTGCTTCCCAGGGAGAGCAGGCAAGCCCTTAGTACAGGACTTAGGGGTGCAGAATCACAGGGCTGCATCTTTTCTGATGCTCTAAATAGAAACATCTTTATTGCCATGAATTAGCTGCTGTTCTGAGAAGAGTGGAAACGCAGAGCTCAGATACCCTGAGCCATTGACGTCACCTAATGGTGCTGCACAGGCCTGGAGAGACACTTAGATTTTCCAATAACAAAGAATTTTTATGTCTCTGGCTGGCCACAGTGTTTTTCCTCCTCATCGGAGGAGGCTGGAGTGAATGGTGATGGGCCTGTGACGGGCAGGGCTCCCCAGAGGTGGGAGCAGCCTGTCTGAAGGCGGTTCTGGCTGTGCTGCTTTCTGGGATGTTAGCCTTGACGTCAAGATCCGCCCATGGGTTTGCATTTTAACAAGGAATGAAATTGTAAGCCAGGGTGCTATCTCCCAGGAGTGCTCGTCACCAGCAAAAACTCCTTTTCCTGCGTGAACCCTGTAGCTTCTTGCCAATGGACTGGAAGTGCTCACTGAGGTTTGTCTGTTGTAAACACCGTCTCCCCTTCCACCACGCACACTTGCTCCCCAGATATGTACTAAACACCTGTGCTCTGCCAGGGACAGTCTCTGCCCCAGAAGCCGTGAGGGTTACTGACTGATAAACAGGATACATTTCTAAGAGCACCGGGCAGGGGAGGTTGGAACCAAGAGCAGGAGAAGCAGAGAACACAGGACCAAAGGAGACTGGCTAGAGGTTTTTTTAGGTGTCATCTAGGACAAAGGGCAACAAACCACACCCCACAGGCCACGTGTGGTCTGTTGTGCATGTGAAGTTATGTGGGAATACAGCCACACTCTGTGTTATGTAGTGGCTCCTTTGACGCTACGGCAGCAGAAGAGTTTTGAACTGCCTGCTTTCCTAGGCAAGGTACAGTCTTCCTGGGATTCCAGAAATGGCCCCCTCCCGCCAACCCTGCACCTTGGTGTGGAGCCCGTCTCAACCCCCGTGTAGCAGTAAGACGTGAGGACCTGTTCCCTTGATGCTTTTGCCTTTTCACGAGGTCTCAATCCAAATGCATAACTCAAAGTGGAATTTCGGGGACCAGCTACCATGGTCCAGGAGTCAAGCTGGTGATGGGGAAGGAGACTCCTAGGATCCCAGCTGATGTGAAACCAGCTTCTCCTCAGCTGGCCTCATCAAAGCAGGGGGGCCTCCCCACTGGCATCCCTCCAGTGCCCACCCTTAGTGCATCCCCCATTCTTGCTGTTTCCTCCAAGCCGTGGCCGTGAGAGTATGGAGAGCCCAGCACTCCCAAAAGCCAGCATGCCAGCTGCAGGCACGGAGCCCTGGCAGAGAGTATGGGAAGCCAGCGGGCAAGAGGGTGGTGGTGCAGCTGGCAGTCTCGTGTCCTTTGGCTTGGATCACCTGGTCTGTCTTCTCATGGATGGATGAGTCACCGGTCACGGAGAAGCCCGAGAGAGGTGCAAAGGTTGTCTGTCCAGTAAGAGAAAGGTCGTGTTTGTCTGTGTGTGTGTGTGTGTGTGTGTGTGTGTGTGTGTGTGTGTGTGAAGTCAGGGAGCACAGATACCCAATGAACAGCTCCAGAAAATATTCCCTGTTCTACTAGGTTGTGGCAGGGGAAGGCCTGTGGTCAGGCTCTGAGGTGGCGTGCCACTTTCTGGCTCATCAAAGTTCTGAGGCAAAGGTTGAAGGAGAACAGAACGAGAGCAGCCTAACCTGCATTTTGCACAGGACTTTCTAGACCTGGCACTAGTGGGGGAGGGGCAGGAGGGAAGTACCCGATACTGGAATTCTCCTGACCGCCTCCACATCCTCATTTGAGCAAAGAAAAATTGTTTCCACAATGAAAAAGAAGGGAAGAACATAATCTCTGAATGAAGAATAGCTATTTAACTTCAATAATTTTGGCTTAGTAAAAACACTTGTTTCCTCCCCTGCAGACTGAGAGAAGCTTTGTCACCGCCTAACATCACTGTGGGGACAGACATTGGGGTCACTGCTTTAAAAGCCCTTTTATCCGTATAACTCATTTGAGAATAATAGGGGCAGAACTGGGGGCTGAATTGTCCAAGTTTGCAGTGATTGATTCTTGCTTTGAGATCAACTTTTTGGGGTTCATTCACATTTTGTTTCATAGTATGCTATTTAATCTTGAAACTGTAAAAATTAGGAAAAAAATAGAACTTCACTGCAATTATAATGCATATGACTAAGCCTGTTAAAAGTGCCTAAAACAAGACACGGATGGTATAGAATGGCAGAGAGTAAGAAGGGTAAAAGAATAACAGGCCTTCCCTTTTGGAAAGGCTCCGTGTGGGGAAGGAGGGACTGGGCCCTGAAGGCAAAAACAGTGGAAATTTTAAGGAATCAGATTAGGCTTAACAACAGAAAGAATTAATAGAATGGGCCAGGCTCCCAGGTAGTTTGTGGGTAGTGAGTTCATCACCAAGGGAGGTAACCAAATAGAAGTGTATTGTGCAGTCAGTAGGAAAAGCTGTCTGGGGAGGCTCACTGGCCAGAGGTGAGGCTAGATCACTGGCTCTCCCAGTGTGGTTCCCTGGAGCAGCAGCAGCCGGGAATTCATTAGAATTGCAAAGTTAAACCTCCAGAGTTGACACTCTGGGAATGGGCCTAGGCACTCTGTTCCCACAAGGCCCCCGCGTGATCCTGATGGACTCTGACATTGAAGAGCTGCTGGACAAGATGAATGGCTGCCCAGCTCTGGTACTAAGAAGTGGGGTCCCTGGTTCATGAATTGGGTCTGTTCTCAGTTAAATCTGGTCAGAAAAGAGCTTTTTCACTTGTAGCGGCCATCCAGCCCTCCCCTCCTGAATTCGGGGACCCTGACCTATGCTGCTCGGGACCTTGCACTGCAGGGGACCCCTGGCTCTGCCCCAGCCTTTGCCCTAGACCTGCGTGTCCAGTCTTGAAAGGTGGCTAGAGACACGCTCCCAGCGTAAGCCACATGCTAAATTTCAGAGACCTAGTATGAAAAAGAATGTAAATGATCTCATTAAACGTATCACAGTCTTACATCGATGATGTGTGGAAATCATACTTGCCTGTAATATACCTAAATATCATTAAGATTAATTTTGCCTGTTTTTACTTTTTCATGTGGCTGCTAAAAAATTTAAAATCACGCGTGTGGTTTGCATGTCGCTCATGCTGTATTTCTGTCAGGCAACTGGTCTCGCCATTCCCCTCACCACCCCCCCCCACATCAAATCTTCCCCTGAATCCCCCTTCCCATTCCCAGGTGACGGGGCTGGTGAGCTGAGCACACAGTCTGGTTTCTGCCAGTGAGCCAGCAGCAGACGGCCTCCCAGGAGGTGAGGCTAGGACCCATTCTCCAGGCCCCTAGCGATGCTCCCCCTATTACGGGGGGATGATCTGCTGGGCACTTAAGCAGGCCTTTTGGGGACACTTTTGTTTGGGGGCATTCTGGGAACACCTTCACGAGTTCTTAAACGGCAGCCCAAAGCTCTGATTCTTAGAGCTCTCCGCTGGACAGTGGGAGCCCCAGGTCCTTGTTGTCTCATCGCCTCCTTGCCCTGCCCCAAGCCCCACCCCATTCTCAGCCCCAGCCTGGCTTTCTCTTGGGTCTGCCCTTGCCCTTCTCTGTTCCTAGACCTCTACCGTCCCCACGTTTGCTAACTTCCTTCCCCCTAGTCCTTCTTGGCAGGTGGCTGGGCTAATCAGCCTTTCTATGATTTTTGGACTTCTGTAGAGTGTGGCAGAATAGACTCCTTAATACTGAGACAGTCCTGTAGCTCAGGCACTCTCTGTAAAACCGAGAGGAGAGGTGGTTGGTGCAGGCAACAATGGGAGACAGGTACACAGACTCATACGCTGCTTTCTGTACATTCCTAGTGATAAAAATGTTTGGATTTGTCCTAAATGCCCAGTATTTGAGATCTGTCTTGTGTTGTTTTTTTTTTTTTAATTTTTTAAAGTTTATTTATTTTTGAGAGACATAGAGACAGAGTATGAGCAGGGGAAGGGCAGAGAGAGAGGGAGACACAGAATCCGAAGCAGGCTCCAGGCTCTGAGCCATCAGCACAGAACCCGACGCGGGGCTCGAACCCACAGACCGTGAGATCGTGACCTGAGCCGAAGTCGGCTGCCCAACCAACTGAGCCACCCAGGCGCCCCCTGTCTCGTGTTTTTAATGGCATGTACTGTGTGCAGTTTCCTTGTCCTTCAGAACTCAACTCAGCTTCTCTTCCCTCCATAAAAACTTCCAGAACCTGCCAGCCATGTCTCCCCTGCACCTGCCATGCGGCCGTAGTTTGGCTTCTCTTCTGCATCACCCATTGGACTCTTAATCTTATCCTGCTTTGGATCAGTTTTCACCTTAGGGCTGCGACCCCACTGTGGGTGCCCAGGAGACCTCAGGAAGTTCTTTTGGAAACTATTGTTCACCCCCTAACACAGCAACCTTTGGAAGGCATAGGAAATGAAAGATAAAGCTTTTATGTAGTCCCAGATTAGTATTATGTGTCAAGTATTGATCTGTATGTAGCTAAGATGTCTCACGTGCTATTACGTATTTTCCATGTTTTCCCAAGACAGTTGGAGAGAAAAGGAACTGCAGTTAAAACATGACCTTGTTCATCCCCGGAAGTGGCTACTCACACTTGGAAATGTTTTTTATATAATCACTATATTAGCGTGATGTCGAGTTTATACACAGGTACTTGATTCACAGTAGGCGCTGCAAATACTTATTAATGTATTTGATAAAGCCACTGACTAAACACAATTTTTCCATTTAGCTTTAGTACATGTTTTCATGAAGCTATTTTTAAAAAAGTCCTCCAATGTTGCAAAACCACATTTTTTCCCCTGAGAACTACATTTGAACTGCCAAACCCTGAACACTCGTAAGTGGAGTACCTGCTGAGTGCCAGAGGGTGCAGACAAATAAGAGGTCATGGCAGGGAACAAGAAGGGGCAGGGACCCTGAGAATGGAGCGATGGGATTACATGTGTGGGAAAGTCTTGGTTCAGAGAAGAGGAGAGATACAGCTTCATGGTTGGCATTGGTGGTGGCTGCCATAGCCCATCGTGACAGACTTCAGGAAGTGCCCCTTTTAAAATCCAGTTGCTCGCTATTGAGTTGTAGGAGTTTGTTACATATTTTTAGACGTTAACCCTTCATTAGATATGTGACTTGGAAGTATTCAGTAGTTTGCCTTTTCATTTTGATGGTTTCTGCTGCTTTGGAGAAACTTGAGTTTCCTGTAGTCCCAAATTTTGTTTTTCTTCTGCTGCTTTTGCTTTTGGGTATCACATCCAAAACACTGTCACCAAGATCGGTGTCAAGATGCTGATCCTTTATGTTTTCTTCTAGGAGTTTTATGGTTTCAGGTCTTACATTTAAGTCTTTAATCCATTTTGAGTGGATATTTGTGTCTGGTCTAAGGTAGTGGTCCAGTTTCATTGTTTTGCATATGGCTGTCCACTTTTCCAAGACCGTTTATTGAAGAGACTGTCTTTTTCCATTGTCTGTTCTTGGTTCCTTTGTCATGCATTAATGGACAGGATATTTGTGGCTGTATTTTTGGCGTCTCTGATCTGTTGGTCTGTGTGTTTATTTTAATGCCAGTAGTATACTGTTTTGAATACTATAGCTTTGTAATACAGTTTGAAATCAGGGAGCATGACGACTCGAACTTTGTTCTATCTCAAGATTGGTTTGGCTCTTTAGGGTTGTTTGTGCTTCCGTATAAATTTTAGGATTGTTTTGTTCTGTGAAATCATCTTTGGAATTTTGACAGGGATTTCATTGGATGTGTAGATTGCTTTGGGTGGTCTGGGCATTGCAATGGTATTAATTTTTCTAGTCCATAAGCATGAGTCATCTTTGCAGTTATTTGTGTATTTCTCAGTTTGTTTCATTAGTGTCTTGTGTCTTACAGTCTTCAGATTATAGATCTTCCACCTCATTGGTTAAATTTATTTTTTGGTGAAAGTGGAACTGGGCCTTTTGGCCTAGGCAGGAGGCCACCCTGTGGGCCAAGGATGAGCCAGTGGAGGGAACTTATTTGACCTTCTTCGTGGGGCACAGGTTGTTGTGTGGCCGCCCTTCTAGCAGCAGTTGACAGCTCAGGGGCGAAGGTGAGCATAACACTTGCAGCAGGTCATTGTGTCTTAGTCTATTTCTGGGCCAACCGGTATAAGGAAGACTCAATGATGTCACCCCACCAGGTGAAGCACCAAGTGCAGGGTGGACTTTTCTGGATACTGTGGTCTAGGAGACTGTGGCCATCCTCCAGCTATGTGCCTGCAAAAATAAGACACTGCTGGTCAGGCAGGGTGCCCTTCTTGTCTTGGATTTTGGCTTTGACATTCTCAACAGTGACACTGGGCTCGACTCGCAGGGTGATGGTCTTGCCCATCAGTGTCTTGACAAAGATCTGCATCTCTGCGTCTGCCACAAGACCACTGCCACCAAACTGCTTGGCCACCTCACTGAAGAGAAAAAGCCTCCTTGGCTAAATTTATCCATAGGTATTTTATTCTTTTTTATGCAGTTGTAAATGGAATCATTTTCTTAATACTGTGTCTCTTTCTGATAGTTTGTCATTAGCGTAGAGAAACACGACTTGTTTTTTATTGTTTTTGAAATCCTGCAACTTCACTGTTTGTTTTAGTTATAACAGTTTTTTGGTAAAATCTTTAGGATTTTCTATATATAGGATCATGTCATCTGCAAATAGCGACAATTTTACTTCTTCCTTTTCAATTTGGTTATCTTTTTCTTTTTCTTGCCTAATTGCTGCAACTAAGACTTCCAATACCATGTTGAATAAAAGTAGTATTGGAGTGGACATCCTTATCTTGTTCCCAGTCATACAGGGAAAGTTCAGCTTTTCAACGTTGAGTATGATGTGTCCTTGTCATATATAAGTTTTATTTTATGAAAGTACATATCCTCTATACCCATTTTGTTAAGAGGTTTTTTTTTCATGGTGAAAATATTTATAATTAGCTAGGCCCAGTTTAGGTACTTTTAATTTTGTTGGCAACCTCAAAAGCATTCTAGTCTGGAGCCAGGTGAACCCAATGCCTTCTCTCCATCAGGCCTAATAAGGTATTGTCCTGGGGTAATACTTGGGGTGTCTGGGTGGCTCAGTCGGTTAAGCATCTGACTTTAGGTTTTGGCTCAGTTTCATGATCTCACAGTTCGTGAGTTCGAGCCCCCTTTTGGGCTCTGTGCTGACAGTGTGAAGCCTGCTTGGGATTCTCTCTCCCCTTCTCTCTACCCCTCCCCCACTCATTTTCTCTCTAAGAAAATAAACAAACAAACTTTAGAAAACGTGTTGACCTTGGCCATGTCAGTGTCCTAGAGCTTCTTCACAGTTTGTTCAGGTGCTAGTTAGCCTTGACATTCATAGTGAATACTAGTATGTTAATTGTCTTCTGCCTTCTTTAAGGCTGACTTGGTGGTTAGGGGGAACTTAATGATAGTATAAGAGTCAAGCTTATTTCTCAAAGAGTTGCTCTTTTGATGATATTTGGGCTACTTTCATTGCTGCAGTGTCTTGGGCTGCTAGAAGGTCAGTGACCTGTGGATCTTCATGTGCACATGTGTGTGGAGTGGGTGCAGGATGCCTTTCACCATTACTTTTTTTGCTTCATAGCCTTTGCTTTGGCATCAGCTTTGGGAGGAACAGAAGTTTCCTTTTTAGCTTTCAGTGCCATCTTTGTGAAAAACTGTTGAGAATTTTTATCATGAATGGATGCTTAATTTTGTCAGATGCTTCTTCATCCATTGAGATGATCCTATGGTATTTATCTTTCAGTTTTGTTAATGTGGTGTATCTCACTGATACGCACATGTCAAACCATCCTTGCATCCCAGGGGTAAATCCAGTTCAATCATGGTGTATGATCCTTTTAATATGGTATTGAATTTGGTTTGCTAATAACTTGCTGAGGATTTTTACATCTATGTTCATCAGGGATATTGGCCTATAGTTTTCTCTTCTTGTGGTGTATTTATCTGGCTTTGGTGTCAGGGTAATGCTGGCTTTTTAAAATGAATTTGAGAGTATTCTCTCTTTTTCAGATTTTTGGAAGACTTTGAGAAGAACTAACATTAATTCTTCTTTAAATGTTTGCTAGAATTAACTAATGAAGCCATCTGATCTGGGTCAGTCCGTCGATTGATCGGTCTTCCTTCCTTCCTTCCCTTCCTTCCTTCCTTCCTTCCTTCCTTCCTTCCTTCCTTCCTTCCTTCCTTCCTTCCTTCCTTCCTTCCTTCCTTCCCTTCCTTCCTTCCCTTCCTTCCTTCCCTTCCTTCCTTCCTTCCTTCCTTCCTTCTCCTTCCTTCCTTCCTTCCCTTCCCTTCCTTCCTTCCCTTCCTTCCCTCCCTTCCTTCCTTCCCTTCCTTCCCTCCCTTCCTTCCTTCCTTCCCTCCCTCCCTCCCTCCCTCCCTTCCTTCCTTCCTTCCTTCTTTTCTTCTTTCATGCGTGCACAGTTTGTGGTGCACAAAAACAACTTCAATAGTAACATTACTGATCATAGATCACCATAACAAATATCATACTATTGAAAACATATGAAATATTGAGAATTACCTAAATGTGATAAAGAGACATAAAGCAAGAAAATGCTGTTGGAAAAATGATGCCGATAGATTTGCTCGTTACAGAGTTGCCATAGACTTTCACAGACTTTCTGTTTGTGAAAAACACATGATCTGTGAAGCACAATAAGGTAGAGTGTAATAAAATGAGATAGGCCTATACATAGGATCGTATACTTTAGGGCCTTTTGTGTCTGGCTTCTTTCACTTAGCATAATGTTTTCAAGATTTATTCATGTTGTAGCATGTATTAGTATTTTGTTCCTTTTTAAATTGCCAAATAAGTTCACTGTATGTATATACCATATTTTATTTTTTATTTATTTTTTAAATATAATTTATTGTCAAGTTAGCTAACATACAGAGTATGTTTTGGTTACTGATTCAGTCTTCTCGCTAGTAATACATCTGTTCAGATTTTCTACTTCATGAGTCAGTCTTTGTAGGTTGTTTATTTCTAGCAGTGTACCCATTTCTTCCACATCGTCCAATTTTTTTGTGGACAAAAAAATGAATAATTATATCTTTTGTATATATAGTTATTCATAGGATTCTCTTTGAACCTTTGCATTTCTGTTGTATTCATTGTAATGTCTTCTCTTTTATTTTTTATTTATTTTCTTCTCTTTTATTTTTGAGTTTATTATTTGAGTCCTCTCTCTCTTATTGGTGAGACTTGCTAAAGGTTTGCCCATTTTGTTTATGTTTTCAAAAAACCCACTTTTAGTTTCATTGATCTCTTCTTTTGTCTTGTAATTTTCTATTTCATTATGTCTGCTCTGATCTTAATTTCCTTCCTTCTAATAATTTTAGACTTAAGTTTGTTTTTCTTTATCTAGTTCCTTGAGGTATTAAGTTAGGTTGCTTATTCAGTTCTTTCTTGTTTTTCAATGTAGATGTTTATCTCTCTGAACTTCCCTTTTAGATGTGCTTATGTTGAATCTCTTAAGTTTTGGTATGTTGTGTTTAATTTGTCTCAAGATACTTTTTTAACTTCTCTCTTTCTTTTTCTTTCTTTCTTTTTTTTTTTTTTTTTACTTTGACTAATTGGTTGTTCAGGAGAATGTGGGTTAATTTACACATAATTGTGAATTTTCAAGTTGTTCTTGTAATTAACTTTTAGTTTCATAACATGGTGGTTAGTTGAGATACCAGATATGATTTAAGTTTTCTTCAATGTAGTAAGACTTGTTTTGTGGCCTAATATATGGTCTCTTGTGGAGAATGTTCTGTGTGTGCTTGAGAAGAATGTGTATTCTTCTTTTGGATGGAATGTTTTGTAAATGTCTGTTGAGTCCCTCTGGTCTAACATAGTGTTTTAGTCCAGTATTTCCTTATCGACTTTCTGTCTGGGTGATCAGTTCATTGATGTAAGTGGAGCATTAAAGTCTCCTACTAGTATTATATTGTTGTTTCTCCCTTTTATTCAGTTAATACTTACTTTATATGTTAGTTGTTACTATATTGGGTATATAAATATTTAGAAATATTTTATCTTCTTATTGGATTGACCCCTCTATCATTATATAGTGACTTTCTTTGTCTCTTATTATAGTGTTTGTCTTAAATTCTATTTTGTCTAATCTAAGTATAGCTACCCCAGCTTTGTTTTGGTTTCCAGTTTGCATGGAATCTTTTTCTGTACGTTCACTTTGCATCTTTGTGTGTCTTTAAAGCCAGTGAGTCTTGGGCACCTGAGTGGCTCAGTTGGTTAAGCATCTGACTTCAGTTTAGGTCATGATCTCCTGGGTCATGAGTTTGAGCCCCACGTCGGGCTCTATACTCACAGCTCAGAGCCTGGAACCTGCTTCGGATTCTGTGTCTTCCTCTCTTTTTGCCCCTCCCCCACTGCCCTTTCCCCACTTGCTCTGTCTCTTTTGCTCTCAAAAATAAATAAACATAAAAAAATTTTTTTAAAAAGCCACTGAGTCTTGTAGGCAG
Organism: Paguma larvata; assembly: GCA_030068075.1. Classification (NCBI taxonomy): domain Eukaryota; kingdom Metazoa; phylum Chordata; class Mammalia; order Carnivora; family Viverridae; genus Paguma; species Paguma larvata. The sequence goes on along the minus strand of CM057826.1, from coordinate 93,214,168 downwards.
CATATAGTCAGGTCTTGTTTGTTTATTCATTCAGCCACTCTGTGTCTTTTGATTGGAGAATTTAAAGTAATTATTGATAGGTATGGATATACTGTCATATTAACAGCTTAATATTGAAACCTCTACATTTTTACTCTCTCCTCCACATACTGTTTTTGATGTCATGCTTTGCAACTTTTTGTCCTAAGTATCCATTAACAAATGACTGTAGTTACCGTTCTTTCTACTAGTTTCATTTTTCAGCCTTCATACTAGCTTTATAAGTGATTAACCCACCACCTTAACAACATTGGATTATTTTGTATTTTACTATATATTTATCTTTAACAGAGATTTACACTTTCATATGTTTTTCTTTTATTAATTAGTTCCTTTTCGTTTCATCTTAAAGATGTCCCTTTATCACCTCTTGTAAGGCTGGTCTAGTGGTGGTGAACTCCCTCAACTTTGGCTCATGTGGAAAACTCTTTCTTTTTTCTTTAATTCTGAACGACAGAAGTACCCCTTGCCTGGTGGAAGATTCTTGATTAATAGTCTTTTTTTCCCTTTCAGCACTTTGAATGTATTATGCCAATCTTTTTTGGTCTGCAAAGTTTCTGCTGGAAAATTAGTTGATCATCTTACGGGCTCCCTTGTACATCACAAGTTTCTCTTCTCTTGCTGCTTTTAATACTTATCCTTTTCTTGTCATGATTTAATTATGTGTCTTGGTGTGATTCTCTTCGGATTCATCTCGTTTAGAACTCTCTGGACTTCCTGGATCCGGATGTCTATTTCCTTCTGTACGTTAGTGAAGTTTTCAGCTATTATTTCCTTGAATAAATTCTTGACCTCTTTCCTTCTTTTCCTCCTGGTATCCCTATATTGCAAATATTGATCCTCTTGATGTCTAAGTCCCTTAAGCTACCATCACTCTTTCTCATTCTCTTTTTTTTTTTTTTTGCTTGCTGCTCTGAGTAGATGAATTCCATTGCCCTGTCATCAAGTTCCCTGATCATTTCTTCCACTTCATCTAGTCTGCTCTCAAATCCCTCTTTTGAATTTTTCAGTTTAGTTATCGTATTCTTCAGCTTTATGTTTTCTCTTTGGTGCTTTTTTACATTTTCTTTTTCTTTGTTGAAATTCTCACTCTGTTCCTGCATTGTTATTCTGACCTCATTGAGTATATTTATGGCCATTATTTTGAACTCTGTCAGATACATCACTTACTTCTGCTTAATTAAAAATCTCTTTCTGAAGGTTTTCGCTTTTTCGTTGGGAACACATTCCTTTATTTCTTCATCTTCCTTGACTCTGTGTGAGTTTCTATACATTAGATAAAACAGCCACCTTCACTTTCCTGACAGAGTGGTCTCATGCAGGAGCTGAAACTTACCATTCTGCGCTGCCCTAGTTCTTGTTTGTCTCTCATACCTTTGTGATTGTCCAAACAGCTTACTTTGTTGTCAGTAGTTTCAGTAGTTGAGGATGTGCCAAGACCTGTTACTGTCCCAAAGAGAAGGATCTTGGTCAGAAGGAAGATGCAAGCTGATTGGAAGGCTTGACCCTCAGGCAGCCACTTTTAAAGTATGCAAATATTCCTTTTACAGGTGAAAACTAGGAGACGAGCATTTTCTTCTGCGGCCTCTGCCCTGTGTCTTGGGGTGTGGGTGGAACAGGCAGCCTGTTAAGAACTATTTCTCTGTTCGTTACAGTCTTACAGGATCAACAAAAATAAATCCCAGGAGCCACCAGGCCTAGGTGATCAAGGGGTGTCCCTTAGGTGACAGCCACAGAAACCAAGGTGCCATATATGAGCACAAGCTTCTTTCTGGATGGTACCAGTAATGTGGGGCTGGGCCAAGAGAGAGTGGAAAGATGGGGTCTGGCAGCCTCACAGTCTCTGGAGAGTATTGCAGTCAGATCCTAGCTGTGTTTTATATTAGAAGCCTGCCCCTCAGGCCAAAGCTTTTAAGATAAGCAAATAGGCTTCTTTCCCAGAAAAACTGGGCGATTTCAGTTTGTTGTCTATGCCCTGGGCCCTAGATGTCAGTCACTTTAAGTCTGCATGAGTGCTTTAAAAGTGATTAGTTCTCTGTAGCCTTGTGGGTCTTATGGATGCAAGCCCAGTTGCCTTACAAAACTAGATGTTTTGTGGATCCATCTCTCAGGTGGAAGTCTTAAAACTTGAGGTGTCAGATTTGAGGTTCAGGTTCTTCACAGAGATAAGATGGAGATTGAGTTTCTTTCTGTTGTGTGTTGACCCACTGCGAGTGGACTTATGGCAAGATTTTTTTCAGCTTCTCCTACTCACTTCGATGTGAGTTTTCCCCCCTCATTTGCCTGATGTATAGGAGTTGTTCAGCTTGTTTGTGGATCTATTTCAGAGGTGATTGTTTCATATGTAGTTGTAGATTTAGTGTGTCTATGGGAGGAGGTAAGTTCTGGAGTCTCCAATGTCACTTTCTTGAATCTAAAAATTCCCATGATTATTTTTTTATTTTCTACACTTAGGAACGTGGGGAAGAAAATATTAATCATACAGATTAAATTTAAATGCACATCACGTAGCAATTATATTATAAATAGCAGGAAAAAAATGAAGAAATACCCCTCCAATATTCAGAAACTATTGTGATTCAACAAAGAAGTTGCTCACATCATTAACAAATGAGTGGCATTCATATGCATCTCTTATATTGCTTTGATCTTATTTGCTTAATGTAAGTGAAAATGTCAGCTCATTCCTGTGGAAACTACTCATTCATCAGTTGAAACCATAGATAGGCTATTCATACAAGAGGTCAGCAAAAATCAGCAGGAGCATTTTGTGAGAATCAGTTGGGCTCTACAGAATTTATGTTAAGAATTTTTTTTATGTTAGTATTATTTAGGAGTTGCTACACATCTTTTAAGTTGGCAGTTGTTTTTCTTAAAGGGCCAGATGGTATATAGTTTAGGCCCTACTCTCTCTGTTCCAGCTACTCAACTCTGTCATTTTAGTGGGAAAGATGCCATAACCCAGTCATGATATATAAATAAATGGGCAAGGCAATGTTAAAATAAAATTATATTTACAAAACCCCCTGGACCATAGTTTACTGACCTCTTTAATCAGTAGTATTTACAATTAGCTTAGGTTTGGATATCTATGCATTTTTCAGTGAGCCAGTTATTAAATCTTTACTAGCATGCCATCCAGTCCACAGCCCCCATTCTGAAGGATTCCCCCACAGTAGCTCAGCATCATCTAAAAAACTTTACAACACATCTTTCAGGAGCTCACGAAGTGCTCGGTCATCCTGTCTCTCTGCCTGTACCGCCTGTGTCATTCACTGCCCGTCTGCTCTGCGAAACCAAGTTCTTTGTACTTCTCTCAACACTGTACCGCTTTATCTGTCTTGCCTGCTTTTCATGTCCCCTGTCCTCCCAGGAACCCTTGCTCACCTGACCCAGGTTACGTTTCTCTGTGATTGTCCCTGACTACTCTCTCCTCTCATCTCCATAGTGTATCTAGTGCTTCCCACACTGGACCCAGCTTATCAAGGGCACCCTTATGTCTCAGTGCCCTATGTCCCCATCTTCCACTGATGATACTGAACGCAGTAAATATTTGATCAGTGGAGCTTGTTGAGAATCTTATTATTTTAATAATCATAAGATATATCATGTATGTCATGTATTGAATACATTGAAGATGTATCATGTATTTGTACGCTTTACTCTGCAAGTGCTTTTCATACATTAACTCCTGTCATCCTCACTGCACCTACATGAGGTAGATATTATGATCCCCATTCTACAAATGAAGAAACTGAGGCTTAAAGTGGTTAAGAAACCTGTCCAGGTTTCACATTGGTCATATGTGGCAGACCAGGATTCAAATTGTAAGTAGTTAGCATATATAAAAGAAATTATAGGGGCTCTTGGGTAGCTCAGTCAGTTAAGCATCCAACTCTTGATTTTGGCTCAGGTCATGATCTCACAGTTCATGAGTTCGAGCTCCAAATCAGGCTCTGAATTGACAGTGTGGAGCCTGCTTGGGATTCTCTCTCTCCCTCTCGCTCTGTCTCTCCCCTGCTCACACTGTATCTCTTTGAAAAATAAATAAACATTTAAAAAAAAGTTATAAAAGAAGTATTGGGGGTGCCTGAGTGACTCAGTCGGTTGAGCTTCTGACTTCAGCTCAGGTCATGATCTCATGGTTTGTGGGTTCAAGGCCTGTGTCAGACTCTGTGCTGGAGCGTGCTTTGGATTCTATGTCTCCATCTCTCTTTGCCCCTCCCCTACTTGTGCTCACTCACTCTCTCTCTCAAAAATAAACAAACATTAAAAAAAATTTTTTTTAAGTATTAGGTACACTTCTGAGCAGTCACATGAGAGAACAACTACCCTTGCTTGGGAAGCTGGGCAACAACTTAATTGAGAAGGTGCTGATTAAGGTGAGATAGAATTTATCCTCACAGAGAAGAATCTCATGCAGAAGCAAAAAGGTAACCAGAGACAGAAGAAACAAAAATGGTTGGACTTGGCTTGATCCCTTAATGTCTTTTAGAGTGGGGGAGATTGAGGTGAGGGTGAAGCTGGGGCACAGCTGCCCCCATGCCTACCTGCCTTTGCCTAGTTTCTTCTGACAGTCTTTACCCTCCTACAGGTGTGTCAGGGTCTAGAGCCATCCTGAGGGGTGTTTGGCCAGGAGTAAATGCTACCATGTACTCCCTACTGCGATATAGCTTCTATCTCCTGATGAAATCAAGCTTACATGGGCATTTGATGTGCCATGGGAGGAAATTACAGCAGGCATTTTGGGAGTCTTTCTAGAATGCTATGAGGGCGATGCAGCAATTGTCTGTAGAGGAGTTGTGGGCGTCTCTTTGGAAAAGTTGGAGTGTCAGACCTCTGCTGCTTGTTCAGGCCACTGGAACCCCTCATTCCATGATGGGGCGGCTGTTAGGTATGCAGTAGCATACATTGCATCTTGTCATTTCTAATGGCAGCATGTAAAACATTATCTTGCCATTGCATTTTGGAGGTTTGCAGCAATCAAAACTTAAAACCCAACCATAGTGGGGGGCCTGGCTGGCTTAATTGATAGAGCGCACGACTCTTGATTTCCAGGTCGTGAGTTCAAGCCCCACGTTGGGACTAGAGCTTACTTTTAAAAACAACGTGGGGCGCCTGGGTGGCTTGGTTGATTGTCCAACTCTTGATTTGGGCTCAGATCATGATCCCAGAGTTGTGGGATTGAGTCCCTCATCGGGCTCCATGCTAAGCGTGGAGCCTGCTTAAGATTCTCTCTCTCTACCTCTGCCCCTCCTCTCTCTGTCTCTCTCTCTCAAAATGAAAATAAAATTTTTTAAGCCCCAACCGTAATAACTCAAGCATCTTTGCTGAAAGGATCTGTTGTTTCCATTGTAGTCAGAGCAGCGTTCATCTCAGAGGATTTTATTCAAGCCTCTGGGCCTTCATTTATGTGATGCCTTATTTTCAAGAACAAAATTCCAGTAAGGATGGGCTCATCCAGTGCCAATTCTGGAAAAAGAAAGGAGGAGAAGGAATAATATTGAGAGATTTCCATTAAACTTGCTCTGCTCCAGTCAGTAGAAATTCGTGTCTTGAAGTCAACTTCCTCCTCAGTTTTCCTGAAGACAGAGTTTCTGGTTGGGATTTCAGAGCCAAGCTCTACGAGACTGAAGAAAGCAGCATTTACTCCTCTTTTTCATGACCATTCTTTACCTAAACCCAGAATTACAATGCAAGGAGTAGGTTAAATGTTTTTTTTTTTCCTGATTATCTTAATCAAACAAGATGTCTGTAGAATGGTATGCTGAACAGGTGAGGCATCTGTACGTGGGGGCAGAAAGGAAGGAAGCAAAGGGCTCAGGCTCAGCTGGTGCCATTCATTCTTCCGGTGCTTCTTTACCTTTCATCCTGAGCATGAACCAGACCTTCAGTACCACGCAGGGAAACCACAGGTGCAGCCTGCTTTCAGATGGCGTTGAGTCTAATAGAGTTTTTGTGAAAAGCTTTTAGATCATTAGAACTGTCAAAAGGAATTGAAGTCCTAATGATAGAGCGTTGGCCCTGGAGTGACAGAAGAAGTAAAAGGCAATTTCATCATAAGCAGGCTATTCTCCATAAGGACTTCTGCCATGGAAATCCCCATGGGAGGGCCTTTTACATCTGTCCCCTGGTTCTGGAGAGCAGCAGCCCCTGTAAGCTCTTGTGCTAAAAGGTGAGGAGTATGAGAGGCTAATCCAGTGTTTCTCAGCCCTGGCTGCACACTGGAGTTACCTGGTGAGTTAAAAAAAAAAAAAAACAATACAGTGATTCCTGGGCCCCAGGGGCTCTGATGGAATGGGTCTAGGGTAGAAGCTGGGCATAAGTGCTTCTAAGAGCCCCCCAGGAGATTCCAGTGTACTGCCAAGGTCAAAACCCACAGGGTTACAGAATGAAGCCTCTGAGTTTTTTGGATCTGCCCTGATTGGTTACATTAGTCTTGGGCAGTTTCCTGCTGGACATTACGAAAGGACAGGAGTGTGGTTTGACCAAAGAACCACGAAAGGGTAGGCACGTGGAAGGATGGTGTGTGTGTAATTCACACAGCAAGGGCCAGGCCACTGTGGAACTGCCAGAGGTGAGACCAGGTCTTCCTCATCTTTCTAAGTCCTCCTGAGCTGGCGCCCAGGGCCACACAGAAAATGCCTATGGGGCAGATGCTTGCATTCAGGGAAGAGAAGCTGTAGGATGAGGGTAGTAGCAGCGGCTCCTGTGTGTGCTTGTCCGCAGTCCACGTCTGGACTAGGGAGCACAGGGCATAGCGTGGACTCTGAGTTCAGCAAGTCCGCAGAAAGGGTTTCTACAACAGGCCCTGGCCCAAGAGAAGCCCGACTTGGAAAAACTGCCCTCCCTGCTGGCTCTGTGAGTTCTGTGAGGAGAGGGACCCTGTCCATTTGCTGAGGAAGCACCCAGCCCAGAGCCTGGTGTGGTGGGGGTGCTCCCAAATGGTGGTGCTGTTCTGCCTAGTGGTCACTCGCCCTAGGAGTGTTTCCAGGCATGGGAGCTTCTCTTTTTGCAGGGCCTGACCTGAAGGTCCTTCACTTCCCGGTTACAGTCTGACTTGGGACACATGGAACAAAATGAATTCCACAGTCCACATCCCAAGCCCTTTTACCATTTCAGCTAACGGTATTTCTTTTTTTCCCACTTCTTTTCCATGAATGTTTCATGGCTCTGAGATCTGGTAGGGAGAGTAATGGTGTGGATGGGATTTATTAAGTTTTCTGTTTGACTTTAATTTGAAACATTCACCTAGCACCCTTCAGGCCATGAGAACATCTATTTTTTAAAAAGCAATTTTCAATAAATCATTGTCCCTGTGACTGCGCAGGGCCGAGATGCCAAGTCTTGTTTTCTCCTTGGCGAGGCGGCAGACTGGCTGTCCTCTTTAGCACAGGAGCACAGTGTTCTGTGTAAGTGGTCTCCGTGCGGGATAATATCCATTTCGTGTCCCCAGATTGCTGCGCCGGTGAAGAAGGGACAGCGTTACCTGGAAGGAGCCTAGAAGCAGCATTCTGCAGGGTGGGCCCAAGCCCTCAGGACCCAATGCCCTGGGGATGGCGAGCTGTGCCGAGGGGCCAGGCTAAGACAGGGGCAGCTTTTTGCCTCAGGGCAGTTAGAGAACAGGTGGTTACCCCTCACTGTGGTTCTTCCTCTGGGCCTGAGAGCCTCAGTGCCTGTGCTCGGGGAATTCATTGCTGTGGAAAGGCAGCCTTCAGGGTGAGTGGAGGCCCTCCATGGACCGCAGCAGCTCCGTGTTGCCTGGCAGGCCTTTGAGGTGCAGGATTGTGGGTCCGGGGGAGGCCCCCAGACATGTTGCCTTCCTTTTGATAAATTAAGTTAACAGGGTTGGTGTGAGCAGTTTCTCCACAGTCCTTTCCTGGATTAGGAGTTGAAAGTGATACTAAAACTGTAGCATCTTTAACTTATCTAAATGGAGGGTTCAGGCTTCTAGGCTTTGCTGGTGACTGGCAACCTCCTGGTGGCCAGCAAGGGCCCTTGAGTGCAGGGTATCCACTCGGGACATGTGTGCTGGTGGATGCTGCGAATCAAGCCCAGAACAGCCCTTCCAGAGGCAAAAGACCCTTTGGGGCCTCTCAGCTCATCAGCTTCTACTGGAGCAAGAGGGTACAGTGCTAGGGGATACTGGCTGCTATTTGTAAACTTATAAATATTATAAATTGTAAAACTCCCTTCTTTAAGAAATATAAAATTTGAAGGGATACAAAAGAAAACACAAGTGTCTTTCCATAAAAATGAAAGAAAAAACCAACTTGTTTCATGTTGTTCCTAATGAATTTCCTCCTCATGCAGCAGCTGGAGTTGAGCCAGCATCTTACTTTGTGGGACACAGTCCCGTTCCTCCGGGTGCCGAGCAGAGAGTGACTGCCGTCCCTGGTGGAGGGGGCCGTGCAGAAGAGTTTCCCCCTTTTGTGTTCAAACTAATCTCTGGCCCAAAACACACTTGCTACCTGGTCTTGATGGCAGTGTCATTGACCTTTGATTCTCAAAATACCAATGGTAGCCTGGGAAGTTGTACATTTTGCTAAGTTTCTAACGGTGCTGGGTCACAGACCTCAGTGAGTCGTCTGTGTGTGCATTTTTGCACAATCAGCCCCTACTGTTCTCATACACTGGCTCCCCTGGGCATCCTTTTGGAGTGTGACTGTCACCTCCAACTCCTTGGCAGGGGCTAATGAAGCTGGCATGACCTTTGTAACTCCCCATGGGAGGATCGGGTTCCTCGGGTGTGGAAATCATCAGATTCCCTGGAGAAACCTTGACTTTGAGCATTGCATTTTTGCTAGCATATTCAGAGAAGAAAGTGTGATTCACGACAGTCTCTCAGATCCATCTTGTCTTCCTCCAGAAGAACAGTCCCTTTCTCTAGCATCGCTCAGTTAAAGCCGCTCCTCCACTCCCAATCCGCCCTACACTCTTTGCCAGACTCATCCTCCCAAGACGGCACTTGCTTCATATATTTTCATCTTAATGACTTTTTCTGGTTCCCTGTTGCCTCTGAGGTCTGTCCAGGTGTCTTACAGCCCCAGTACTTGCCCCTTGTCCGTCCTTGGACTTGGCACATGCTTTCCTCCATGGAGCCTTCACTCTGGAAAGCTCAGCTTCTTGGCACAGTTTTTAGTCGTAGCTCCCAAGCCTGATACAGGTACGCAAGGGCAGACTTAGGAATCCAGCTCCTCCTGCTGAATGTCCCCTCCAAGGGCCTTCTGTCCTTCCTGAGGCCCTACTGCATGAGCTGCTTCACAGAGCCCAGCACTTGGTCAGGTTTTGTCCCACTACACTCAGCTTCCAAGCAGCTTCCAGTGTCGTTGCCTTCCCCTTGGGCATGAGACAGCGCTGAGTAGGTGAGTAACACAGCTGACCTTTGTACAGGGTAGAGTTTGGGTGTGCCTACCCCTCGCTCAAAAATGCACATAAAACTTTTGACTCTCCCAGGAGCTCCTGCCCGAGTGGCTCAGTTGGTTAAGCGAGTGACTCTTGGTAGGGGCTCAGGTTATGATCTCACAGTTTGTGAGACTGAGCCCCATGTTGAGCTAGGCACTGAGCATGGTGCCTGCTTAGGGTTCTCTCTTTCCCTCTCTCTCTCTCTGCCCTCCTTGACTTGCACACACGCTCTCTCAAAATAAATAAATATTTTAAAAAAATGTTTTGACTCCTCCAAAACTTAACTACTAATAGCTCACTGGTGACCAGAAGCCCTACAATAACATAAACAATCAATGAATACATATTTTATACATTATATGAATTATGTACTGTGTTCTCACCATCAAGTAAGCTAGAGAAAAGATTACAAGAAATGTCATAATCATAAGAGAAAATTCATTTGCAGTACTCTTCTATTTTTATTGATAGTGTAATTTACATCATCTGTTTACAAGACAAGTCATCAGTATCTACATCAATATTGTCTTATATAATAGAGTGCTGTATATGTTATACATCTGACACTAGACATCAACGCTGACAGGAAAAGGGCCCTGGGTGGCTCAGTCGGTTGTGTGGCTGACTTTGGCTCAGGTCATGATCTCACGGTTTGTGAGTCAGAGCACCACGGCCAGCTCTACGTTAATAGCATGGAGCCTGCTTCACATCCTCTGTTTCGCTCTCTCTGCCCCTTCCCAGCTTGCACTCTCTCTCTCTCTCAAAAATAAACATCAAAAGAAAAGAAAAGATAATGCGAAAAAGAAATTCATATTTTTTTACAGGTGTAAGAATTCCTGCATTGATAACAAAGCAGCACTATAATCGCTTTATTGTAGTCTAGTGTAATCAATATGGTTGCCTCATAGTAGCCTAGCCTGTACGCTAATAAATGAATTTTTATAACAGTTTTATGGCATGTAGTAGTATAGTCCTATTCATAATACAGTATTGTAAACGTTCTTCGATTTCTTTTTAAAAACTGCTTACCTGTGATGATAGGCTGACATGCAGTTTCTTCAATTATGAGAGAGAGAGGCATTCTGTATAGTTGAAAGAAAAGTTAGAAAACACATTATTAATTTTATATTAAATATTCATTCACCTTACACCTGCGTAAGAATAGGCTATCTGCTCCAATACATGTCTTGCACATGGTGTTCTCCATGATGACTACTCAGGCGAGGGCGATGTCACAAAAATGTCTCATACAGTTCTTGCCGTACAGTGACCGGATTTCTATATGAAGACATGCACACACATACACAGCAGGTAATAAGCTTATTAATTCTAAGCACGGTTGTTTACTATTCATTAAGTGGAAGTAGATCATCATGAAGGTCTTCATCCTCTTGTTTTGATGTTGAGTAGACTGAGGAGGAGGAGCACGAGGAGTTGGTCCGGCCGTCCCAGCGGGTCAGAGGCAGAAGCGATGGCGGAGGCAGACAGGGAAGCAGGAGAGGTGGGCACGCTTCGTGTAAATTTACAGAACTACATCTTGATGCCTGTCTGCCTTTTTGGCTTTTTCCTTTGTCTAAAAATGTTTCTATACATTACCAGTCCTTCTCCCATCATTTGCTCTAGTTTCAGTGCCTGAATCACAGAAGGGTTCACGTCATAAAAGAAGTCAAAAGCTCTCTTGAATAATAGGAACCCTCTGCCAGCTCACCTAATGTCAGCTTTTGTTCTGGCCCTGCTTCTTCTCCGTCTCCTTCCTCATCATCTGCCCTGGTTGGGAAGCACTCATCTCCATCAACTCATCTTCTGTTAATTCCTCCCGTGTGCTGTCAGTTCTTGAGTTTCTCCCAGGTTCACATCTTGAAACCCTTTACCCCCTGCCTTTTGTGCCATATCCACACTGTCATGATTTCCTTGATTTGCTCTGTCCTAAGTCCTGTGAAGTCTTGCACAACATCTGGACTTCATTTTCTCTGGCAGGAATTAATTCTTTCTGTTAAGTGGCTTTCAAAGCATTTTCCTTAACAACAATGGCACCTTCAGTGCTGTAATCCTTGCAGACTTTGATGGTGTTCGGTCTGTTGGGGTTCTCTTGCAGTGCATAACAATCTTTTCTGTAGAGTACCATGTATAATGAGGCTTAAATGTCCTTATGACTCCCTGGTTCTAGATGCTGATTAAGACTTGGGGGGCAGGTAGACCACTTTGACACCTTTGGCTTTGAACTCATGGGATTCTGAGTGGCCAGGGGCACTGTCTAATATTAAAGGAACTCTAAAAAGCAGTCCTTGACTGGTAAGATACTTCCTGACTTCAAGGGCAAAGCATCCATCAAACCAGTCCAGAAATGGAGTTCTTGTTCTCCAGACCTTCTTCTTGTACAACTGTTGGAAAGCTGGTAGCTGGTATTTCTCTTTTCCCTTTAAGACTCAGGAGTTAGCAGCTTTATAAATACAAGAGTCTTGACCATAAAAGCTGACTGCATTTGCACAAAATAGTAGAGTTAAGCCTATCCATTCCTGCCTTAATTCTGGTGCTCTCTTTCTTACTAATACCCTCTGTGGCATTTTTTATTGCCAGAACAGGGCCCTTTGATCTGTATTGAAAGCCTGTTCACCCAGGTATCCCTGCTCCTAAGCGATTTTCTTAATGAGGTCTGTGAATTTGTCTGCTGCCTCTTGGTTGGCAGAAGCTGCTTCTCCTGTTCTCCTGACATCTTAAATTTCAAACCTTTTTCAGTATTAAGCCATCCTTGGTTGGCTGGCATTAAATCCTCCAACTTTAGATCCTTCACCTTACTTTTGCTTCACATTTTCCTCAAATCATACTAGAGTCTATAGGTATGCCTTTCTCTCTTAAAATTTATTATTTCGGGACAACTGGGTGGCTCAGTCACTAAGCGTCTGACTCTTGATTTTTGGTTCAGATCATGATCTCACAGTTTGGGAGACTGAGCCCCGCATCGAGCCTGTAATGACAACTGGAACTTGCTTGGGATTTTTTTTCTCTCTCTCTCTGCCCCTCCTCCACACATGCTGTCTCGAAATAAATAAGGAAACAAACTTTAAAAAAACTTTAAAATTTATAATTTCTTTTTGTTTCATTTTTAATTTTTTATTGAAGTATAATTAACATATCGTGTTGTAATAATTTCAGGATAGAATTTAACAATTCCGTTACTTACTGCTCACATGATAAGTATAAGTCACCATCTGTCACCATACAATTTTAGTACCACATTATTGACTATGTTTTCTGTGCTAAACTTTTCATTTCTGCAACTTATTTGTTTTGTAACTGCATGTTTCTTTCTTTAAATCCCTTTTATCTATTTTGTCCATTGATCCATCCACCTCCACTCTGGCCACCCTCAGTTTGTTCTCTGTATTTAGGAGTCTTTTTTTGTTCATTGCTTTTGTTTTTTTAGATTCCACATATAAGTGAAATCATATGGTATTTGTCTTTCTCTGTCTGACTTCATTTAGCATAGTGCCCTCTAAGTCCATCCATGTTGTCACAAATGACAAGATCTCATTCTCCTTTTATGCCTGAGTAATAATACATGGTATTTATATACAGTGTCTACCCATTCATCTATCGGTGGACACTTGGGTTGCCTCCATATCTTAGTTATTGTAAATAATGCTCCAATAAACATAGGGGTGCATGTATCTTTTCCAGCTAATGTTTTCATTTTCAGTGGGTAAATACCCAGTAGTGGAATTCCTGGGTCATATCGTATTTCTAATTAAAAATTTTTGAGGAACCTACATACTGTTTTCCACAATTGTTGCCCCAACTCACATTCCTACCAACAGTGCACAAGGATGCCCTTTCCTCTACCTTCTCACTAGCACTTACTTTTCTTGTCTTTTTTGTACTAGCCATTCTAGTTAATGCGTGGTAAAAGAATGATTTTTTTTTTAACATTTATTTCTGAGAGAGACAGAGCATGAGCAGGGGAGGGGCAGAGAGAGAGGGAGACACAGAATCTGAAGCAGGCTCCAGACTCTGAGATGTCAGTACAGAGCCCAATGCGGGGCTCGAACTCACGAACCGTGAGAGCATGACCTGAGCCGAAGTCGGATGTTTAACCGACTGAGCCACCCAGGTGCCCCAAAGAATGATTTTGGTTTTCATTTTTTCTGATGATTAGTGATGCTGAGCATATGTCTGTTGGCAATCTGTAGGTTTTCTTTTTAATTTAATTTTAATCCAAGTTAGTTAATATATAATCTATATAAGAAACATAATAATGGTTTCAGAAGTAGTATTTAGTGAGTCATCCTTTACACATGATACCCAGTGCTCATCCCAACACGTATCTTCTTTAATGTCCATCACCCATTTAGCCCATTCCCCCACTCAACACCCCTCCAGCAACCCTCAGTTTGTTCTCCGTGTTTAAGAGTCTCTTGGGGTGCCTGGGTGGCTATGCATCTGACTTTGGCTTAGGTCATTATGTCACAGTTCGTGAATCTGAGCTCTGCATCGGGCTCTTCGCTGTCAGCACAGAGCCTGCTTCAGATCCTCTGTCCCTGTCATTCTCTGCCCCTCCCCCACTGGTTCTTTGTCTCTCTTTGTCTCTCAAAATAAATAAACTTTAAGAAAAGAATGATATGATTTAAAAAAAAGAAAAAAGTCTCTTGTTGTTTGCCTCTCTCTTTTTCTCATTTTTCTTCCCTTCCCTATGTTCATTTGTTTTGTTTCTTAAGTTCCACATATGAGTGAAATCATGTTTGTCTTTCTCTTACTTATTTTGCTTAGCATACTACATGCTAATTCAATCCACATTGTTGCAAATGGCAAGATTTCATTATTTTTGACTGCTGAGTAATGTTCCATTACATATATATATATATGCATATATATGTATACACACACACACACACACACACACACACACACACACACACCCCGCATCTTCTTTATCCATTCATCTGTTGATGGACATTGGGGCTCTTTTCATAATTTGGCTATTATTGATAGCATGGCAATAAACATGGGGGTGCATATTCTCCTTCAAATTAGCATTTTTGTATCCTTTGTATAAATACCTAGTAGTCCAATTGTTGGGCCATAGGGTAGTTCTATTTTCAATTTTTTGAGGAACCTCAATACTGTTTTCCAGAGTGGTCACCCCAGTTTGCATTCAGACCAGTAGTGCAAAAGTATTCTTCTTTCTCCACATCGTCTCCAACATCTGTTGTTTTTTGTGTTGTTAATTTTAGCCTTTCTGACAGGCGTGAAGTAGTACCTCATTTTGGTTTTGATTTTTATTTCCCTTATGATGAGTGATGTTGAGCATCTTTCCATGTGTATGTTAGCCATCTGGAAGTCTTCTTTAGAAAAGTGTCAGTTCATGTCTTTTGCCCATTTCTTCACTGGATTATTTGTTTTTTTTTGGGTGTTGAGTTGGTAAGAATGTCTATTTAGGTACTCTACCCATTTTTTTAACGTTTATTTTTTTAGGAGAAAAAGAACATGAGCAGGGGAGGGGCACAGAGAGGGAGACACAGAATTCAAAGCAGTCTCTAGGCTCAGATCCATCAGCACAGAGCCTGACGTGGGGCTCTAACCCACGAACTCATGACCTGAGCCAAAGTCAGATGCTTAACATACTGAGCTACCTAGGTGCCCATCCTCTACCCATTTTTAAATTGGATTGTTTGAGTTTTTTTGAGTACATTGTTTATGTAAATTCTTTATATATTTTAGATATTAATCTTTTACTGGATATATCATTTGCAAATTCTTCCATTCCATAGGTTACTTCTGTTTTGTTGATGTTTTCCTTTGCTATGCAAAAGCTTTTTATTTTGGTGAAGCCCTAGTAGTTTATTTTTGCTTCTCCTTCCCTTGCCTGAGGAGACATACCCATAAATACATTGCTAAGGGTGATATCCAAAAGATTACTTCCTATTTTTTTCTAGGAGTTGTATATTTTCAGGTCTCACATATAGGTGTTTGATCCATTTGGAGTTTATTTAAGTTTGCGATATAAGAAAATGGTCCAATTTCATTCTTTTGTATGTAGCTCTTCAGTTCCCCCACTAGCATTTGCTGAAGACTATCTTTTTCCCATTATGTAATCTTGCTTCCTTTGTCATAGATTGACTATTAGCTGTGGGTTTATTTCTGGGCTCTCTATCCTGTTCTGTTGATCTGTGTGTCTGTATTTTGTCTGTGTTTTGAATACTCTACCTTTGTAGTATATTTTAGAATCTGAGATTGTGATACCTCCAGCTTTGTTCTTCTCTCTCAGGGTTGCTTTGGCTATATGTGCCTCCATATAAATTTTAGGATAATTTTTCTAGTTGTGTGAATTATGTGCTTTGTATTTTGGTAGGGATTGCATTGAATTTGTAGACTGCTTTGGGTAGTATCGGCATTTTAAGAGTATTAATTATTTGAATATATGAGCATGGTATATCTTTCCAATTTATTTTGTCATAGGTTTCTTTCATCAGTGTTTGAGAGTTTTCGGAATAGAGGGCTTGTACCTCCTTAGTTAAATATTTTCCTAGGTGTTTTATGCTTTTTGGTACAATTATAAATAGAGTTGTTTTCTTAATTTCTCTCTCTGTTACTTTAATGTTAGTGTATAGAAATACAACAGGTTTATGCGTATTAATTTCACATCCTGTAACGTTACTGGATTCATTTATTCTAGTTTTTTGGTGGAGTCTGTAGGGATTTTTATGCATACTATCATGTCATCTGCCAATAGTGAAAGTTTTATTTCTTTATTACCAATTTGTATTTCTACAACTTCTTGTCTGATTGCTATGGCTAGGACTTGCAGTACCATGAAGAATAAAAGTGGTGAGAGTGGATATCCTTGTCTTATTCCTGATCTTAGAGATAAAGATCCTATTTTTTCACTTGTGAGTGTGATGTTAGCTGAGTTTATAGATGTAAATTTGCTATTCATCATTTAGATTTGTTAATATTGAACCACCCTTGCTTGCATCCTTGGGATAAATTCCACTTTATTGTAGTGAATGACTTTTTAAATGTGCTGTCGAATTGGTTTCCTAGTATTTTGTTGAGGACTTCTGCATCTATGTTCATTACGGATATTGTCCTATAGTTTTTTTTATAGTGTCTTTGTCTGGTTTTGGTATCAGGGTAATGGTATCTTCATAGAATTTATTTGGGAACATTCCTTCCTCTTCCACTTTTTGGAATAATTTGAAAAGAGGTATTAATTCTTTTTTAAATGTTTGATAGAATTCCCCTGTGAAGCCATCTGGTTCTGGACTTTTTTGTTGGGAGTTTTTTGATTACCAGTTCAATTTGTTACTATAATTAGTCTGTTTAGATTTTCCATTTCTTCCTAATTCATTCTTGGAAAATTATGTGTTTCTAGAAATTACCTATTTCTTTTAGGTTGTGCATTGTGTTGGTATATGATGTTTTGGAGTTGTCTCTTATAACCCGTTGAATTTCTATGGTGTCTTAACACTCTATTTCATTTTTTTATTATATTTTAATTTTAATTCCAGTACAGTTAATAC
This sequence comes from Paguma larvata, assembly GCA_030068075.1. Taxonomy (NCBI): domain Eukaryota; kingdom Metazoa; phylum Chordata; class Mammalia; order Carnivora; family Viverridae; genus Paguma; species Paguma larvata. The sequence goes on along the minus strand of CM057826.1, from coordinate 93,197,207 downwards.
ACTGTTATATTAGTTACAGGTGTACAATATAGTGATTCAGCAATTCCCTTCATCACTCGGTGTTCATCATGACACGTGCACTCCTTAACCTCCATCCCCTATTTCACCCATCCTTCCCCACTCCGCCCCCCATTTGGTAACCATCATTTTGTTTTCTGTAGTTAAAATTCTCTTTCTTGGTTCCTCTTTTTCTCTTTTTTCCCTTTGCTCATTTGTTTTGTTTGTCAAATTCCGCCTATAAGTTAAATCATACGGTATTTGTCTTTCTCTGATTATTTGCTTAGCATAATACTGTCTAGCTCCATCCATGTCATTACCAACGGTAAGATTTCCTGCTTTTATGGCTGAATAATAGTCCATTGTATGTATAAATACCACATGTAATTTACCCATTCATCTATAGATGGACATTTGGGCTGCTTCCATATCTTGGCTATTGTACATAATGCTGTAAACATAGGAGTCATGTATCCTTTCAAATTATGGTTTTCATATTCTTTGGATAAATACCCAGTAGTGCGATTGCTGGATCACAGAGTAGTTCTATTTTTAAATGTGTGAGAAACGTATATACTGTCTTCCATAGTGATTGCACCCATGTGCGTTCCCACCAACAGTGAAGGAGGGGTGCTTTTTCTCCACATCCTCACCTGTTGTTTCTTGTGTTTTCGATTCTAGCCATTCTGAGTGGTATGAGGCAATATCTCATTGTAATTTTGATTTTCATTACCCTGATGATGAATGATGTTGAGCATCTTTTTATGTGTCTGTTGGCCATCTGGATGTCTTCTTTGGAGAACTGTCTGTTCATGTCTTCTGCCCCTCTTTTGTTTGGATTATTTGTTTTTTGGGTGTTGAGTTGTGTAAGTTCATATATTTTGGATGCTAACTCTGTTGGATATGTCATTTACAAATACCTTCTCCCATTCAGTAGATTTTCTTTTAGTTTTGTTGATCATTTCCTTCACTCTGCAGAAGCTTTTTATTTTGAGGCAGTCCCAGTAGTTAATGTTTGCTTTTGTTTCCCTTGCCTCAGGAGAGCTATCTATAAAAAATATCGGAATGGCCATTGTCAGAAAAATTACTTTCTGTGCCCTCTTCTACGATTTTATGGTTTCATGCCTCATATTTATGTCCTTTTAATTCATTTTGAGTTTATTTTTGTGTATGGTGTAAGAAAGTGGTCCAGCTTCATTCTTTTACATAGAGCTGTCCAGTTTTCCCAACACTATTTGTTGAAGAGACTTTTCCCCATTGCCTATTCCTCCTCTTTAGAAGGTTAATTGGCCATATAATTGTGGGTTTATTTCTGGGTTTTCTATTTTGTTCTATTGATCTCTGCGTCTGTTTTTTTGCCAATACCGTAGTGTTTTGATTACTACAGCTTTGTAAAATAATTTGAAGTATGTAATTGTGATACCTCCAGCTTTGTTTTTCTTTTTAAAGGTTGCTTTAGCTATTTAAGATCTTTTGTGTTTCCATACAAATTTTAGGATTGTTTGTTGTAGTTCTGTGAAAATGCTTTTGGTGTTTTGATAAGGATTGCAATAAATGTGTAGATTGCTCTGGACACTGTGGACATTTTAACAGTATTCTTCGAATCTATGAGCATGAAATATCTTTCCATTTCTTAATGTCATCTCCAATTTGTTTTATCAGTGTTTTATAGTTTTCGGAGTGCAGGTATTTCACCTCTTGGTTAAATTTATACCTAGTTACCTTATTATTTTTGGTGCAATTGTAAATAGGATTATTTTCTTAATATCTCTTACTGCTGCTTCATTATGAGTGTGTAGAAATGCCACAAATTTCTGCACACTGAGTTTGTATCCTGTGAATTTACGGAATTCATTTATCAGTTCTAGTAGTTTTTGTTTTTGTTTTGTTTTCTTTTGTTTTTGGTGCAGTCTTTAGGGTTTTCTGTATATAGTATCATGTCATCTGCAAATAGTGAAAGTTGAATTTCTTCCTTATCACTTCAGATACAATTTATTTCTTTTTGTTGTCTGATTGCTGCGGCTTGGGCTTCTAGTACTGTGTTGAATAAAAATGATGAGAGTGTACATCCTTGTCCTCTTCCTGAACTTACGGGAAAAGCTGTCAGTTTTTTCCCCATTGAGTTGTGATGTTACCTGTGGGTTTTTCACTTATGGCCTTTATTGTGTTTAGGATGTTCTGTCTAAACTTGCTTTGTTGAGGGCTTTTATCATGAATGGATGTTGTATGATGTCAAATGCTTTTTCTGCATCTATTGACAGGATCATATAGTTCTTATCCTTTCTCTTACTAAAGTGATGTATCACCCTCGTTGGTCTGTGAATATTGAACCACCCTTGCGTCTCAGGAATAAATCCCACTTGATTGTGGTAAATGAATTTTTAAATGTATTGTTGGATTCAATTTGCTAGTTTTTTTGTTGAAGATTTTTACCTCTATGTTCATTAGAAATAGTGGCCTTTTTTTGTGGTATCTTTATCTGGTTTTGGTATTAGGGCACTGTGGGCCTCATAGAATGAATTTGGAAGTTTTCCTTCCTTTTCTATTTTTTTTGAATAGTTTGAGAAGAAGACGTGTTGAATTTCTTCTTCAAATGTTTGCTAGGGGCACCTGGGTGGCTCACTTGGTTAAGTGTCCAACTTCAGTTCAGGTCATGATCTCACAGTTTGTGAGTTCAAGCCCCACATCAGGCCCTCTGCTGTCAGTGCAGAGCCTGCTTCAGAACCTCTGTCCCCCTCTCTCTCTGGCCCCCACCCCACTCTTAGGTGCTCTTTCTCTCTCAAAAATAAAATTCTTTTTTAATTTAAAAAATTTGGTGGAATTCGCCTGTGAAGCTCTCTGGTCCTGGATTTTTGGGGGGTGGGGGCAGGGTTTTTTTTATTACTGATTGAATTTCCTTGCTGGTGATTGGTCTGTTAAAATTTTGTATTCCTGCTTCAGTTTTGGGAGGTTATATGTTTCTAGGACTTTATCCATTTCTTCTAGGTTCTCCAATTTGTTGGCATATACTTTCTCATAATCCTCTTTTACAATTGTTTGTATTTCTCTGGTATTGGTTGTTATATTCTTTCATTTCTGATTTTATTTGAGTACTTTTTTTTTTTGATGAATCTGGCCAGATATTTATCAATTTTGTTGATCTTTTCAAAGAGCCAGCTTCTTGTTTCATGGATGTATGGTTATTTTTTTAGTTTATCATTTATTTCTGCTTTAATTGTTAGTATTTCCTTTCTTCTGCTGGTTTTCAGTTTTGTTTATTACCCTTTTTCTAGCTCCTAGAACCCTTTTTCTAGGTTGTGTATTTGAGATTTTCCTTGCTTCTTCAGGGAGGCTTGTATTGCTATAAACTTTTCTCTTAGAACTGCTTTTTCTACATCTCAAATGTTTTAGACCATTGTGTTTTCATTTTCATTTGTTTCCATGTAATTTTTTTATTTCTTTGATTTCTTGGTTGACTCATTAATTATTTAGTAGCATATAACTTAATCTCCATGTATTTATGTCTTTCCAGATTTTATCTTATGGTTGATACCTAGTTTCATAGTGTTGTGGTCACAAAAGATACATGGTATGACTTCGATCTTCTTGAATTTGTTCAGGCTGGATTTGTGGGCTAATATGTGATCTATTCTGGAGAATGTTCTGTGTGCACCTGAAAAGAATGTGTATCCTGTGCTATAGGATGGAAGGTCCTGAATATATCTGTTAGATCAATCTGGTCCAGTGTGTCGTTCAAAGCCTTTGTTTCCTTGTTGGTTTTCTATTTGGACAATCTGTCCATGGATGCAAGTGGGGAGTTACAGTCCTCTAGTTACTGTATTATTATTAATTAGTTCCTTTATGTTTGATATTAACTGTTTTATCTATTCGGGTGTTCCCATGATGAGTGCATAAATATTTACAACTGTTACATCTTGTTGGATTGCTCCATCTTTGTCTCTTATTGCAGTCTTTGTTTTAAAGTATGGTTTATCTCATATAAGTATTGGTACTTCAGCTTTTTTTCTGACATCCATTTACCTGATAAAGGTTTCTCCCTCCCTTCCTTTCCATCTATAGGCATCTTTAGGTCTGGTGAGTCTTCTGCAGACAACATATAGATGGATCTTGGTTTTTTAATCCACTGACATCCTGTGTCTTTTGATTGGAGCATTTAGTCCAGTTACATGCAATGTAATTATTGATATATTTTTATTGCCATTTCATTACTTGTTTTGTGGTTGTTTTTGTAGGTTTTCTCTGATCCTTTTCTTGCTCTCTTTCATGATTGGCTTGTTTTCTTTAGTGATATACTTGGATTCCTTTCTCTTTATTCTTTGCACGTCCATTACTGGTTTTTGATTTGTGGTTACCATTAGATTTGTATATAACATTTTCTGCCTAGAGCAGTCTGTATTAGATTGATGATCCCTAAACTTTGAACCCATTCTTCACTTCTCTCCATGTTTTATGTATATGGTGTGATATTTTACATTCTTTTATTCTGTGAATCCCTTGACTGATTTTTTTTTTTACAGAAATACTGATTTTTACTGCTTTTGTGTTTCCTACCTTTCATACTCTGCCTTCTGGTCTTTCCTTTTCACTCAGTCCCCTTTAATGTTTCTTGCAGGGCTGGTTTTGTGGTCATGAAATCCTTTAGTTTTTGTTTGTGTGAGAAACTTTCTATCTCTTCTTCTATTCTGAATGATAGCTTTCCTGGAAAGAGTATTTTTGACTGCAGACTTTTTTCTGTCAGCACTTTGAATATATCATGCCACTCCCTTGTAGTCTACAAAGTTTCTGCTGCAAAATCTGCTGGGGTAACCTTATGGGGTTTCCTTTGTATGTAACTGTCTCCTTTTCTATTGTTGCTTTAAAAGTTTTTCCTTTCTTCCTTTTTTTTAACTATCTGGAGAATTTTATTTTTATTTATTTTTTGATAACATATTTTTTAAATTATAAATTCAAGTTCATTAACACACGGTGTAATAATGATTTCAGGAATAGAATTTAGTGATTCAAAACTTATGTATAACACCCAGTGCTCATCCCAACAAGTGCCTTTGTTAATGCCCATCTCCCATTTAGCCCATCCCCTGATCCAGCACCCCGCCAGCAACCCTCCGTTTGTTTTCTGTTTTTAAGAGTCTCTTATGGTTTGTCTCCCTCTCTGTTTTAGTCTTACTTTTGCTTCCCTTCCCTGTGTTCATCTGTTTTGTATCTTAAATTCCACATATGAGTGAAATCATAGGATGTTTGTCTTTGTCTGGCTGACTTATTTCTTTTTTTTTTTCCACTTTGGGTAATTTATTTTACTTCTTGATACTTCAGTTTATTCATATGTAAAATAGGATACAAATGATACCACTCAGAAGATGGCTGTGAGGCAATGCCTAGTCTATAAAAAGTACTCAGTAATTCTTTTATTTTATTTTATTTTCTAAATAATTTATTGTCAAATTGGTTTCCATACAACACCCAGTGCTCATCCCAACAAGTGCTCTCCTCTGTTCCCGGCACCCACTCTCTCCCCTCCCCCTTCCCCCACCCCCCTCACCCTCAGTTTGTTCTTAGTCTTTGAGAGTCTCTTATGTTTTGTCTCCCTTCTTCTCTGTGGCTTTTTTCCTTCCCCTCTTTCCCTCCCCCCTGGTTTTCTGTTAAATCTCAAAAAGCCCACCTATGCGTGGAAACATATGGCATCTGTCTTTCTCTGCCTGACTTATTTCACTCTGGCTGACTTATTTCAGTTAGCATTATACATTCTAGATTGATCCACATTGTTGCAAATGGCAGGATTTCATTCTTTTTTTAATCATCCAGTAATATTCCATTGTGTGTGTGTGTGTGTGTGTGTGTGTAAATATACACACACACACACCCCACATCATCTTTATCTGTTCAGTTGATGGACATTGGGGCTGTTTCCATAGTTTGGCTATTGTCAATAGTGTTGCTATAAACTTTGGGGTACATGTGCACTTTTGAATCAACACTCCCATATCCTTTGGATAAATACCTAGTAGTGCAATTACTGGGTCATAGGTAAAATTTTTTTCTTCATAACTACCTTTTGTCATCTTGATTCTTATGTGTCTTGGTATGGACTTCCTTTGCTTGATGTTGTTGGTGGATCCCTGTGCTTCCTGGATCTGGATATCTGTTTGCTCCCCCAGATTACAGAAGTTTTCAGGTAGGATTTCTTCAAAGAGATTTTCTGCCCCATTTTCTCTTCTCTTTCTGGGATCCCCATAATGTGAATGTTATTCTGCTTGATGAAGTCACTGAGTTCCCTAAATCTATTCTAATTTTGCATAATTTTTCCTCTCATTTGTTCAGTTTGATTATGTTCCATTGCTTTGTATTCTAGTTCATTAGTTTGTTCCTCTGCTTATCCCAGCCTTTTTTTTTTCCCATCAAGTGTATTCTTAATTTTACTTACTGTGTTCTTCATCTCTGATTTTTTTTTTGTATCTCTGTGTTAAGGGTCTCACTCATGTCCTCCACTCTTTTTTCAAGTCCAGTTAGTATATTTATGATCGGTTTTTTTTTTAATTTTATAATAGTTTATTTTCAAATTGGTTTACATATAACACCCAGTGTTCATCCCATCATGTGCCCTTTTTAATGCCCATCACCCCCTCTCCCCCCTCCCTCATCCCCCTTACCCTCAGTTTTTTTCTTAGTCTTTGAGAGTCTCTTATGTTTTATCTCCCTCCCTCTCTGTGTCTTTTTTCCTTTCCCCTCTTCCCCTCCCCCTGGTTTTTGCTTAGTCTCACAAAGTCCACCTATTCGTGGAAACATATCGTTTTAAAAAAATCTCTATAAGACATGTTTCTTATTTCTATTGTGCTTAGGTCTCTTGTGGTTTTGTCCTATTCTTTCATTTGTGATAGTTTCCTCTGTCTCCTCATTTTGCCTAACTCTCCATCTGTTTCTCTTTGTTAGGAATGTCAGCTACATCTCTTAACTATTAAAGTAGTGAGCGGGATGTGCCCTTTTTTCTAGGTGGCACTGGTCCTCTTCCTCAGGGGATGCACAGCCACCACCAAAAACGGGGGGCCAGCCAGGGCCCCTCTGCTAACCACAGGAAAGAAGGTTGCAGTTGTAGCAAGTGCATGCATCCTCCACAGGAGGTTGGGATATGCAGTGTTGGCAAGGTTTGCCAGGGTCTTCCGGGGGAAGGGGCCTGCAGCCCAGATACTGAAGGAGTTCTCTTTGGAGGAGGCAGTGTGTCGTGTACTATGTAAAGGCAGGGACCCAGAGCCTAGCCTATTCATTTTCAAAGTTTGAGGTTTTAAGTCTGGCTGATTGTAAGGACTGGGGAAATTCATTCCCTCTGATTTTTAAAGCCAGATGCCATAGGGATTCTTCTTTCTCTTGCAGGCTCCCCAGTGTGATAGTGTATTTCCTACCCCCTCTCTGTGCCTATGATTCCCTGCCTCAGACGGTCAGCCCCACAGGGTTAAAGTTCCCACCATGTCTTTGCCCTTTCTGCCATCTTCATTGTGGCCTCTTCTGTACTTTTAAGGTGTGGAGTTTGTTTGGCCAGGCTTTGGGTCATTTTCTGGGTTGTTTGCACTGATGTGTTATCTAGGTATATCTGATGGATTAGGTGAGTTTAGGGTCCTCCTACTCTGCCATTTTACCAAGAAGTCGTCTCTTCATTTTTAAAAATTTTTTAATGTTTATTAATTTTTGAGAGAGAGAGAGAGAGAGTGAGTGGGGGAGAGGGCAGAGAAAGAAAGAGACACAGATTCCAAAGCAGCCTCCAGGCTCTGAGCTGTCAGAGCTCCTCTTCATTTTTAATTTTATTTGAGTCCTTCCTTTTTTTTTTCATGATGAGTCTCACCAAAAGTCTGTTTTTATTTTTGTTTTTGTCTTTAAAGAGCCAGCTGGTAGTTTCATTGATCTTTTCTATTGTGTTTTTAGTCTCTATTTTATTTACTTATGGTCTTATTTTTATTATTTGGTTTGTTTGCTTTCCATATTTTGTTTGTTTTACTAACTTTGGGCTTTGTTGTTCATTTTCTAGCTCCTTTAGATGTAAGTTTAGATTGTTTGAGATTTTTCTTGTTTCTTGAGGTAGCCCTGTATTGCTATAAACTTCCCTCTTAGAACTGCTTTTTCTTAATCCCAAAGATTTTGAATCACTGTGTTTTTATTTTCATTTGTCTCTTGGTATTTTTAAATTGCCTCTTTGATTTCTTTAGCCTCCTCTTTTTTCTGTTTTTTCCAGGTTTTTTCATATAATTGATTTCTAGTTTCATATACTTTCATACAGATGCTTGATATTATTCCAGTGTTCCTACATTTATTGAGACTTGTTTTGTGGCCTAGCATGTGATCTGTCCTGGAGAATGTTCCATGAGCACTTAAAAAGAGGCACTAGAACTAGACACAAATATCAAAAATCCCATATCCCATAAGGAAAGCAAGTATCAGTACCCTAAATGAGCTAAACAATCTTGTCATGGTAGGACACTTTCCAAAAGTCAAGTTCTCAGACACCAGCCAGTGGCCAACCCTGCAAACAGGTTCCTCTAAAGATTGCAACCCCTGGCCTTAACTCTTTCTTCTCATTTTCATTCAGTTCAAAATACTTGGTAGCTTATTTTTTTTTCTTATTTTGTCCATGAGCTATTTAAAGTGTGTTTTTTACTTTCCAAATATTTAGGAATTTTATAGATTTCTGTTACTGGTTTCTAATTTAATTTTATGTGGTCAGGAAAACATACTTGTGATTTGAGTCCATTTAAAATTATTGAGTTGTGTTTTATGGCCAGACGCACATCTGTTCAATTAACATTCAAATTTATTTGAAAGATTATGTATTCTATTGTTGCCGAGTAGTGTTCTGTAAACTCCAGTGAAGGTCAGGGTGGTTGATTGCATTCTCCGTATCTTTTGTATTTTTACTACTCACTTTCTAGTTCAGTCAAGTGCTATAAGCAGTGTTAAGATCCTCACCTGTGATTGTGAATGTGTCTCCCTTTAAATCTATCAAATTTTGTTTCATGTGTTTTGAAGCTCTGTTGTTATTTCTTGTCTTTTTGTTACTAGCCATTCTAACAGGCGTGAGGTGATATTTCGTTGTGGTTTTGATTTGCATTTCCCTGATACATTTTCCTGTGTCTGTGGGATATCTGTATGTCTTCTTTGGAAAAATGTCTATTCGGGTCCTCTGCCTGTTTTTAAATCAGATCATTTGTTATTTTGGTGTTGAATTATGTAAGTTCTTTATTTAGTTTAGGTATTAACCCCTTTTCAGATGCATCATTTGCAAATACCTTCTCTCATTTACTAGGTTACCTTTTCATTTCATTGATATTTTCCTTTGCTCTGCAAAAGCTTTTTATTTTGGTGTGGTCCCAGTAGTTTATTTTTGTTTTTGTTTCCCTTGCCTGAAGACATAACGGAAAAATGTCGCTTAGATTATTGCTTATGTTTTCTTCTAGGGAGTTTTATGGCTCATCTCACATTTAGGTATTTAATCCCTTGGGTGTTAATTTCTGTGTGGTACAGCAACGCTGTCCAGTTTCATTCTTTTCATTCTTTCATTCTTTTGCATGGAGCCGTCCAGTGTGTCTAGCACCATTTATTGAAGAGACTGTCTTTCCCACATTGTATATTCTTGCCTCTTTTGTTGTAGGTTAATTGGTCATATACACTTAGGTTTATTTCTGCACTCTCTGTCCTGTTCCATTGATCTGTGTTTCTGTTTTTGTGGCAGTACCATACCATTTTGATTATTATAGCTTTGTAGCATATCTTGAAATCTGGGATTGTAATACCTCCAGCTTTGTTCTTGTTTTTCAAGATTGCTTTGGCTATTTGAAGGCTTTTCTGGCTCTATACAAATTTTAGTATTATTTGTTCTAGTTCTATGAGAAATGCTTTTGGTATTTTAATAGGGATTACATTAAATCCATAGATTACTTTGGGTAGTATGCATGTATTAACCATATTTTTCTGTTTGTGTTGTCTTCATTTTCGTTCATCAGTGTTGTATAGTTCTCAAAGTCTAGGTTTGCCACCTTCTTGGTTTATCCTTTTTGAAGGAATTGTAAATGGAGTTGTTTTCTTCATTTGTTAATCTCCCACACCATTATTAGTATATGGAAATGCAACAGATTTCTATATTAATTTTGTGTCCTGCAACTTTACTGAATTTATTTTAATAGTTTTTGGTGGAGTCTTTAGGGTTTTCTATGTATAGTGTCATGTCACCTGCATATAATGACAGTTTGACTTGTTCCTTACCATTTGAATGTCTTTTATTTCTTGTCTGATTGGTGTGTGTGGGACTTCCATTGGCATGTGGAATGAAAGTGGTGAGAGTGGACATCCTCCTCGTGCTCCTGACCATAAAGGTAAAGCTCTCATTTTTTCACCATTGAGTGTGATGTTAGTTGTGTTTGTCATGTATGACTTTTATGGTGTTGAGGTATAATACCTTGAAACATGCATTGTTCTGAGTCACTGTGATGAATAGATGTTGAGTTTTGTTACATGCTTTTTTTGCAACTACTGAGATGTTTCTATGATTTTTACTTTTCATTTTATCCATTTGGTGTATCATGTTGATCGATTTGCAGATACTGAGTTATTTTCGCATCCTTGGAATAAATCCCACTTGATCCTGGTGAATGATCCTTTTAATACATTGTTGAATTCAGCTTTTTAATATTTTGTTGAGGATTTTTATATCTGTTCATCAGGCATATTGGCCTGTAGTTTGTTGGGATTTTTTTTGTTTTGTTTTTTTGTTTGTTTTTTTATTGTTTCTGCCTGGCTTTGGTATCAGGGTATTGCTGGCCTCATAGAATGTATCTGGAAGATTTTCTTCTTCTTCTTCTTTTTTTTTGAAATAGTTTGACAAGAATAGGTATTAACTCATCTGTAATGTTTGATAGACTTCATCTGTGAATCTATCTTAGGCTCTCTGATTCTTGAGAAATTGCCTTTGTTAATGTGGGTTTTTAGATGTTGAAGACAGAACATTCCCATCCTAGGAAAGTGTCAAATAGTTGCCACGTGTGTGATGATTTAGATATTGCGCCATCGTCCCCGATGAGGTCACTAAGGAAGCACCAGCTGTGTCTCTGGACGTTGCTCTTGTTCTCTGGGAGTCTCCTACGGTTGTGCTCCATTGTCTCCTCTACTGAAACAGACCCATCGGCTGCGGCCTGGCCATGCTTCCTTGATCTCTTGAGGAAGGCCATGGGTCCAGGGGTTCTACTGTGAGACCCCGGTGATGAGGCTCCACGTGAGTAGCCCCAGGAAGGGAGGGTCAGGTGAGATGAGTGGACCAGTCTAAGTGGTCCCAGATAGTTACCTAGACGGGACCAAAACTCTAACAGAAAATATTTAAATTTGAAGTCTCTTTGGGTTTCCAGCTGCTTTCAGACAGGAATTTTGGATACTTTTTCCCGGTTTGTCTTCAGCACACTAACTAGGACCAGAACCTGTAGAATTGAAAGCTGGGAAAAGAGGAAATGAAACCTATCTCTCTGTTTAAAACGAGGATGTATCTCATGGCTGTGTTTGATGCCACCTGTTCCTATGGCCCTCAGGTCAGCCAGGCCACTGCGGAAAATTCAGTGTCCCCCTACCACTAGCCTGTCATCACCAGACTCTCTCAGAGCCATTACTCACTGAAGGAAGAGGTACAACTACAGCCTTCTATTAACAGTGTTCCTGCTTGGGCCTGAGTGGCATCGTTATTGTGTCTGGAAGGGGAAAAAACTCCGTCCCTGCCACGTGGGATTTATATACTTTTTAAAAATGGTGAATCCTGATAGCTTCATCCATCTTGTTACCCCTTTTCAGGGCAAAGAAGCACTGTTTAATACCCCTCTTGTGTCTTCATTCTTAAGGGAGCATTTCATTTCCAGTCCAAATTAGGTTAGTGGTGTCATTTGCTAGTATAGACTGGCAGCTTAGGACCAGGAATGGCAGCAGTGACACAGGTGAGAGGCACAGGCAGCGTAGGGCTGTGCAGAGCGCCCCTGGGAGTTGGGAACTAGTGATGGCGGCTGGGAACCCTGCCAGACACTGCTGAGCATGCTCCCTCCATCCGACTCAAGAGGACACTAAGCTCAGAAGGGCCCACTGCGTCCAGCCGGCTGCTGGCTGGCCGGTGTGACTTCCACAGCCTCTCCAGTTCCTGCGGTGCTACTTCTGCCCCTGTTCCTCTCCCCTAAAGCCACAGCATTTGGGAGGTCAAGGGCGGGCACACCGCTCATGATTCTCTTTCCCACATTTGGGGCGCATCTGGATCTTGACTATTTGCTTATCTAGTTATCACCCAACCTATTGATTCGTAAGGTTTTTCTTTAGAAAGAGTCACTTTTAAAGCTTTGTATCACCATAATAATTATTACCATGAAGTGGAATACCACAGTCATTAGTGGCAATGGAAGGTAACTGTAAGTACAGATATCATAGAGAAAATCCCTTCATGTACTAAATGCTTAGCAGTCAGTACTGTCTGAACTCCAGAGACTCAGCCCTTTCCTTTACATAGTGGTAGGTGTTGAACATAATAGCACCGCCCTGAGGCTTTCCCCTTGATGTACTCAGAAGGCTCGGGAAAAGGCTGAAGAGTAAATGACTGGAATATATAATACAAGGTTATTTGGTGTCATATTTTGGAATTCCCTAAACTTTTTAAGCCTTCACCATCCCACCCCTTGCAAAATACTATCTTTGGCACTTCTGAACAGTTTACGGAAACTGTCTCTTTTGTTCTCAGTCACATCTGTGGTCCATAAAACATTACCTAACACACAGTGTACACTCATCAAACATTTAACGAATCGATTCTTTGTGACAGTGCTTGGTTTTTGTCGTCTTTCATACACGAAATCGTTTGAAAGCAGGGACTGTGTTCTAACCATCTTTGTCACTTAGGCCCAATAAATATTTCTTGAGTTGAACTAGAAAATGAGATACCAATTAGAAGGGCCCCTTTTTTCCCCAGGAGTGATTGCTCACAAAATGTAAACAGAGATTCTAATGACGAGCATTTTCAGAACCTCAGGACCTGTGGTGATAAAGCTCTTTGACTCTTCTGTTCCCTCATTATTACTAATTTTTCCTTCGTGCCGTCCTCTCTCTGCAGTAGCTATCAAAGGGCCTGATTTATGAAGCAGAGGTCCCGCTGCTTGCTTCTGTCTTAGGCTAATCACAGCACAACAGAAGCCCCTGGTGTCATTAAACACTTGAATGACTCTGCTGAGCACTAGCGGAGCAGGAGTGGGAAACTGTGATCTTCGCAGCTTCCTCGTTCTCTTGACAAAATCCAGCAGGCACGGGAGTTTACACATAAAAATGTTTCACAAAAGTGCCGCCAGTCTGTGAATTCTTCAAGAGCAAGAAACTTTAAGGAAAATGAAATTTCCTTCTGCAGCTATTTATATGTTTCTCTTTGTCACTGAGCAGCAAGGAGACACAGGCTACGCGGATGACGGCATAAAAGTGAGAAACACGGCACATCAGAGCACACCACATATGCTCAATGTATGCTCTAAAGGAAATGATTTTTGTGAACTCAAATCAGTTCTGAAATAATAAACAATGTAAACATCCCGGAATCCAGATTCTCCACAAACAGGGTAATCATCTCGGAAAGAGGCGGCACAGGGAACCAGCATTATCTGAGCACCCCCCATGGGCAGGTCCGGAGGTTCCCAAACAAGGGCCACTGGCTCAGCTGGCTCAGCCTCGCAGGGAGCTTGTTAGAAACACCAGTTCTCAGGCCCCAACCCAGATCTCCCGAAACAGAAGTCGTGGGGGTGGAGCCCAGCCCTGTGCTGTCACAGGCCTTCCAGGTAATTCTGGTAAAAGGCCACTTGGGAAGCCACTGGGCTTGGCATTTTACACACATTATTTCATTTGATCTGGATCCTAAATAGTAGGCATTGGGCCCCATGTACCCATAAGGAAACCGAGACTCCGTGAAGTTTGTAACTTCCCAGGTTTACACAACTGGAAATGGAGATATAAAGACATCTCTTGATGTCCTAATCTGAGATTTTTGCACTTAAATCAGTGATTTTCAAATCATCGTAATGTTAAAATCACCTGGAGATTAACCGTTAGAATATGGATTCTCAGTCGGCGAGTCTGGAGAGTCTGAGAGTCGGTAGTTGGGACAAGCTCCCAGGTGTCAGCAAAGCTGCTGGTGCCCAGAGCACGGTGAGTAGGGGTCCTCCCATATTACAACGTGGCCCCCAGATCCGCAGCCTTGGCCTCATCTGGGAACTTACTAGAGATCTGGAGTCTGGGCTCCACCCAGACCTGGTGAATCAGAAACTCTGGGGGTGGCCCCCTGCACCTATTTGAACAAGCCCTGAAGGTGGTGTTATTCATGCTGAAGTTTGAGAACTGTCATGAGGGTATTTTACAGTTTGGTGATAAAAAATACAAATTGTTGACAAAGAAAAAGTTTGAGAACCACTGCCCTATTTCCATGTTAGAAAACTCAGTATTTTCCAGGTATGAAGCAAAGTGATGCTTACATTGTAGGTCTTTGAAAGCCATTAAGAGAAACTGACAAGTGAAGAAATGATAAAACATTTAAACTGGAATGCTACCTGAATTAAGTGTTTTTCCAGGAGGTAAAGATTTAAAAAAAGGAATGGTCACTGGCTACGTAATGAGAGTGCTTCTTTGAGTGTGGGGCAGTGGGCACCGGCACTAAGGTGAGAATGTTGACTGAGGGGTACCAGCGACATCTGAACCTGCTAAATGTGGCATCGCACCATTTGGTGTTTGCTGCTTGGGTGGGAATTTTGAGAAATGTGTTATCAGATAGTTTTTGAAAATAGAACCGACAGAAAACATCTTTGATCTGTGCATCAAATGCTTTTAGCATCAAGGAAATACTCATCAAAGAATTTTCAGTAGAGAAAGATGATCAAAGAAATTCTTTATTATGTCACTCACACTGTCATTTTTATTACATGTAAATGAAGGGAGGGTCTCAAACGACTCAGTTTCTGTGATCACGTCTCTCATCCAGCATTTGAGCTCGCGGTATTGCTGAAGTCTTGTCACATACATGAAAGCATTCACTTCTGTCTTGAAGTTGTTGATCAAGTGTGATCAATCTTAAAAAAAAAAAAAGTTTTTAATAGCATGGCTTTGTAAGCTACACTAATTTTAGAAAATAGTACTTGTCTTCATTTTAACCAGAGTTTTTAGCTCTTTTCATAATATTTGGGAGTGAGGGAGACACAAGAGCAAACAGTATAGAGGCATCGTTTGGAGACCGTACAAGCTTTGGTTCCAGAGCACTGCAGTGAAGTGAGTATCTCAATAAAGCAAATCAGATGAATTATGGGGTCTCCCAGGGCATATATATAAAAATTGAGTTTATACTATACTGTAATCTGTTTAGTGCATAATAGCATTATGTATAGAAAGACAATGTACAGATCTTAATTTACAACTTTTTTATTGTTAAAAAATGCTAACCATCTTTTGAGTTTTCAGGGAGTCGTAATCCATTTGCTGGCGGAGGGTCTTGCTTTAGTACAGATGGCTGATTAGGGTGGCGGGTGCTGAAGGCCGGAGTTGCCATGGCAGTTTCTTACAATGAGACAACGAGGAAGTTTGCCACATTGATGGACATTTCCTTTCCCCAGTGATTTCTGGGTAATATGTGATGCTATTTGATAGCATTTAACCCATAGTAGGACTTCTTTAAAATTAAAGTTAGTCTTCTCAAACCCTGCCCTGCTTTATTAGCTTTGTTTATGTGATGTTCTAAATTCCTTGTTACGTCAACAATCTAAACAGTATCTTCATCAGGAGCAGATGCTATCTCAAGAAACCACTTTCTTTCTTTGTTCACCCGCCAGAAGCAATTCCTCATTCGCTAAAGTTCTCTGAGATTGCCACAGTTCAGTCACATCTTCAAGCTCTGTTTTTTAAAAATGTATTTTATTTTTAATTGAAGTCTAGTTGACACACAGTGCTACATTAGTTACAGTCCGGTTTTCTCAGCATCGTTTATTGAAGAGACCGTCTTTTCCCCATTGTGTATCCTTGCCTCCCTTGTCATAGACTAATTGGCCATGTAATCGTACGTTTATTTCAGGGCTCTCTTACCCTATTCCATTGCCCTATTTTTTGTGCCATTACCATACTTTTTAAACTGTTATAGCTTTGTAGCATACCCTGAAATCTGGGATTGTGACACCTTCAGAGTTGTCTTTTTTAAAAAAATGTTTATTTTTGAGAGCAAGAGAGAGACAGAGACAGAGACAGTGCAGGGAAGGGGCAGACAGAGAGGGAGAGAGAAAATCCCAAGCTTCGCACTGTCAGCATAGAGCCTGATGTGAGGCTCAATCTCACAAACCATGAGATCATGACCTGAGCCCAAAACAAAAGTCAATGCTTAACTGACTCAGCCACCCAGGCGCCCCCAGATTTGTTTGTCTTAAAATTGCTTTGGCTATTTAGGGCCTTTTGTGGTCCCATACCAATTTTGATATTTGTGTTATAATTCCGTGAAATAGTGTTGGTATTGTGATGGAGATTGCATTGAATCTGTAGATTGCTTCGGTTAGTATGCACAGTTTAACAGTATTCTTCTATTCCATGAGCATGGAATATCCATTTGTTTGTGTCATCTTGAATTTCTTTCATCAGTGTTTCACAGTTTTTACAATATAGGTCTTAAATCTCCTTGGTTAAATTTATTTCTCGGTACTTTATTCTTTTCGATGCAATCATAAATGGAATTGTTTTCTTAATTTCTTTTTCTGTTACTTTAATATTACTGTGTAGAAATGCAACAGACTTTTTAATATTTTTTTATCCTGCAACTTTACTGAATCCACATACTACTTTTTTTTAAGTTTATTTATTTATTTTTGAGCGAGACAGAAGGAGGGTGAACAGGCAAGGAGGAGAGAGGGGGAGAGACAGAATCCCAAGCAGGCTCTGTGCTGTGAGCACAGAGCCCGATGTGGGACTCGAACTCACAAACTGTGAGATCATGCCCTGAATTGAGATCAAGAGTTGGACAGTTAACTGACTGAGCCACCCTGATGCCCCTCACTTACTACTTCTAATTGTTTTCTTTTGGTGAAATCTTTAGCATGTTCTGTGTATAGCATGTCCTCTGCATATAGTGACAGTTTGACTTCATCCTTATCATTTTGATACATTTTATTTCTTGTCTGATTGCTGCAAGTAGGACTTCCATCATTATGTTGAATAAAAGTGGTAAGAGTGGACATCCTTGTCACGTCCCTGATCTAAGAGGTAAAGCTTAGTTTTTCACCACTGAGTGTAGTGTTAATTGTGTTTGTCATATACGGCCTTGAGGTTCCGTCTATACTCACTTGAGGTTCCGTCATGAATGGATGTTGGATTTTGTCAAATGCTTTTTCCCCATCAGTGGAGATCATGTGATTTTTATTCATTTGGTTGACGAAGTGTCATTGATTGATTTCTGGATATTAAACCATCCTTGATTCACCAGAGTAAATCCTTCTTCATCATGGTACATGATCCTTTTAATGTATTGTTGAATTCAGTTTGTTAACATTTTATTGCATTCAGTGCAATAAATTCAATTGCAAATTGCATTCAATACAAGTTGAAGAATTTGCATCTATTTTTATGAGGGATTTTGGCCTGTAGTTTCATTCTGTTGTTGTTTTTCTAGGGCCTTTGTCTGGTTTTGGTATTAGAGTAATGCTGGCCTTGTATATGTATTTGGAAGCTTTCCTTCTCTTTCCCTCATTTTTTTTGGGGGGGGGGAATAATTTGAGAATAGGTATCCTCTAAATGTTTGGTAGAATTCACCCATGAATCCATGTGGTCCTGGACTTTTCATTCAGAATTTTTGATTACAGATTCAGTTTCATACTACTTAAGCAATCTGTTGAGATTTCCTGTTTCTTCTTGACTCAAAGTCTCCTGATCTTTTTATCAGATTTCTGTCAATTTCTTCCTTTAGTGTCTGTTAATATTTGATTTATGTATTTAGGTGGTTCAGTGTTGAGAGCATAGATATTTAAAATTGTTATATTTTCTTGTTAGATTATGGTGGGTGTGTAGATACTTAAATTTGTTGGTACATGATATTTAATATTATTATGTCCTTTTGTTGGATTGATCCATCTACCATTATGTAGTACCCTCCTTTGTCTCTTGTTACAGTCTTTCCTTTTAAAGTCTACTTTGATATAAGTATGCTACCTGGCTTTTTTCTTCCCACTTTCATTTACATGGAATATCTTTTTCCATCCCTTCGCTTCAGTCTGTATGTGTCTTTAGGTCTGAAGTGATTCTCTTTTAGGTAGCGTATAGATGGGCCTTGTTTTTGTTTTTCAGTTTCTTTTTTTAATGCATTCAGACACCCTATCTCTTTTGATGGGAGCCCTTAGACCATTTACATTTAGAAATAATTATTGGCATGTACTTACTACCATTTTCTTATTTGTTTTATGGTTGTTTCTCTAGTAATACTCTATTCCTTTCCTCCTATCTTACTCTCTTTCCTTATGATTTTTTATTTTCTCTAGTGGTTTTTTTTTTAATTTTTTTTAACGTTTATTTATTTTTGAGAGACACAGAGACAGAGTATGAGCAGGGGAAGGGCAGAGAGAGAGGGAGACACAGAATCTGAAGCAGGCTCCAGGCTCTGAGCCGTCAGCACAGAGCCTGACGTGGGGCTCGAACTCACAGACTGTGAGATCATGACCTGAGCCGAAGTCGGCCGCTTAACCAACTGAGCCACCCAAGCACCCCTATTTTCTCTAGTGTTATGCTTGGCTTTCTTTTTCTTTTTGTGTAAATGTATCTATTACAGGTTTTCCTAAGTATGTAACAGTCTATATGAAGTTGAAAGAACTTTATTTTACTACCCCTGCACATTTTATGTATGTGCACATCTTTCTACAAATTTTTATTTTGTGAATCTCCTTGCCTTTTGTAATATTCTTGTTTCCAAGTATAGTCCTTTATTTCCTACTTAAAAAGGTCTTTTTAACATTTCTTGTAAGGCGAGTGTAATGGTGATAAACTCCTTTAACTTTTTATCTGGGAAACTCTATTTCTTCTTCAGTTCTGAATGACAATTTTGCTACATAGAATATTCTTGATTGCAAGTTGTTTCCTTTCAGCACTTTGAATATATTATGCCACTCACTTCTGGCCTGCAACGTTTCACTGAAACATCAGCCTTATGAAATTTCCCTTGTACATAACTTCTTGTTTCTTGCTTTTTAAAAATTCTATTTGTTTTTAAACTTTGACATTTTAATTATTAGGTGTTGTGGTGTGGACCTCTTTGGGTTCATGATGTGGAACTCTCTGTGCGTCCTGAAACTGGATGTCTGTTTTGTTCCCCAGGTTAGGGAAGTTTTTAGCTCTTATTTTTTCAAGTATGTTTTATGCCCTTTGTTTCTTCTTATTCTGGGATCCCTATAATGCTAATGTTTGTTTGCTTGATATGGTCAAAGAGATCCCTTAACTTATCCCCTTTTGTAAAAACTTCTTTTTTCATTTTGGTGTGCAATTTGGGTGCTTTCCATTACCCTGCTTTCCTGATTGCTGATACATTCTGCATCCTCTAATCTACCGTTGATTCCCTCTAGTGTATTTTTCATTTCATTTATTTTATCCTTCAACTCTGGTTCTTTTTTTTTTTTATATTTATCATTGTCGAAGCTCTAAGTTCCTACACTGTCCTCTGTCTTCTTATTTTGCTTGACTTTCTGTGTCTGTTTCTACGAATTAGGTGTAACAGCTACTTCTTCTAACCTAGAAGGAATGACGTTGTGTATTGTTACCTCCTTTGTGGACTGTGAGTGCCTGGTGACGCTGGCTGGCTGGCTGGAGCTGAAGTGTGCATATTCTGAGTCACAGAGGATGCCCTGGTGGGAAACCTGAAGCTGAAGTGGGTGCAAGCCGTGGGGTCTCAGGGCTCTCCACACAGAGATCATGCTGGTTCAGGCTCTACTTTTAATTCTTGTTCTCTTACTATTTCTACACCATCTGCAGTCTTGAATTCATAAAAGTCATCATTAGGGTTGGAATCGACTTCTTTCAAATTCTTAATGTTGTTATTTTGACCTCTTCCCATGAAATGCCAATATTCTTTTTTTTTAAACGTTTATTTTGAGAGAGAGCATGTGAGCAGGGGAGGGGCAAAGAGAGAGAGGGAGAGAATCTGAAGCAGGCTCCATGCCCTGAGCACACAGCCCTACATGGGGCTTGAACCCACAAATCGTGAGATCATGACCTGAGCTGAAATCAAGAGTTGAATGCTTAACCAACTGAGCCACCCAGGTGCCCCAGACCACCAGTATTCTTAACGGTGACATGGCTGCTGTTGTATGGGCATAGCTGCTTCATCTCTCTTCCTGCCCTACAGTCCTCAGGCCCATGTTCCTTGCTTGGCTGCCTATCAGAGAACAACGAACTACGGAACTGCTCATTCCCTCTTTACTTCCTCAGTGAGCATGACTAAGAATTGTGAGAAAATAATTATAGTGGAATCATTCATGCCAAGTTATAAATGACTGGTAGGTTTACACCTCTAAGAAAAAAGTTCAAATTATTAAAGAAATTTTTTCATTCAGATGAATCTTTAGTTGTAAAAGGGATGGGGGTGGGCATTATTCAGATGAGGAATGTAGACAACCTGAGCCGGGAAGATCTGATGAACTTAGCACAGCTGGAGCATAACCAGCAAAGGTCCTTAGGCACCGCCCCTGCTGCACTGGATCGTGAAGTGAGTCATGAGCTAGGATCCTGGGTGGCAGGTGCTGACCTTGCCCCGCACACCCTCTGCTTGTAGAGCAAGTGACATCAAGGAGTATTTCCAGTCTCTGATAGTGTCCCTAGGAGAGAATCCAGCAGAGGTAGATGAGCCACTTCAGGGGCAGTGGTTTTGGATGGGGTTCAGTCCAAAAGTGCAAAGGCCACATCCTGTGTGGAGAAAGATAGAAGGGGAGCTCCCTCAGCAGATGGACCTGGTACCTCTCATCTCTCCTTCCTGTTGCCTCTTCTCCCGTATGGGGCCAGAGCACTTCCATACTAAAGGCACGGTGGACTGTGTATCTCCTTCACCTTGGGCTTCATCTGGCTTCATCTAGACAGAACACAAAAGCCACGTTCACCTTGTAGGAGCTCCACAGTTCAGTCAGCTCGCCTGTGGGGTCACTAATAGACAAGATAATGGCCTTTTTAGGTAATCAGGGATGTCATAGGACTTTGTCCCTAAGGGAGAGATGTATCATGATTCAGAGAGAAAAGATAAATATTTAAAGATAACTTGGTTTTCAGTTAAAGTTGATTGAGAAAACAGTTTGCAAGGCAAAAGTCGTATCCATTTGATATAGTACCAAAAATTCACACTGTACTCAGTAGCTTTGTGGCAAATGGTCTTCATCTGTAAAGAAAAAATATAAAGCAGTCATTCGCAGAAGAAATAACGAGGTCTCATGATTGTGAGATCAGTGTGTCATAGCCCTTAGTCACATTTTGACCAGGATCTCACACTGGCTGGCCATATAATTGTTTCTCTAATTGTGTGGAATGGACTATGCAGAATGAGTCATAGAAAACCCCTTTTTTTAACATTTCAGTTTTACATGATTATTTTTCAATCGTTCATTTTTGTTTTTTGTTTTTTTAGTCAAGCTGGAACATTGTACCCGTTTTCTGATATATAGGGAACTTCTGGCTTTTACAGTTGATGTTGCTAAACCATACTGATCTTCCTTCATACTACCACACGCTCACCTGTCTTGTGTTTCAAGTTAATGTGTCGCATTCATTGAGTGGCTACAAAGGCTTGGTTGTCCAAACAAGTGGAAGTAGGTGTACTTAGCAGCAAAGGAGCATGACTTTAAGTCTGATACAGCTAAATGCAACTCAATAACAGTGTCTCACTTATCAGCAGAAAAAAATGCAACATCCCAAAGCATGTATATTATTTTCTAGTGTTAATGACTTCATTCATCATTTGACAGATATTTGCTGAGCATTAGCATAAAATCATTAGCACACACAAAAAAATCTGATAATGAGAAGGAACTAGGTGTTAAGCTGCATCCAAACTTCAGATCTCATTGTGAGTAAACATTCTGTAAAATGACTCTGTCCATAATTGAGGAACACTGGAAGAGCTTTTTAGGATGGTTTTAAAAATCCTAGGCTTAAACTCAGATTATTTTTATACTACAGAAAAAATTTATAACACGTCTGAAACGTATATAGATTATATGTTAGCTTTGTAAAATTTTTGTTGCAGCTGTTTGTCTTTCTGCATTTCTGCAAATGGCCAAAATGGGAAGAACTGAGTGGAGATGCGGATGTCCTGGGTAGGAAGTGCATCCCCTTGGGTATCCCCTTGCTCTCAGGTTCAGCCATTCTATAAGTGTCGGAATGTAATAGAGCATTTATAGTATTATCTCTTGATGTACGTCTTTCGTCTGTTCATATTATCTGTATAACTTCTTGATTTCTTGAGTCTTCAGAGCTTTTTGATGAAATTGTTTGGCTGGAAATGTAGCTAATACCATATTTAAAATTTCTTTCTCTTGTTTTACCAACCTTTTTGAACAACTTTAGATTCACAAGCTTCATCGTGATTCAGGAGACAATTCTCAGACAGGTGAGAACACTGTGGTTTCACTCTTACACGCTCCAGTGGCATGTGTGGGTTCAAGTCTATAAATTACTTGGGAGAAGTCTAGATTGATCCCCAACACCCCAGAATGTGGACTACTAAAATCCAAGTGCGGATATGGGAAGGCTGGAGAGCCAAAATAAAAGCAGAATCCCTTCAGAAGTTCGGAATCTTCATTCATGGCAGCCTTTCCTACTGAAGGCCTCTTTCATCCTGGTTTTATTTTACTGGCTGGAGACCATGTAGAGCAGATAAGCCCAAAATAGAGAGTGGCCAGAGGTCCAGGAGAGACACACCGTTGCTATACCCTCGTCAGCCTGCCCTTTCTTTGTAGCGGTCAGTGACGGTCTAATTAGAAAATGTGGATCGGCCTGTCCCGAAGTCCAGAGCACTGAGGCACTACTTTGGTCCTCGCTCCCTTGCTTTATACGTTGGGCAGTCCTCTGACCCTTTGTTTCCTCAGCCCTCAAATGACGAAGTGACCAAATGACTTCTCTATTTGAAAGGTCTGGATTTCTCTGGTCGCTAGAGGCAAAAATCAGTCTATCAGAAATGTAAAATTCCTGTTCCGCACACACACATGATATTCTTTTTTTTTTTTTTTTGCTGCTTCTTATGGATTTCTTTTTTTTAAATAATAGTTTATTTTCAAATTGGTTTACATATAACACCCAGTGTTCATCCCAACATGTGCCCTCTTTAATGCCTGTCACCCACTCTCCCCCCTTCCTCACCCCCCTCACCCTCAGTTTGTTCTTAGTCTTTGAGAGTCTCTTATGTTTTATCTCCCTCCCTCTCTGTGGCTTTTTTTCCTTTCCCCTCTTCCCCTCCCCCTGGTTTTTGCTTAGTCTCACCAAGTCCACCTATTCGTGGAAACATATGGTATCTGTCTTTTTCTGACTGACTTATTTCACTTGACATAATACCCTCCAGTTCCATCCATGTTGCTACACATGGCCAGATTTCATTCTTTCTCATTGCCACGTAGTAGTCCATTGTATATATGTACCACCACACATGATACTCTTTACTCCGCTAGTGGTTTCCCGGCCACTATTGCATAAAGTTAGACCCTGGGCTTCTTATTTAGTCCCTCTCCTTGATTCTCGGATGGACCGTATTTTAGCACACTAAGACTTAATTTGACCTTTCTGAGCTTGAGTTTCTTCATTTGTAAAACGAATTAACAATGTGCATCTCATTGTTATGAAAAATAAAGGAGAAAGAGTATAGAATATCTGACTGTACCTGCCATTTAACTCTTGGATATCCTCCTCCCCTTCCTCTCCCCTTCCCTCTGTCTCTCTCTCTTTCTGTCTCTCATGTTGTAGTTTACTTCTTATAAGAGTAATATTTTAACTAACTTATGAGCTTCTGGGTGCCAGAAACCGTTGGAAGCATTTTCATATCCTTTACTGCACCCAGCACTGCCTTGCACATAATAGGCTCAACAAATGCTCCCAGAACACTGATAAATTGAAACTATTCCATCTTACAAAACACAGGTTCCACCATTTGGCCTGCTTTTTAACTTTGAGCTACCTACGTATTCTGTCCAAGTTTAAGTTTTCTCACTGGTAAAATGAAGATCATACTATGTACTTTCAGAATTGTTACAATCATCACATAAGATAATTTATATTTAAAGTAAATATTGAAGCACGATGTCTGGTGCAGAGTAGGTACTCAGTAAATGTTCGCTATTTTTTTTTTAATTATTGACACTATATCTCTTTTTGGCATTGAATAAAGTTACTTAAATCTCCTTTTTCCTTATGTTCTTTGATCTGTAAATTCATTACACAAGCATCTCTTGGGAGAATGAATAATGAATTATTTGACTTAAATGGCTTTTACTGAAGAATAATTTCTCCAAAATTTTAATAATTTCTATTGCTATATTCTCTTAGTTTTAGCTGAGATAACATCAGGAAGAATAAGCATTATATATCTTTGAATAATTTCTAGTGAATGATTTAGAATTCAGCTAGCCAGCCATGATCTCAGTCATGAGACTAACTTCCCTACTTTAGTTTTATTTAGAAACTACATTTTGAGGAATGAGGTTTTTTAATCTTGAATTGAATCTTTTTTTTTTAATTTTTTAGTGTTTGTTTATTTTTTGAGAGAGAGACAGAGCATGAGCACGGAAGGGGCAGAAAGAGGAGGAGACACAAAATCTGAAGGAGGCTCTAGGCTCTGAGCTGTCAGCACAGTGCCTGACTCAGGGCTTGAACTCACAAACTGTGAGGTCATGACCTGAGCCGGAGTCAGACACTCAACCCACTGAGACACCCAGGTGCTCCAGTCTTAATTTAATCTTAAATCTTTATTCAGTTAGATTTAATTTATTAGGTGGTAAATGAGTATTAGGAACATATATGATTATCAAGTCCCGGAAGAGGCTAAAAAGGAATGTTTTGCGAGTGACCACTGTTAGTTTTTCAGGGTTTGAAAGACGCCGTATGATCCTAACAATGTCATGTAAAGTACCACTACTTCTAGGTTTCTTCATAAATACTGAAACTCCTATCCAAGGCCAGGAAAATTACTAAGGCAGAAACCAGAAGACAAGCCTGTATGGTTATGGTGTTTAGATCAACTTCATAATAATTGTGCTTTTTCACTTTAGCTGTATAAATGTAATTCACGTTCAGTTGATGATTTAACTCTTTTAATTGAGTCAGATTTTTTAGGACACTAAAGCAAATGGCGAAAGGGTGATCCAGAAAAAACGTATTTAAGACATTTTATGAAGTGAAAACAGCAAATAGAACAGTATTATAACCTCATCCCACATGTGCCTAGAAAGAAGGTATATTTGCAAATGACCAGATGTAATTAATACCAGCCAGTACAAACAACATACCTCCTGTGTAGGAGGCACTATGTTAAGTGCTACGCACGGATTAACTCACTTATGTCTCCCAACAGCTTACAAATGGGATGCTGTACCATCTCCACTCTATAGATGTAGATACTGAGACACAGAGAAGTACCACTGCCAAGGTTACAGCTAGTAGACAGCATTCGGAAGACCTGAATTTTGGCAGTTGGGCTCCGGAACTAGTTCTCTTCACTACTGTTGTCTCTTGTGCCTTTTTTGGTGTTAATAGACAATCTTTTTAAGATTATTTATTTTGAGAGAGAGATTGAGGGGGGGAGGGACAGAAAGAGAGGTCAGAGAGACAGAATCCCAAGCAGCCTCCGCACTGTCAGTGCAGAGCCTGATGTGGGGCCCAAACTCATGAACCGTGAGATCATGACCTGAGCTGAAATCAGGATTTGGACACTCAACTGACTAAGCCACCCAGGCACCTTGTTAATAGACAATTCTTCAAAGAGCCTGACTGCATCTTTTTTTTTTTTTCTTTCTTGGAGTATGAACATTTATTGATGTATAAGAAATGTATTCTCCCTGCCGGAACCTGCATGTCTGCCTCCTGTCTTTCACAGTAGGGAGCAATTCTGTGTTCCGATTACGTTTCTCTCCTTGCTGCTGAGTTACTCCCACAAGGAGCCGATGCCCTGAAAATGCAGGTTTCTGAAGCCGACTCTGCTGCCCTGACACTTTCATCTCTTGGTCCTTACTACCTGCTTCAATCTTGTATTAATGTGACAGCACATTTTGAGTGTTAAAGTCAGAAAAGACTCGTGCAGAATTGAAGTGCTTTATTCCCCTTAGAAAATAGGGACAAAAGTGAGAGTTGAGTTGTGGAAATTGTTGGAATTATAAACCTGCCTTTTCTTCTCTTCCTTCCTGGGATTCCCACTATGACTCATTTGGGGAAATCATATCCTAAGGAGAACGCAGAAGACCCTCTGGAGGTCTGACCTTACAGAGGGGCCTAAAATTAGTCCATAATAGTTTCTCAAATAAATTCAACTTTCTGTGTCTTTCACTAGTATTTTATTTCCACAAATATCCCTGTAACAGCTTTCCTCACCCAGTTACATGTACTGTCCTTTGGGTCAAAATGAACCCCCCAGAATTTCACCCTAGTTTTAATATTTATTTTTAAAAAGATATTAATGGAACTAAATAACTCTTGATAAAAAGCTCTATTACCATTACATAATGGCCATAAGAAAAGAATATCATTTGGGGCGCCTGGGTGGCTCAGTCGGTTAAGCGTCCAACTTCAGCTCAGGTCATGATCTCACAGTTTCTGAGTTCAAGCCCCACATGGGGCTGTGTGGACAGCTCAGAATCTGGACCCTGCTTTGGATTCTGTGTCTCCTCCTCTCTCTGCCCCTCCCCTGCTCATGCTCTGTCTTTCTCTGTCTCTCAGTAATAAATAAACGTTAAAAAAATTAAAATAATCTAAAAAAAAGAAAATATCATTTTACAATTAATATGACTGATAATTCTGTGTCGTTGATGAGTTGAAGAGAAAGTGGTTTTCTGTTTCTTGAGACTGTTTTATGGTGCTTAAAAGGAATCTTGTTTTCATTAGATGAGGGGGAAATGTGTGTAAACTTGACCTGTAAATAAGCTGAAAACTCACTTAACATTATTAACTTGAAATCCTTAGAGTCTCATTCATTTAGATACAAGAACAGGAGGAAAGAGTCCATCGACGTGAAATCGATATCATCTCGAAGCAGTGACGGTAAGAAGTTTTTCATATTTTTTGACCTTTTTAAAGTATAAAAAATGACAGAGGAATATACCCAAGAATTTGTCGGCATATAAACAAAACCCTAGGTAGTAGGGTTTTAACGCAGCTTGCTTTTTTTCTCCATAAACTGAAAAATTGGTAGGATTTTTATTCTTTTTTACTTTTTACAGTCTTTGTCTTCCCTTAGAAATGACTGTATGCTTTTTCCTTGTTGGCCTCAACTGTCTTGAGCCATATAACCACCAGAGCAGCTCAGAGTTTTAATAGCTAGGTCATTCTTAAGTGTTAGTGGCAGAGAAGGAACCGCAGAGTCCTGGCTTCAGAACTTCAACACTTCGCAATTTTCAGGGTACCTGTTACGTACTCTTACCCATAATAAAATGTCGTAGAAATACTGGGAGAGAGAATTTAGCACAGCAGTTCTGCTCTGTAAAACATAATCTACCAGAACATTATTTGAGTTAGGCTCACCTTAAGTCATCATTTGGATTTGCAGGGAGGGGGAAAAGTTCAAAATGACTCTGAAATTTCATTCCTAGGTACCTGGGAAAATATGAGTAATATCTTAAGAAATAGGAGTCTCCATGTATGGCTATCTGGGGGGTTGAGGAGAGAATGATGATTTTTATTTTAGCAAAGATGCCAAGGAAGCTAAGATACAAGACTAGTACTCAGGGCTAGAGATGTGGACTGGGGAGTCCTAGAGGTGATGGGTGAAGCTTTGAGCAGAGCGACGTTTCTAAGGGGTGTGTGTGTGAGAGAGAGACAGAGATAGGGGCAGGGGGAGGTTGGGGGTGAACCGAGAACAAGAGGGTAGCAAAAGAAAGGAGATGGCCAGGAGTATTACATGCTGCAGAGATCAGCGAGCTTAAGCACTGAGAACAGACTAGTGGATTTCACTCATTCATTCTAGGGGCATGAGGGTGGTGGTGAGGGACTGTGATAGAGAGAAGTAGGGTGGTGACTTAAGGGAATAAACAGGAAGGGCAAGTGAAGGATTTATCAATCCTGTGGGTCACAGTGGGAAACCTGATTATGAGGGAAATGGATAAACTGGCAAGGACTGAAGACTTTAGCGACAAGATGAATAATTCGTAGAGGAAAGAGGATAAATCACAGGGAATGCAAAGGATTTGGCCAACAATGTAAAGAATGAAGACAGAATGAAATATTTTCAGATGTAGATAGAACATTTTAGATGGAGAGGATAATGCATCAGAGAACTTGAACTAGATTAGCTCCGTTTTCAGTGTGAAGCTTGAGGTGGGATCCTCATCTCTCCGGAACAGGGAGAAGTAGAGGGTGCAGAGTACAGAAGAGGGCTATAATGATGGCTGAGCGACAGGCGAGCTTTCTTGTTATTTGCTAGATTAAGTTATCCCACCGATAACATGAGGATCCTAGCCCTCCTTCCTGCCTTGCAGGCAGTGGTGGGATGATCTGAGGAGAACAGGGGTTTTCTTTATTTATTTTTAGGTTTATAATTATTTTTTTTATTTTTGTATTTTATTTAAATCTAAGTTAACGTATAGTGTAATGATTATTTCAGGAGTAAAATTTAGTGATTCATCACTTACATTGAACAGGGATTTTAATGTAAAGCTTCTCCCTTTGGAATTTTTACCCACATGTAAGCATTACCTGTTCAAAAAAAAACACGGAGAAGATGACTGAGAAAGAGGAACCTTAGCTTATCCCATGGATCTAGCTAGATAAAACCCACGAGTGTAAATAACCCAGAAAATAACATGAAGATTGGCATAACAAACTTCACAGCTAAATGTAGAGAAGAGGCCACAGAGCGGAGGGTAGAAGAGTAGAAACATGTTTGGGAGCTAAACAGACCCACGGGAGGGAGGGATGGCAGCCTTGGAGAGAGGAGAGAAATAGATCCTCGTCCCGGGTACCCCAGGCACAGGAAATCCCCGTAACATTAGGCTCTGAAAATGGGAGGGGCAGAATTTCATGAGTTCTTAGAATTAATGGGCTTAATGTCTAGAAGTTTACAAATCCGTCAGCTCTGAGAGAGCTAGAAGGATGAGAGTAAACGGAGTCCTTGCCCTTAGAGAAATAGCACAACAGACAGCCCCTCCGAAATAGAGCATAGAAACAACATCTTGATTAACGCCTAGGGTATACAGGAGGGAGGGTTGTTTACTAACCTCAGAGAGTGTGCTGGAGGGGCAGGGTTTGATCGTTGGAAGACTTCTCCAGAAACAAAAGAGCCGGAAAGCCACCACTTTCCTCTCCCACCCCACAGCCTAGATACATGGACACCTGCTAGAACCAGCTCAGTGTTCACACTCAGTACCTAACTTGCATCGCACCCTTGAGTTTTGTTTTAAACTCATCCTCTCCAGCCACGCTCCAGCTCCAGGTCTCTTCAGACAGCAGATCCACACAAACCCTGCTAATACGGTGTGACCCACCCTCATGCTTTCCTCTGGACCTGCTCCCTCCCAATAGACCCTTGGTCAGAACACATCCAAAGCAGTGCCCCAAGCATGGCAGGTGCAAGCAGCCCCACTAGAGACCAGCACCCTCCAAAGTGACTCCTGTCCTGAGTAGAGGGGAAGATAACCACACCCACCAGTCCAAATACAGCTCAGCACAGTGCTAAGGGCAGAGATCTGGTCTGACTGCAGTCCCCGCCTGCCAACAAAAGCTTCTCAGGGGATAACATAGGGAAAGTGCCCTGAAGTTCACTGATACTGCCTCTCTGGAAAATGCCTGGACTGACCCAAGCCTGGGGTGGCCCCATACTGGTCTACTAACAACACAGGGACCAAACCCTGACCGTAACAGGCAAGCAGTCAACTGGACCAAAGGAAAAAGCAGTTCAATCACAACAGTAGGGTGCATACCACAAATAGGACACATTCCTCAAGTGCCAGGTTCTGGTGAACAGACAGTGCCCTACAGGGCACTACAGGACTCTCCTTCACAAGGCTACTTACTTCAAGAGCAGGAGTTGTAGGTGACTTCCGTAACACACAAAAACAGAGAGTAAGACAAAATGATAGAGAAATATGTCCCACATGAAAGAATAGGACAAAATCACAGCAATAGAGCTAAGCGAAACAGAGAAAAGAAATATGGCTGAAAGGAAATTTAAAGTAATGATCATAAAGATACTCACTGGACTTGAGAACAAAGTAGAAGATCCCAATGAGACCCTTAACAAAAAGAAACCATAAAAAGAAACACAGATGAGGAACTCAATAACTGGAATTAAAAATAGAGGAAGCAGAAGAACCAATCAGCGATTTGGAAGACAGAGTAATGGAAAGCAATCAAGTTGAATAGAGGAGAAAAAAATAATTTAAAATGAAAATACACTTGCAGAACTCAGTGACACCATCAAGCATAATAACATTCACATTGTAGGGATCCCCAAAGGAGAAGAGAGAAAGAAGGAAGCAGAAAATAATTCTGAAGCTGAAGACTTCCTGAAGTGGGGTTAGAGAATAGAAATCCAGATTCAGGATTAGGGCATAGAGAGCCCCCAACAAAATCAAGCTGAAGAGGTTGACACCAAGATGAACAATAATTAAAATGGGAAAAGCAGTGATAAAGAGAGAATGTTAAAAGGAGCAAGAGAAAAGAAAACCATTACATACAAGGGAAACCCCAAAGAGCTATCAGCTGATTTTTCAGAAACTTTGCAGGCCCGAAGGGAAAGTGCTGAAAGAAAAAAACTTGCAGTCAAGAATACTGTATCCAGCAAGGCTATAATTCAGAATACAAAGATAAAGAGTTTCCCAAACAAACGTTAAAGGAATTCATCACCAGTAAAGCAGCCCTATGAGAAATGTTAAAGGGGACTCTGAGTAAAAAGAAAAGACCATGAGAGAAGAGAGCAAGAGAAGAAAGGAACAGAGAAGAACCACAAAAACAACCATAAAACATCTAACAAAATGTCAATAAATACATACATCTCAATTATTACTCTGAACTAAATGCTTCAATCAAAAGACATAAGGTGGTGGAATGGATAAAAACACAGGACCCATCCAGATGCTGCCTACAGGAGACTCATTTCAGAGCTAAAGACACATGCAGATGGAAAGTGAAGGAATGCAAGTGTTTATCATGCAAATAGAAGTGAAAAGAAAGCTGGGGTAATGATGTTTTTATTAGAAAAAAAAAGAAAGATTTTAAAACAAAGACTGTACCGAGAGACAAAGATACTATTTCATAAAGGGAACAATCCAACAGGAAGATAGAACAATTGTAAATATTTATGCATCCAACATGGAAGCACCCAAATACATAAAGCAGGTAATAACAAACATAAAGGAACTAAATGATAGTAATACAACAATAGTAGTTACTAGTTACATCAGTG
The DNA here is from genome assembly GCA_030068075.1 of Paguma larvata. Lineage (NCBI taxonomy): Eukaryota > Metazoa > Chordata > Mammalia > Carnivora > Viverridae > Paguma > Paguma larvata. The sequence continues at coordinate 93,165,598 of CM057826.1, read as the reverse complement.
GACAGATCATCCAAACAGAAAATCAACAAGGAAACAATAGCTTTGGATGACACACTGGACCAGATTGATTTAACAGATGTATTCAGAACATTCCATCCAAAACCAGCAGAATACACATTCTTTTCAAATGTAGATGGATCATTCTCCAGAATAGATCATAAATTAAGCCATGAAACATCTCAATAGATTCCAGAAATCAGAGTCATACTAAGCATCTTTTCCAGCCACAACACCATGAAACTGGAAATCAACCACATGACAAAAGCTGGAAAGAACACAAAAACAGGAGGTTAAATAACATGCTCCTAAACAATGAATGGGTCCATTAAGAAATTGAAGAATAAGTTTTAAAAAATGCATCGAGACAAATGAAAGTGAAAACCCAGTAGTCCAAAATCTTTGGGGTGCACCAAAAGCGGTTCTAAGAAGGAAGTTTATAGCCATATAGGTCTACCTCAAAAAACGAAGTCTCAAACAGCCCAACCTTATACCTGAAGAGCTAGAAAAAGAACAAATCAAACCCAAAACCAGTAGAAGGAAAGAAATAATAAATTAGACCAGAAATTAAATGAAATCAAAACAAACAATAAAAACAATGAAACTGGAAGATGGTTCTTTGAAAAGATCAACAACAAAATTGATAAGCCTCTAGCCAGACACCTAAAATTAAAAAAATAAAACTCGAAATCAGAAATGAAAGAGGAAAAATAACAATCAACACCAGAGAGATACAATTATGAGAGAAAAGACTCAAAATTATTGCCAACAAACTGAACAACCTAGAAGACAGATAAATTTCTAGAAACACAGAACCTTTCAAAACCAAATCAGAAAGAAATAGAAAATTTGAACAGACCAATTACCAGCAAGGAAATTGAATTAGTAATCAAAAACTCTCACCAAACAAAAGTCCAGGACCAGACAGCTTCACAGGGAAATTCTACCAAATATTTAAAGAAGAGTTCATAGCTTTTCTTCTCAAACTATTCCAAAAAATCTAAGAGGAAGGAAAGCTTCCAAATTCATTCTATGAAGCCAGCATTACCATGATAGCAAAATCAGATGCAGGCACTACAAAAAAAAAAAAAAAAAAGGAAACTACAGGCCAACATCTCTAATGAACTTAGATGTAAAATTCCCCAACAAAATCTTAATAAACTGAATCCAACAATACATTAAAAACCATTCACCACAATCAAGTGAGATTTATTACTGGGATCCAAGGTAGGTTCAGCATTTGCAAATCGATCAATGTGATACATCAACAAGAGAAAGGATAAAAATTATATCATTTCAATAGATGGAGAAAAAGCATTTGACAAAGCACAACCTCCATTTATGATAACCCTTAACAACGTTTAGAGGGTTCATACCTCAACATACTAAAGGCCATATAAAAAAAAACCCACAGGTAACATCATACTCAATGCAAAGAAATTGAGAGTTTTTCCTCTAAAATCAGGAATGAGACAAGGATGTCCACTCTCATCACTTTTATTCAATATAGTAACAGCAGTAAAACAAGAAAAAGGAATAGAAGGCATCCAAATTGGTAAGGAAGAGTAAAACTTTTACTATTTATGGATGGCATGATGCTATGTATAGAAAATCTGAAAGACTCCACCCAAAAACTACTAGAACTGATAAATGAATTCATTAAGATCAGATGATACAAAATCAATGTACATAAATCTTTTGCATTTTTATACACTACTAATGTAGTAGCAGAAAAAGAAATTAGGAAAACAATCCCATTTACAATTGCACCAAAAATATAAAACACCTGGAATGAACTTAACCAAGAAGGTAAAAGACTTGTACTCTGAAACTATAACACTGATGAAAGAAATTCAAGATGACAGAAATGAATGGAAAGATACTCCACGCTCATGGATTAGGAGAACAAGTACTGTTAAAATGTCTATCTTACCCAAAGTAATCTACAGATTTAATACAATCCCTGTCAAAATACCAACCACATTTTTCACAGAACTAGAATAATCCTAAAATTTGTATGAAACTACGAAAAACCGTGAATAGCCAAAGCAGTCTTGAAAAAGAAGAACAAAAGTATAAGTATCACAATCCCAGATTTCAGGATATAATACAAAGCTGTAGTAATAAAGATAGTATAGTACTGGTACAAAAATAGATACACAGATCAATGAAAGAGTATAGAGCCCAGGAACAAATCCACAATTATATGGCCCAATTAATCTTTGACAGAGGAGGAAAGAATATGCAATGGGGAAAAGACAGTTTGTTCTACAAATAGTGTTGGGATAACTGGTAGCTACATGGAAAAGAATGAAACTGGACCACTTTCTTACACCATACACACAAGTAAACTCAAAATGGATTAAATCACCTAAATGTGAGACCTGACCATAAAAATCCTGGAAGAGAGAATAAACAGTAGTTTCTCTGACACTGGCTGTAGTAACATTTTTCTAGATATGTCTCCTGAGACAAGGGACACAAAAAAAGCAACGATAAACTATTAGGACTACACCAACATAAAAAGCTTTTGCAAAGGAAAAGAAACAATCAAGAAAACTAAAAACCAAGTGAATGGGAAAATATATTTGCAAAATGCACATAGCCAATAAAGGGCTAGAATCCAAAATATATAAAGAACTTATAGAACTCAACAACAAAAACACACTCTGATTAAAAATATGCAGAAGACATGAAGACATTTCTCCAAAGAAGATACACAGATGGTCAAAATACACATGAAAAGTGCTCAATAGTCCTCATCACCAGGGAAAAGCATATCAAAACCACAATGAGATAGCACTTCACACCTGTCAGAATGGGTAAAATCAAAAACACAAGAAATAACAAGTGTTGGTGAGGTTGTGGAGAAAAAGGAACCGTTGTGCACTCCTGGTGGGAATGCAGATTGATGGAGCCATTGTGGAAGACAATATGGAGGTTCCTCAAAGAATTACCATGAGATCCAGTAATTCCACTACTCAGTATTTACCCAGCAAATTAAAAAAACTCACTAATTTGGAAAGACATATGCACCTCTATGATTACTTCAGCATTATTTACAATAGCCAAATTATGGAAGCAGCCCAAGTGTTTATTGAGAGATGAATGGATAAAGAAGATTTCTCAGCCATAACAGAGAATGGAATCTTGCTGTTAGCACCAACATGGCTGGATCTAGAGAGTATAATGCTTAAGTGAAATAAGTCAGAGAAAGACAAATGGCTTAGGATTTCACTCATGTGGAATGTAAGAAACAAAACAAAAAAAGAGACAACCAAAAAAGCAGACTCTTAAATACAGAGAACAAACTGGTGGTTATCGGAGGAGGGGAGGGGGGTGGGAAGTGGGTGAAACAAGTGATGAGGATTAAGCCTACACTTACCACCATGAGCTCTGAGTAATGTATGAAATTGTTGAATTGCTATATTGTACACCTGAAACTAATATAACACTGTTTTTAAAACTCTACTGGAATTTAAAAACAACAAAAAATAAAACATGAGATTCTTAAATACTAAGAACAAACTGAGGGTTGATGAGGCGTGTGGGAGAGGGGAGAGTGGGTGACAGGCATTGAGGAGGGCACTTGTTGGGATGAGCACTGGGTGTTGTATGGAAACCAATTGGACAATAAATTATATTAAAAAAATAAATTTAAAAATAGAGTTACTTAAAAATGAAAGTTTCTGTAGATTCGATGTAGAGTATCACTGGATCCTGAGTGTTAAAAACCTAGAGGCTCAAGGAGGTGGAGGGCCTGGCCCCGACTGATACTGAGAGCACTTTCATCTGTGCCTGTCCCAACCAGGGACCACTTCTGCTCTCCCACAGTGTCCTTCTCCAGTCACATGGCCAGAAGCTGGGGACTGAAACTTAGAACTGTCAAAGTTGGGCTTTAGTGATTTATAGGCAGGTGAGTGGGGTGTGTTAGGCTGTTGAGATGGGGCCCATTAACCTTGCTGATATTTCCCTTGTGGAACGAGGACCCCTGAAGCCCTCCCACCATCCTAGTTCCAGACCGAACCACCCTTTCTAGACTTGGGCAAGTAGTGGCTGAGTTCTCAACCTTTCAGAATTAAAAGATGGGTGAATCCTTTGCTTTGTGCAGGACACTGGGGAAGTGGTCTGGTGAGAATCAGGTCCCCAGTCTATTAAGGGCTCCTTTGCTGTATTTAGCCAAGCTGAGCCACCAGAACCAGATACACCTTTATTTCTCCCCAGCACCAAGCCTCCAGAATCGTCGCTACCCATCCATGGCAAGGATCCATTCCATGACCATCGAAGCTCCCATCACAAAGGTGAGTGGCAGCCACTGCCTCCGCTCTGCCATCAGGGCTACCCAGCACTGGGCTCATTTCTAGAGATAGATGTGGTAAATGACTTGTCACTGATACCACAGAGTTTACAGTCTGGTAGAGGAAACAGCTAGTAAATAAAGACATAATTAATACATTTATAGTTATAAATTAAAATGATGGTTAGTGAGGAAAACAGTAGTGTTCTAAGAGAAAATCAGGTTATGGCTCTATTTACATTAGGTGAGGTGATCCGGGAGCATCTGTCTCTAGAGGAAATGATGCTTGAAGTAAGAACCGAAGCATGCAAAGCTGTTAGAAGAAGAGGTGGGAGAAGAGAATTCTAGGCAGTAGGCACAGCAAGGAATGAAGCATAGAGGTGAGAAACGGGGGATTGGAGGATTTGAAGACCTGAAAGAAAGTTTGGGTGGCTACAGCTCGGAGAGCAGAGGGGAGAAGATGGTGACACAGGGCTGTAAGAGGGGTTCATATTTGAGTTTCTGTGCAGCGGAAACCATTGAAGAGTTTCAAGTAGGGGAGACATGATCCAGTGTGTTTATTAAAAGCGACACCCTGCTGCCATGCAGAGAGTGGACTGGAGATGGCAAAAATGAAAGAGAAGAGGCCAGTTAGGGGGCTTTTCCAGAATTCCAGGCAAGAAATGGTGGTAACTGTACAAGAATTAAAGCACTGAAGTTAGAAATGAATATATTAAGAAATATTTAGGGGTAGAGTCAATTTGACTTGGTGATAAATAACATTACCAGTGTGATAGGGAAAGCTGTTTGTCAGCCGGGGCCACCCAGGGTCTGAGTTTGAGTACAGGCGGATAGAAGTTGTTTTGTTTCGTTTTGTTGTTGTTGGTTGTTGTTGGTTTGTTTTTTACTTTAGTGTAAAAACCAGAGAAGGAGCTCTTCTCTTTCACTTTTTGTTCCATTTATTTCCTTGCTTTGGGGAGAAGGGAGCAATATCATGAATTTAGTTTTGGACATGTAAGTAAAATCTTCCAATAAATATGTCAGGTAGGCAATTGAATTCTACAAACTTGAAAGTCGAACATGAGTTCTGGCAGGGGTATAAATTTGAGAGTCCTTGGCATTGTGAATCATATGTGTCCAGAGTCCTGGGAACAGCTGGGCTCGGGAAGGACTGTCCAGTGCGAGAGAAGCCCTGCACCCATCTCCCAGGAGCTCCAACCTGTGGAAGACAGCTGAAGAAGGATCAGCAAAGGAGACAGAGGAAATGCGGTCTCTGAGGGGGAAGAACCACCTGGAGACGGTGGGATGAAAGGCATGATGCAGTAAGAAAGGAGTGGTTCCGTGAAAACACTGCTCATTTTGAACAATAAAACGTGTCACTGTCTGATTTCCTTTGGGTTGCAAGCATATGTATGACTTTTGGGAATTAGAATCCTAATACCCTCAAATTTATTCTTTCTCTCTTTTTTTATTTCCTTAGGTTATAAATATAATCAATGCAGCCCAAGAAAACAGCCCCGTGACAGTAGCAGAAGCCTTGGATAGAGTTTTGGAAATTTTACGGACCACAGAACTGTATTCCCCTCAGCTGGGTACCAAAGATGAGGATCCTCACACCAGTGATCTCGTTGGTGGCCTGATGACTGTGAGTGATGAGGACAAACCAGAAATGCAGGGAGACGACATTAAATGCCGTTTAGGGCACATATAACATGTAACATATAAACTGTTGCATATAGTTGCAGAAACATCTGTTGCGGGGGCTAACATCAGTATAACCAGAAGCATCTGCATCAAGTTTCTGGATTACATGTGTGGTATAATTTAAGTATTTCTTGAATTTATCTTTTCCATGAAGCTAACTGATCACAGCAAGGGGAGACAGTCCTTCTGAATCCTCATTACAATAGGGAGTAAAGAGGCAGGTGACTGAAGGTTAAATCTGCACCACGGGGCCCTTGTTTACCTCTTTCCCTTGACCTGGTGCAGGACTGGATTGGGGGTTATGGGTTGGTTTCCTTGGACTACCGGCTTTTTATATAATGAAAGGGTTTGTACTTAGACTACAGCACTAGTTGCCAAAATTTCAGCTCTAGGATCCTCTCTTTAAATAAAAAGTTATATAGAAGTTCCCTTTATAATCAAGTAGAGCAGAGCAGAGCTGTTCCGGCTCCCTAGGGGAGGGGAGGAGGAAGCACCCCCTTCCAGCCCACCAACATCACCACCATTTGTAGCCACCAAGAGTAGCTGATTTCCAAGGACTAGTGTGTTCTAGCGTCTTGCTGTGATCTATTTGGCTGTAATCACCATCTATCAGCAAGCGAAGAAAAAGAAATTACTCATTTGTAGTCCTTTTTCAGAGGGTGAAGCTCGAAGAAGTCTTGGGAGAAAAACAAACTCCAGGAGTCCTCCACGAATTTGACTTCGAAGGTTTCTGTCTGGCCCTGTCACCAAATGCTGAGTGTTGACTGACTTTCTAGTCCGTTCCGCTTGTTCTTGCAAAAGGTCTTTGATGAGCCTGTAATTCGAGGGACTTCCTGTTCCCTTCCTGGCCCGGGCTGGCCTTGGTCATCCCACCCCCGCGCAGCGCGGGCTGCAGCTCTGGAGCAGGCCGGCAAGGGTCAGTCTGGAGGGCACCCAGAGCAGCAGCGCATTAGGATTCCGGGTCCTGCTGTGAGGAACTAGTGTAGCATTCCACTTACTTTTCTTTGGTTTTAGGGAGGAAGAAAAAGAAAGGCAAAGAAAAAGCAGAGGACTGCCTTGTGATATCTACCTTAGAGGCAGGACGGTGGTAGCCATGGCTCCCTACCTATTTATAGAGTTTTAGGAATTCAGCTCTTGGCCTAAAGATCCAAGGCATGACATCATGGAAGCCCTTCATTAATACTTTAAACCTTAGCACACATTTTCTAGGCAGACACATAAGCAATCATAAATGACTTTTAAGTAAAGATCTAAATAATTCGGTACTCAAGGGTAGAAAGTGGAGGGAAGGAAACCCAGATGCAAGAACATCACCAGCCTAGCAAACAGCACATCGTGGGGATTCTCTCCACTCCCTTAGGCTGCCCCGCCAAGATCTCAAATCCTGAAAGTGTTCTTTTAAAGGCTAACTGCAATGCCTATGTCGCAAAGCAGAAAATACAGTTGGAAAAAAATTTAGATACTCGTCAAAAATTAGCCCACCCTTTTTAGAACTTTACATTAAGTCATCCCCAAAATGTGGCCCATGGCTTTGGTTCCCCAATATGTAAATCTGAGAACACAAGAATAACATGGTCCCTAGGAGGGTTAGTGGGGTCTCTTCAAAATAACATGCATCCAAAAGCAAGATCCCTTCTGTGATTTCACTAACGTGGCTTCAAGATGCCGGACGACAAGCATGGTGTGAGAAAGGCAACAAAGGCCCCTCAGAGGTCAGGCGTGAAACCTGAATGAAGTCCCATCCATTTAACGCTCAATTCTGCATCTCCTGGGGCTAACAGCCATGGAAGGGAGAGTGTCCTCTGTCTTGGTGATGCTGTTATGATTTAATTTTGAGCTTCGACTTGGAGTTCCAGACTGAATTATTCAGGATTCAAACCTCTCTGGCTAATGGAAAAAATGAGAGAATAATGATAATAGCATATAAAGTATGCTTCTAATGGTAGCTTTCTTTATTCCAGGATGGCTTGAGAAGGTTGTCAGGAAACGAGTATGTGTTCACTAAGAGTAAGTTGTTATCTGTCTACTTGTTACTGATAGCCGAGTCCAGCCTGTGCCTTCCCCAGTGTTGTGATTATTGTTTGGGGAGGGCCTTGGTGTGGCTTGCTTTTGGTCTCATTGGAATTAACCATCTCTGTGGTGTACACTTGAAACCACGTCTCCTAATTAAAGTTACTTCTCTGAGCACTGTCAGAATAAGAATTGCAGATCTCTGTACATTCAAACAGACACCTAAATGGAATTACTTTTTTAAGTTTTCGAGGGGGGCTCTTGAAGCTTCATAATGGAAGAGAAAAACCCTAAAGTGAAAATCTTCCTACCCTCGGAAATTCAAGACTTCCTTTCTAGTAGCCACAGTGAAGATGCTAACAAACGCTCGGGAGCACTCAAGATTCCACAGTTAACCGGCCTCCCCAACCCCATCTGTTTGCTCAGATGTGCACCAGAGTCACAGTCACCTTGCGATGCCAATAACCATCAACGACGTCCCCCCTTGTATTGCTCAATTACTTGATAATGAGGAAAGTTGGGAGTTCAACATCTTTGAACTGGAAGCTGTTACACATAAAAGGTATGTGGCTTCTCTGGCTGCAGGTGGGGAAAGATTGATGGCCACGCTCAAGACTTTCACATCTGGAAACTTTGAGGGAGACGTGAGCTCTTGCCACAAGAAAACTTCACAGGTTCTGCTTTTCTTGCTTTGCTGGAGTGTCGCACAAGCAGAGAGACTGTGGCCCCTGAGTGAGCTCCTTTATGGAGACAGAGTGGGTAAGATGTGGGATTAGCCTGGTGATGACTCAGGCTGAGGACATGCTGAGTGTCCTTTTCATGTTTATCCAGGTCATTCCGTTGTGCCAGTGAGCCGAGAGTTCCAAGTACTCCTGGCCCCTAACTTGTTGAAGCTCCACCTTACAAAATAAGTTTGAAAGCACTACGGACTTGACTTCTGTTCCATCCTATAGGCAGGGAGAAGATTAAATAACTCAGAAAGTCCTCTTCTATAGCAGGAGACAGCGCTTTCTTCCAGGGATGCTTGTCTGGAGCATGTGAATGATTCTCACCTGTAAATCTAAGTAACATGGTTGTAAATGATAGGACTTGACTGACACCACTGTCCTTAGGTTCAGGAACTTCCTGAGGGGACACAGAGGGAGCACAGAGGTTATAGGGAGGTAGAGATGGCGAGGGACTATCGGGGTCTTTTGTCGTTGCTAGAGCCACTGAAGGCCATGTGAGTTCAAGATAACCTAGAAGTCATTTGGACTGACCGCCGTGAGGGCCCTGGTTGTAAGGAAGTGACTGATGAGGAGATGCTCTATCTCCTTCTCGTTCAGGGAGGGGATGTTTTTAAGCTCTTGTGCATGTGGAGTAAATGTCACAAGAAAAATGCCTCTGTTCCCCAGTGTCATCAAAGAAAGCAGTTTCTAGACCATTGAACACAATGAGTCAGGGTTTGTTTTCCTGTTTTCCAGACCATTGGTTTACCTGGGCTTGAAGGTATTTTCCCGGTTTGGAGTATGTGAATTTTTACACTGTTCTGAAACTACTCTTCGGGCCTGGCTCCAAGTGATTGAGGCCAACTACCACTCTTCCAATGCTTACCATAACTCCACCCATGCCGCCGATGTCCTGCACGCCACTGCCTTCTTCCTTGGGAAGGAAAGAGTAAAGGTAGAATTTTGATACCCTGATCTAGTTACCTGCCTAGACTAGAGATCCAAGATCTCAATCTTAATAAATATAGAAGGCAAATAACTATTTATATATATAAAAATTGGAGCCAATCTGACATTTCTTTGAGTTATCAAATTAACTAGTCATGGCCTTTTCTCCCAACTCTCCCCTCCCCTAAATGCCTAAAATAATAATTGATGCCACTGTAGAGACTCCCTTACATGCCTGGCTGATTCATGAACCCGTTCTCCAAGTATTCACTGGGAGCCCGGTGTGACACTGGATTAGAGGTCAGGGCTTAGTTACTACAGCAAATGGTTACTAGGTCTAGAGGTTACATTGTAGGATCACGATTTGGCCATTGGTATCTTATAATCCAGACAGGAATGAGCCATTCAGCATTCTACTAATATACATACATATATATGTGTGTTTTGTGTTGGTGTGAATGTGTTTATCCTACATTAACGACTTGCATAGTCATTCTGAAGGAGTTCCGCATCCCTTAATCTTACTTTGAAGCCCCTACATGTGATGTACGGGTGCTGATTTATAGGACAGCCCTACGTACACCCCATGTACAACTGGCAAGAGATCTCCACCTCCCCTCCTTCCCAACTATCATCACTTGCCGTGAAGCTTGTAATCCCTTTGCTACAATTAAAACCGAAGCCTAGAACGTAGATGGCCCTGGGAGAAGTGCTATACAGACACTGAAATTCCTGTCAGTCTGTAGTGGCCTGACATTAGATCGTTTCCTTAATCTTAAGGCCCCCGGCTACTTAGAAGAGGGATAGAGGGACAAGTACAAGGAGCAGAAATGGCACCAAAATGGGGATAGAGGATGTTTCCTTCTCAGTTTTCCCAAAAGCCGATCTTGGTATTCACTTCTGTCATTAATAAAGTAAAGAATGTGGGCCGAGAATGATGCTTTTGAAGATTTTTATCACCTCCTTTTCAAAAAGGTGACCTCAGGCTCTGTTGGCATAGCACCTTCCTTTGAGGAGCTGAGACACTTATAGATTCCTCCTCCAGGCTCATGTTCCTCCATTTTACACCGCATGAAACCTTAGACAGCTGAGGCTGCGCACTGCCCATTTGAGGGCAGGACGTAAAGCATTAATACCAAGACCAAAGTGATCACAGCCACTGCAGTCTTGAGTGAGAGAATACCCTCACTGAAGCAGAATGACTCTAGAAAAATGTACATTAACTGCTCGATAAATCAGGGAGCTCTTGGGTACTTTGTCATCTCTCATGCTCTCCCTCCCCTGAGAATTTTTCTTTAGATTGTGAGTTCTGCTAGCATATTCAAAATCTGATTGCATTTCTCAAATAGCAATACAAACAAGGCTAAGACTATAGTTACTTACAATTCAAAGGACATTTTCTGACAGTCTTGCCAGAGAATCAGAAAATTTAGAACTGCAAGGAATCTTGGAGAAGTGGGCGGAAGGGGCTTCTGAGCTAAGAGGTTTAGTCAGCAGCCCCAGACCACTGGCTAGTCCACCATGAGGCCTCTTGTGCCAGAGCTGATGAGGAGAGTCGGGAAGATTTCACCGACTGTCTGTCACCCTGATTTCTTTTTGCTTAGACTAGAATTCTTAGTATCACTGTGACATAGCTCCACATCCTCACCCCAGCCAGATGACATGCCCAGATATGACGTACCCCTAGAGTTTGTCACAAACACTATCTGCTCCCTCGTCTTCCCATTTCCCAGGAACCACTGCAACTGGAAAGCTCAATGTAGCCTGCACTCTGTTGTTACTCTGGGTGTGAGCAACGGTCCTAGGGAAGGAACTGTTTGAAAGGCTGGTCTAAAATGGGGGCCACTCTGGCCAGTGTGCCTCAGTGTGATCCAAACCTCCTCCCACTGGTTAATGAAGGAAAAAATGATGCAGAACTCTCTGCATCTCCAAAGGTCTGAAATTTCTCCTCTTGTGGAGAGAAGTTTTCTTCCACAGAGAGTCTCTCCTTCCCTCCCGCAGGAAGGGCCTTGCCTCTCCCATCAGCTGGTGGGTGGGCCCAACCTTCTTCTCCTGCCTCCCACCAAAACTACCCCCAGGTTTAAGTCAGTGCAAGCTGGAAGAAAAGGCATGTCTCATCTAATGCCACTTGTGTGTCTACTCCAGTTACTTGAGTCTACTTTATTGAAAAAAATGACTTGGCCCCAGGCTCCAAGCAAGGTTGAACGTACTCCAGGACCACTGGCTGCAGATGCAGAGTTTGGGTTCCATGGGTCTTCCCTGCACGGGTAGAATCAGAGGAGAGCCCCATCGGGGCAGCTTTGGGTCCTGACTGCACCTCCCTGACCAGCAGCAAAACGGAGCCAGCTTTTCTGCTTGCTCTGGGCTTTATGAAATCAGTCGCTGAGAAGAGCTGAAAGGAACAGTATCAAGTGCTATCCCTGGTCAGGAAACCTATTCATGTGGACTGGGGCCGAGCCAGGAATCCCTGGCCTGTTCTGGGAGGTCAGGGTTAGAAATGCAAATGGCTGTCTTTTGGTAGGGACGGCTTTCAAGAAAGCATTCAGGGCTGAGCTTCAGACTCATTGCTCCCTTACCTATTAGAGTCTGAGAAGCACTTTGCAGTTTTACCTCCCACAGCCTAGGAGAACAACTCTGTAATAGCAAAAAATTATGCCTGCCCCTCGAGCCTCTTCTTGGGGACCACTTTTCCCCTCACTCACTACCCTTCAGCCACGGCGATGATCTTTAAGTTTCCTGAATAAACCACATTTTTGTTTGACCCCATTTCTTCACTGGATTATTTGTTCTTTGATGTTGAGTTTGATAAGTTCTTTATAGATTTTGGATATTAACCCTTTATCTGACATGTCATTTGCAAATATCTTCTCCCATTCCATCATTTGCCTTTTAGTTTTGCTGATTGTTTCCTTCGCTTTGCAGAAGCTTTTTATTTTGATGAGGTCCCAGTAGTTCATTTTTGCTTTGGTTTCCCTCAGTTACTTTTATTTGTGTGTGTGTGTGTGTGTGTGTGTGTGTGTGTGTGTGTGTGTAATCACTTATTGGCCTTTTGGCTAAGACCAAGTGTATTTGTGTGTGCGTGTGTCTGTGTGATTTGCGCCTTCCCCAATAAATTATCAATTCCATTAGCACAGACCATGCCAGTGTAGTTCATTATTATAGTGCCAGCATTGTGAGTCATAGCTGGAACCAGTAAGTGTATGATGAATGATTACTGCATGAATTCCTGAAGTACAGTATCTCTCATATAATAGTAGCCTATTGAATAACTTCTTCCTAAAGCTGTGGTCTGAGAAAACATTTGTATGCCCTTATGCTCTGGTTTATGTTCTTAAACTACATAACAAGAGCTTTAGAAAGAGGGTCTCCCTTTTTGCCTTTTCCACCTGCTCACCTAGAGCTGAATTTTGTTCTTAACTGCAAGAGCCCCTTTAGCCTCAGTTTTCATGGGAAAATTCTTTTTCTCGTCCTTGATACTGCTTGGCTTGACTCCTCTTCACCTTTGCGTGAAGAGTTTGGTTATATTTGTGCCATTACTGCCACTCTCTCAATCTTTGCATGAGTAAGCACATAAAATAAGTAATACTTGTGATCACAGGCTACTTTCTGCTGTCTCCATGCATGGAAAAGAGTCCTAGCAATACCATAGGGCAAACATTTTAAAAGGTGTGTTTGGCTTCTTCCTGTAAAGGACTGGAGTGAATAGATTCTGGGAAAAGAATTTAGGCGTCCATTATATCTGTTACATAAAACAACTCAGATGTCTGTTTGCCTCCAGATAATCCACAGCACAGCCAGGTGATGGGACGTATTCTAGGCAGCCTCTTAACTTGTAGGAAGTCAGAGAAGGCTCATCAGACTAAGAGGGCATTCTGATAATCCCAACTCTCCCAGCTGGTTCATCCTGAGAGACGTGTAGGTCCCTGCCGTTCAGTGGGTAATGTTCAACCTTGCCTCCCCGTGACCCCAGGGAAGCCTCGACCAGCTGGATGAGGTGGCAGCGCTGATTGCTGCCACCGTCCACGATGTGGATCACCCGGGAAGGACCAACTCGTTCCTGTGCAACGCAGGCAGTGAGCTTGCTGTGCTCTATAATGACACCGCTGTCTTGGAAAGTCACCACACCGCCCTGGCCTTCCAGCTCACGGTCAAGGACAGCAAATGCAACATTTTCAAGAACATTGACAGGTTTGTTGTGCCTGGGCTCCTGTGCTCAGGTTTGTGAGGCAGAAGTGGGAAGTTCAGTCTTACGTAACTCCTCCAAGTATTGAGCTCCTCTTAGGGTAAGGAAAAGGAGAAATAACAATAGTCGGACCATTGTATCAGACAGTAAAATAATTATCTTGCCCTTATAAGCTTAATTGTACTTCTCAGACTGCTTTCATCTTTCTGAATTTCATTTGCTCTTCAGCGAGTTCATGAATATGTTTTATACACTGCACAAAAACACTTAAAATCCCGTTTGTCTTACTAATAAGTACAGCAGATATTTTTAGCTTCCCAGGGGGACATCCTGCCTTTTGTGTAACCCCAGGAAAACGCTTCCTTCCTTGGCTTTCCTCAGTTCAGTTTTTGCCACTTAGAATCCTAACTCACGAAGGATGGCGTTGTTCTCCAGGTCCCAGCAGAGTCGTTAGAGCCCAGAGGGTTGGGCAGGTCTCCCCCCTGGCTGTCGTACTCCCGTCTGGGGAGAGTGGGCCAGCTGTGAACAGAGGGGAGCAGTTCCCGCTGGCTGCTGTCGCCCTGCAGTCAGGGCTGGCGGTTTGCCACAGGGCACCGGCCAGGCTGGAGAGCAGGCTTCTGGGGCAGGGCCAAGTACACAGGGCACAGGCTCCCCTGGGCCTCGGGGAACATTTGTCAGCATGAACCTCTCACTTTGATTTCCAGAAATCTGAGAAAACATGAAAACCAGTTATTCTACCTTCAACTTAAGCTTCATCGGCATCAAGGGTTGTTTTTTAAAAGTTTGACTAAAAGAGTTTTATCCAAGAGTCAGTTTTATTCGGCTTCCCGTTCTGGCTCCTGGAAGTTAGAAAAAGGTGATAGGAACTGGAGAGTAATGTTTTGGCAGGTTTGTTGCTCCATGCATTATAACTTCTAATTTGGGGAATTACTTATTAACAGGAAAACATTATTCCACTACCATCATCTAAAGAAATAATGACAGTTATCTGTAATACAGATCACTGTGTCTGCACTGACAGTGGGGACAGCTCATCAGGCGGCTGCGCCAGTCTTGTAGGGAAGGAACTTGTCATTTCCTTCTACCTCACTACTTGTATGTTACCAAGGGAAGGTTAGAAGGAAACCACTTTGTAAAATAAGTGCCTACTATGTGATAGTTACCACACACACACACACAAACACACCACCCTCCACCCCCCACCCCCCCACCCCCCCACCCCCCCACCCCGCCGCATACGAGGAAGAGTCAGCTTCACTGGGGAAAATGGAATGGTGTCAGCAAGTCTCGGCATAATGGAAAGATGGGCAGGTAAACTTGATGACGTGCGCTCATTTCTTAACCCTGCGTCCCCAGCTTCCTCCTGTGTCGTGGGAAGTATGATGAAACGGTAGCAGAACAGTTCTAATTCTGGACATGATATGAATGAGGCCCTTTGTCTTCTGGTTATTTTAGGAACCATTATCGAACACTGCGCCAGGCTATTATTGACATGGTTTTAGCAACAGAGATGACAAAACACTTCGAACATGTGAACAAATTTGTGAATAGCATCAATAAGCCCCTGGCGGCTGAGGTAAGCAATTCGCCTATGATGAGATGCATCAGAGTGTTATTTCGATTAGAACCGACCCTGGCCGCAAGCACTTTCTCTTCATCCTGAACACAGGACGGTTTGTTGGGAGGTGGTAAAGGGCTGAAAATACTGGCCACAGTGTCCACAGTAATTCGTGCTCCTTAGAAAGAAAGGCCCTGAGATAAAGCTAGTGGTGACAGGAGGAGGAGGGAGGTCCAAGAGTAAGACAGACAAGAACTGCAGACAGCGGAGCCTGGATAAAGGGTGGTACTTTACAGCATCCAAAGCCCTTTCTAGTTCTGTGCCATTAGAGACCTCAAAAGTGGATGTTTTAAAAGAGAGAGAGACAATCCAAGAAACAGACCCTTAACTATAGAGATCAAACTGGCGGTGACCAGAGGGGAGGTGGGCCGGGGGATGGGTGAAATAGGTGATAGGGATAAAAGAGTATACTTACCATGATAAGCACTTGAGCAATGTATACAGTTGCTGAATCACTATATTCTACACCCGAAACTAACAGAACACTGTATATTAACTATACTGGAATTTAAAAACTTAATAAAAAAATAAAAATAGAAGCTGATATTTAGTATTAGAACAAAAAGTGGAGGTTTTAAAGAAACAGATTCCTGCTGATTTGCATTAAAAGCACGTCAGTACTTAAAGATTATATACAGTCAAATTGTGAGTGCTAGTTGAAAACAAAAGCACAAGTCATTTTTCCTTTTTAAAATTTACTGATGGAACTTAGTCCTGCCTTAAAGCCCCTATAAACTTGAGTTTTAGAAACATGCACAGAAGGTTCACATGACAATTGTTTAAAATGAGACCAACTGACCTATGAGATGGTGAAGCTGTTCATAGCCTTCTACAGTCAGAAAAGCTTTTTGCTCATTCTGTTGAGAAGAGATCGCTTATGTTGATGGATGATGAATGGCTGTCTTAAAAGTAATTCGATGATCAGTCAGGAGACTCTCTGTGTAGACCCATCACCTGGGCAGCCTGGATGCAGGAACGGCGTCCACCCTATCCGTTCAACTTCACCCTCCATCCTCCTCCATCATCCTCTGGATGATGAGAAGCATCATGTCAGGGCCTTCTCTTTCCACAGAGGACTTATTGGGGTAAGGATCTGGGGATTCAGGAGGGAAAAATTATCCAGAATCACAAAATGTAGAGTTAAGGAAAGTCACCCATCAAAGTGAGTCCCCAATTCGGTGTTGATGTTTATTATTTACCACATTACCTGGGATAAGCAGTAACTTCTCTGTAATAAGTAAGCAAAAAAACTACCTTCAGAAGTCCATTAATGGTTTATAAATAGGTCTGATCTCGAAACCAAACAAAAACTCTCAAATGTTATGCTGTCTTTCACCTTGGCAGAGGTCTAGAGATCTAATTAACTTTTCACACAATAGGATGATGTCTTTGAAAGCAGAGAATGTCAATTTTCCAGGTTTTGTATAATTGGCCGATTATTGCATTTATGTAAGCCTACTCCTAGGATCTGACCACTCGGTTCGGGACCACTGACATGCATCACTCGGTACACACTACTGTACAACCAGTCTTTTTCTTTTTTTTTTCCCCCACATTTTTATTTAAATTCTAGTTAACATACAGTAAAATACTGGTTTCAGGAGTGAAATCAGTGATTCATCACTTTAACAACTGCCCTCCTTAATAAAACCCATCACCCATCTAGCCCATCTCCCACCCACCTCCCTCTATCGACCTTCAGTTTGTTTTCTATCTTTAATAGTTTCTAATGGTTTGTTTTCCTCTCTTTTTTTCCGCTCGTACATTCATCTGCTTTGTTTCCTAAATTCCACACAAGTGAAATATGGTACTTATCTTTTTCTGATTTTGCTTAGCATCATACTCTAGCTCCATCCGTGTCATTGCAGATGACAAGATTTCATTCTTTCCATGGCTGAGTAATACTCCATTGTCTGTATGTGTGTGTGCACGTGCGCGCGGGCGCTTTATCGATCAGTGGACACGCGAGTTCTCTTCATAGTTTGGCTACTGTTGATAGCCCTGCTATAAACATGGGGGTGCATGTGCCCCTTTAAATCTGTATTTTTGTATCCTTTGGGTAAATACCAAATAGTGAAGTTGCTGAATCATAGAGCAGTTGTATTTTTAAATTTCGGAAGAACCTCCATACTATTTTCCACAGTGGCTGCACCAGTTTGCACTG
The DNA here is from genome assembly GCA_030068075.1 of Paguma larvata. NCBI lineage: Eukaryota > Metazoa > Chordata > Mammalia > Carnivora > Viverridae > Paguma > Paguma larvata. The sequence goes on along the minus strand of CM057826.1, from coordinate 93,147,991 downwards.
CCATCAAGTGTGCAAGAGGGTTCCCTTTTCTCTGCATCCTCAACACTTACTTCTTGTGTTGTTACTTCTAACCATTCTGACAGGTGTGAGATGGTATCTCACTGTGGGTTTTGATTTGCATTTGCCTTACGATGAGTGATGTGGAGCATCTTCTCATGTACCACCAGACTTTGTAAACATGACTGAAAACACCCAATCCTGCCCTCATACGCTTTCTTCTCCTCCTCATACCCCCCAATATGTACACCGCTCAGGACTCCCTACCACTCAGAATAGCAGCCAGGAAAACATGAGGGGACAGATGCCCTAGGAGAAGGAAAGTGGGAAAGGGTGGGACAGGAGGAGCTGGCAGGCCTAAGAAATAGAAGTAAATGAAGGAATGATTGAAGGGTCACATGTATGTGTTACTTCTCATGTTTAATATATTTTTTTAAACCTGAAAGTTGCTTTTACATGCCCTGATAAAACTGGGGAGAAAAGTTCACCTTTAAAACTACATACTAAACTACTAAATATGAAACAAAACCTTGTTTGTAGCAGTTACCTTTGAGGAAGAGAACGGGAGCGAGGGAGTGGATGAGTGGTGATAGGGACTGTGATCTTTTAAACTGTTTTTTTTTTGGGGTGCCTGGATGGCTCAGTTGGTTAAGCTCAGGACATGATCTTGTGGTTTGTGAGTTCAAGCCCCACATTGGGCTCTGTGCTGACAGCCTGGACCCTGGAGCCTGCTTCAGATTCTATTTTCCCCTCTTTCTCTACCCCTTCCCCACTCATGCTCTCTCTCTCAAAAATAAACGTAAAAAATTAATACACTCTGGTTTTGTATTAACTGAGGTTTTTATTTTATTTAAATAATTTATTTTCAAATTGGTTTCCATGTAACACCCAGTGTTCATCCCAACATGTGCCCTCTTCAATGCCCATCACCCACTCTTCCCCCTCCCACACACCCCTCACCCTCAGTTTGTTCTTAGTCTTTGAGAGTCTCTTATGTTTTGTCTCCCTCCTTCTCTGTGTCTTTTTTTCTTTTCCCCTCTTCCTCTCCCCCATGGTTTTTGCTGAGGTTATTTTTGTACGAGAATAGATCAGTGTATGGAATATGGAATTAATACATATGGAATTAAGGATGGGAAAACTTGAGTCCCAGTCATGTCCAAAGGTGCCCGAGTGATAACCCTCTAGTGTCTGGTCTTTGTGATCTCATTGTTTTAACCATGATCTGACCCTCTCTTCTCCAGACTGAGGGCAGCGACTGTGAATGCAACCCTACTGGGAAGAACTTTCCAGAAAACCAAATCCTGATCAAGCGTATGATGATCAAGTGTGCTGATGTCGCCAACCCATGCCGCCCCCTGGACCTGTGCATTGAATGGGCTGGGAGGATCTCTGAGGAGTATTTTGCACAGGTACACTGCCTCTCTAGGGAAGTTCCACTTCTCTTCTAGAAATGGCTCTGGGTCGTGGAATTCTGGAGATTTTCTAGTTGAGTAACTATCAGTAAACGAATCCTCCCTGGTAAGAAACGGCTCACCCTGGCCCTTGTAGACTTCTGGTTCCCTCAGGAGTGACTAACGTTTCCCAAAGTCATTTTAGGGAAAACAGGTAAACTAACACTTTGGAAGTATCTTTTCATTATCAAATTATTAGATCTTGAACTCCCTCAAAAACTGGGCTATTGTACATTCGCTTATTAGGTTTTTCTCTCCATCGAGCATGTGGGGACGCAGATAGGAAGAAGACACACTCCTGCCCGGGCACAGCTCAGAATATAGCAGGGGAGATGTTAAGTGCTATCAGAGTTAAGAAAGCTTGTTTTCTAGATTTATAAAAAAAGAAAAAAAGCTTTTGGGAAATGGTAACAGAATTGTGTTTTTGTTTTGAAAAAAGATTTATAATTATGGAAATAGGAAAGGACTATCTGGGCGAGAAAAAATCATGTACAAAATTAGGAAGAAAAATAGAATTTTAATTTAAGAAGAACAGCAGTATGTAGTTCACTTTCCAGTGTGAAGAGGAGTTACAGTAGACCACGAGATGCCCTTCGAAATACACACCTCAGTCCTTATAGCCTTTTCTCTGGAAGTAGGCCTGTACGTGTCACAGAAAGGGAAGCTACAAGTAAGGCATCTGGGGGGGCAGGGGGTGGCCTATATGGCTAGGATGTACCACTAAGGCAGGATAAAGAATAGCTGATAGTGTCTAGAAGGGCTGCCAGAGGGAATGACTAGCCAAGTAGCCAGTAAGTTAACTGCAGCTTTCAAGGCTGGGATGAGCCCCTGCACTGAAGAAAAGTAGGACAGGCAGTTCAGCTTGCCAGAAACAAGGTTTTGTTTCTTTGTTTGTTTTTGGGGGGAGGCAGCAGCACTTCTCATTTATTGAGGGCCTGCCCCCAAGGAGCTCACAGCCTAGAGGCCAAGACCCCACGTGTGCTGGGGTGAGGGAAGAAAAGAGGTGAAGGGAAAAAGCAAGGCAATGCAGAGACACCATGGCCCAAGCAAAGGGGGGTGCAAGAGCAGGCACAGGCAAGAGGAGGGGCAGGGGAGGAATGGCGGCCCAGAAAGCCTTGCCTAGACCTTGGGACCGTGGACGACATGCAAGGTTGAAGGCTACCCTTCCCCGACCAGGTTGGCACCACCTGGGGGTACCCCAGCTCCTCCACCTGCCCTGAACCATGCAGACCCCTGATGGGAGGGCAGGCAGCTCAGCTCTGGGGCCCTGACTGGCAAAGCGAGGTGCAGTCAGGTCAGGGCCTACGAGGGAGCAGCTTGAAGCCTGGGTGATCTTCGGGCCCTGGGCAAGTCCCCAGGGAACTTCCAAGATTCTCCTGGAAACCCCTGGGCCAGCTAAGGAGGGAAGGGGATGGGTGCCAGAAAGGAAGGAAGCTGAATCCCAGCAACCAGGAGGGGTTGATACCTCACCAGTTAATCTGAAATGAGCAAGCGGAGCCCAAAGCTGGCAGGAGGCCATTAATGGACTTCCCAGGACCCAGAGAAGACTTGAACTCCTACTCCTAGTATTCTCTAAGTATGGGATTGGGGAATGGGAAAGAAGCACTTTCAAGTGACAATAACCCCTAAGGACAAAAGCTCCCCATTTAGGTGTCCAAAAAGGAATGTACTGATACTCACAAGCATTGTGACCTAAAAGTCAGAAGTTACAAACCAGGCCTCTTACCATCTGGCCTCTGGTTCAACACACCATTAGGAAACGTGGATCTTAATATTCAGCCTAGAACATTATGGTCTTTATACACACACATTACACACTCTAATGTGCAAATTATTCAGATTTACATAGTCCCTGAGAGTGCTGCGTGACCAGTACCCAAATCCGAACATAGTTTGTCATTCTTTCAAGTGAAAATTGTGTTCCAAGAAAGAAAAAAAAAAAAAAAAAAAAAAGGCTAGGTCAGCTCAATTGCATAAATGCTTTTCCTCACGACAACCATTACACTCTGATAGGCAGTATAAGGACTTCATGTGAACTTTCCATTTTGTCAAAACATAGAATTTTAAAAGAATATATACTCAAAGGTTAAACTTTAATAACTCCAGAGCTTGCTGCGCCTATTTCCTCATAGACACAATTGGATGATGACCCCTTTCCATAGACGTTCTGAGAAACTAAATGCCACTGTGACAGTTCCTCATGTGCCCCAGCCCCGTGTGTGTTCTTATGTCTTGCAGACGGATGAAGAGAAGAGACAGGGGCTCCCTGTGGTGATGCCAGTGTTTGACCGGAATACCTGTAGCATCCCCAAATCCCAAATCTCTTTCATTGACTACTTCATAACAGACATGTTTGATGCTTGGGATGGTAAGAGAGTTGGTGTTTTGTTACCCCAACAGAATATTTTGTTGTTATGACGATAACCCCTAACCACAGAGGCTGGGCCTACAGGTACATGCGAAATGTTTGTTTTTTTTTTTAAAGTTAGTTGTCAGGTGTTTGTCGCCAGGTATGAGGACGTGCATGTGCACTTTCTACATCCCCCAGCACCTTACAGAGAATCTCCGAGTACAGAAAACTCAATGGATGTTTGATAACTGGATCCACAAGTCTTCAGTTCTTCAAAGCATAAGGTTTCCAAAGCTTATAGCAGTTTTATCCTGTCATTGGAGGAAACTCTAGAAAGAATACCAGAAGAATCTGTGATTCAGAGTAGACTTGATACATTTTGTAATGTTCCTGATAATGGCTCTTCCATTTTGAACTAAGAGGACCTGCCTGTGTTTCATAAACTACTGTTTAACAGCTTGCCCTTCTCATGCTTGTATGTTCACGTGTAGTGTAAGGCCTGACCTAGGGCACCTGTCTTCCAGTACTGAGCCTTCATTTGTCTCAGAGCGCCGGCCTTATAAATGTTACTTGCTGGCATCTAACTTGTGATTCTTTGATGTCCTTGCAGCCTTCGCCCATCTGCCAGCCCTGATGCAACATTTGGCTGATAACTACAAACACTGGAAGACATTAGATGACCTAAAGTGCAAAAGTCTGAGGCTTCCATCTGAAAGCTAAACGCAAGAGAGAAGGTGACCTCTTGACCTGTGAAGGGCACTGTGAATCAGACTAGTGTGTAAATAAGAGGCTTTCCTCTATCCTGAAACGGACAGGTGTGGGGTTAAGGAGCTGTTTAATATTTGACTTTGAATCATTCAAGTCCCCATACTGCATTTTTAGAAAGTTACGTTCCATTAAGAAAACCGTTATTTTCTTTCGAACACTTAGTGATAGTGTCCTCATCAAACCATGAGCTCATTTCCTGTAACTAGCAGGATACAAGCAGCAGAAACTTGGTGCCTGGGAGCCCATCTCCCTGGATGACACAAGCTTAGCTAGTGTTCAGCTCATCTCTTACCATAGAAGTCAACATCACTGTTGAGCTGGACTGTTTCCCTCAAGAGCACCATTCTGAAGGGTTCATAAAACACCTATGGGAAAAAACTATTTATAAAATGAGCAAAACAACTAGGACCAAATTATTGATAAAGTAGTTCACTTCACAGCCTTTGTGGCTAATTAGTTCTTTTGGTCAAGGGTGTGACACCCAAGGTAGACCAGAGCCTTGGCCCGGTGATGCCTTCTGTAGACTGAGAGAAGCAGCCTGTGTAGCCCTCTTTCCTATGAAAGCAATTCACCCTAACAGCAAGCCATTTATGGGGGGAAAGGGACTGACATCTTGTTTGAGGGGGGGTCCACAAGCTTCCCTTTCTTTTGGGTTACAGAGGCAGTCACAGGGCAGTATAGTGAGTATTCTACAAAAGCCATTAAACCTGAATGCCCTTGGATAAGCTTTTTTAAAAGAGAAAATTTATATACATTCGCAGTTTAAAAATTTTTATTAAAGCAACCTGAATTTCCTGGGTACAAGTCCACGGAGTATGTTATGCAGTGTATCATCTATACATAAGCTATTCGGGGAGGGATGGGGAAGGTTCAGATGTTTTTAATCTATATTTGAGACCTTGCTATTTTGGTTTTATGCTGTAAAACAGAAAAGACTGCAAGATGTGTACATATATCAGAAAACATAAGGGGAAGCAGTAAATACTATTTTAAGCTATTAATTGTATGCTAAAAGCTTCTAAAGCACAAGTGCATATTTTTATACTGCTCTTTTGAAAACTTTCTGTGATCTCCATAAAGTCAGACTTGAGATTTTCCTTTCTCTTTTACCAACCAACCCTTCTCTCTGTATTGTAAATATTAGAATATTAGAAGCTCTATAAAGCAAAATAGCTTCATTTTCCTTTTAAATTCTCTGTACTCCATGCTGCATTTTTAAGAGGTATAAACTGAGACTGAATTGGAATGCAGAACACTGGAAACTAGAACATGGGAAGAAAAAAAATCACATCACTACATAATGTGCCAATGTTTTTTTTCTATGTTTTGTACCAAAAAATGAAAACCTATATGACAATTCCATGCAAAGAAATGTATCTGAATTATTTTTGTTAGATGATAAGCGAATGTGCTTGGTCAGGACAGCAGCCCGCTTTGTGTTGTAATGCTGCAGTATGTAAATGTGATAAAAATGTTTTTGTGAAGTACTCGTAACTAAATTCCTACAGCCATTTTTCATTCCCAACAGCTGTTTTTATTTCATCTCTTTGGCCTAAACTTTTCATTATTTCAAAATTTTGCTCCAGTGTCCTCTGTTTCAGACACTTAAGTGTAGGATGTCAAAATCCCATTATACTTTGCCTAGGCTTCAGAAGCTTGCTTGAGGCAAGGCCAATCTTTCCCTCACCACGTGGCTTTCACTTCCATTTGGTAAGTAACATTTATCAGATGTCTGACATTTTCTATATGAATGTTACAGCTTACTCCTTAAAATGTTAACTTAATTTCATAAGAACTTAAATGTTAAATCCTCTAAGACTGCCAGGTACCAAAGCTTTAACACAGCTTATTAGAAAGACAGTCTTTCAGAAGGTATACTTGATACTCAGTTGTTGACCAAAACATTGTGGATTGCGGGCAGCCATATTAATTGAGAAAAATGCTAACCTAATGCAGGTAGAAGTCCCTTAGTACCACTACTTAACTAGAAGCTAGTTATAAGATCATTCTTTACTTCCGATTTTATTTTACAAAATTCACCTGCTGTCCAAGTCAGGACCGGTTAGTCTTGGGAAGCAAAGAACAAGCCTCAAGCTGAGAAAGGACTAACACAATGCCCCAGAAATCTAGGCTCTTGATTGTATTATGTGAATACAACTGGAGAATGCAGTAATAAGGGCATTTTAAAATAAAAATGATAAGGCACTCAACTTTTTTAGCAGCAGTCCAGTCTGGGACCCTACTACCATCTCCCATCTTTTTGAGTTGGAGGTTTCCCCCCAGACAGTTATCTGCCCCCAGGACTCACCAATTTTCCTATTTAGATCCTTCTAATCTGTAATGGAGATAATGCAAATTTTAATCTATTTCTCCATAAAGCTGTTTTCATTGTGAATTAAAAGTAGTAATATCACTTGGCTTTACTTAAGTGGTAGTCTTATAAACCTCTCTCTCTCATTCCAGTCCTCTTTGATTTCTGCTTTTAAAGCCACTCAATGATGATGGGAGGAGGGCTAATTGCAAGGCCTTACCTGACTGGGTCTCCTTTTCCTCATTCCTAACACTAGGGCATCGGTCTGGCATAGATGACTTGAGTTGTTCCCGTCTGTGGATGGTTGGGGAAGCAACGGTAAAAGGTAAAAGTGATAAAAAAAACAACAGTGTATAATGATTTCATCGAAGGTACGAGTCAGCAAAAAGGAAGGGAAAGGGCCCTTTTCTTTTTAAATTTTTATTCTTTAGTATCCAAAGGGAGAAAAGTATTGTTTTAAGGCCAGTGGGGTGAAAAAGATGATTAAATCCAAGTGGTCACTGCAAGTAACTCCACAAATGAAGTCACTTATTTCCTATCTGAGGCAATGGTAAGAGGAGTCAAGCACTTTGGGCTTACCGTCTCTGACTTGGGGCAGAAGTCTTTACTGACCTAGCTGTCATCCCTGGCCTATAGGAGGGGCAGGTGCTGCTCTAGTACCAATTTAGCTAACAGCTTTGACCAGTTCACAGGGGGAAATACTGATCTGAGTTCAGAGGAATTGTAGTAGCTAAACTAAAACAAAACAAAAAAGGTTTAAACAAATTATTTGGCACCACCAACAAAGGGTCTAATAAGGCGCTGTGAATGCCACCGTTTATGCAGTTCTATTTCATCCTCCTCACAAAGTGTAGGCTCAAATTAAGAAGCTCAGGCCCAGGACTCACCACTTCAGTCGCAGCACAATCTTCATTTCTAACATGGAAGAACAGTTTTCTGGAGATTTTGAGGTTTAAATTAAAGATGTGCTACATCCTGCCTGTTCTTCAGTGGGTTTTCATTACAGTTAAAATATTCATTTTGACAATAAAGCCAGGTATTCCAAAATCCACAAAGATAAGAATGTAGAGGCAACAAAATACTAAATAAAGGGAGTAACAGGTTCTGAGGACTTTTATGAAAATTCACTGCTGAAATTGGACCAGTGAAAGGTTAAACAAAAAAACTTGTAGTATGTTCTTTGGTGAATGTGCTAATACCTGAGAAGCAATTTGTTGCTGGTTTGCAGGCCCACCACCAAAAAAAAAAAAAAAAATTCAAACAATTTTATGGAGTGACAAGAAAAAACAATACATTACAGGGGCACTTGGCTGCCTTAGTAGAGCATATGACTCTGGATCTCGGGATTCTGAGTTCAAGCCCCATACTGGGTGTGGAGATTACTAAAAAAAGTAATACAATACAAATTTGAGTATTACCCTATATTTGATGTTCAAGGTTCAAGCACAAGTATTCCAGATTCCTTCAACTAGACAGAAAGATATAAGTCACCATTCTCCTCTAATTTTTGAAATAATTTTAAACTGCGCAATCCAGATTCTCTTTCTCCATTTTTCCACAAAATAATGAGATGGTCAGCAGAGCACGTCACTAATCCATGATCTTCAAAGTACAGAAACATCTGTAAAGAAATTTAAAGGAGAGGCTAAGTCTTCAAGTATTGGTTTTATGTCACCAGAACTGCTTCATCATTTATACTTGCCTCATTATTTATGCACAAATGGCTATCAGTAAAATGTCTGAATTCCAAATTCTACAAGATAAACACTGCCTCTCTCATCAGTCCATAAGCATTTACTTTACCATGAAGTTTCTAGTTCAGTTGTAAAAATTAAATCATAGTTAAAACAAAGACTATGTAATCAGGTACTAAAAAATGTAGTTCACACTATGATTTGCCACAAAGAAAGGGAACATAGATCATTAACCACTGAAATTGTCAACGCTTCCAAAACATAAAACTTCTCAAATAAATGGAAGGTCATACATAAAGGCTGGAAGCTAAGAATAAAACAACGGAGTGTTGGTGAGAAGGCAGCATGACCACCGATGCAGAACAGAGCAGAGCTCCTCAAAGGCAAGAGTGAAATAAAGGATAGAAATACAACATTAAAGGACAAGAGGATGAAAAGTTTTGAACATAGCCTGAGCTGATGCTGTATAAAAGGGGCAATTACGGAAGCAAATACTACAGGAGATGGAAAAAGACAGAATTTAGATCGCTAGAGAGTAAGGATAAAAATATAAAAGGAACGAGGAAATTCAGGAGGTAGCACCTAAAAGAGAGCCGAGATTTCAGAGACGCTGAAAAAAATGGTTCGGGGTCAAAACTTTCAGGAAAATTCCTCAGGTCTACATTACATTAAATATGCCACTTTGAAGGTTCCCCCACCATTTAAAAACCTGTAATGGGCACCTACTATTTTAAAAATTACGTCCAAATTCTTCAGCCTTACATACAAGGACATTCCAAATTTGACCTAAAACTACTTTCTCAGGCTTAATCTCCAACTGATGTCCATTCACAGGAAACCACTGCTCCAGCCTCGCCAGCCTGCAGATCCTATCTTTGCACTTCTGTCCTCACTCCCCAACTACACTACAACCACCTAAACAAAGTTAAAAAGCAGAAAATGAAAACAACTGGGCTACCTGTTCCAGGAAAGCAAAGATAACCCAACATCAGGGACCTTACAGTCACAAGGCTATCTGTTAATTCTCCCTAACCTTCAAAGTACAGGTCAAGTCCGTTATCTGAGTACTCACGATCTACAATCATCTGGGTCTGTCCTACACAGCTGAGGTTAACAGCTTACTAGATCTGCTTCCTCTCTACTCAAGGATGAGATCCAGGCGGGTAAGGATTATGTTTCTTTGTAAACTCCAGTGTCTAGTATAAAATGTGCCTAAAATAAATGAATGCTAAGCATAAATGCACTTTCAAATGAAAAGTAATTCGTTCCTCTCTGGCAATGAAACAGGGAAAAACAATGTTAAGAAATTCAATCCTTAGGGCTCTGCTTATACTGTTAGTGGTTCCAATCATCTCTTTATCTCAAATGATCTTACTCCTTTCATTACAGGCAATGGTGCATATAGTAAAGTGTTTATACATCTTACAATTCTCAACTAATACTTTCATATATGCACAAACAACAAAAGATGATCTTTCAAAAAAAACAGCGCTCTGTTTTTGAATTTGATAGACTCCTGGAATTCAGTTCTGTAAGACTTTACACCTATAGCCCCAACTGGCCACGCACCGTCTCCCACTGTTATACATTATGGATTCAACATGATTCCCATTGTCGGCTGTCTCCATCTCATAAATAATGGTGATTCAGACCATTTTAAGCCCAGAGGTAACACATTTCTTGGTTCTTCATATCATATCTCTATAAAGGGAGCTCTTAACTGCATGTACTATAACCTATCCATGTTTAGATTCAGCAAAAACCTATAGAAAAAAATCACAGGTCTTTATGATACCAACTGAATGAAGAGCAGTGAGATGCAAAAGCAGGAACTCCCTCAACCTTTATATGCCTATTAAAAATAATACCTCCACAGATGAGGAGTGTCCAATCAAATCTCCAATAAGCTCCAATGAACATGGAGTGGCATTTTCCTGTTGCTTTTTAACAGGTTGGTTGGCTTGTTTGTTTACTCTTCCAAATCCCCACATGTTAAAAAAACCTAGAAAAACAATCATTTCAGTCATTTCAAAAATTACAGTGCTCTCAAAGATGTTCTGTATTTACTTTAGATTAGTGTCTGGTACCATCCCCTTAGCTCTTGACGATAGTTTTTATAAATATGTCACTTCCTTTCATCTTAACTACCAGGTTTGCTGCTCTTTTATTGCCCCTCATCACCCACCAGTGAAGGTTATTAACATGACAAAAAGGCACTGAGAATAAAAGAGGAGAGCAGTAAAACACCTGAATGCCACTGTCAAAAAAAAAGGAGGTCACAACTCAGGACTATCAACAAAGGGTAGATGAAAAGCAACATATATGTCCAAAAACAATACCCTATTATGTTCGGTACTAGCATCTGACTTCCTGTGCAAAGGATGCTAATGAACCGGGATTTTGTTTTTGAAACCAAACACCTGCAGGTCAAGAGCTCTGGAGATTATGGAAACACACAATTTGGTGTTTATGTCATAACCTGAGTTCAATGTTAATGCTTCCAGGCTGAAAGAACACTTTAATGTGATATGATGATTTAATGTGATATGCATGATTTAATGTGATATGCATGATTTGTGCATGAAGCATTATGACAGACAATATAAAATGAATAATTACTTCAATGGGCCACTTGTTCAGGTTACCAGAAAATAAGTCTCCCTTAAAACAAACACTAGTTAACTCGGTCTGAAATAAACGGGCAGTTCTACATAAAAGCAACATTAAGATGTGAATCTGAGATCCCCATTAGCATATGCTTCATGTAAACATGCCTACTGAAGCACACTTTCTTCTGCCTTTCATAGGAGAAAAGACACACACCTGTTGGTACAGGTTCAGCTGCAAGCTGCTGTTTTTCTCTTAACTCCCAAATGCGTACACTGCCATCTTCCGAGCAGGAGATTAACTGCCTGTCAGGAAAAATCAGTGATAAAGAGAGAGTGCACAAGAAGGGCCAGTGCTAAATTTGCAGTGAAAGAAATCAGCGTAGCCCTCAACCGCTTCTCCTCAGCTCTTGGCAGGAGTTGATAAAAACCACTATTTAAAAGGGCTTTACGATGCAAAGTAAAAGCACACTTCAGGACAGGCACATGTTATACTGTCCCACTGGCTCCAATGGGATAAATCTATCATCCCATTTTTAAGAATGTATCCAGGAAAACAGGATGAATTACACCTTCCCCTTCTCTCCTCCCACTATATCTCTTCTCAGGGTGGCTCTCATTCTAAAAGTATCCTGCAGAAAAAAATAGTATTCCCCTCCTAGAATTTCATCCCTAGAAACTCAGAAACCAAATCAGCCCTGTGAGGAGAGCTCTCCCTTAGCAGCCCCACATAACAAGGAGATGACCATTTCTTTCTGGCTGTCAACACCTGCAACAATAAGGTGGGTTTATGGGAAATACAAGAAGAAAAAGGAGCACATGGTGCCCAAAGTCTTTTGTCTTTATAAATAAGTACCAAATTTTAAATTTATAATAAAATTCAATGTAATTCATCTGAACCCGACTTCTTAACAAACTTTTCTAACACGTTTAACTCTTTTGTTAAAGACAGCCATGGGTATTCTCCATTTCCAAAAGAATCTAACAGGTCAAACCATGGAGCCAAATAACTTTGCCACTTCAGAAATTACCGTGGTAGCCCTGGGAAAGGTGAATTTATTTCATTTGTTATAGAACGGCTGGGAACTTGTACCTGTTTGGAAGTTTGGCAAGGTGCAGGACACTGGAGTCATGGGCAGTTTTCTGGCAAGCAATCACACGCTTCCTTTGAAGGTTATACACATATAAACCCCTTCCAACCGCAGCAAATACATTCTGGTGGGGGAAAAAGTTCAGAAATGGGCATAAAATTAGTCCTCATCAGTACGTGATACAAAAGATATCCAGTCCCGCTAGGACATCAGAAAGCCACTGTTCCCTTCCCTAATTCCTGGCTTTTAGTCCAAGTTTAGTCCAAGTTACTGCACTGCCCCCTGAAGTCCAAAAACATCGAAGCACAAAGGCGAGCTCAGAACATTTAGAAGGTAGGACACAACCACTAAGAGAGAGGAAGTTCTGTATATTACGCCGCTTGGCATCACCTGCTTCCCTCACTGAACTATGACAGCTAGAGAGAGGAACTCTGGGCAGTACAGCAGAAGCTGCTGACGCACAACCTAGGTTTTCATTCACCTGACACTCTAAGTTTAGGAAAATTACTTAGCTTCTTTTGCCTGGGAAATGTTAGCAAAATTACCAGCACGCCACATCTTAAGAATGCAAGAGACCTATAAGACACAAAAAAGCATATGCTACAGCGACACTATCATAAGATTCTCTGAAGGATTCACAATAAAACATTTTTACAAATGTATTATTAGAGATACCTGTTTACTAAAACAACTTTAATCTTTTGAAGGTACTTTCACCAATATTTATCTTCTTACAGCCTAACAACATCTCTCATTCAGGTGGGGAAAGCAAGTACTATTGCCATTTTCCAGAGGAACAAGTTAAAACTTTAAAAAAAGATGAAAGTCACACAGAAAGTTAAGACATAGAGCTGATATCAGAATCAAGGTCATGTTCCTCCAGTCCCTTGCTCTTGACTCACACCACACCACCTGGCTTCTGAAATTATTTGCACATCACTAGAGCGTTGGTAGCACTTGCCTGAGAATCCTTTTCTTACACAATAGGTACCCCAGAGAGGCAGACCTTTGAAAAATCCCTCAAGTCTAACCTCCTTGTTTTTACCAGAAAATTTTTCTCGTGTGGACTTCAACAGCTACAAACCCATCTTGGACCTTTAGTGCCTAGCCCACAGCATGTCCCCGAGCTCACCAGAGTCTCTATGTGCCAAGATCCCCTTGATCCTCGGGGCCAGTCCTCTGCATTTAGCAGTGCAGCCTGAGGGCCAGTGTCAGGAGCATTAATGAAAACTGGCCAACGTGCTAAAACCTAGAGCCCTATGGATAGCAATTCAAATGCAAAGAAACCCACAAAACTAGTTCTACAAACCAGGAAATCTGTGCAGTTTTAAGTGATGTACCAAAGAGTACAAAGGAAATTATAAACACAGCTGCAGAATTCATGAGCTCTTGGGCAGCTATTACTAGAGTCACTCTATCAATCACCTATCATCAATAATTAATGTCCCCTTTAGAAAAAACAAACCCCCTATAAAGAAATACCAGGGAAAACTGAGTACTGCTTTATCAAGCAATTACAGCAGTTAAGGCACATCAATGAAAATTTGTGAGAATAAAAAGAATGCAAAATGAAAAAACTTGAAATACTAATTTTTACAACAAAAAAGGTATCAAATAAACATAATTTTTAGGACCATAACTCTTATTTAATCCAACCAAAAAATTCCAACAGTTTTTAAATCTGTGGACATGTAATAACTCCCTTGCCTCACAGACAGGAGCTAAGAATAAAATGCTTTTTTAATGCAAGTTCTGCAAATCTTTGAAAAATATCACAACTTTAAAAAAAAATTTTTAACGTTTATTTATTTTTTAGAGACAGAGAGAGACAGAGCATGAGTAGGGGAGACAGAGAATCCAAAGTAGGCTTCAGGCTCTGAGCCATCAGCACAGCACCGGAGGCAACCTAACACGAGGCTCAAACTCACCAACCTTGAGATCATGACCTGAGCTGAAGTTGGACACTTAATCGACTAAGCCACCCATGCACCCCGAAAAATATCAGAACATTTGAAAGCTCAGCTTCAACATGGGGAAATGATACCTTTTTATATCCAACATGAGATTAAATTTAAAAAATTTCTGCTCAGGTCATTCATTATCTCATGGTTCATGAGTTCAATCCCCACATCAGGCTCTGCTCTGACAGCACAGAGTCTGCTTGAGATTCTCTCTCTCTCTCTCTCAAAAATAAACTTAAAAAAATTAGAAACTGGGCTTATTAAAAAAGGCAAGTTTATAGATTATTTTCTCAATTTTTTTTTTACCTCTTCATCCCATGTGAAGTGATGAATGGAAATGTCATTTGGTTTTTGACAGAGTTTTATTTCTTGCTGAGTGTCCAGCTGTGGAGATGGGTCCCAGAAGTTGCATTCACGGGCCTGCACTGTCCAGTCCAGAATATTCCAGATGATCATTTCTCCAACATGGGAGCCAGTGACAAAACTCAAATCTAGGCAGAGTTCATATTTGTCTAATTAGTGATCATTTTACATAGGCTAAAGTTAAAAAAGAAACAGTTTGCCTAGCAGTAATGCTCTATAAAACCACAGTATTTAGAATAGTGAGGTACCTAAACAAGCCAAACAGAAAGATCAATGTAACCAGAACAGCAAGACCAGAATACTCAAGTCCACTTATTTAGTATGTCATAACAGCATTTCAATTCAGGAAATAAATGAGGAAATGAGGAAAGAATTGCCTCATGCTGGACTATTTAGTTAACTACGTGGGGAAAAGATCATATACTCTTTAGAAAACGGACCCTTCTCCTATGTCTCTTTTACTATGACACTGCTACCATACTCAAAACACTTGTGACACCAGACGTTGGAGTGGGAGGTAGGGTTTCCCACACCAAGCAACTCTGCAACACCAGCTGTATGTCCTACAATTTAACTCATTTCTGACACTCTACCTGGAGGAAGCATCAGATCCCACAGATTAAGGGGTCAGTCCCATAAGACTCCTGCTACTTCAGATGTCAACTGCAAGTCCAGGTTGTTACCTGTGTTTCTGACCAGTCAGCTATATATCAGAGGCTCTCATACCCTCTCTTTGGGTTCAATTAATTTGCTAGAGAAGCTCAGGGGCGCTTGGGTGGCTCAGTCGGTTGAGCGTCCGACTTCGGCTCAGGTCATGATCTCGTGGTCTGTGAGTTCGAGCCCCGTGTCGGGCTCTATGCTGACAGCTCAGAGCCTGGAGCCTGCTTCGGATTCTGTGTCTCCCTCTCTCTTTGCCCCTCCCCCACTCGTGCTCTGTCTCTCTCTGTCTCAAAAATAAACATTTAAAAAAAAATTTGCTAGAGAAGCTCAGAGATCTCAGAAAAACAGTTTACTGTTTGCAAGTTTATTATAAAATACGATAAAAGACAAAGATGAACACCCAGATATCCTGTGTAGGACAGGGTGTGCGGGAAGCCTGTGGAGCTTCCACGCCCTCTCCAAACGTGCCACTCTCCCCAGCACCTCTACATGTTGGGCAATCTGGAAACTCTCCAACCTCCATACTGCTGGGATTTTTATGAAGGCTTCATCTTGTAAACATGATCAATTATTCCATTTCCAGCCCCTCTTTGGAAAATGAGGGGTGGGTTAAATTAAAAGTTTCTAATCCTGGCTGGTCTTTCTGGTGACCAGCCCCCATCCAGAAGCTCACCAAGAAAGAATGGTCTCCTTAGAACAAAAGTCACTACTATCACCCTGAAAATTCCAAGAAATATAGGAGCTCTTGCGTCAGCAAATATTAGACCAAATATTAGAACAAAAGATGCTCCCTGAGCTCTTATCACTTAGGAAATTACAAGGGTTTTAGGAACTCTGTGCCAGGAATTGGGGGCAGAGACCAATATATATTTTTTTGTTATTTTACATATGCCAAAGTAAGTTTCAAATACATTAAAACATTAAAAGTGCTTAAAGGATTACAAAAATAAAGGTAAATGCTTTTATAAATATGGAGTGCTAACAAGCCCTAAAGGAGGCAGGATGGGGAAAGATACACATGTAAATATCTGCTTAGTGAAAGCAATCGTATTTAAATAACCAAAGGCCAGGAAAAATTTGCAACTCAGATATCAAAATGTGTATATTATACTTGATACATAAGGAACTCCTGGAAACCAAATTTTGATAAATACTCCAACACAGAAAAAAAGCAAAAGACCTAACAGGCAAAACAAGAAATACAAATGGTCAGTACACATGTGAAAAAATGTTCAGTTCCCTTAATAATAAAAAAAAATTCTAAAAGCTCTAGTAAGAAGGCACCGAGGTGGCTCAGTTGGTTAAGCGACCAACTTTGGTCTCAGTTGTGCTCTCACAGTTCGTGAGTTTGAGTCCTGCATCTGGATCTATGCACTGACAGCACGGAGCCTGCTTCAGACCCTCTGTCTGCCTCTCTCTCTCTGCCCCTCCGCAGCTTGCGTGTGTACTCTTTCTCTCTCTCTCTCTCAAAAATAAACATGCTACTAATATCCTAGTATAAATTGGTACAATCCTTTCAAATTTGGTGATATTCATCAAAACCTTTAAATTCCACTTCTAGGAATTTATCCTGAGAAAAGCATATAAATGATATACGTAACAAGGCTATTATACATAATATTAAAAATGTGAAAATAATATAAACATCCAATTGGGAATTGAATAAATGAGACATCTACAAAATTAAATAGTAACGCTGTTATTAAAAATTGAGTTGTAGGGGTACCTGGGTGGCTCAGTCAGTTAAGTCCAATTTCGACTCAGGTCATCATCTCAGGGTTCGTGGGTTCAAGTCCTGAGTCAGGCTCTGTGCTGACAGTGTGGATGGAGTCTGCTTGGGATTCTCTCTCCCTCTCTCTGCCCCTCTCTGACTTGCACTTTCTCTCTCTCTCAAAATAAATAAATAAACTTAAAAAACTTTAAGTTGTAAAACTATGTTTATATTGCTATGGAAATATATTCATGACATAATACAGTTACAAAACGACTAGCCAGCCATATGGATATACACATACATATATGCTCAGAAAAACACCTAGAGGATATGGACCAGTGCTTAATAGACTCTGTAAAAATGGAAATCGTCCCACACTACACTATGTTTCTCTTTTTTCATTGTTCTATGACTATGTACTACTTCTACAATAACAAGTTTTTATAACCTTAAAAGAAAATGAAATAAGTGGGCCACTAAGAGATTTTAGAAATTGTATATTTAATACAAAATGTACAACTGCTGACACTAAAAATTATCTTCGAGAAATGTAATTTATTTTAATCCTTACATATTTAGGTAAGGTGGAAGAGCACAATACGAGGTGAGTCTAAAAACCCAAGTCTAAAAGTTTCTCACCATCTAGTCCTCAGAAAGTCATCTACACTTTCTCTATCTTGGATTTCTCATGCATTAGATGAAGAGGACTGTAAAAATCCAGTAATAAATGTGTAGCAATTTAAAAGAGACCTCAAACGTTAGCTTTTAGTCTCTGGCTTTATTCTGAGTTCCTGGTATTATTCCAAATTAATGGTATTAAAACCTCCAGTTATTTGTAATTTAGAAATACAAAGATGAGTTAATTATGATTTAATGATTCCATTTACCAAATAAGCCAGGACAGAAATATCTAATAATTAGATGAACAATCTCTTAGAAATAAAAAATTACCAGCAATCATACACGTAAACAGTATTTTGTCTTTGTTCCTATAGTTTATTAACAGACTACAGAACCTGCTATGTGAAGATAAGTCCATTTTTCATCTATGCAAACAGGTTCTGCATACAGTTAAAGCTGGAGTACTCTCTGTGACCTTCTTTTCCATCCCTTTCCCTCCTCTTTCCAATTTCATTCAAACTACAAAAGAACCAGAGTCATTAAGGAGATAAGATTCTTGACACTAACTCTGCATGTCATCATAAAAGAGTTAACTGAACTTGAGACCACATGGCTGACTGCTCTGACTTAATCTACCCAAGTGTCTGTGATTCACCTATGC
The DNA here is from genome assembly GCA_030068075.1 of Paguma larvata. Lineage (NCBI taxonomy): Eukaryota > Metazoa > Chordata > Mammalia > Carnivora > Viverridae > Paguma > Paguma larvata. The sequence goes on along the minus strand of CM057826.1, from coordinate 93,129,743 downwards.
AACAGAAACAAAATATTTGTGCCTAGCTAGAATTTTTCTCTTAAAATACTGGCATTCAGCTAAGTCAGTGTAGTTATCACTATGAATTTATCACTATATATTCTCAAACAGGTCACTCAGAATGTTTCACACAAAACAATCTCAATGATATATATGGATGGATTTTCATCCTTTGTTAGTATCAAAAGTCACTTAGTATGGAAACGCCTGGGTGGCTCAGTGGGTTAAGCATCTGACCTTGGCTTAGGTCATGATCTTGCAGTTTGTGGGTTTGAGCCCCACGTCAGGCTCTGTGCTGATGGCTCAGAGCATGGAGCCTGCTTCAGATTCTGGGTCTCCCTCTTCTCTGCCCCTCCCCTGCTCACGCTCTTGCTCAAAAAAAAAAAAAAAAAAAAAAAAGCCATTTAGTATGAACTCCCATTCTTGTATCTGCCTTCCCTCACGAGTACTATTAATTTGTGATTACTATACCATGCTGTCAACACAAAACAAGAAAATGAATAAAATGAAGCCCCAGAGCCTTTTGCCAGAAAATGTCAAGACGGTTATCTTGTATGTCTGTACTAGAAAACCTTCTGCTCAGGCATTCAGATCTCTTTTTCATTCATTATCAGATTCTCTCTTATTCATTATCCACATCTGTGAGACTTCTGTCCTACCATTCTAAGGTGACCTGGGGCCACCTCCATGAAAATGCACTTTCCTTGTGAAGTACAAACCCAGTAACTAGCCACATCTTCCACTGGTGACGGGTGGGGAAAAAGAAAGAGGGCGGAGAGTGGAGCTGAGAAGTGTACCACCTAATTTCAGGATCACTGAAATCTGCAGCACAGCAAACCTACCTATGTACAAAATAAGACTGGCAAAATATCTTTTTCGGATTTTAACAGACTACTCGACCGTATAGGATTCCTCAAAATGCTTATGGCTTATTTATTAGCTGTAGTGTAATTTTACAATCAGGGAGTTAATAAAGTAAAAACTACTTGGGGTTCCTGTAATTTTCATTAACAGTAGTTTTGCTTTAGACTTCCATTTTCCTTCCCTTAAGAAGTTGGCAAAGAAATGCTTCTTGGTTAAGCTGTTATAAGCTTCTTTGCGTATCGCACAGCAGAAGGGCCATGAAGCTAAGACCTCTTCAGAAACCTCCCCTCACCCTCATTAGGGAACCGTGCTGGATCAATGATACCAATGTTTTACCACTAAAACGGAACAACTAGGCATGACCAGTGTAATGGGCCAGGACACTGCTTGCTTTTCTTAGCAGTTCCAGGGCCCTGGAGTTTAAGACTCTGTGTCAGAGGGTTTCCCAAATAAGAACTTGTCTTTTGTGCTGCCATCCACGGCCAGAGGAACAGAGAACCCCCAGAAAAAAATAAAAGGGTGTTCTCAACATGTTAACTTCTATCACCACAGACAACCTGGTCCTTACAAAGACTTGCTGGGTTGTTTAAGAAGATGGCTATTTGGCAAGGGGATTTTGGAACGGGGAAGGACATTCGCACACATGTATCTGAAAATGTGACTGAATGACATAAAAATGGAGAGTATATCTGGTGCTATCTGTGCCTCTCTCTGCTTTTGCCTCATGATTATACAAAGTATCGCTCAACAAGAGCCCACCCGGGTCTCAGACAAGGGAGTGCGGTCCAATCCTCCCGCTACATTATATCCATGGCATCCCCACAAAACTCTCTTACAGTTTCCTTCGGATTATCAAACTGAAGCCACCAAGGAGTCACTCTTCGTGTGTGACCTTGGAATACCAATCACTCAGCAGAGTTCTGATGATACAAGGTGTCATTTTACTTCAAAGTGAGCCAACCAAATCCCAGGATTGGTAGTGTGTGATCCTATTCTGCCATCTGATAACAGATTCAGCTTCCAGGGGACCACTGTGAGGCCAGTAAGATGTCTGGCAAGTCAAAACATACAACCATGAGGATGGGCAGATATGACCCAATTTCTGCAGACCTTTACTTTATCTTGGTGTTATCTCTGGCAGTCTTTAATCGTAATTGCAATCTACTTGAATTCTGCGCCTTCTACTCTAATTGTATAACTTGCTACATAGTATTATAGTTGTGGCCTACAAAAAAGGAACTGGCTAGAACCATTTGCCAAAAATGCTGAAATGCTACTAGGTATTAGTGTTTATATATATAGCCTATGACAGTCCTCCCACAGCCGTGTCACACAGCACCTGAGATAATTATGCTCCCCTCTGTCATCTTTTTTCTCTGCTCCACTCTATTTTTCTTGGGCCTAAATCTTAGACCTACCAACCAAGAAAACTTGATCAATAAACCTCAGAGTATATTAGACTGGTGACCCCTACTAGTCTAAAGCATTATTTTAATGATGGTAATTACAGAATCCTACAACAAAACAAGACCAAAGTTCTGTCAACAAGTGCAAAATTTTACATAATATAAACATACGATAAGCTTACCATTGACATTAACCAACGAGAGAATATTATCCTGGTGATCAAGGAGGCGTTTAATTTCAAGAATATCCCATTCTAGTGATTCTCCTGTGGGTGCTACCAGCCTGAAAATTACTAAATGAAAATACATATATAATTTTATTAAAATGGTCAAAGAAGATGGAATTCTATTTCTGCTAAAAAAAAAAGCTAGTATTTCATTGAGAAAGATATAAAATATTGAAAAACCCATCTCCAAAGCAAGTTTTATTCATACTAGAGTATTTGTTTCAAATGCTGAGATGTTTGAGATGATCTACTAAAATCCCAAATGAGTGTCTTTACAACCGTTCTTTTATTAAAACTCTTCTACACCCAGTACCAACCGGAAGTCCCTGTCCTCTCTGGGGCTTCAGGACATGTCTGGCTAACCTGCCTCCCTCACTCCCTGGTCAGATTCATCTCCATCATCAGCTTTCTCTACTCATGTTCTCAGGTCAGTAAGCACTGCTACTAATTCATGTTTAACTTCAACTCAGTGAAGACTTCAGCAGTTTTTTGTTTTTTTTTTTACTTTTCCTGATATTAGGTGTAAACTATTAACTTATAAATTCTCTAAGAACATGCCTTATAATTTTTGTGTGTCAATATTCAATGGGTTGCTTTAATATACTTTTGACTCTAAGAGATGTTCGATGTGTTGCCCTACTCATTACCTGACATTAACAAATAGTTTTATTTAAACGTGCATAAATCCTAACTAATCAATAAAGAAAACCCAAAAATCAAATCAACAGTAGTGATTCTATCGACACTTACTAAATATTTATTATGTTCCAGCAACTCGGATATCAAATGTGAGTAAGGCCCAGTCACCACCCTGAAGTGCATTCTAGAGTGAGAGTGAGACTTATAAACGAGCTTATAATCAATGTATTAAGGGCTGGAAATTAGCCAATGTACCGAGTGCTAGAGATGCTCACAGATTAGGATGACTAACATCTGAGAAGTGGGAAGGTCTCGGAAGTCAGATCCCTTCCAGGGGGTGGCTAACTGCTAAAGTCTCTCTTTTTTTCTCACATTACTCTCTGGAAAATAGGTCATACCACATTCCTTTCTCTGTGTCTGGACAATATTTTACCAACAGACAGATCTCTAGTAAAGAGTTATTTCATCCTGATGGCCATTCACATTCAAACTGTCATTGTCAAAAGAACAAAGTCTTTCAGTAAATAAAAGCACTCTTCCTGATACCTGTCTAACTTGTGTAAAAATTCTACTTAAGGTTGGAATACTACTAAATGATCTTGAGATTGGGACTGCAGAATAACGAGCAATGTACTATTTAATCAAACTAACAAAAAATAACCTCAAATATGGACAAGAAAAAGAAACCTACAAAGGAGGTTTCCACAAAGAACTACCAAGTACTGAAGATAATGTGAAACTGTTCAGTGAACCCATGAATATGGCCCCTACAGACAAGTATTTATAGGGTCACCTATGTAGTAACCTTAAGGAAATAAAACAAATATAAATTCGATCCTAAGACAAAAGAGAAGGAATAGCCAATTCTAAAAAAGGGTTAAGAACAAAAGCCTGGTCTTCTGAAACAAGATGAGGTGTCACAGTTGACAGACTTGCTTTAGCCCACAGTCACTGTAACACATGTGTACTCATAAATTGTATTTCCTGTTGAAAGGAGCCTGGCCTCACATAGAAAAAGAGAAATTAGTATGGAACATTTAAAACCAAGGAAATGGGCACAAGCTTGGTCTTGGAAATAGAAAAGACACTCTATTTATAAGAATGAAATGTATTTTTACATAAGGAAAAATGGCAGTATATTTTATAATAAAACTAATAAAATGCAGATCCTTGTTTTTAAGATTACATATTTTTTACAAATTATTTTCTGAATATTACCAACTTTCATTTCTTCCTTTTTTTTTTTTTAACATGATATTCTAACTTCTGTTGAGGCATTAGTAACACTTTTATTACCACATAAATGAACTGGTGACTCATTTACTCATTCATTCAATAAAAATCTCCTATCTTTTAGCAGAAAGATGAATAAAAAGTTCTAGTTATCAAGGAGCTCACATCTGCAGGGACAGGCAAGGAGAGAACAAAAAGCAAAGAGGCAAAGGAGAAGTCTTTTTTTAAAGTAGTAAACGAAATGACAGTAAGAGATTATGAGAACACAGAAGAAAAACTTTTGGGAGCAGAGATGATAGGTAAACAAGCCTTCTGCCTCAAACAACGTCATCCTGGAGCTGAGCTCTTACAGAGGAAGTAGGAATTACCAACATCGAAGGGGACAATGAGTAGGGGGAAAGACCTGATACAGAATGACAGCATAAATGAAGGTAAAGAGGTGAGAAACACCCCAGGTGGGAGAACCCAGGGCAATTCAGTGCTGACAAACATACTATACAGGACTCAGAGGAGGGAGGGGGAGCAAAAGAATAAAGAACCGGATGTGATCTGCTGAAAAGTCTAGACTTCCTCTTACTGGCGGTCTTATATTGGTCACCTGGAGCAAAGATTTCATTCATCTAAGGCAAAAATGAGAAAAAGTAATGGCCATATACATTTTGTACAAAAATATATTCGGCTTAAAGTCCTATTCTTTGCTGGATCACGTTCTTCATATTTTTTAATAAAAAGTAATTTTTACAAAATTATGATGGTAAATGATAGCTTTTTTTTTAAATCTGTTTTCGCATTTACTGATTTTACTAAGCAAAATACAAATTTGGCAACTCTGGGTTGATCAAAAGATGAATTATTGTACGGGTCAGAAATCTGAGAGTCTAGAAACCACTGCTGTAGGCAACAGAAGCAGGGGAGTAGCCTGCCTTTTAGAAAGATCACCCCTGTCACCTCCTGGAAAATGTATCTAAGAATCCCTAAACTAGAGGAGGAGAAGGCAGTGGAGAAGATGAAAGTTAGGTTAGCACAACAGAACAGGCAAGAGGGGAGAGGAGAGCCTGAAGAGAGCCAAAGCAGTGAGATGGAAAGAAGAGGACCAAAGTATTTAGGGTAGAAATCCTCAAAGTAGGGCTTCCAGGCCAGCAATCTGAGCGTAACACCAAAACACCTGTCAGAAATGCAGGAGCTCAGACCACACTCCAGACCTACAGAATCAGAAACTCTAGGGGTAAGTCAGAGTAACTTGTGTTTTTTAACGAACCCTTCACGGTCACTTTAATACACACTAAAATCTGAGAACCACTGAGTTAGCAGTAATATCAGCAAAACTCAAAATGACTGGCTCTCTACAAGAGGAGAAAGGCGGGGAAAAGCGAGACATCTTTCCAGCTTGATTGAAAACCTAAGAAAACTAAATTTCTGCAAGGAAGAGAAAATAAACTAAACACAAAATTCTAATACCTTTTGAAACTACTCTATGGAAAGAAAGGGTAAGCACAGCATTTAGAAAATTACTTCTCTGACATGATTACATACGGCAAGGTCAGGGGAAGAAGGAGAAACTTGCCTGCAAAGCAATGGAGCCTGCAAATAGCAGTTAATAAATGGTGAACAATTAGCTCATGTCTTACTGGCATTTGCAAATACACCAACTGATGGTCACAGCAAATCTCACGTCTGGCCTTTGATAAAGTAGCACAAGCAACATCATATGCCCTCTGGGATACATTAGAAAAAATCTTCGAGAAAAAAGGAGCCTTGAAGAAGCATGCTTACTCTATCACTTCTCAGCACTCAAATTCCATTCAAAAGGCAGTAGGAACAAGAGGCTTTATTTTTTACTATGGGCTCCGTGGCGGTAAATGAGTTAGCCAACCATCAACAACTAAGTAGCCTTCAAACAGCAAGTTTATAATCAATTAATAAATTTACAAACTTCCTCTTGCTGTCCCCTCCCTTTGCCAACCCATTACCCTGAAGGAAATGACATAAACTCTTCCCAAGAAAATGGGCCCCACTCTGGCTTCCTGAGACAAAATGCCACAGTTCCTGCCTTAGTGGCTTCCCACAATAATCATCCTCCAACCCTCCCAACTCAAGTTTTTAGTTTCCAGAATGGTGATAGTTGCTGTATGTGGTCAAAAATTTTGCTAAGTGTAGGAGTATGGATCAGCACCAGAGAGGACTGTGGAATGTAAACGGCCTTCTCTGGCCTCAGACATACGGGGTTACCGTGCCCCACTTGGCTATGTTAGACCAAATACAGTACAAAAAGTGACCTAACGTCTTGAAAATGTCTCAGTCTCCACCTCACTTCCGACAATCGCAGATCAAGACTTGGGCAGAGGCACATGTCCCTTAAATAAAAAACTTACCTGTCTTTCTAAAATGTGTATACAAGTCTAGTTTTAAATTTTCTTAAAAAGAAAATAAAAGAAAAAGAGTCAAACTCACTCAGTTCTTTGCCAACTGCTGCCACAACACAGTTCTTAGGTATTTCGATCAAAGCACTGATTCCTTCAAAAATATACAGGATAAAGGTCAAATTATTTTCTTCAAGGATTACACCAAAAATAAAAACATTTTCAGATTTATGCCAGTCATTTCCCATAAAAGGGTTGTAATAATAAAGTACATACGATATGCTACATAGCGCTTCCCTGCTCACCTGCACGTGGAAAATGAGTCTGTGATAAGCACCAGAGACCTACAGAAGACGCCGATTTACTAAGGGCAGGATATGCTCTGTGGACACTTTCACTATTATGGTCAGCGTTTTTACCAGCAATCCCTTAAGATAATCACCACTTACAAGATGACTAGCTCAAAGAAGATGTAAAGTTGGCATTTTCCTCAATGTAAATTTTAAAAGGCTGAGCAAGCTTCCTGGCAGCAAATGAGTTAAGTGAGTCCTAACAGTCAACGGCTAACAAAATGGCCTTCAGATAGCATGTTTATGAAAAATTAGTACATTTACAAAATTCCTTGTATTACTGGAAAAGTAATAGGATTCTGAGTATCTTTTCATAGCTGAATCATGAAATTATTGTCAGGAAACCATAACTTTTAAACCCTGCTAGCCTCAAATCAAGCAAGGCTCATAAAAGGAGCTTCATGAGATAAAGGTCTAACAGCACTGCTAACTCTATGGTATCTGGTTTGGAAAACCCAAATCACAAAAGGCTCACCAACAGTATCCTATGGCCTTCTCAAAGCTTTCTAACAGATCTTCTCAAAGGTTTCTACTATCTCTTGAGACACTAACAGGACAATACTGTGATTCCCTAAGAGTTCTCAAAGGTAACTTGTAAAAGAAAGGGAGACTGCAATAACAGGTGGTTATTTCCGGTACCATACAAAACATTGTTAGTCCAGATTTCATCACTGCGTAACACAGTTACTAATAGTTCACAGAATAAAATTCACAGGTAACCACAGGCTAGTGTAAGAAACTGAAAGGTAAATACACGTGTAAATAAAGAGATGTAACTCATGATAACAGGAAACATGAAAATACAATCTAGACACTACCAAGATTACTAGAAATCAAACACTGAATTGAAAGGTAAAACTGTAAATCTCAGAAAGGTACTGATTTAGTTCTGTTAAGACATCACTTTTCTAATATTTTACAGTACATTTGTAGAGATATTAGTTCCAATTGTGAACTGTAAATGCAATTCACAGGGCTCCTGCTACCCTTACGATATCACTATGCTCAATAATATTCTTTCTAGGATGCCCATGGACTTATTTTAGAAATAAACATAGTTAATAGTATATCACATAATTTTAAGGTTATTTAAATTTATTATTTATACTTATTTTTACTCTGAATAGTTTATTTTACTGTTTAAGATCTTTAGTATCACAAGTCAAACTGATTTTCTTTTGTTAAAACCAAAAATATTAACCAAATTCTGAATTTTATTGGTAAGTTTGCACAATGATGAACTTTTTTAGTAAAACCAATTGTAAAATGAGGTCATCCTTTGGGATCTATTCAAAATCCAGTGGCCCCACAAATAAAGAAGAATATGCTATTGTAAAGTTGGGAAGGTTTAATTCCATGTATCACTGTGCTCATCAAATTCAGTTTAGGAACACAACCCCAGAGCATAAATGAAAAAGTTTTTCTTGACCACTTTTAAGAAATTCTGTTAGAAGGGGAGGGAAAGACAAAAGGTGGGTGGGGGAGGCTTCTTCCTCCAATTTAGGATGGAAATATATTTTACACAACCATCAACTTAAACTGGACAAATAAGGTTACATGATATATTCAGAACTGAAAAGAGAAATCTTCTGTATTAACTAATGGACACAGAGGCATTCATGGGAAGTCTCTTTGAAGATTCATTATGTGTTTTAAATAATATAAATCATGGTTCATAATTACCTTGATTTGTTTTCTTACCTGTATCAGAAAGGTGGCTAGTCTTACAAAGGATATCTAATTTTCGGTTCCACACACATAGTTCATTCCCACCAGAGAGCCAAACACCTAGTCTCTGAAGAACAATTAAGCACTGCAAAATTCATTTGAAATATCTATCAGTTTAGAATTTCAAGCATTCATCGGTGGTTTTTAAATATGTCCATAAGTTCTTTGGTACCATTCTCTTTAAACGATGGAGTTTAAGTTTCCCACCCTTGAATGTGGGCTCTACTAAGTGACTGACCTCTAACGAATAGAATGTAGCAGAAGGGATGGTGTGTGACTTACAAGACAAAATCATAAATGACAAGGTGGCTTCCTCCTTGCTCTCTTGGATCACTCTAGGTCAAACACACAAGCAGCCATATGGAGAAAGATGTACATGCAAAAAAGTGAGCCCCCTGGACAACAGCCGGCACTAACTTAATAATCACATGAGTCCCCTAGAAACCTCCAACCCCAGTCAAGCCTTCAGATGACAGCAACCTCATAACACACAGTGAGCCAGAACTTCTCAGTGAAGCTGCTCTTTTCTCCAGACTACAAACACTGTGAGATAATATTTATTCATTTAAGCAACAAAGTTTTAAGGTAATTTGTTACTCAGTAACAGATAATAGACTAATATGAATAATAATTAAAAAAAGACTTAAACTTCATTTAAAATAAAACTGAATATATAACCTTAGTTTTTATGTAACTCTCAAATTAATATCTCCTACTTCTTGATTTAGGAAAATGAGTATTTCAAGTCTAGAGAAGTCCTTTACATTTAATAGTACTTTAAAGTCCATAACTTTAATTATGCTCCTCCCACCCATGACTTTGAGTGAGTAGAAGGACAAGAGTGTGAAAGAACAATAAAAAAGAAAAGGAAAAGGTTCTGGACTCTTGTCTAATCTTTTAAAACAACTGGAATAAAAAGGTTGAAAATAATCAATGCAGTTTCTATTTTAAGAATCCCTACCCTAATTTGTAAGGGTTTAATGTATCAGTATTTTGTTCCTTTTTATTGCTTAATAATATTCCACTGTGTAGATATAGCATATCTGTCCATTCTCAGTTGGTAGACATTTAGGTTATTTCCACTTTTGGATTATTACGTACAGTGCTGCCATGAACATGCATCATGTACAAGTTTTTACGTGAACATACATTTTCATTTCTCTTGACAATGAAACAGGAATACCTAGGAGTGAGACTGTTGGGCCAAATGATAACTCTGGTTAACATTTGATGAGCAAACTACTTTTAAGGCGGCTATACCATTTTACAATTCCACCAGCGTGTGAAAGTTTCAATGTCTCCACATCCTTATCAACACATTACTGCCTTCTAGTGTAAGTGAAATAGTCTTATATTGTGGTTTTTGACTTGCATTTCTCTAATAACTTATGATGTTGAGTTTTTCATATGTTTACTGGCCATCTGTATATTTCTTTGGGTAAATGTACTTCAAATTTTCTACTTTTAATTGGGTTGTCTTTTTATTGTTGAGGGGTTTACGTTTATTTATTTTGATAGAGCACACATATGCGTGAGCAGGGGCAGAGAGAGAGGGAGAGAGACAATCCCAAGCAGGCTCTATGCTGTCAGCACAGAGCCGGATGTGGGGCTTGATCTCGTGAACCGTGAAATCATGAACCGAGCTGAGATAAAGAATTGGACTCTTAAACGACTGAGCCACTCAGGTGCCCCTTTATTGTTGTTTTAAGAGTTCTTTATATATTCAGGATACAAGTTCCTTATCAGACATATGATTTACAAAATTGTCCTCCCATTCTATGGGTTGTCTTCTCACCTTCTTCATAGTGTCCTTGAAAATAAAAAGTTTTTCATTTTGATGGAAATCCAATTTATCGCTTTTTTTCTTTTGTTATTATATTTCTAGTGTCATATCCAAGATCCCCAACTCAGTATCGCAAATATGTACACCCATATTTCTTCCAAGAGCTTTACAGTTTTATCTCTTAAATTTTGATCTTTGATCCATTTTGAATTAACCTCACATAAGTGAGGTTTTATACCTGGACTCTCAAATGTATTCCACTGATATATATGTCTATCCTTATGCAGAACCACACTGTCTTACTATAACTTTGTAGTAAACTGTGAAACTGGGAAGTTTAAATCTTGTAAATTGGTTCTTTATTCTCAAAACTGTTTTAGCTACTCTGAGGTCCTTGCACTTCTATATGAATTTGAGTGTCCTACGGCACCTGGGGGGCTGGTTAAGCATCTAACTCTTGATTTCAGCTCATGTCATGATCTCACCGTTCGTGGGTTCATGTCCTGCATCAGACTCTGTGCTGTCAGCACACAACCAGCTTGAGATTCTCTCTGCCCCTTCCCTGCTTGCAGTCTAAATCTCCTCTCTCCCTATCTTAAAATAAATAAATAAACATTAAAAAAAGAAGAAGAAGAAAGAAATGCTTTGAATGTGAGGATCAGCTTGTCAATTTCTGGGTATGGGTGGGAGGGGGTGGGGGAATGGGAAGCCTGCTGGGATTTTGGTGGTGGAGACTGTGTCCAATCTGCAGATCATTTTGGGTAGTGATTCAATCTTAATATTAAACGTGATCCATGAATATGGAATGACTTTCATTTCTTTAGATTTTCCTTAGTTTCTTTCAAAAAATGTTTTGTAGTTTTTAAAATGTACAACTCTCATGTTTCTTCTTTAAATTCGTTTTTAAGTATTGTATTGGATGCTACTATAAATTCATTTCATTTTCTTAACTGCTTTTAATTTCATTTTTGGATATTCATTCTTGGTGTATAGGAATACAGTTAATTTCTCTATATTGATATTGTCTACTGAAACCTTGCTAAATCCACTTATTAGTTTTAATAGTTTGGTTATGAATTTAAGATTTAGTACACAGATCATGTCACTTGTGAATATAGTTTTATTTCTTCCTTTCCAATGTGGATGCCCTTTCTTTCTTTTTTTATTGCCTATAACACTGAATAGTGCCATCCTTGTCTTATTTTCATAAATGTCCTTTATTAGGCTGAGGAAGTTCTCTATACTTAGTTTGTTGACTATTTTTATCATGAGAGGGTGCTGTCTGTCAAATGCTTTCTCTGCTTTAATTCAGATGATCATATGTTTTCTGTCCTTTATTCTTACTATGGTATGTAACAGTTACTGATTTTTCCGACATTAAACTGGCATAAGTCTTATTTGGTCATAGTTTTTATATTAGTTGATTTGGATTGCTAGTATTTTGTTAAGGATAATATACTTCTTTTGCTACTTAATATCTTATCAAAATTTTCCAAACTTCTTATGAGTTCTCTGAAACACCATTTTTAGCATATATATCTACTGTAATTTAACTATTTTCTTCTAAGGATATTGCCAATCATCCATTTGTAAAATATATTCGCAATATACATTTCTGTTCATAAATCTCTGCCCACATTTTTTTATGATTATTATTTCCTTTAAAGAGTTTTCTATCAGTAGACTCTCTGGGTCAATTCATGTAATCATTTTTAATTTTCATTAATAATACCAAACTGCGTGCTAGGAATATCATCAATTTAATAAAAATGCTAACTTCATGTTTCCTTGCTAATACAAACCTTATAAAAACTACTAGCTCAAAAAATAAATAACAGTATTTCTTATTAGGGATCTGCATTTCTTTGATAAATTATCAGTTAAAGAATTGAACCACTGAAATAAAGTGAGTGAAATGCTACTTTCAAACAATGTCTTATGTGAAACATGATCACAGCAAGAGTATATACATCTAACTGACTAACATTATAATAAAACCTCTTTAAAAAGTATTTTCACCACACCAAAACAAGACACTTCTTCAGTTCCTATAAACAGTTCATGAAACAGTTCACCAAAGCAATTTGTCCAAAATATACTAAACTTGTCTGTTTTCCTATTCCCTATTCCTTCGATTCATGTATTTACTTGAAAACTAATAGCCTCAACTAGCAAGAATATTTTTTAAGGAATTTTAAAGAAGCATCTTTTCAGATCACACACAAAAGAAATTTCATTCGAATCAATATTTTAATAACTTCCTCAAAGACAATCCATCGTTAAATTGGATACAAGCATTTCTGGGCACTTTCTTCCCCAGAAACTCTACTAAACTGATAATAAAGAATAGCACAGTAGCTCTAAGAACACCTCAGAATTTCTTTCTGCTGCCTTTTAGGAAAAAAATCAAATACTCTGAACACTGGGACAAAGCAATTCTTTTTATATTAAAAAAAAGGGTTAGTTCATATACAAGACAAATTATCTTTAAAATAAATAAGGTGAGGCACCTGGGTGGCTCAGTTGGTTAAGCATCCAACTTTTGATTTCAGCTCAGGTCCTGGTTACATGGCTTGTTGAGTTCAAGCTCTGTATCAAACTCTGCGCTGACAGTGAGGAGCCTGCTTGGGATTCTCTCTCTCCCACTCTCTCTGCCCCTCCCCTGCTCTCTCTCTCTCAAAATAAATAAATAAATAAAAACTTTAAAAAAACCAAAGAACAATTAAGGAAACATCACATTTTACAAGACTCTTTCCCCAAACCTGCTGACATTATTGAAAAACAGTGGCACTTTCTAAGAACATCTAAGAATTTCTTCTGTAGGAATCCAAGTAACCAAGTCTTCTCCAAATTTGTTTCTCCAACATGTGGCAGAGTTCGTATCATGTGACAAGCCTCAATTATTTGTTTGTAAAGTGAATGAACCTAATGTAGCAGCCAATTAGCCACATAACAGTTCTTTGGAACTAAGTAATTGGTATGTCTTATCTTCATGAGGACAAATAAATCCATGTTTTTAGTCTCCTCCCGCCGCCTGCGGAGACCCGCCCTCCGTGACTGGGATAATAAAGTCCTGCGTTTTTCTTAAAAAAAAAAAAAAAAAGTATAAAGAAAACAGACTACCTACTGCTACAGTTATTCTGCAAGTAGTATCTCTTCCTAGAATTACCTACAAAAAACATACTAGATACTATCCTCTTCCTTACCTTGCTATATATTCACCCCTTGATTTCATTTCAAATTCAAACGTTCCAACATTTCATATATATACTCCCCCAAATCTAGTTCTTACACGAATCAAAAGACTGTAAGTATGTATAGAAGAAATAATTTTTAAAACCTACAAAAGTAACGTCATCTACTTATTAAACCTTTTTTCTGAGACAAAAAGATTATTACCATAAAATATCAGCTTAATATTTTACCTTTACAGTAGACTGGAAGCATGATACTTTCTGAACTTGTCTGCCAGTATCACAATCCCATACCTAAACTTATGTTAAGAAATAATTTCTAAATAAAACATTAAAATCTAAATTAAGAGGTAAGTTTTATAGTAATTAAATCACAAATGTTACATACACACTTAGGTAAAAAAATAAAGTATAAAATATTTACCATCTATACTATTACTAAAATTAGTTCATATAGTGAATTATCAACTTAGCATATGAAGCTTATAATCTAAAGTAAGTTTAAAGTAAATTTTACTATCAAACTATTGAAAAATGTCAAAGAACAAATGATGTGAATACTTGGTATGTATAGGCATTAAATATTGCAAGTGTTTTCTCCACAACAGCCCACCATGATTTAATAAGCATTAAACATAAAGTATTTATACTGAGAACTACCAATTCCATTAATTCTTACTGAAAGCTCCTTCAACATGCATGGCATGATTTATTACTGTTACACTGATTGACAAAAGCCAGTAACACTGTATTACTTGTACACAATCGTAAAGTGATTAGAGGACTTCTCTTAAGTGTCCAAGGTTCGTTTGACTTAAAGAGTATAACCATTTTCAGATTTTTCATCCCATTTCCTATGGTAATGTATACAGTCTTCATCATGTCCGAGCACACATTTACATACATTTATTCATATATATATATACACATATACATACACACACATGTGTATGGATACACTGTTAAGACTATCACCTGACAAAAATTAAAAATTTACCTTCAGCATTTAATTAATGAAGTTTGTTAATAGTGGAGGCTCAAGCAGCCTGGTATTGGATTTTTAACAAGAAAATTCAGTTTGTGAAGCAAATGACTCTATACCATCATTTACAAGTAAAGTTCATGTCTCAGCTACTCATCTGTGTACTATAATAATTCAGTAAGTGTGTCTAAATATTATTATAGTAACTTAGGAATGGTCTAATAAAAACAAAGTATTTTAAATTATATTTTTGGAGATTATACTGATACTAAAAGCAAAAAGCATTAGTGCCTAAACTAATAATTGCCTCAATAGAACAGTATTAATAAAGTTACTCTGACCTAAACATACATAATGTTGTTTATGCGATACTGTCATCACCACAAAACATGGTCTCCCACATGTAAGCCTTACCTGGAAGTTCTTTCACCTACCGAATTCACTTGAGTCATTGAGCTCATTTAAAGTGTGTCATGAGGGAGGGGAAGAGGGGAAGGGGAAAAAAAAAAAAAGCCACAGAGAGGAAGGAAGACATGACATGAGAGACTCTCAAAGAATAAAAACGAACGGAGGGGAGAGATGGGTGTGGGAGGGGGGAGAGTGGGTGATGGGCACAGAGGAGGGCACTCATTGGGTTGAGCACTGGGTGTTGTATGGAAACCAATTTGACAATAAATTATTAAAAAATATATATATAAAGTGTGTCATGAGGTTTGTCCTGGTTGTACAGAAGCCCAGGAAACATCTACTCCTTTGGACTTACTCCAAAAATTCCTTCACTAATGGCTGAAACTAATTCAAACAGAAATCTCAGATAAGCACAGATGATTTAAAGCTCATCTTTGATATCTTTTTTAAAATATAACTAAAGATTACAGTTTCCATAAGTAACCAGCTATTAAGGCTTTCTTAAATCTAACTCCTCATACAAATATTAAAGATTGAAATTTGTTTAAGGAAAATCTTTTATAAAGGCAGTATTATACAGTGGTTGAGAGTTCTGACTGTGCAGTTCAGACTGCTTGCTTTCTGCCCTATAATGGCTGTGTGACCTAGGAGCAAGTTACTTAACTTCTCTGTGCCTCTCTTACCTGTAAATGAGAATAAAATTACTTATCCTAAGAATTAAATGGGTTAATGTACTATGTAATGTATATAAAAATATGCATAATATATGTTAAATAGAACAATGCCTAGCACATACAAGCACTCTAAAAAACATTATTGCTGTTATACCATACCTTAAATTTTTACCTCAAAGTATGGAGGAAAGATAATTTACTCTTTTAAAACTGCTTTTAAATACTAAATATTACTATTAAACACTGAGGAGATGGCAATTCACTTTTCTGCCAGACTCAGATGCTCAAAGGGTGCTTACGGGTCGGGGCCATTACATTTCTTTTGCTGTACAAGCAGTATAGAGGAAAATGTGAATTATTCGCCAGTCCAACTCATCTTTGTTTCTCTAAAATGAAAGGCAAACTGAGATAAATAAGTACTTTTAAGCCTAAGTTCTCCCAATTTCTCCATTTTATATGACTTGATATAATATTAACTCCGGAAACAACAGCTTTAGTTATGGGGTTTCCATCAATAATAAGCCTTTAACCTACTTCCAGTCTAATACGTTCAGATGCCTAATACTTTTAAGAAGTGTATTATGAAGGCCAGAGCAAAATCATTTTTGCTAACATCAATGTACAGACAGGCCCCAAAAGGCTAAAACTAATAATGTATGTACTGGTCCCTTAGGTCACTATAGCTATTTCACTTTCTTCCAGATTTAAGGATATAATAACTGTTCTATCAGCAGAGGCTGTCAAGATCAGTTGATTCTTTTCTTCACAAACTTCCAAGGAAGGAAATGTAATAATAGCTGTTATCTTCTGAGTGTGTCCATTAAGTTCCAGAAGTTTTTCTCCTGTCTGAAATACCAATAAAAATCTTAATAGGCTCATATTATATTCGTAACTTAAATAATCTTAAATGATATTAAGAAAAATCACCATATAGAAAATTCATAATTCCATTTTTAATTACTTAGATGTTAAAATTTAACCTTAAGCAATCAAATAGAATCTAAACAGGTACTGGAAGAGTAGCCATAAATAAATTATTTGCTAATAGAAAATACTAAATTTTAGTATATTTCATATGAAAATTTAAAGGAATATTTTTTCTATATGGTTTTAAGACCTGTGTTAATTCAGCATAAAAATATCCGTAAATGATCTGTAGGAAAAAATAGGGAGTACTCATTATCCAAGTATTTGTTATTTAAGTCTCCACAGTTAAAATGCTGAAATAAATGTTGAAATAAAA
Source organism: Paguma larvata (assembly GCA_030068075.1). Classification (NCBI taxonomy): domain Eukaryota; kingdom Metazoa; phylum Chordata; class Mammalia; order Carnivora; family Viverridae; genus Paguma; species Paguma larvata. The sequence goes on along the minus strand of CM057826.1, from coordinate 93,112,652 downwards.
GTTAGCATGACCACAGAATATATATACTATATATATCTGATAATATATCAACCACTCATAAATTCAGTCTTCACTACATCTCTAACACCAACAGCTATTCCTACCCACCCAATGTCTTCATCTATCAGTCTCTCACTGATTTTCCCAAGTAGTAAACATACAAAAATCCAAATTAAATATAACATAAATTGCAAATCTTTCCAAGGTTGCAGAATTTCATCGATGTGGTAAACACGATGCTAAATAACTGCTTTAATCACGGGCAAAGCCATTGAAAAATAAAGATCTGACAGAGTCAGACCAGATACCAATCCAAATAACAGTGAGAAAATAAACGTTTCTAAAAAGAATAATTTAGGTAACAAAAGATCAGGAAGGGAGGCCCTGGAAAAATGTGATGAAGCCTTAAATATTTTTCACAACAATAATTAGTCTTTTATTATATTACTATTACAGTCAAACATGAGATTATATTACCATACAATTTTGAAATAAAAATCATATCTCCCATAAAAATCAACACTTGATTCATTTTCAGAATCAGTGGATAGTAGCTGATAAATCTTGTTGAAAAGATTAAAACTTTTGTTTTTATAATTTGGCATTTGTTTGTCAGGAAAAAAAAATCTTAATTAAAAACCTTTCTCTATTATGAAATATTGATCCCCATTTTTAAATGGATTCATCCTAAGCAGACTTTTTAAAGTATCAATTAGTCTCATTACACTGCTATGCAGGTATATACCCAGATAGTATTTATGAATGCATACTCAACCATACTGTCAACTCTTTGAGGTTTTTTGCTTTGCTTTGTTTTGTTTTGTTTATGTGAAAGAGAGGGAGAGAGAGAGAAAGAGAAAGGGAGAGGGAAAAGGAGAAGGAGAAGGAGAAGGAGAAAGAGAAGGAGAAGGAGAAGGAGAGGGAGAGGGAGAGGGAGAGGGAGAGGGAGAGGGAGAGGGAGAGGGAGAGGGAGAGGGAGAGGGAGGGGGGAGGGGGAGAGGGAGAGGGAGGGGGGAGGGGGAGAGGGAGGGGGAGAGGGAGAGAGGGAGAGAGGGAGAGAGGGAGGGAGAGAGGGAGAGAGGGAGAGAGGGAGAGAGGGAGAGAAAGAGAGGGAGAGAAGGAGAGAGGGAAGGAGGGAGAGAATCCCAAGCAGGCTCCACTCTGTCAGTACACCAGGCTTGATCTCACTAACTGTGAGAATCATGACCTGAGTCGAAATCAAGAGTCAGATGCTTAACTGACTGAGCCATCCAGGCACCCCTACAGTCATGTCTTTATTACACAATTCACATAGAATTTTTAATACACACCTGGGCATTCCACACAACTACAATTCCATCATCACCAGCAGATGCAAATCTGGGTAGAGAAAAAAGGCAAAAAAAAATTTCTGGTGACATTTGCTAAAGTTACTTAGAACTATCAGAATTTATTAATGATATGTTGACTTACTAATATTAATGAAGGTTAAGTTAAACTAATTCAACGAATATTTATGGAGTACCTTCTAGGTTTTAGGCCAGGTACTGAAGATGTAAAGATAAATAAAACCATTCACAGAGTACAATGAATCAACAGCTAGAACTGTTAAGGATGAGGGAGACCTATAAATAATCTTTAAAGTTCTTCCTAGCTTTAACTGTATGATTAAACACTGACCTAGTGATAGGAAACTGAGCTGAGGAAGAGCTTCACTTGGTAGGAACTGATATTCCAAGAGTGGAACAAAGGAATCATTCTCTTAGATAAGTTCATTATTTCTATTATTTTCTCTGTAAAGATGTTTTAATAAGTTTCCTATTTAAAGCCAAGGTCTCTCCTTTGCTCCTCTTGGCATGTAAATACTGTGTTCTTAGTATGGAAGCTTTGAGGTTTTTCGAAGGTTTTTATTTTGTTTTTTTTTTTTAGTGAAATTGCTTGAAATGCAAAGAGGTAAAGGAACAAGTGTTTGCTGGCATGAAAAAAGAGCCGTGATGAACCCAGTTATAGCTTCTCTCCTCTTTACTTCCCATTCACTATACGTAAGGAACAATTATCTCTATTTTGTAGAACAGAAGTTATCCACGATAGAAACACTGTCAAGAAAAGTAATTTGTTATACGGGATTACTCATCATAGTGACTGCATTATAATAAAATCAAGAAGGCACTGTTCTCAAGCAATGTCCCAACACAATGGTATACAGCAATCACGCTGTAAGCATGTCAAGTAATTTGTTACTAATAATGTATGTAAGTTTGTAAATCATTCTTTAATGAATCAAAATTGATCTAAAGTTGCTCCCATGTTCCCATAATATCACTTTCATTCACTTGAATTCAAGGTTTGCTCTCTGAATAGGAGACAGAGAAGTGGTATTATAAAAAGCCAGCTATGAACTGTGTATAACTGGCCCCTTGTAGTTAACAACCATTATTAAATGATAATCCATTAGTACCTATCCGACTTAGAAAACATGTTCTTCCTTGCAAAACTGTTAGTGGGTTTCAAAAATCTGGGTATGCCTTGAATGTCTTCATTAAAGTAAACATTGTTAAGCATAGATGTCTATCGTTGGAGAACTGACACACTACAACACAAAAATAATTTTTTCCGGAGATTATCTGTTCCAATGAATTTTACCACTATGTGAGATCTGTAAAATCTCACTACATCGGTCATATAACAATTTCCTTAACATTCCAAACTGAGCTTCAAGTTCTAATTTCTCATGCTCGGTTTCAAAGTCCCGTAAGTAATTGCGATCTTCACTGGCTCTGACAGTTCCCATACTCAGTACTCATTTCAAAATCCTTCAATTACATCTCCTATAAGAGATTATCCAGGAGATGGAAAATTGGTCAAATACATTCTTACCAAAGCCTATTAATAATTTTTTTAATATAAAACTACGTATCTTTTTAATGGAAAGAACCTTCAGAACTTCCTGGTAACTAGTGAGAAATCACTTGTACAGTTATTTTTAAATCCATGCCTAACATTTATTCTTATTTCAGAAGGAAATATATAAAAGATCTGGAGATTTAAAAGAAAGCAATCATTTTTAAATTAAAAATACAATTTCTTACTTAATAAGACACATTTTTCTGAATCAGAATACTAAACAATGCCTGAGTAACAGTACCAAAAATAGGTGCTGGACGTCAATCTTTAATAGCTTATGTTTCTAGGCCTATTGATTTCTTTTTATTTGTGTAGTGACGGTATGGAGGCAGGACTCAAGGTCTTAAGTTTTCTTTAGTATAAAACATCAATTTCTATTGATTCTTGAAACTCTTATAATTGCTTTTCTCCTTTCTAGAAGACTGCAGGTTTAAAATACATAGTTTTTCTAACCCTGATTTTTAACTTCTCATTATTGTTTTATCATGTCTGAATCTCATGAGTTCACAATGAGAGATGATTGAACGGTTGAGAGTTTAGAAATGAGATACAGAGCATTTCACCTCAAACTTTAATTCAATCAGTAGTGAGCAAAAGTTAAATCTAAACAATGCTCAATAGTAATGCATGAAATCGCAGCCAATTTTTTATCGCTCAGAGGTCAATTACCTAGTTGGTGGATTATTCAGGCCTTTCAATTTTCTTCTATATTCTATTGCTGGTTTTTTTTTTTTTTTTGCCATTTCAGGATTTATTATTACCTCCTCTAAAGAGAAAACACGAAGCTTAAAAATATAAATCAATATAACTTTGCTACATATTAGTATCTCCCATAAAATAACAAATAAAGGATTGGGAGATCATTCACGAATTACAATTAGCCAAGCTGTTAGGATGGATAACTGAAAACTAGCTATACTTTATCAGGTTATCTTAAAGTAAATCAGTTTATCCTCATCAGTCAAGTACACACTCCAGCTATCTGCAGATAGGAAATGAAAATTTGGCCCAAGAATTCCTAACAGTAAGATACATTGTAATTGCTAAAAGAAAGTTTTCAACTATAAAAAAGGGTAATTAAAATGTCAATAAGATTTAAATTATTCAATAGAAGGAAGAATTATGGCTATATTGCATTAAAAGTATATATGATAATTTTTAAAACATTCTAAATTAATAGAGTCCAAAGATTCATGTCTAAAGATAAGGTTTTAAGAGAAATGCTTCTTTACAGTTCACACAAAATGTATTTAGTGAGATTCGCACTAGGTGATGGAAATGTCAAGATCAATTACATATGGTTCTTGCTTCAAGACCTTAAAATTCAGCGACTGTTTAGAAATGTACTGTACTTCATCAAACCTAAGATAGCATCAATTGTAAGACATTCTATTATTTTATGTACTATCAAGATAAAAATACTGCCAATTATAACTGAAAGACAGCATCATTTATATAATGTTTCCAAATTTCAGAGAGGTTAAAATAGGAAAAAATAGGCTTCTAAGAATCAGTGAAATATAAAAACTGCCATATTTAATAATGTTTATAATGTGACACTTTCTAGTCCAACAAAACTCTGATTATCTCCAGCAGGTTTAAAGCACTAAAGAAATATTTTTTTCAATGAATGAATGAGCAAACATTTAAGTATTGCAAGGGCTCTGTAAAATATATAATCATTCAGTTTATTAATGTAACCTCACTTTTTCCCTGCATCATTGTTAATGTATCTACTGTCACAACAAAAAGTAAAATTAAAGAAATTTAAAATCCAAAATTCCACTCCATACACGAAACTCCTTTTATTTTTTTCATGTTCCTGCCCCATACTTATGTGTACCCTTCAACTTGAAACCACATCATTAAAACTACTCATGGACTATAAAATTAAATGACTAAGCAAAAAACTTATATGCACGAAAATAAGTTTAAACAAGGTGAAGAAAAACTTCATGATTTAATGAAGACCTATAAAAGAACTTCTAGAATGTCCCATTCTTTCCTCCCCTAATCAAGAGAACTAAACTTACTTTAAGAGTTGATGATTCGCTCATTCAAGAAATATTTATTAAACACTATATATTAAGCATAAAATATAACTATATTTGATAATACATATTTGATGCTGAAAGTAAAGATCAAAAGGATAGTTTCAACCCTTGGAGAACTCGGGCTACATTACTAAGTAACGCTACAGGCTCCGGATCATGAATCCACTGAGAATTGTCACTTTATACTCATTTCAATTTATAGAAATTATTCCTTTTAAAGGAAGGTGTTTAACTTTCCCTTTGAACATCTCAGAGAAAGTGCTCTCATTCTTGCCAAATGTGAACTGAAAGGTACAGCAAAGCTTCACAAAGCTTTGTACAAACTATTTTCACAAGAATTCCTATGTCTATTACCTAAGTGCTTATTTAACAGTTCTTATTCATTTGAATTTATTTCAATTAAATCAAAGATGCTACAGATTGAAATATAACCTTAGAGGATATAATGCAAAGTACAGTCCATAAACCTGCACATAAACTTTCCTGTATTCAATATCTACACATAAAGCACTGGAAAAATAAAAATAGCACATTATTATGGCAATACAAAAAAATTCCCGGGGTTAACTAACTTCCCACATAATCCACAAATACTCTCAAATACATAATGCAACTAAAGTAGTATACATTTTTTACAATAAAATAGAGTTGAAAAATGGTACTACAATACCAAAACCACACACAACTGAAAATATATAAAACTTTCATTTAAAATATAGTTTTACTGGGGTGCCTGGGTGGCTCAGTCACGATCTGACTGAGCTGATTTCAGCTCAGGTCACGATCTCACTGTTCTTGAGTTCCGGTCCCTCATCAGGCTCTGCGCTGACAGTGAATCTGCTTCGGATTCTCTCTGTCACTCTCTCTCTCTGTGCCTGCTCATGCTCTCTCTCTCTCTCAAAATAATAAATAAACTTGAAAAAATAAAAACCAAAATAGACTTTTACTTACCTTTGATGCTAGAACTACTTGAAAAAAATCAGAGAAGTATGTGGAGACTTATAGAGAAGTAGAAGGTAACTTGAAAGCATTTTCATGAGCCAGAGACACTGGTATCACTGATCCTTTCATTACCTTTACTTGAACATTAATGTTTTTTCCTTGCTTAAGAAAAATGCATACGTCAGGGAGCCTAAGTGGCTCAGTCAGTTAAGTGCCCGACTTTGGCTCAGATCATGATCTCACAGTTGGTGAATTCGAACTCTGTGCCGCGCTCTGTGCTGATAGCTCAGAGCCTGAAGCCTGCTTTGGATTCTGTCCCCCTCTCTCTCTGCCCTTCCCCTGTCTCTGTCTCTCAGAATTAAATAAAAATGTTTAAAAACGGGGGGAGGGGTGAGGACCTCTATTCACCTGAGCTCAAGTTTCTGTGAAAGAATTTCTACTACTAGAGAAAACATCCTGGCCTCTCTGCCCCAACAGTTAAATTAGTGTTTGAGAAGGAACTGAGCATGTTCAGTTCAGATGCTTCAGGGTTTTCTCTGAGGATCTGTTTACAGAGAGGGAACATTCTGGTTGCTCTTATTTTTGAGGTAAGCCTACATCTGAGCAGGATCCCTAGGGATGTCCAGGTATACCAGTGATTTGAGTGAATAAGTCTACCCATCTCAGGATGAAGTATCAGAAATCCCACTGTGGTTGTATATCAAAGTCAACATCCTTTAATCCACCTTTATACCAGTTATTAATATGTTCAGGTCCATCTATGTGATTCCTGCGCCTAGTATCTAAGAAAAAGTTCTCTTTGTTTTTAAGTTTTATTTATTTTGAGAGAGATAGAGAGAGGAAGAAAGGGAAGAGTGAGCAGGGGAGGGACAGAGAGAGAAGAGAGAGAATCCCACACAAGGTCCATGCTCAGCACAGCAAATCCAGTAAATGTATTTCATCAGTAAATATTTCAGTATATATCTTTTAGGAATCCCCTACATCAAAGTTACCATTTAATTTCTTAATGTCACCACATACTCAGTGATCATACTTCCCAATCTCATGATTTTTCTTTTTTTTTTGTTTTTTTTTTTAATGTTTATTTTTAAGAGAGAGAGACAGAGCACAAATACGGGAGGGGAAGAGAGAGAGGGAGACACAGAAGTAGAAGCAGGCTCCAGGCTCTGAGCTGTCAGCACAGAGCCCAATGCAGGGCTTGAATCCATGAACCAAGAGATCATGACCTGAGTGGAAGTCAGATGCTTAACCTATTGAGCTACCCAGGCACCCCTGATTTTTCTTAATTTTATTAGAAGAAGGATCTAAATAAAGTTCATAAGTGGAGTAATTGATATAGTTTTCAAGTCTTTTATTCTATTGATTCGTTCTTCATATTTTTCTCCTGCAAGTAAACACTTGCTTGTATAGTTATCACAGTCTGGATTTCCTAGCTATCTTCCTGTGTTGCCATTCAACATGTACTTCTGTCCCCTGTATTTTAGATAAATTAATACATCTAGAGACTTAATTAGATTTGAATTTGACTATTTGTAGGACCCCTTCGCAGGCAGTTTGTAAACTCCAACAGAAAATGTAATTTCTTGTAGTCTTTCCTTTGTGTGCATGTAACATTAACAGCCATCAATAAACTCTCTAAATTTTGTTATTAGAAGTTGCAAAATTACAATATTTCAATTCCACAATTTTTCCTAGCCTGAATTCTTCTATAAAAAGAAATTTCCTCTCATCAATTATTACTGATCCCAAGATACAATCTGTACAGGAAAGGCAACATAGATCTTGCAGATACCCCTTCAAGAGAAGAAGCTGCCCAGCTCTGAGGAAGGTGGTTACCTGCTTACTTCAGAGTCCATTTCAGCTTTGAAGCCAAAGTCATACCACCACAGCTGGCTCCCAGGTAATGGAACTTAAGGTGGTGGAAACCAGAAACATGTCCCTGGATGACTCTCATCCAATGACTAACAAGGCAGGGTTAAAAGTCTCCGTTATTTCTATCCAACAGAGAATTCCTCTCAAGGGTATTCTTTCCTCCACAGCTCCCCATGGAGCCTACAGAGACTTTGTCAGATCTACGCCATAGTCTGAGACAGCTCCCCTCGTCCAATCCTGCCTTTTCCTTTTTCCCTTCATTGGTGGTTCTAATAAACCATTCGCATATTTAATTCCATTTTGTTATCTGCTTTGCAGGGAACTCAGGGATTAAGAGGGTCTAAATCATCTTGACTACTGACTTCTATTCTCTGAATGTAAGATATTCTTTGCTTAAGAATACTTTCTTAAAGATATAATACACTGTTAGTGAATCATCAAACTGTACTGAGTTTAGCTCCTTGTAAATGTACAGCTTCACCAGCTATCCTAGGGGCACATTTTGTTCTCCAGTCTGGCATTTCATGGGTCACCTGATTCTTTTCCAGTCATGATCACCATCCTACATAACCTTGTCTGTTTCCTGGAGGAGCAAGGAATGGTCAAATGAGCAACAGAAAAAACTATTCTTAAAATGTGTTATGAACTCAGTTTAGTTTAATGTGTCAAATGCTAGAGTATTACATGCAATTTTAGCACAGTCCATTTTTTGGAAGACTCTTGCTGAGGCTTAGCCTTCTTTAGTGATCTCCCAATCAATATGACCCTCATTTCATGTTCAAAAAACACTAAAGAAGAAAAGAAAAGGCAGCTGTCTCTTAGGTTCTACAGGATTCATTCGGTATCTTCAAAAACCAATCTGTGAAAATTTTCCACTCACTGATTTTAGCTGAGCCACCAAGAAAACAAGAAAATCCTTCTGCAAAATTCTCAATAAAATGATATTATCTAAAGACCTGAAGCGTGAAACCTGGATTACAACAGCTGACCAAAAAACCAGAATGTAAGGTCCACAAAAATTAAATAAAAACATAAAAAGTATATATTTATCTTAAAACTGAAAAGATTTTTCTGCAATTTGACAATGCAAAAATGATATGCATCTGGAAAGGTAAAGATAATTCTAAATTACCTAAACTATAAAATTAAGAATGAAAATGCTGTGTTCTTAATTCTATTTAAATAAATACTTATATAGTTTGTACATTTATGTCTTTCTTACCAGTACCGACTCAGTTTCTTTCTTTCAGTGCAGAATAAAATTTTTTAAAAACAAAACACAGATTGAAAGTTCTATAGGTCTGTGACAGAAAAACTTCCTAACTAGATGTAAATTTTGACATAGTAATGACTTAATACAAGTAATTAAATGTGACTCATGTAGCAGTATCTTTGCTTTAGTGCAAAAGCCAAAATGTAAGTTTTTCACCCATTTTTAGACATTTAGATTCACTGTGGTGGGCAGCAAACATGGCACAAATTATTCTCCCTTTGTCTACTACCATTTACAATAGGGCTTAGTTGCCCCTCCCTTCAAGAGGTAGAGTTTATTTATCAACTTAGCGAACTTGGCCAGCTCCTGACTTGCTTTGGCTAACAAAACAGCGGCAAACACGATAAAGATGTGAGAAGAGCTTACATCAGGGCTTGCCCTTTCGTTCTCATGAGAAGTCCATGATAACTATGTCCACAAGTACTTGAACAACCTTTTCAAGAGCGATCCCAGCCATCCCAGCTGAGCCCAATGTGAACCACCCAGGCCAGCCCATTTACCTGTTGACCAGATACGCATAGGTTAGATTTACTACCTAACCAAGATCAGCTGATCCTGGCACAGATGGAAAACACCCACTCAGCTGAACCTAGCCCAGTAATTAGTGAGCTAAGTAAACAGCAGGGTTGTTTTAAACCACTAAGTTTGGGGTGGTATTTAAAAGACAATATATAACTTGATACACTTATCTATAACTTTTTACTGTTTACAGAACATTTACTACATCATTAAACAACTTATTTATACAGGAGCACCACTGTGGGGAAAATGTAATCAGATATCAGCATTTGCACAATGATCATTATTCTGCGTGAAGGCCTTTTCTGCAGATTCTTATTCTAACTATGTAATAAAAGCCCAGGGGACATTTTAGAGGACAGGTAGTAAGTTAACAGTTAACTCTATATAAAAATTTAAAGATCACATCCTGAAAGTACACTGTATACTTTTTATTTAACTTTCTCGACAACATGATCTGAGGATTCCTTAAGGCCCTAATATTAGTGATTATGGTCTTAGAAACTACACTAAAACCTTGGTTTGTGACCATAATCTGTTCCAGAAACATGCTTGTAATCCAAAGCACTTGTATATTAAAGCGAATTTCAAGAACCAATGTCTCGGTTGTGATCATGCGATGTTTGGAGTCACATATTACTCATATTTCAAGACGTTGCTAGTTTATCAAGTTAAAATTTATTAGAAATGGTTGCTCATCTTGTGGAACACTTGCAGAACAAGTTATCTACAATTAAAGATTTTACTGTATTTGGGGTTTTTTTAAACCTACCTAGCTACTGACTGTGGTAAAATACACAAGAAACTTTAGCCATCCAGGGGCAGGGTGGCTGAGTGGCTCAGTTGGTTAAGCTTATGACTCTTGATTTCAGCTCAGGTCTGATCTCATTGTTCATGAGTTCAAGCTTGGCATCAGGCTCTTTAGCTGTCCAAAACTCTTGTTTCCAGAGATGTTTAGTTTCAAAAATCTGACTGGCTGGCTGACTAAAAAAACAGAGTCTCTTAGAACATATGAGCAATGAATACTATCAAAGGGCTGAAGATTATTATACTATACTAGATTATAATTTGGCTGGCTCATACCAGAGCAAAACAATGTTGGAAGGCTAGTAATATGTATGAGGTCAATCTTGAGAAACACAGTGTTGTACAATAATTTGGCTGGAGTTTTGTCCCTGGTTTCTAGAAAGGAGCTGGGCTCCTCAGAACCCACCTGAGTTTATGCTAATGAGATGATTTAGGGTGGGCTCCCTGCATAATTTAAGGTAGGGGCTAGCCACGTGGGAAATATGGACCATGTAATTAGAGGTTGGTGCTTTGAGCCCTGCGATATCACCCTGACCCTACAACCTGGGGCTCAAGTATGGAAAAGGGCAGGGAGAGAAGGGCTGGAAATTGAGTTCAACCAGGTGGCAAATGACTCAATCACTCCTATGTAATAAACCCCAATAAAACTCTGGATAAATAAAAACTCTGGATACTCAGAGCTTAAGTGACCTTCCTTCGTGGTAACATATACTGATGTGCTGAAAGGGTGACACGACCTGAGGACAGAGAAGCTTTGGAGCTGAGATCTTCCTAGACCTATGCATCTATGCATTCAGCTACTCCTGACTGGCAGCCTTTATCATAAAATTGCAATCATAAGAACAGTGCATTCCTGAGTTCTATTAGCCGTTCTAGTAAATATCAAACCTGAGCCGGTAGTGGGAATTTGTAGCCGTTGGTCAGAAGAGTGAGCAGCCTGGGACCCCTAGAAGACTGCAATAGGTGACTAATGTGAAGGGAGTGCTGTGCAGGACTGTGTCCCTAACCTGTAAAATTTAACCTAACCCCAGGTAGTCAGACTTGCACTGCACGTGGGAAAAGCAATACCAAAGATACACAAAAAAAAAAAAAGGAAGAGAGAAGACAAGGTTAATAGACATGAGACGTGATGGTCGGAATTAGGAATAATCACAAGAGCAGTCACCCATGGAGTCAAAAATGGAAAAAAAAAACCTATAAAGGTAAAAGAGAAGATTAGAGATGATAGCAGAAAAACTGAGAGGAATAACAGGAGGTTAGGGAGTTAGGATGGCATCAAACATGCACACTTAATAGTCTGTGGAGTCATTCATTCATTTAACAACTATCTATTAATTACCTGCTACATGTGAGGCATTGTGTCAGGTACTAAGGATACTATTGTAAGAAAAACAAGCCTCCCCATGAAGTTGAAATTCTAGAGATGATAAATATTAAGCAGTCACACAACTACCTCTAATTGTTATTATGCTACATGCTACCAAGGATAAGCATTTAGTTGAATAAGAGCTTAATAAACACATATATACATCAGTAATAAGCTAAATCTACAATCCTAAAACCTGCATACCTCATCTCTATACGCAATTAAACACAGCATTAGCTAGGTTGACAAGAAAGTCGATAATTAACATTGTAAAAGGATTTCCTCATTAACAAGAGATTCAGATTAAATATTTACATTCCACTAAAAACAGCACAATCCTGGTAGGTACTTGATAGTTAAACTTTTCCCTTACTTTTTTTTCAAATTTAGGTTCACCTTAACAAAACTTCTTTAAAACTTGTTTAAAAACAAATATTAAAGTCATACACTTCTTCTAAACTAACAAAAAATGTTCCTGAGCAATAAAAAACAAAAAAACCTCGAACAAAAATAACCATCAAATCACCAAATATGACACCCTGACTTCTGGGCAAAAAAATGACTTCAGACACATATTTCGTTAAGATGCAGACATCGACTTGAAGTAAATATTACTAATGATCAAATTTGAAATTTTTAGAAAAGATGTATTAATTATGAAGTTGTTTTCAAATATACAACTCCTTAAAAGCTCTTTCCAAACAGTAGGCAATTGGACAACTAGAGTTTCTTACCTGTATTCATCTAACTGTACCAGAAATCGTACAATATCATGATGAGCTTTCAGTACGAGCAGTTCAGTGTAGGGATTCTGGGTTTGTTCTTCACCTATTGTCTGTAAAGGAGATTTCTTGTATTGGATAAAAAGGAAAGAAAAACGAAAGAGAAAGAGAAATTAAATTATTTATGATAAATGACCACAATGAAATAAAATACCATATTAAATGGTGTACATCTAACAATACAAGACCTAAAAACCTACAGGATATGGTGTTCTAATTCTATATATGATTTCCCCTAATATCAACTAACTGCCAATTTAACATAAAATATTTCTTACCACAAATTCATATCATAAAGTTTTTCTTCTTTGTTAGAAATAACCTAAATATAATCCTTAAACTCAGATCATCATTCTTCAGATTGTTATCTAAAAACAAACTAAAGGGGAAAAAAATCTTACTCTTGCATCCATTTTAGTATTTTCAAGTCACAATAAATTTACAAAAGGGGTGAATTTTATGTTAAGGAAATTTTATCTCAATAAACCTGACCTAAAAAAAAAAAACCAATGGGCCAATCTAACTCAATATTCTCTCAATTAAAACTCGACAACAAAACTTCAGATCGAAAGGGTAAAATATAGACTATAACAGTGCCTAGCCCATTAAAGGCATTCAGTATATGATTGTTGAATGAATAAAAGAATGAAATCCTTCAGAGTCGATAAATAAATTCAATTTTAGACAGTAAGATTGATAAAGATAATTGCTAACAAAGAATTAAGTCACAGACACATACACCAGACACCGTTCAAAGCAGAAATGGCATATAATTCACTCAACAATTCTGTAAGGTAGGTCTTATTAACCCCATTTCTATAGTCAAGCACAGTACTATTTCATAATAAAACCTTTGTTCTTAACCTCTGAACTGTAATTTTTCAAACTTGACGCTATTGAGATTTGGGGTCAAATAATTCTTTGTGGTTGAGGCCTATTTTGTGGACTGTAGAACATTCAGCAGTATCTATAGTTTCTACATACTAGATGCTAATAGAAATCTAACCTTTCCAATCTGAAAATCAAAAATGTCTCCAGACATAGCTAAATGTCCCCTAAGGGCAAAACATCCCAGCAGAGAAATACTCCAAAACTAGAAGTCTGGATACAAAGTCCTCACATAAATTAAGGAAAATCATTGCTTCTGACAATGCACAAATTCTTAACAGTTATACAAGGGAAGTACTTTAACACGAAAAACATGTGATTTAGCATGCCTAAGTGTTTTCCCAAAAAAATCACCCCCAAAGCAGTGGTGCTTTTTATCTATCCCATCTCACTTCTGGCACTGGTCCTGATGAGAAAAACGAAAGTGAGAAATCTGAAAACTGTAGACTACTTCCCCTAAACGGAAGTTTATCGGTCATGGCAGAATTAATCTATTTCTATGATTAATCAAATAACTGGGTTGATTCTGAATTACCATGTCACATATATGATAATTTTTTACAACTCTTCCATAATTTTTAGGTTTCGCCCTATCTGAAATGGGTCTAATCTGAAATAAATGCTTTTTTTTTAAATAGACAGCCTCAACTGCAAAAGTATGAGGAAGTTAAAAGTGAGAAGGTGCTGACTCACAACAACCCAAATTATTCATTTTTAACAATCAAAACAACTACTTCCTAAGAGAAATAAAGGGAATTCGACACAAATTCTAATTCTCGGGTGGCATAAGAAATTCCAGACCTCGATCTTTTCAAGGTTCCAAAATTATTTTATTCTCACTTTCAAATGTAAATTTCATTAGAATCAATTCAATTATTCATGCTCATGAAGAAAGCCCGACGATGGAACCAAACCCCAGCAGTTAATTACAAAATCACTTTCTTTACTTTGAAGCAAATTATTAATTTTGGAAAACACTTCTTTTTTTGTTCTTGGGTAAATAATCAAATATTCTATTCGCTGACCAAGCATCAGCTGAGGGTGAGAAGCGACATCAATTCTAATAAACCTTAAGTAGAAAGTTGCAGTCACCACCACTTGTTTGTTTCTGGTAAGTCAGATACTTCTGTAATTGAAATGAAGCTAGTTTAAGCACGGAAAATGTCCTAGAGGCTGCTGTTGAATCACATCAGCTTCAGTTTCCTCCTTTGAAACGGGGATATTTAATTCTCAGTGTCTTAGAGGGACCAGGAGTTCAGACTAGTCACACTAATAATAGCTTCCCCGCAAGCCCGCACGCCAACCCCGCCCTTGCCGGCCTCCGAACCCGCAGGCCCCGCCTCCGCCCGGGTCTCCAGCGTCTGGACCGGGAGACGCACTCTGACAGAAGCCACTGCTCAGGCAAGCTTGGCCGCTGCGGAGGCAGGCAGGGTCGCCTGGGGGTTTACCTCGGCCAGTCCCTGAGGTTCTCGACCTCCCCCGATCAGCCATCGCAACATCCGGTCAGCGGCAGCTTCTCCCTGGGCCCAGGCCCCAGGCAGCCTGAACTCTGCGCGGAGCTCAGCCTCTTCCTACCTCCTGGGCAGCAGCGTAATGGAGACACTAATACTTGCCGTCCCAGATTTGCCCTCTAAACGACGAAGTACAAGGCGAAGCCTAAAGAAGAGGGAATACTTCTGTCCCGAAAGCGCTGCCGTATTCAGCCACAGAGGCTTGGTTTGGGGCAGCCACCAAAAAGGAGCAGGCAAAAGCTAGAATGGCGGAGGGGATTCAGAGGCACGCGCAGCACCTAGTGAGCACGCGCGGAAGTCTCACCAGGTTAGCGCTTTGAGTTTAGGTAGCTTCAGCGGCCCCTGGTGGATATATGTAACACAGCACTTGAAGCCCAGAGAGCAACCCGTACCAACAGCCTCCTCCTTGGTTGGCTTTTGACCTTCGCTTGGCTGGGAGACTAGAAAACTAACCTCTCCAACCCCCTGGTTTCCTAAAGAACTGGCTAGAGAAGGTGTACTTCAACAGATTCTGCAGCTGGACAAATCCAGTGGCACATGTGTGCACCAGAATAAATCTGACCAACATTTATTGTGTGCTGTAGAAGTAGGTGCTAAATAAGGCTTTACATAAATTCTCACTGTAACGCTATAGACCATATTTCATTAAACACACACATACACACACCTGAAGCTCTGAAAGATCAGTAGTTTATCTAAGGCTAAGAGCTTGGTAGTGACTACCTCGAAAATGGAATACAATCTCTATGCTCCAAAACTACTGCTCCTGACTGAATGCTAACCCAGCAATCTCCCTAAATAACAGAAGGCACTTTATATCGTCTGTTTTAACTACTAGATTTTCTTAGGCATTCAATGGGTTGTGGTCCTCTACTCTGGCTGCCTATCAAAATTATGCAGGTAGCTTTTGAAAAATACATATTCCTGGCTTCAACCTCAGACTTATTAAAACAATCTCTATGGTTAGAACATAGGAATTAGGGTTTGGGAAAACTTCTTCAGGTCATGAGTAGCAAGGTTTGAGGATCACTTGTCTAGGGACTACTCATACTTATATCTGTAAAAGTTCATACATATATTTGCATATGGGATTATTAGGTTCAATTAGGTTCAATTATTAGGGTCCTAGCAGTAAATTCTTATAGAGAACCTACTACAATTGTCCCAACCACTGCATTAATGCAACAAACATGTACTGGGTACAGATGCACCAAGATACCAAAAGCAATAAAATTGCTGTTCTCTAGAATCAAGGCAGAATGTACTTGACACCACTAATAGAAGACCATACCCTCTAGTTAAAGGCAGCTGCTCAATGCTCCCTGGCGAACTGGGATCTCCTGTGATTCATCACTGTATTCACTGTGAATGTACTTGACAAAGGAACACTCACAAGGGTCAGGAAAAGATTGCCTTCAGTGTGCTAGCCCAAAATTGTAGTCTGCATGCGAATAAAGACTGACTAGCCCCTGGAAAAGGGGGACTCATCTTAAGTGAACCAAAACCCAGGAACACCAGGATATTGGTCCTGGAAAGTCAATCGTCAAATGAGACAACATGATTGCCTAGGTAGACTAAATTTTATCCTTCTGAGTTTCCATATTCTTGCGGGGGGTGGGGGGGGTGGTTTCCTACTGCCTCATTAGTCTGATCTGAGGAAGCTGGAGGAGTATGAAGCACTAGGATTCCCTCTCTCTACCTAGAAAACAAATGTACTGGCAGAGTTAATATCAACTATTTTGGAGCTCTAAACTCTATTTAAAAGCCTGTAGCTTTCAAGGGAAATCTTGGCTAGCACAGAGCCTGGCCATCATTGTTTCAATCCCTATTAACTACAGCTGCTTCCAGGGCATTCAAAGGAATAACACATGTTTAGGTTTCTTCCCTGCCTGTTTCCTCATTGTGGGAGCCAGACACTTAAATATTAGGACATTCGAAAGCAACCACATACATAGCGGAATTTAGAAAGCCACAAGTGCACAGGAAAAGACACTGGCTCAAAAAAAAGACCTGAGGAGACCTTGAGCTTTCAACTCAGGTTAATCCCCAACAAAGAGACACCTTTCAAGATTCAAAAACCAAAACCAAAAAACATCAAATTCTGGGGAAGGAGGAAAATCTGATTTCTAGAGTTGACATAATAAAAGATTCAAATGTCCAGTGTTTTCAAAAAACAAAAATCAAAAGCATACAAAGAATCAAAAAGTATGGCCCATTCAAAGGAGCAAAATAATCGACAGAAACTGACCCTGAAGAAGCCCAAATATTGAGATTCCTATACAAAGACTTTTTTAAAACTGTCTTCTTTTAATGTTTGTTTATTTATTTTGAGAGAGAATGAGAGAAGAGAGTAGAAAAGCAGCAAAGAGAAAGAGGCAGAGAGAATTCCAAGGAGGCTCCACAATATCAGCCCAGAACCTGATGCAGGGCTTAATCTCCTGAACTGTGAGATCATGACCTGAGCTGAAAACCAGAGTTGGATGCTTAAGTGATTGAGCCATCAGGAGCTCCTAAAATTGTCTTTTTAAAGATGCTCTAAAAAGTACAAGAAGACAGGGACAAAGGAAAACAATGCATAAACAAGATAAGAATATCAATAAAGAGAAATACATTATTAAAAAAGAACCAAAAGGGGTACCTGGGAGGGTTTGCTCCATTTTCTCCAATGTGTCATGTCACAGACTCCAAGATATCCCACAACAATGTTTGGCAGCTGAATACACATTCTTTTCAAATGTACATAAAACATTCTCCAGGATAGATTACATATCAGGTCACAAAGTAAGTCTTAGTAGATTTTAGGAAGATTGAAATAGCAAATTTATGTTTGTTGAAATCATACCAAGTATCTTTTCCGACCACAGTGGTATGAAACTAGAAACAAGAACAAGAGGAAAACTAGAAAAAACACACTCCTGAACAATCAATGAGTCAAAGAAGAAATCAAAAGTGAAATTAAAATATCTTGAAACAAACAAAAAGGAAGCAATATACCAAAAATTATGGAATACATCAAAAGTAGTTCTAATAGAAAACTTCATAGTGATAAACACCTATATTTAAATTTTTTTTTTAAATGTTTCTTTATTTTCAAGAGAGAGACAGAGCATGAGCAGGGGAGGGGCAAAGAGAGAGAGGGAGACACAGAATTCAAAGCAGGCTCCAGGCTCTGAGCTGTCAGCACAGAGCCCAAGGTGGGGCTCGAACCCATGAACCGGGATATCATGACCTGAGCTGAAGTCAGATGCTCAACCTACTGAGCCACCCAGGCACCCCTGATAAACACCTATATTTTAAAAAGGAAAGAAAAATCTCAAACAACCTAACATTACACCTCAAGGAACTAAGCCCAATGTTAATAGAAAGAAAGAAGTCACAAATATCAGAGCACAGATTAATGAAATAGCAACCAGAAAAACAATGGAAAAGATCCATGAAACTAAGAACTGGTTTTTTAAAAAGATAAACAAAAATGACAAACTTTTAACTAAACTAAAATAAAGAGTCAAATAAAGAAAATCAGAAATGAGAGAGGAGATAATATAACTGATACCACATTAATACAAAGGATTACTATGAGAAACTACCATAAATAATTATATGCCAACAAATTGGATAATCTAGAAGAAATGGATAAATTCCTAGAAATATACAACCTACCAAGACTGAATCACGAGATGACAGAAAATCTGAACAACAGTCCAATAATAAGGGAGATAGAATCAGTAATCAGAAAACTTCCCAAGAAAGAAAAGCCAAAGATCAGATGATTTTACTTGTGAATTCTACCAAACATATAAGAAGAGTTAATGTCAATCCTTCTCAAACACTTCCAAGAAATTAAAGAGGAAACACTCCTAAATTTGTTTTACAGGGCTAGCAATATCCTGATACCAAAGCTAGACAAGGTGACTACCAGAAAAGAAAACTAGAGGCCAGCACTCTTGATGAACATAGATGCAAAAATTCTCAACGAAATATCAGCAAACCAAATTGAACAGCACATTAAAACATCATACACCATGAGCAAGTGGTAGGATGCAAGGGTGGCTCAACATATGAAAATCGATAAATGTAATACACATCAATAGAATGAAAAGATAAAAATCATACCATCATCTCAACAGATAGAGAAAAGGATTTGACAAAATTCAGGATCCTTTTTTTTATAAAAACTCATGACAAGTGGTGCAAGAAGGAATGTACCTCAACATAGTAAAAGTCATACGTGGTAAGCCCACAAGTAACATCATACTCAATGGTGAAAAGCTGAAAGTTCTTCCTCTAAGATCTGGAACAAAATAAAGGTGCCTATTCTTGTCACTTCTATTCAACACACTGCTAGAAATCCTAACCAGAGAAATTAGGCAACCAAATTAGAAAAAAAAAGAAAAGAAAATTGTCTCTGTTTGCAGATGACATGATCTTCTATATGAAAATTCTTAGAACTCCACCAAAAACTAATAGAACTAGTTACAATAAAAAAATCAGTAAATTTACATAATACAAAATCACTTTTGCAAAAATCAATTGCATCTCTATATATTAACAACAATAACAAACTATCTGAAAAAAATCTCACCTACAACAGAATCAAAAACAATAAAATTCCTAGCAATAAATTTAACTAAATAGGTGAAAGATCTATAGGATACTGAGAACTATATGACACTGATGAAAGAAATGGAAGACACAAATAAAAAAATATCCCATGTTCATGGATCAGAAGAATTGATACTGTTAAAATGTCCATACCACTTAAAACCATCTATGAATCCCTATCATCAAATGCAACCCCTATCAAAATTCCAATGGCGTTTTTCACAGAAAAAGAACAAACCATCCTAAAATTCATATGGAACCACAAAAGACCCCAAATAGTCAAAGCAATATGGGGAAAGAAAACTAAGCTGGAGGCACCACACTTTCTAAGAAACTACCTAAGAAAGAGTAAGCAAAACAGAATGGTACTAGCATAAAAACAGACACAGACTCATGTACCAAAATTGAAAGCTCAGAAGTAAACCTTCACATATTAAGGTAACTATAGCCAAAAATACTCAGTGGAGAAAGAAAAGTCTCTTCAACAATTGGTGGTTGGAAAACTGGATAACCATATACAAAAGAAAGAAACTAGACTCCTATATAAAACCACTTACAAAAATTAACTTGAAATGAATTAAAGTCTTAAACGTAAGACCTGAAACCATAAAACTCCTAGAAGAAAACAGGCAAAAAGCTCCTTGACATTAGTTTTGGCAATGATTTTTTTTGGACCTGACACCAAAAATAAACAAGTGGGACTACATCAAATTAAAAAACACAGCAAAAGAAACAATCAACAAAATGTGAAGGCAATGTTTGTAATAGAATAAAATATCTGCAAACCGTCTATCTGATAAGAGGTTAATATTCAAAATATACAAAGAACTCATACAACTCAACTGCATAAAAACAAATAATTAAATTTAAAAATGGTGAGAGGACCTGAACAGACATTTTTCTAAAGAGGACATACAAGTGGCCAACAGGTACATGAAATGATTCTCAACATCACTAATTAGCAGGGAAATGTGAATCAAAACCACGAGATGACACTTCACACCTGTTAAAATGGTTATTACAAAAAGTCAAGAAATAAGTATTGGTGATGATGTGGAAAAAAGGGAACCCTGTATACTGTTGGTGGGGTTACAAATTGGAGCAACTACTATGGAAACAGCATGGAAACCCCTCAAAAAATTAAAAAGAGAACTATCACATGATTCAGCAATCCCTCGTCAGGGTATATAGCCAAAGGAAATTAAATAATTATCTTGAAGAGATACCCTCACTCCTATGTTTGCTGCAGCATTATTCACAATAGCCAAGACATAGAAACAAACAACCTAAGTGTCCATTATAATATGATTAAACAAAGAAATGTGATACGCGCACACACACACACACACACACACACACGGCTATTACCCACGAGAAAGGAGAAAAATCTCTCTATTTGTGACAACATGGAAGAATCCTGAGGGTATTATGCTAAGTGAAAAGAGTCAGACAGAGACAAACATATGATCTCATGTATATGTGGAATTTTTAAAAGCTGAATTCATAAAAACCAGAGTACAACAGTAGTTGCCAGGGGCTTGGGGGTAACAGGGAGATGTTGGTCAAAGAGTACAAACTTTCAGTTATAAGACAAGTAAGTTCTGGGGATCTATGTAGAGCATGGTGACTATAGTTAACAGTAGTATGTTACATACCTGAAAGTTGCTAAGATAGTAGATTTCAAATATTCTCACCACACAAAAAAAGAAAAAAGGTAATTATGTTAGGTGGTAGGTGTGATAAATAACCTTACTAACCATTTTGCAATCTATACATGTATCAAATCATCACATTGTATACCCTACACTTAAAGTATGTAAGTATGTTATACGTCAATTACATCTCAATAAAGTTGGGGGAAAAAAAAAAGAAATATCACCAGAGTGTGGTAAGGTAAAAAAAGTTAAATTGCATTTTACGGACGTAAAACTATATATATCCATAAAGTCAAATTGTACTAAGGGCTTACAATGAAAAACAAAACACACTGTCCAACCCATTCCCAGGCCCTGTGTTGCCTCCAAAAGCAACCACTTTGAAGGTTGTAGTTGCTCCTTTTTCAATTTACCTACATATTCTGAAAATGTACATTCAGTGCTATCTTTTGCTATCTTTTATTTTTCTTCTCTTTGCATCATTTTGAGATCTTCGATTTTTTTGTTACATGAGGATTAAC
The DNA here is from genome assembly GCA_030068075.1 of Paguma larvata. Taxonomy (NCBI): domain Eukaryota; kingdom Metazoa; phylum Chordata; class Mammalia; order Carnivora; family Viverridae; genus Paguma; species Paguma larvata. The sequence continues at coordinate 93,090,977 of CM057826.1, read as the reverse complement.
ACTAAATGTAAACCTTCACATTAAACTTGTCTCACCTCACCACTGCAACTGTATTACCAATGTTCCTTTTTACCATCCTCTCAATATATAACAAATTTTTGGTTAAATAAATATTCAGTGTTTATAGTCTTATGGCTATAACATTTGACAGTAAATGTTACTCACTACTGAGTCAAAAAGAGTAATAGGATTTCATTCCTATTACGTAACTAGTTGTGGATCACTTTATATTTATCTCGCTTGTATTTTATTGAGCTTGTTGTAGCTTATTGAGCTTCTTTGATGTGTAGATTAATGTTTTTCATCAAATTTGGGAAATTTTCAGCTATTATTTCTCTAAATATTTCTATTCCTTTCTTCCTTCTCATTCTTCTATTATATGTATGTTGGTATGCTTAATGTGTCCCCCATTTCTCTGAGGTTCTGTCATTTTTCTTTTCTTTTCTTTCCTAGCTTATACAATTTATATCGAACTATTCTCAAGTTTGCAGTTTCTTTTTTTGACAGTTCAAATCTGCTGTTGAGACTCTCCAGTGAATTTTTCATTTACCTAAATGAAACTTTCCAAGTCCAAAGTTTCCTTTTCATTCTGTTTCATAATTTTTATCTCTTTCTGGTATGCTCTATTTGATGAGATGTTGTCATCACAGAATCTTCTACTTTTTAAAGGATGGTTTTCTTGAGCTTCTTGAACACATTTATAAAAGCTGCTTTGAACTCTTTGTGACATCCTATATAGGTACTGTTGTTCCTTTCTTTCTTTTTTTTTTAATACCTTTATTTAAATTCTAGTTGGTTAACATCTAGTTTAGTATCGGTTTCAGGAGAAGAACTCAGTGATTCATCACTTCCATCGAACACCTAGTGTGCATCCCAACAAAGTGCCCTCCTTAATTAATGGCCTCCAGTCCCCTCCAGCAACCCTCACGGGTAGTTTCTATTTCACGCTTTTTCTTCCTATGAGTGGGTCACACTTACCGTTTCTTTGCATGTGCCATGACATTTTGTTGAAAACTGGACTTTAAGGTAATACACTGTAACAACATTGGCTACATATTTCTCTTTTTCTCTGGTGCTTATTTTTGTCGTTGTTTGCTTGTGTATTGATTTAGTGGCTAAACTAAATCACTAAGGTAATAGACTTGTAGCTAGTTCAATAGACTATTCCTCATGTTCCCCACACACAACAAGGCCACATGCGCAGTGTGAAAACTCTTCTGTAGCTCATCTGACGGCACAACCTTCAGTATGGGACACTCATCATAGAATGTCTGGTTTTAGCAGGGCTCTCTTTGTCTCTTTCCCTGATTATTCTTTTAAGTGTTCTGCCCCTTTTGGTATTAAAACCAGCTGTTAGTCTCCACTAATCAGTGGCTGATTGTTTCTGACAATGCCCCAAGTAATTTAGTCTGATCCAATAAAGTTCAGACAGGGACAGTTTTTGGGGTCAGAATTTAACGTTTGTTCTGTTCCCAGGAAAGCTATTCTTAACTGTCTCTTTCCCTGGTTCTTTCTGGTGACCTAGTGACCTATAATTTACTTTGTTGCTCTCGATATAATTTTCCAATTGATCCAACTCTAAGATACCAGTTCCATTATATTCCTGGAGACCTTCCTCCTTAAAACTTCAGACTTCCTGCTCCCATCTGAAAATCCATCGCCCTGGGGTATTGTATGCCATCTTCCTGGAATTCCCTTTTTTCCCACAGGTCCCAGCAATTCCACTCCTACGTATGTAACCAAGAAAAATGAAAACATATGTCTTCATAGAAATGCATACATGCATGTTTATAGCACATATTAATAACAGGTAAAAGGGGGCAACAACTAAAAGTCCACCAATTGGATAAATAAAATGTAAATCCATAAATGGATATTATTCAGCAACTAATAGGAATTAAATACTGATACATGGTACTACATGGATGAACTTTGAAAACATTATCTTCAGGGAAGGTAGTCAGTCACAAAAGACCACTTACTGTATGACATGGAACAGGGAAATTTACAAAGACATAAAGTAGATTGGTGGTTGCTAAGGCCTGGGGGAAGTGGGTCAGAGCAATGGTAACTTTTTCTTGAGGTTGACAAAAACACCTAAAATTGACTGTGATACTATTTGTACTTCTCTGTAGATAAATTAAAAAGCAATGATCTGTAGTACACCCAAAGTGGGTAAATTGCATGTGACTTATATTTCAATCAAGCTATTTTAAAAATTCAAGCATTAAAGATATGTATTGGCAACCTAAAGTTGTCACTGAATCTTGCTACTCTACAAACATAGGAGAGTAACTGTTTAACAGAACCTCTGGAGAAAGTTCCCCTCACATCTCATTGACCAAGATTGGTTCTCCTTTTCATTTCTAAAACAATCACTAGTATGAACTGGGATCACCACAATAAATTAGTTCATGATTTACCTCATGGAAGATAAGTAAATAACAAAATTTGAGTTCTTCCAAAAACAGTAAAGACGGTAATAGCCATTGCTTAGGCTAAAACTTACTAAAAACTTACTTAACATTTTCAGGTTTCAATCCCTATCTACTATCCTAATTTCCCCTAATCACTACCTTTTGAGTTTAGCAGGAGAAAGCGCTACATTTTACAGATGATAGAACTGAGTCACAAACATGTGAAGTAACTTAATCATGGTTATGCTGTCTGTTCAGTGATGGAATTAGGACTCAAACCCAAGTTTTTCTGACTCAAGATTTTAAATTAGAATTAAAAAAAACATACCCCTACTAAATAGGATTTGTATTACACAAAGCATCACTTATAATTTTTAGAACTTCCCTCTGAAAGATCCTCTAGATTATAATTCTTACTTAAAACTTTTTTATTCCCCCTTAAACAAGTACAACTAGTTCCTTTTCTCCAGATGACCTTTTTTCAGCACATTCCATTGCACCAGTATATCCTTAACTCTCATTCAAACAAGGAATTGTTCAGCTAAGGATTTTGTGTTTCTACAAGTAGAATGTAGAATTTTAAATTGAGTTCCTGGTCTCTATCTCTAATGGCTTTTCATTCATAATTATAGGATTTGTAATGAGTGCATTGGTGATGACAGAAATCCACCATAACATTTTCCATTGGGTGAATTGGCTTCAGACTCTTATTTAATGACTTATTAATCAACCACAGTCAGTCAATAGTGTTATCATATTAAATCTCTGAACAACACAAGCAAAGAATTTTTATTTTCTCTCCCTGTAGCCCGTGGCGTAATCTTTAGCAATATGAATCTGTTCAAACATCTATCCACAGTTCTATCACATCTGCAGTTCTATTAGTAAAGGTCAGCTTAGGTTAGTTCACTGTCAGCAGCTAGAAAGTTGCAAGAATAGATGAGCTTAATTGCTTTATTGTTACCATCACTGTGCCTGTTTAGAATTCTGGTACATAAAACTTCTCAGATACTAAATCTCCATTTAGGTTACCAAGAAGAATTACTTAACTTTGGATTCTTACTCACAAGCCACTCTAATTATTAATACTACAGATGAGCACGTTTAAGACACTTCATAAATCAGTAACAGGTAATGTGTATTATAATTACCACCTAGTCCACTTCTACCATCCTTAGGGGTTCAAAAAGTTAATTGATCAATAAATACAATATTCCATTGAGCATACATAGCCAGTAACTGTCAATACAGAACAAAAGTATTATATATTTATCTAGGTTAAATGAGGAAAAACTAAAATGAATTTATAATTTTTCTGGTTTATCTGTTCATCTAGAACAGTAATTGTTTATAATCCCTTTTAATTACTGTAATTTGTAACTTTGTAACACACCAGAATCACCTGAAGAGCTTCAAAAACTTGTATTAGATTCTACCCAGAATATATGTAACTGGAATAGGGACCGACCTGGGCATCAGATTTTTAAAATCTCACCAATTTTAATATGCACCAAAAGTTCAGAAAAGTCATGCTCTGTAATTGTGTGTGTGCATACACATACATGAGTATGCATGCTGGGAGTAGTTACAAAGAGACCAAGAACAATGTGACGTCTATAGAACATAAAATTGAGCTTCTTGAGCCCTGCATTGGGCTCTGGGCTTGCAGCGTAGAGCCAGCTTGGGATTCTCTGTACCTCTCTCTCTGCCCCTCCCCTGCTTGCACTTTCTCTCTCTCTTTCTCTCTCTCTCTCTCAAAATAAATAAACATTAAAAAAATTAAAAATAAATAAAAAATAAAATTGAGCTTGAGAACTCAACTTTCCTAGGAGTAAAAGGATTTTTAATATTCTAAAAACAGAAGTTAGTAAATAATATATAAATACATTATCACATTGACACTAACATATAATATTCTTGCTATGTGCTAAGCCTTGTTTCAAGCCCCCAGGGAATCTTAAGTAGCAGTGGAAAATTTCTGATTAAGGCATAATAAAAAGGTTTACAATTTTCTACTTGACTGAAAGCTAAAGGCTGACTTTAAATAATTATGATTTTATTCCACAGATGCTGGCTAAAACACACTTAAGTGAATGGTATATAATAATATACATGAATTTCTTCCACTTCTATATTCTTGCAGTGATCAACTTCCTGTCAACTATATGCCATATGTACTTTTATAAATGGTTTCTTCTGTTACCCCCAATTAATGAAATTTTATAAAGATTCCCGAGCCTAAGTCATGGAGTTTGATATCTTATTACGGCTTGGCACTCTACAGATCTGTGTGCCTGTTCATGATAGCTTGAATTCTTCATTGGCATTGCTTTTCTAATGTCGCTAGTGGCCAGCATTTACCATGTAACTAAATTAGCTCTTAAACTTAAAGTAAAATCTGTAATGCAATTTCTTCCTTCCAAGATTAGAAAATAAGAGCAGAAAAATTCACGGCTGTCTAGATATAAGGCCATAGCCACAGACCCTTAAAATGGTCTTTTTTTCCAATTAGCAAAGGGTTTCCTTGGGAACTAAATTACTATTCCTCATTCATCCACCTGCCTTCTTCCTCCTTACACTGAATGAATAGAAATCATTCTGCACACAATATTAAAGATGACATAAAGAAGGTGCCTAGTTTTTTTTTCTAAACTAGCCCTTTAAAAGGGCTACTTATACTTTTCCTTCACAAAAATTTAAACATACATTAAGAAAACAATTTCCCAAAACTCTTAATCATTTCCACATAGTATGTGCCACATTTTAAGGATGCTTTTTAAATGTTCATAAGCCCAATTTATTTTTCTAGCTCCTTCAATTACAAAAGACCCTACGAATGATAAAAAAAAAAAATCTTCCTCTCTCTACTCTGGGAATAGCCAAATTCTTATACCCTTTGCACATGCCCACAAATGGCTTTTATCAATGACTGCTTAATCATTTATTTTCTTTATCTTGCTTTTAAAAAACTTTAATTTTTTTCTTTCTTTTACTACAAGAGTGAAAGCTTCCCTACATAAGTTATGCTAATAGTTTTATATATTAGCATAATGGAAAAATAGCATTTGCTTAAAAATTTTTCATAAAATTTTTGCACATTATAGAAAATTGGGAAAACATATAAAGAGAAAGATCACCTATAATCTTACCATCATTTAGTGCTTCTTACCATTTTCATGGTTGCTTTCCAATCTTTCTTTCTGTACATTTATTTCTATACCTAATCATACTGCAGATTCATTTATGTACCCTGTCTTTTGCAATTACTACAATCTAAGCAGTCTTCAGGTTATTACATAATATTTGTATCCATTATGCTGCTTAACTTCTTTTCAATCTTCAAACCTCATTTCAAAGATCACATCTTTCTCCAAGTTTATTTATTATTTTTAGTAATCTGTGCACCCAATGTGGGGCTCAAATTCACAACCCCAAGATCAAGAGTCGCAAGCTCTTCTGACTGAGCCAGCCAAGCACCCCCAAAGGTCATATCTTTAATTAATGATGCTTATTTCAACATATCACTCCATTTCAGGTTACCTTGTTATTTGCTTTCACAGAACCATGTTCCTTCCTTATACAGCACTAACCATAAATGTGGTTATTTCATCATCTCTTTCACAAGGTTATAAAATATAAAAGCTCCATGAGTACCACCCCAAGATCATGTCTATCTACTTTGGCTTATCTTTATATAATTTTCATTGTATAATCTACTTTTGCTTATCATTATATAGTCATTACATAACCTAACAAAGACATTCATATTCAACAAATACCTATTGACATGACAATAAGTGCCAACAAATACAAATTTCTTGAGTGAGGGATTCTCATTTTTAATGGTCATTTGACAATCTGACATATAGTATCATATTTTAACCACTCCCTATTATTGGCCATTTACATTTTTTCCAAATTGTCACTATTATTAATAATGCCTCAGTGAGTATCTTTGTGTGCATAACATTTTCAGTGCTTACAAATTGTTCCGCGTAACTGCTTCACAGAAACAGAACTGCTGGATCAAAAGGCAAATATATTCTTATGGTTCTCGATACTTATTTCCAATTTGTTTTCCAACTTATAATGCCAAAAGCAATAAACTGATATTCCCATTTCTTTTTCAAAAGCATTTTAGGGGGCACCTGGGTGCCTCAGTCAGTTGGGCATTTGACTCTTGACTGTGGCTCAGGTCATGATCCCAGGGTTGTGGGACCAAGCCTTGTGTTGGTCTCCAGGCTGAGCACGGAGCCTGCTTGAAATTCTCTCTCTCTCCCTCTGTCCCTCTCCCCCACTCGTGCTCTCTCTGTCTAAAATAAAGAAAAAAAATTTTAAGTGTTTTAAAGTTACTAGTAAATAAAGGATAATTTATGTCAGCACCCTTTCTAATACAATCATGATATGTCTAAGATGAGAGGATGGACAAAATTAATGCAGGCCATAAACTTACATATTATATATTACATAAGAATTTGAAAACAAGAATACATTCTGAGTTACTGTACTCAACAAATGAGCCTGCATTTTCCATGGCTATTAGCTGATACTAGATTCGGCTGCAAGTTGGAGAAAACCTAAACTAAGTACGATAATAGCAGCTGATTTCTCTCCCTGGTAAGTGGTCCAGGACTGTTAGAGCACCCCAAGGACCTTAGCTCTTTCCATATAGCTTTATTCTGTGTGACCTCTACATTATGGACCAAGATAGTAGCATCTTTGTTCTAGGCAGTAGGATAGATGGTGGCATTAAGAGGGAAATGGCATGTGCCACTTGCCTCTTATTTTCCAAAAGTATGTGTATATGTGTGTGTGTGTGTGTGTGTGTGTGTGTGTGTGTGTGTGTACAAACATATACACATACACCCACATGCACCACGTCTTCTGTATCCATTCATCAGTCAATGGACACTTGGTCTCTTTCCATAAATAGGCTATTGTTGATAATGCTATTATAAACATCAGGTGCATGTATCCCTTTGAATCAGTATTTTTGTGTCTTTTGGGTAAATAACTAGTAGTGCAATTGCTGGACCATAGGGTAGTTCTATTATTAACTTTTCGAGGAATCTCCATGGTGTTTTCCAGAGTAGGGACCAGTTTGCATTCCCACCAACAATGTAAGAGGATTCCCCTTTCTCCACATCCTCAATGCCAGTTATTTCCTGTGTGATTCTAGTCATTATGTTGTGTGAGGTGATATCTCATTGTAGTTTTGATTTATATTTCTCTGATGATAAGTGAAGATGAGCATCTTCTCATGTGTGTGTTGGCTATCTGAATGTTTTCTTTAGAGAAATATCTGTTCATGTCTTCTGCCCATTTTTAAACTAGGCTGTTTGTTTTTTGGGGTACTGAGTTTTATAAGTTCTTTATATATTTTCAATATTAACCCATTATCAAATATGTCATTTGCAAATATCTTCTCCCACTCCAAATGTCTCCTTTTAATTTTGTTTATAGTCTCCTTTGCTATACAGAAGATTTTGTTCTTGATAAAGACCCAAAAGCTTATTTTTGCTTTTGTTTCCCTTACCTCAGAAGATGTATCTAGTAAGAAGTCGCTACAGCAAAGGTCAAAGAGATTGTTGCTGCCTGTGTTCTCCTCTAGGATTCTGATGGTTTCCTGTCTCACATTTAGGCTTCTCATCCATTTTGAATTTATTTTTGTGTATGGTGAAAGACAGTCATCCAATTTCTTTCTTTTGCATGTTGTTGCTCAGTTTTCCGAATACCATTTGTTGAAGAAACTACCTTTTTTTCATTGGATATTCTTTCCTTTGTTAAAGATTAGTTGACCATATAGTTGTGGGTCCATTTCTGGATTTTCTGTTCTGTTCCACTGATCTTTGTGTCTGTTTTTGTACCAGTACCATACTGTCTTGATTATCACAGCTTTGTAATGTAACAAATTCTAGACTTTAAAGTCCAGAATTGGAATGCCTCCAGCTTTGCTTTTCTTTTTCAAGATTGTTTTGACTATTTGACTATTAATCTTTTAAGAAATTGAGACACAAAATTTGAGAAGTGTTTGTTCTAAGTCTGTGAAAAATGCTGTTGGTATTTTGACAGAGATTGCATTAAATGTGTAGACTACCTGGGGTAGTAAGGACATTTTAACAATATTTGTTCTTCCAATCCATTAGCATGGAACATCTTTCCATTTCTTTGTGTCATTTTCAATTACTTTCATAAGGGTTTTATAGTTTTTAGAGTATACATCTTTTACATCTTTGGTTAGGTTTATTCCTAGGTATCTTATTTTTTTGGTGCAATCATAAATGGGATTGTTTCCTTCATTTGTTTTTCTGCTGCTTCATAACTGTTATATAGAAATGCAACAGATTTCTGCATACTGATCTTGTATCCTGCAACTTTACTGAATTAGTGTATCAGTTCTAGCAGGTTTTTGCTGGAGTCTTTCAGGTTTTATATATAAAGTATCATGTCATCAGCAAATAGTGAAAGTTTTACTTCTTTTTTTACCAATATAGATGCCTTTTATTTCTTTGTGTTGTCTGATTGCTGTGGTTAGGCCTTCCAAAACTATGTTGAATATAAGTAGTGAAAGTGGACATTCTTGTCTTGTTACTGAACTTAGGGGAAAAGCTCTCAGTTTTTTCCCACTGAGGATGATGTTAGCTCTGGGTTTTTCATATATGGGCTGTATTATATTGAGGTATGTTCCCTCAAAACCTACTTTGCTGAGGGTTTTTTTTTTTTTATGAGTGGATGTTGTATGTTGTCAAATGTGTTTTCTTTTTTTTTTTTTTTTTCTAAGTTCACTTATTTATTTTTTGAGAGAGACAGAGACAGAATGAAAGTAGGGAAGGGGTGGAGAGAGAGGGAAAAATGGGGAATTCCAAGCAGACTCTGGGCTCAAACCCACAAAATCATGAGATCATGACCTAAGTGGAAACCACGAGTTAGGCACTCAACTGACTGAGCCACCCAGGCACCCCATCAAATGCTTTTTCTGTGTCTACTGAAAGGATCATATGATTCTTCTCCTCTCTCTCACTAATGTGGTATATCATGTTGATTGATTTCTGAATACTCGTGCACCTTGCAATCCACGAGTAAATCCCACTTGATCATGGTGAATGATTTTTTAATGTACTGTTTAATTCTGTTTGCAACTATTTTATTGAGGATTTTTTGCATCTATGCTCATTATGTATATTGACCTGTAACTAACTCTCTCTCTCTCGCTCTTTTTTGTGGAGTCTTTATCTGGTTTTGGTATCAGGGTAATGCTTGGCGTCATTGAATGAATTTGGAATTTTTCCTTCCTTTTCTACTTTTTGGAATAGTTTGAAAAGAATGGGTATTAACTCTCCTTTAAATGTTTGGTAAAATTCATCTGTGAAGTTGTCTGGTCCTGCACTTTTGTTTGTTGGGAGTTTTTTTTTTTTATTACTGATTCAATTTCCTTGATGGTTATTGGTCTGTTCAAATTTTACATTTCTTCCTGTTTTGGTTTTGGTAGTTTATGTTTCTAGGAACTTACCAATTTCTTCAAGGTTGTTCAACTTGTTGGCATACAGTTTTTAATAATATTCTCTTATCAATGTATTTCTGTGGTGTTGGTTGTTATTTCTCCTCACTTATTTGAGGTTTATTTGAGTCCTTTTTCTTTCTTTCTTTTTTTTTTTTTATAAGTCTGGCTAGAGAACTATCAATATTATTGATTTTTTTCAAAGAACCAGCTGCTGGTTTCATTGATCTGTTCTACTGTTTTTTAGTTTCTATGTCATTTATTTCTGTTCTAATCTTTATTATTTCCTTCCTTCTCCTGGCTTAGGGTTTTGTTGGTTGTTCTTTTCTAGCTCCTTCAGGTGTAAGGTTAGGTTGTTTATTTGAGATTTTTCTTGCTTCTTGAGGTTGGCCTGTATTGCTACAAATTTCCCTCTAAGAACCACTTTGGAGCATTCCAAAGGTTTTGGACAGTTGTGTTTTCATTTTCCTTTGTTTCCATGTAATTTTAAGTTTATTTATTTATTTTGAAAGAGAGAGCATGACTGCATGTGTGCATCAGCAGGGGATGGACAGAGAGAGACGGAGGGAGAGAATCCCAAGAAGACTCTATGCCATCAGCATGGAGCCTGACACAGGGCTTAGTCTCAGGAACCAGGAGACTATGACCTGAGCCAAAATTAAGTGCTGGATGCTCAACCAACTGAGCCATGTGGTACCCCATGTTTCCATGTACTTTTTGATTTCCTCTTTGGTTTTCTGGTTGACCCATTCATTGTTTAGATGCATGTTATTTAACCTTCATGCATTTATGGTCTTTTCAGATTTTTTTCTTGTGATGGACTTTCTTTTTTTAATTTTTTTCAACATTTATTCATTTTTGAGAGACAGAGAACAAGCAGGGGAGGAGCATAGTGAGTGGGAGATACAGAATTCAAAGCAGGCTCCAGGCTCTCAGCTGTCAGCACAAAGCGTGACATGGGGTTCAAAATCATGAACCACAAGATCATGACCTGAGCCAAAATCAGATGCTTCACTGACTGAGCCATCCAGGTGCCCCTCTTGTGGCTGACTTCTAATGTCATAGCACTGTGGTCAGAAAAGATGCACGGTATGACTTCAATCTTCTTAAATTTGTTGAGGCTGGTTTTGTGGGCTACTATATGATCTATTCTGGAGAATGTTTTGTGTGTACTTGAAAAAAATGTGTATTTTGCTGTTTTAGGATGGAATATTCTGAATATATCTTAAGTCCATATGCTCCAATGTGTCATTCAAAGCCAGTGTTTCCTTGTTGATTTTATGCTTAGATGATTTCTCCCTTGATGTAAGTAGAGTGTTCTAGTGTTCTAGTCTCCTACTAGTATTGTATTATTATCTACGGTTTCTTCATGTTTGTTATTGTTTTATACATTTCGGCACTTCCATGTTGGGTGCATACATATTTACAGCTGTTACATCTTCTTGTGGGACCATCCCCTTTATTGTTACATAGTGTCCTTTGTGTCTTGTCACATTGTTTTAAAGTCTATTTTGTCTGATATAGGTATTGCTACTCTGGCTTTCTTTTGACACCCATTTCCATGATAGATGTTTCTCCATTCCCTTACTTTCAACCTGCAGGTGACTTTAGGTCTAAAATGATTCTCTTCTAGGCAGCATATAGATAGGTCTTTTTTTTTTTTTAATACATAAGACATTAATTTTTGTATTCACTTTACTAAGTAATTAACATTATATTAAATTGAAGGTACAGGTTGCTATATAACTCTAAGTACTTAGTCTTTATTCTTTCCAAATTTAACCTACCCACTGCTGTATCAAATTATCACTAACTTAATGTACTAAGAAATTCAAACAAAATATTTATTGAGACATAATTATTTAAGATTCAACTAGAAAATAGTTTCTTGTGAAAACTTACAGCAGATTTAAAATTTTTGTCTAAAACAATATTGATAAAAACAGCCTGGTTTGCATCTAGATTAGGTAATTTCTAAGCTTTTTAAAATCTTTTCTTTTTCACCTTATTTAAATAAGTATGTATCTTTATGTTAAATATGCAGTCTATGCCAAAAATATTCCAATTCTAGGCATGCACTTTAATTTTTTCATGAGTTTTTAGTTATAACTTTCATGGTAACAAAAAAATATAAAACCTTTTCTGGTATCTATCATACACAGACACACACAAAAAACCTACTACAGCCAAAATTCTATAAGATTAGTTAATCTAATACCCTGTATTACTCACTGAAAATATTAACAGACATTATTTTTTCAATATATTTCAATATATTTTTCTAGTACATTATTTTTTTGGTAAATTAAAAAAAACAACTTTAAAATTTTAGATCCCTAAAATTACTTTCCTTGAAGTCTCTTAGAGTGTTATATTCAGAGGACTCGTGCATAGCTTCACTGGGAAAAAATGCTTAATTGTAGAACTAACAATCAGAAGAGAAAGCCAGGATAATTACCTATCTTGGCCTTTCGTTGCGAGATCACTCTCTGACTGGGTTCCAGGCCCATTTAGAATGGTTTGATTAAATAAAAGAAAATCAGATTTGTTAATTTAAAAACCACAGATATAATGTGAAAAATATCTACTCTAATAAATAAATGTGCATTGACAATATCTTAGTAATTGCTTTAGCATTATTCTAGAGTACAAACACTTCTATGCTAGGATTGTTAACAGTACTTTGGTGTAAAGATATTTAAACTCTTTTCCACCATTAACCCATTAATTTTCATACTTTCTCTGTGAGGCAATAAGATGTAAGTATGGTTAGTTTAATTTTCCACATGAAAAACCAAATCAAACACAAATGAATTTGCTAAAAGTCACACATGCACTGAAACAGAGCTCAAAGACTGGAAACTCAACTGAATAAGTAAGAGGTGCTTTAAACACTGGTACACACAGAATGACCATCTCCATCACCGAATTTACTAGCCTTATTCCCTTGTAATTGAATCTTTCCTCGCTTTCTCCCCTCCTGCTCCTCTTCTGCTGCTGATCCATCCTGGAAAGGAACAGCCTTTCACACTCGAACCCCATAAAACTGCAGGTCACTTTGCTCCCTGTTCCCAATCATTATGGAGTATGCTACAGGTAATAAAAAAAGAGCCGCTTGTAGGTATGTGGTTTCAGATAATACTTGTGGGGATTATACATGGTAGTATTTAACATAGCAAGACCTAACAATAGTCTTTATTTAAAAAAAAAACGAGCAGAGAATTTGGTTTGATAATAGAGTTTAGAGTCTGACAAACTTGGATATTAATCCACTTCTGCCACTAACTCTAAATTTAAACAATTTCTTTAACCTCTTTGAATCTCAGCTTCCTCATCTGTAACATGGAAATCTATTTCTTTGTAAGTTTGTCAACAATAATTACTAAGATTATACAAACCATGAGGATTATATAAAATACCTGAGATGTTACTAAAATTTTATTTAAAAAAAAAACACATCAGTTTTCAGGAGAATTTGAAAAAATGGAATTATCTGGACTAAATTCTTGAAGTCATGATATCTACCTTATACTGTCCCAAATAATTAGATAATTACTTAGTTTTCCATTTTCTGTTCTTAATATACACCTTACTATATAGTCTATACTTATCACTGTTATAAACTTATTTCTGTCCATCTGTATATACAGGAGAAAAATGATTGTTATAACCATTCTCTAATGAGGAAAAAATATCACCAAACTGTACTCTCCTAGTCAACTCAACTTCTCCCAGTTTCTATATGCTCTTATTTAATTGCTCCCACCTACCTTAATTACCAGCCTGGGTGCAACCATAGACTACCAAAATTCAGGACTTTGAGGTAGGGATTCTGATAAGGCAGAAGGGCTGAGTATAAAGAAATATTTATGGCCAGGGGTCCCTGAGTGGCTCAGTCAGTTAAGCATCCACCTTGGACTCAGGTATGATCTTGTAGTTTGTGAGCTCGAGCCCTGCATCTGGCTCTGTGCTGACAGCTCAGAGCCTGAAGATTGCTTCGGATTCTGTGTCTCCCTCTCTCTGTCCCTCCCATGCTCATGCTGTTTCTTTCTTTCTCACTAATAAACATCAAAAAACATTATGAATAAAATGACAGGACACAACCATAGCATGTGAGAACTGAAAAGGGCCTTTGTAATAATTCACTGAATCTCCTTTTCACAGATGAGGAAACCAAATTATGACCAAACCCAGAACCTACAACTGAAGTTGTAATCCATTACTCATTTAATTTTATCCATCACTTGGCATCTTTTCTTACTTACTCACTACGAAGATTTATAAAAGACTTCTAATATGCACACATGCTAAGATGAAGTGAAGTAAAATGGAGACAGGTGAAGAGGGGAGAAAATAGATAAGAAAGTAGGATCTTGCCTGGGCAACTCTCTATTTAAAAAAGTACTCATAACTACCCAAAAACATACGTTCTTCATCCCTATTAATCCCCCATGCCTCCACTGACTGGCTGGAACTCGTTAATACCACCTGAGTTTCTAGTCCTCAGTCCCTAACCTGTGGAAGTTTTATATGCCAGAAGACTCTGGCTACCTTATGAGTCTAGCCCAAACAAATTGTTATTGCCCCCTAGTCTCCTTATAATCTCCCAAAATTCTCTTTAAGATACAAAATATTTGATTCCCCAGATAATAATGAGGAGAAACCACCCATCAGCCCAATAAAAATGTTCTATCAAAACTACGAACATTAATTCCAAGTGAGTAATTTTCCAAGTCCACAATCCCTTATCTTTAATTCCAAAATGCAAAAAGCTCCCCAAACTGAAAATTTTTCTTAACTCATTTGGTGGCAAAACTTCACCTGACTTGACCACACTCTGTGGAAAAAAACTTAACCTAAATTAAAATGAGGTTTTTTATAGTCTTATCCCGTTACATGTGAATATTCATACATCTTACTGCAGAAATAATAGTGTGTTGATTATGTCTGCTGTGCTGTCCAAAAGGATATTTTCTGAAATACATCTAGTACTAAGGATTTTGGATAAGGCATCATGAGCTTTAGAAGAAGTAAGCCTTTGGTCTTCAGGTTTTACAATTTCAGCTTTATTCTTGGAACCACCAACTAGCTCATGGACTTTGAATAAGTCCTTGGTTCCTACTAAGTTTGAGATAATTACAAGAATTATTTTTTCAGAAGAATCAAGAGAACTTCACCTATGGGTGACTAAAACATCAGAGGTGAGATTAGGAAGAGCAGCTTGCCCGAGACACACTAAATTTCTTATCTGCCTGCATTTGAGACAACATGTACATCTGTATAGATGTACAGATAGAGTGCTGTTGTTGTGGATGTAGGAACAAAAGCCATAGAAACAGAACTAAAATTGGACCTTTGAGATGGCAGGTATTTTCAGAGAAAAAAATTCCAAGAAAGACAGTCACAGAGAATGCCAGACAGAAAGGAATCTTTAAAAGAAACAGAAAGAACCATCCAAGAGAGAAGACCAAAAACACAGCACCATCAAAGTCAAGATAAGACAAAACTTTTTAAAGGGAGTGACCAGAAGAATTAAATGCTAGAAAAAGATAAGAGATTTTGAGGCGTGTAAGCAACAGGGAAATATTATGGAAGGAAGTCACTGCAGATTTTCAAAATGTAGTTTCAGTAAAGACTACAAGGGAATGTGTGATGTGTGATGAAGAAATGAAGGTGACAGATGCAGAGCACTCATTTGAGAAAAAATACAAATAACTGTAGTAGGGATATAAGAAAAGGAAAAGTATAAAAATAATGGTACATACTTCATGTATTTGAAAAATAAAAGGGAGTAACATTTTCTACTTTTTAGAATAATCTAAACATTTCTCTTCTTACTAGCATCAATTTTACATTTTTACAGGGCTTGGAAAGCATCTAATTTATTACTCTGCTTAAAACTTTGATAAGGAGAAATAACTATAATTTGCAGATGGTGTAGTGAAGGCACAGAGTTTAAGTACTTTGTTCATTACTATTACTATTTCTAGTTAGTAAGCTTTTATCAATTACATACTATCTACAGTAAGCCATATTAGTGCCATGCTTATTATAGTGCCTGGCATTATTCAGTGCTTAACCATTTTTTAACTGAGCTGAACTAAGAATACTTGGGTTTAATGTCACTATAATCAACATAGACCTCTGGACTACCAGGCACTTTCTTAGTTCATCAGTCTTAGTAATGATGAGAAATAGATTTGAATATGCCCACATATACACCAAAAACATGGAATATAAAGAATAAAGAGCAAATGACAGTTAAGTAAGATCTGAACAGTGAATATTGAGTGTACTGACTGAAGTAAATACCCACATTTGAAGCCTAAGTAAATAAGGCAAAAAGAAAAGGATCTGGATGAACTAAGAATTTGAATTAACTAATTCTTTTATCAGAGAACAATATGTGGAGAATTTATAATTATTTCAAATTACAAAAAAATTATTTATGCTAAGATTTTACTAAATGTGTTTTCTTACACTTTTTATAATTATATTTCATAGTTCAAAACAGCAGAGTACAGTGCTCGCTTTGGCAGCACATATATAAGACAGCTGAGTACATGTGTTCATCCAAAGGAAAATGTGACAGTTTAATAATAAAATAAATTTTCTTCTATTATTACTCTAGAGTTTTTATATATGTCTTAGGTTGGTCCAAATCAAGCATTTTCTACCAAAATACCACAGCAAAGAATAAATCACTGACCCAGGAGTTGGGGCAGGATGAATAGTCATAGCCCCAAAGGCTCCCAAACAATCTTAAGATACATCTTAGCAGGGTGCCTGGGTGGATCAGTCAGCTGAGCACCCAACTTCAGCTCAGGTCATGATCTCGCAGTTCCTAAGTTCAAGCCCCACATTGGGCTCTCTGCTGTCAGCACAGAACCCACTTCAGATCCTCTGTTTCCCTCTCTCTACATCCCTCCCCTGCTTCCATGCACATGTACTCTCTCTCTCAAAAATAAACATTTTAAAAAAGATATATCTTAGAATTTGTGTTAACTGAATGTTCTACTTCATAATACATCTGTGTTTGTTTTAATATAAAACAATGTTCTAAACTAACTACCATTTGCATTTCATTTTCCCAAGTATTTGGGTAAAATCTACCCTCTAGGAACATATATCACAATTCACCAGTGGCTTCCCAAACCCCTTTCCATCAGTCCTAGTTTTGGAACTATAGCTAAAGGAATTCAGGTGATGAAGGGTATACACAACTTAATGCTCTCTGATCAAATTACTCCTTCAAGAGACAATGTAGAGCTGAGGATTACTGGTAAGGATGGAATAGGGAGGCAATAAGGAGAATGAGCAGGCCAAGATAAATGAACTCCACTGAAAAGACCAAGTTTTCTAAACTTAAGAGTGAAGACATATTCATATTATTTTCATTATTTGCCATGATATTAAATTAAATGCCACAAGATTCCTCTAATTTCTTTCATTCATTCACGAATGCATTTGTTCATTCAACAAATATATATTATGCCCTTTTACATACTAGCTGTGTGCTAGGTACTCAAGATACAAAAATGAAAAACAAAATCCCTACCTTAAGGATCTCACTGTCTTGTGCGAAGGCACACGCAATGTTAAGATAGTAAGAGCTATAAAAAGAACTGCACATACACAGTGGGCACAGAAAGACCAACTCGTCCTAGGGAAAGTTGACCAAAAAAACAAACAAACAAACAAACAAACCACCAGGAATTAAAAAATATAAGTTGGCAAAAAACCCTAAAAACAAACAAACAAACACGGAATTTAAAAAAATAGAGACGAGCTTGGGGCTTGATCACTCAGCATTCTTCCTTCAACTTGAAGGAGTTCCTTAAAACCACCAGAATTCTGAGGGCCTCAATCAGGAAACCTTGTATCTTATACACATTACCAATTCTAGTAAACAAAAAGTTCACCAGGACACCACTATCTGTGCAGTGCAGTTCATTCAGAACCATAGACAATAGGACCTACAAAGAACTTTAAACTCATTTAGGCCAATGCCCCACGTTAACAAAAACTCCTGAGGCCCTAACTGGTCAATGTCTTCCCAAACAGGGTGGAGCTCCTTAGTAGTAGTTTGAAGCCTGTAACCAAGTCAGCATTCACTCCACTACAACCAATGCCAGTAGGCATCATCCTTAGCATTCTCTGACTCACTTCCTAGCCTCCAGTCATTTTTAAAATCTCATGAAAATTTTTCCATCATGAAAACATTTACATTTTTTTTAACATTAAGGTGATACAGTGCCTTTCCAGGAATATATTTTTTCTTCAAAAATTTTGTTAGAACTTTCAAACATACACTGAAATAGAGAAAACAGCATAATACATTCTCATATAACCTATTAACACACTCTCCTATAACCATATAATACTCTATTGATCAAATTTGATAGTTTTTAAGATTTGATACATGTGCTTTATCTCCTTTTTTTCTTTGTTACCATAAAATTCTAAAGTAAATTCCTGACATTGTGTCTATGTCATTTCAATTCTAAACACTTCTATATGTGTGTGTGAAAAGTAAAGACAATTTCTTCTATACTCACATGTACAAAATTAACGAGGATTCCTTAATAACATCTAATATCCAATATTTATATTTCCTTATTTGTTTCAAAAGGAGCCTTGTTTTACACTTATTCCAGTCCTTTAAAATATTTATTTCTGATTCACTACAAAATAGTATTCAACATTTGATTTCAGCAATACAATTTCTCTTCCTTTTTACAACTTTTATTCTGAACTTGTACCTTACTTACAACGGTCTTATACATAAGTCATTAACTTCAGGCACACCTCCCCAATCCTCATCCCAGCCTTGATATATTTTTAACACTTCAATGATTACTTCAGATATCCTTCCTGCTTTTTCACCCCAATACACATAAATTATGGCTCTCTCATTACTTTCTCCAGTCTATTAAAATTACAGTAAAGCCCCATTAAAAAGATCCTTTTTATATTACAGATAAAATCACATTTGTTATGTATATGTGTATATATATAGTGGTATGTGATTCATACAGCTGTATTCATAACTCAGTAAGCCTAGATATTTTCTTTTCTGTGTCAATGCCAAACTGAAGATTGAGTTTGGCTCTATTTATTTTTTAATGTTTATTTCTGAAAGAGAGGGAGAGAAAGAGCAGGGGAGGGGCAGAGGGAGGGAGACACAGAATCCGAAGCAGGCTCCAGGCTCTGAGCTGTCAGCAGAGAACCTGACACACGGTTTGAACTCAGGGACTGAAAGATCATGACCTTAGCCGAAGTCAGACGCTCAACTGATTGAGCCGCCCAGGTGCCCCTGGCTATATTTGTAAACTTGGTATGGTTACTTTCTTAGCCAGGGCTTCTAACAGTGATCTCTTTTATGGAATCTAATTATTCTTTAAATCTCAGCTTGAAACTCCTTCGTTTTTCAAAATATTTTAAACAAATAAGAAAGTTTTATCAAGATACCTATGACACAACTGGAAAATTTAAGCCTTCTGTAAGTATCTCAGGCCATTCTATAAGCCTTAGTTTATTAGTGGGCTAAATGCTCTAGCAAAAATATCATCAGGCTGAATTAAAAAACCAAGCCTAACTCTATGCTATATATGCTACACATATTAAGAAGGATATAAAAGTATTAAAAGTAAAATGGAAGAAAAACATATACCATACAAACACTTGCAAAAATGAAGCTGGTGTATTTGGAGTAGTATCAAGCAAAAAAGTATTTAAGGCAAAAAAGCAATATTAGAAATAGAGGTAAATGTTAAGAATAAAAAGCCTGATTTATATGAAAGATGCAACAATTCTACATTTGTATGCACCTAATAATGTGGCCTCAAATATATAAAGCAAAAATTAAAGAACTAGAGGTAAAATCATGAATAGAAATTGACAATCATGAATAGAAACTGATAGAATATATAGACTATACATATACAATTTAAACAAAAAGAAGACACTTAGGCTGATGGATATGATCAGATTATCCTCACAACAGCTCAAATGAATTTTCAAATGCATATAGAACATTTTAAAAGATTAAGCATATGTTAAGTTTCTCAAATTCCACAATTAGTGAAATCATATGATATCTGTCTTTCTCTGACTTATTTTCCTTAGCGTAATACCGTCCAGCTCCATTCATATTGTTGCAAATAGCAAGATTTCATTCCTTTTCCATTGCCAAGTGGTATTCCAGTGTGTGTGTGTGTGTGTGTGTGTGTGTGTGTGTGTGTGTGTCACATCGTCTTAATCCATTCATCAATTGATGGACATTTGGGCTCTTTCCATAATTTAGCTATTGTTGATAGTGCTCCTATAAACACTGGGGTCCATGTGTCCCTTCAAATCAGCTTTTTTATATATTTTGGATAAATTTCTAGTAGTTCAATTGTTGGGTTGTAGGGTAGATCTATTTTTAATTTTTTCAGGAACCTCCACACTGTTTTCCAGAGTGGCTGCACCAGTATGTATTCCCACCAACAGTACAACAGGCTTCTCCTTTCTCCATATCCTCACCAACATCTGCTGTTGCCTGAGCTGTTTATTTTAGGCATTCTGACTGGTGTGAGGTGGTATCTCGTGGTTTTGCTTTGTATTTCCCTGATGATGAATGATGTTGAGGATCTTTTCATGTGTCTGTTTGCCATCGGGATGTCTTCTTTGGAAAGATGTCTATTCATGTCTTCAGCCCATTTCTTCACTGGATTATTTGTTTTTTACGTGCTGAGTTTTCTAAGTTCTTTATAGATTTTGGATACTAATCCTTCATCCTATATGTCATTTGCAAATATCTTCTCCCATTCTGTTATTTGCCTTTTAGTTTTGTTGATTGTTTCCTTTGCTGTATAGATGCTTTTTATCTGGATGAGGTCCCACATGTTAATTTTTGCTTTTATTTACCTTGCCTCTGGAGACATGTCAAGTAAGAAGTTACTGCAGCTGAGGTCAAAGAGGTTGCTGCCTGTTTTCTCCTCTAGGATTTTGATGGTTTCCTGTCTTACATTTAGGTCTTTCATCCATTTTGAATTTATTTTTGTGTATGGTGTAAGAAAGTGGTCCAGTTTCATTCTTTCTGCATGTTGCTGTCCAGTTCCCCCAGCACCATTTGCTAAAGAGACTCTTTTTTCCTTTGGATATTCTTTCCTGCTTTGTCAGATGAACAGCGGGTTGGTGTGGTGGGCGGGGGGGGGGGGGGCGCTAAATGCGTGACGGATATTAAAGAGGGCACTTTTCGGGATGAGTACTGGGTGTCATATTTAAGAGATGAATCACTGAGTTCTACTCCTGAAGCCAAGACTACACTGTGTGTTAACTAACTTGAAAATAAATTTTAAAAAATTTGAACATGTACTGCAAAGTAAGTCTAAATAAACTTCAGAACTGAAATCACAGAGAGATTTTCTCTGACTACAATGTAACTAAGCTAAATGACAATTTTTTTTATTTAAATAGTTTATTTTCAAACTGGTTTCCATATAACACCCAGTGTTCATCCCAACAAGTGCCCTCTTTAATGCCCGTCACCCACTCTCCCTCCTCCCTTACCCCCCTCACCCTCAGTTTGTTCTTAGTCTTTGAGAGTCTCTTATGTTTTGTCTCCCTCCCTCTCTGTGTCTTTTTTTCCTTTCCCCTCTTCTCCTCCCCGATGGTTTTTGCTAAGTCTCTCAAAATCCACCTATTCGTGGAAACGTATGGTATCTGCCTTTTTCTGACTGACTTACTTCACTTAACATAATACCCTCCAGTTCCATCCATGTTGCTACACATGGCCAGATTTCATTTTTTCTCATTGCCACGTAGTAGTTCATTGTATATATGTACCACGTCTTCTTTATCCATTCGTCAGCTGATGGGCACATGGTCTCTTTCCATGATTCAGCTATTGTCCAAAGTGCTGCTATGAACATTGGGGTACACGTGCCCCTATGCATCAGCATTCCTGTGTCTCTTGGGTAGATTCCTAGCAGTGTTATTGCTGGGTCATAGGGTAGCTCTATTTTCATTTTTTTGAGGAACCTCCACACCGTTTTCCAGAGTGGCTGCACCAGTTTGCATTCCCACCAACAGTGAAGAAGGGTGCCTGCTTCTCCACATCCCCGCCAGCATCTATAGTTTCCTGATTTATTCATTTTAGCCACTCGAACTGATGTTAGGTGGTATCTCAGTGTGGTTTTGATTTGTGTTTCCTTGATGATGAGGGACTTTGAGCATCGTTTCATGTGTCTGTTGGCCATCTGGATGTCCTCTTTGGAGAAGTGTCTATTCGTATCTTCCGCCCATTTCTTCACTGGATTATTCGTTTTTCAGGTGTGGAGTTTGGTAAGTTCTTTATAGATTTTAGATACTAGTCCTTTATCCAATATGTCATTTGCGATTATCCTTTCCCATTCCATCGTTTGTCTATTAGTTTTGTTGGCTGTTTCCTTTGCCGTGCAGAAGATTTTTATCTTGATGAGGTCCCAATAGTTCATTTTTGCTTTAAATTCCCTCGCCTTTGGAGATGTGTCGCATAGGAAATTGCTGCGGCTCAGGTCAAAGAGGTTTTTTCCTGCTTTCTCCTCTAGGATTTTGATGGTTTCCTGTCTCACATTCAGGTCCTTCATCCATTTAGAGTTTATTTTTGTGAGTGGTGTAAGGAAGTGGTCTAGTTTCATTCTTCTGCAGGTTGCTGCAAATGACAATTATTTTTAAATGATAATTTGAAAATTCCCAAGTTTTTGTAAAGTAAGAAATCCACACCTGCAAACCAAGGTAATGGCAACCCTGAAACAGCAACGAACAATCAACTGATGAGAATATTTCATTGTTCACCACCTCGTGTTTGGAAGCAGCTCCACAACTCTACTTGAGTAATACCCAGAAATACGGGACAACCGGCCAAAAGGTATCTTAAAAGGAAGATTCTGGATTGCTACCTTATATGGCTAATGGATAGAGAGGAGGGACCTGTTGGGAGCCGTTTTGGGCTCACAGGTTGAGACCCCTCCCTGCATGGGAAAGGTTGAAGCAAAGCTCCCGCCAGCCAAACTGGCACCTAATCTTACTTCCTTCTAAATAATCTTTCAGGCCTGGATTTCTTGAACTACTCTCATTGGCCTAAGGGATATAATGCTCTTTGGTTTTATGGCATATGGAAAAGGGGACCTGGAGTGCGAGGTCTTGAGAGTAACCTAGCCAGAAGTAACCTCAAGGTTGCCTCTTGGGGATAGGTTACACAAATTGATCATATAGAATAGCAGTTATGAGTTGGCTAGAAATTAGTAGGCATTAGGCTCCAAGGCTCCTTGAACCAAACTAGATATTCCCTGCAGGTACAGCATTGTGTTAATCATCCCCTCAGCCCCACCATAAAACCTCAAGGCACATCTCTGTAAAGCTTCTCTCAGTATTAACAGACTGATGGGAAAGATTGTACAGAGACTAAGGATCTTCCCCGGAGGTTAGCCTAGCCCAAAAGTTAGAAGCACTGCCTACAGATAAGGTACAAACTAAAGTAGCTACACATATCTTCATAGATCAGCAGCAAATATTGAGCACCTCCCTGAGGTTAACATTTCACAAATCCTTTTGTAATTCTCATCCCCATGCTCCCTTATAATAAAAAGGCAACAAAATACTCTTAGAAAGCTACCATAAACTTATAGATGACTACATAGGTCTTGTGACAACAATGTATGTTGTAAAGAATGCCTTGTCTCTGATGTAATGCCACTCGCTACCTTTAAAAATAAAGACACTGAGACCAGCAAAGCAGAGATGCCAGAATTGCCAGGGCTGCCTGCTTGGTCATCAGACTACATCTCTCTCGTGGCTCTCTCACTTCATTTCCCCTGACTGTCCGTCCTTCATGGACCCCTAGGTTCGCCAGGACAAGGACCCCGGCAGGGACCAAATGATTAAAGAAACAGATAAGATATCATCGTATCTGTTGTTCTCGCTGGTAAAGTGGGTCTTTCTGGTTACACCTAGTTCATCAAGCAATCAAAGATTTATGAATATACTGTTCAGGCAGATGATTTGAATTCAAATTCTTAGAGTGTATAGTAATATGGCTTCCTTTACAATAATTTTTAAAATTACCTATATTCAAAAAGTACAGACATTTATCTTTAGAATATTTTAATTATATTTAATAAATAAAATCTAATAATGAAGGTATGATTTTCCAACTGCATCACACTTATTTTACTTACATTATTTCATTTCAGCATTACTGCACCACTGTGAATTAGTTTTGGTATTCAAGATTCAGAGATAATGTTTGAAAAGTTAAACCAAATACCCAGGTCTTTTCAATCAAGTCACTGCATAAAATGACAGAGACCTTCAAGTAAACAGACAAACATACCTTAAAGAACCTTAGGATAAATAGTATATAGGGAATTCATATTTCTCTCCCTATCCACCACGGCCAATGTCCATTTCAACTACCTCCGTGCTTGAATTTTTAGAGAAAATAAGGAGAAAGATGGAAATGCTACTTATCAAAAGAAGAACTTGAAAGGAGATTCCTGTTTCTCCTTCCCTATCTTTCTCAAAATGTGGTCAAAGTATCTTGTATCAGAGTCACATGGGTGCTCGTTACCAATGAAGAGCACTAGCCTTTTCTCTAAAATCTGTGCCTGGGATCTCTCAGGCAGTTTATGGGGATATTCACTTTTAACAGCTTTCTCAAGTGGTTACTCTGCAAACAAATGTGAAAGGACCACTGCCTCCTCCCTCCAAGGACTGCCTTACATATTAAGAATATTAAAGTTATTTGAACAACAGCATTTTTCAATATCATATCATTGCCTATAAACTCCTAACGAATGGGTCTATGTTTAAGTTATTATGAATCACAGACTATTACTCTTTGCATTTTTCTATCTCATAGTTAATTTACCAGAAATGGATCTGCTTATGAATTGGCTTTTGAAATAAATACCATGTTATTTTAAAATATTTCCCTTCTGTTTTAAACTATTCAGTATATGACAGCCTCAGGAAAATATGTAAAACATTAAAAGAAAGGTCAACACTGAAATTGAAACCTTACAATAAAATGATATGGAAAATATGAATATGGCTTATTGAGTCTAATTCTACAAGAAATTCAGTTACTCCCTTTCATTATGTCAGATAGCCACCACAGTGGTATTTAGATCTTACCCAATTCTGATTAAATGCCCTTTGGTTAAACAAAATTGGACGATATGAGGTTAAGTAAACTTCTGCTTTAGAAATGACAACACTTAGTGAAAAAAAATACTTTAGAAGCTACTTATGAAATATTACTAAATGTAAATGAAAACTGATAAATGAATTCATATGAAATTTATTTTTTTCCTATAGAAAAGATTCATTTTCCTAATGTCATTTATTTACTAACACCTTATTTTTCCAATTGAATTTTTTTAATTTATTTTTTTATAATAGTTTATTTTCAAATTGGTTTACATATAACACCCAGTGTTCATCCCAACACGTGCCCTCTTTAATGTCCGTCACCCCTCCCTCACCTCCCTCAACCTCAGACTGTTCTTAGTCTTTGAGAGTCTCTTATGTTTTATCTCCCTCCCTCTCTGTGTCTTTTTTTCCTTTCCCCTCTTCCCCTCCCCCTGGTTTTTGCTTAGTCTCACAAAGTCCACCTATTTGTGGAAACATATGGTATCTGTCTTTTTCTGACTGACTTATTTCACTTAACATAATACCCTCCAATCCCAATCAAAATTGCACCAGCATATTTCTCAAAGCTAGAGCAAACAATCCTAAAATTTGTATGGAACCACAAAAGACCCCAAATAGCCAAAGTAATTCTGAAGAATAAAACCAGAGCGGGAGGCATCACAATCCCAGATTTTAACCTCTACTACAAAGCGGTAGTCATCAAGACAGCATGGTATTGGCACAAGAACAGACACATAGACCAATGGAATAGAATAGAGAACCCAGAGATGGACCCACAATTGAATTCTAAGCATTTCTCTATCATGTCCTCAATTCCCATAATGTATTTTGAGAAAGGAAAATTACCGATCTCATTCACGGACATAATTTAGAAATCCAAAACAAAAAATATTACCAAACAAAATCCAACAACATATAGAAAAGATAATACATCAACAACCAAGACATGTTTATTATAGAAATTCAAACTGGGCTAACATTCTGAAACCAATCAGTAAAATTCAGAACATTACTAACAGAAAAATCACATGATAATCTTAACAGACATAGAAAAATTACTTGATAAAATCTCACATCCCATCATTATTTTTAAAAAAAGAATTTTCAGCAAGTCAGGAATAGAAGTGAAGTCCTTAATCTGATAAAAAATATCAGTAAAAAACCAATAGCAACATCTTACTATATGAAATAGTTTTCCCTTGAAATGCAGAATGAGTTAAGAATGCTCACTGTCATTACTTCTATTCGATTATGTACTTAACACCATAACAGTACAAAAGGCAAGAAAAATCTTTAAAGGGTACAAGGACTCAAAAGAAAAAAAAAGGATTGTTGTATTCACAGCTGACATAGATGACTGTACACAAAGAAAAAGCAAAAAAAAAAAAAAATCTACAGATAAACTATTAAGAATACACATTCACCAGAATGGCTAATGTCAGAAAGATCACCAGCATCAAAACAGGCAATTATATGGAGCAGTCAAACACTCATTCATTGTTACTGGGATGGAAAAATGGTATAACTACCCTATGGCCCAGCAATTACACTATTAGGTATTTATCTAAGAGATATGAAAATACATAACCACGAAAATATTTAGACAATACCAACAGCTGCTTTATTCATAAGAGCCCTACACTGAAAATAGCCCAGGTGTTCATCAATAAAAAAATATATAAGCATGTTCATAAAAATTAAATAACCCTGACCACTAAGAAAAACCAAATCAATAATATGGATGATCTCAAAAACATACTTGGTAAAAGCAACACTACACAAAAAAGAATATACTGAACAATTTTATTTTTATGAAGTTCCAGAACAGATAAAACCAATCGATACTGGGGAAAAAAATCACTCTGCTTTTGAGAGTTCGAGGGTAAGAATTACTGACAGAAGACATGAAGGAACTTCCTTAAATAATGATAATGTTGTCTCTTTTTTTTAAATTTTTTTACTTAAATTCCAGTAGAGTTAACATATAGTGTTATATTAGTTCCTGGTGTACAATACAGTTATTCAGCAAGTCCATATATTACTCAGTGCTCATCACGGTATGTACTCTTTAATCCCCATCACCTATTTCACGCATTCTCCCAACCCACCTCCCCTGTTTTCCACAGTGGCTGCCAAAATTTACATTCCCAGCAACAGGGAATGAGGGTTCTTTTTTCTCCACATCCTCACCAACACTTGTTATTTCTTGTGTTTTTTATTTTAGCTATTCTGACAGGCGTGAGGTGATACCTCATTGCAGTTTTGATTTGCATCCCTGATGATAAGTGATGTTGAATATCTTTTCATGTGTCTATTGGCCATCTGTAGATCTTCTTTGGAGAAATGTCTGTTCATGCCTTCTCCCCATTTTTAATTATATTATTTGGGGGTTTTTGGTGTTGAGTTGTATCAGGTTTTTATATATTTTGCATAAGCTTTTACTGAATATTTCATTTGCATGTATCTTCTCTGATTCAGCAGGTTGCCTTCTAGTTTTGTTGACTGTTCCCTTCACTATACAGAAGCTTTTTATTTTGATATAATCCCAATAGTTTACTTTTGCTTTTATTTCCCTTGCCTCAGGAGACCTATCTAGAAAAAATGTTGCTATAGCTAATGTCAAAGAAATTACTGCCTTTGCTCTGTTCTAGGATTTTTATAGTTTCAGGTCTCACAGTTAGGTCTTTGATGCATTTTGAGTTTATTTTTGTGTATGGTCTGAGAAAGTGGTCCAGTTTCATTCTTTTACATGCAGCTGTCCAGTTCTCCCAGCATGATTTATTAAAAAGACAGTCTTTTCCCCATGTGTCTTCTTGCTTCCTTTCTTACAGATTAATTGACCATTTAATCATAAATTTATTTCTGGGGTCTCGATTCTATTCCATTGATCTATATGTCTATTTTTTTGCCAGTACCAACTGCTTTGAATCCTTAATCATTGTAGTATATCTTGAAATGGGGTATTATGATATTTCCATCTTTGTTCTTCTTTCTCAGGGCTGCTTTAGCTATTTGGGGTCTTTTGTAGTTCTACACAAATTTGAGTATTATTTGTTCTAGTTCTGTGAAAATGCTGCTGGTATTTTTATAAGGACTGTATTAAAACTGTAGACTGATTTAGATAATATGGACACGTAACAGTATGATATATCCAATAAGGAATTAAAAA
Organism: Paguma larvata; assembly: GCA_030068075.1. NCBI lineage: Eukaryota > Metazoa > Chordata > Mammalia > Carnivora > Viverridae > Paguma > Paguma larvata. The sequence goes on along the minus strand of CM057826.1, from coordinate 93,062,713 downwards.
TCCAAAATATATAAAGAATTTAAACAACTCATCACCACCACCACCCCCAAATAATCTGATTAAACATGGGCAGAAGACCCAAATAGACATTTTTCCAAAAAGAACCCAAAATGACAAAGAGACACATGAGAAGATGCTCAACATCACTAATCACCAGGGAAATGCAAATCAAAACCACAATTACATCTTTTTGAATAACTAAAATCGAAATGACAAGATAAAACAAAGATATATAATAAGATATAATATTGCTAAGGATGTGGAGGAAACGGAACACTTGTGTACTGCTGCTGGGAATGTAAATTGGTACAGCCACTGTGGAAAATGGTATGGAGGTTCCTCAGAAAATTAAAAATAGAAATATGATAGAATCCAATAATTCCAACATTGGGTTTTTAATCCAAAGAAAATAAAAATGTTAATTTGAAAAAATACACCCGCATGTTTACTACAGTATTATTTACAATAGCCAAGATATGGAAGAAAGCTAAATGTCCATCTACAGATGAATGAATAAGGAAAATGTGGTGTGTACACACACACACACACACAATGGAATACTATACCGCCAGAGAAAGGATGACATCTTGTCTTTGAAACATGAGTGATGGACCTAGAGAATGTTATGCTGAGTGAAATAAGTCAGACTGAGAAATAAAAATACCATGATTTCACTCATAAGTGAAATCTTTAAAAAATGAGTAGACAAACAAAAAGAAGAACCAGACCTATAAATACTGAGAACAAACTGGTGGCTGCCAAAGGGGAAAGAGGTAGAGCATGGGCAAAATGAGTGAGGGAGAGAGGGAGGTACAGGTTTCCAGTTATGAAATGAATAAAACACAGGAATAGGAGGCACAGCATAAGGAACACAGTCTATGATGCTGTAATAGCAATATAACAGACAGATGGTAGCTACACTTGTGGTGAACAAAGCACAATGTGTAACTCTGTGAAATAATTAAGCTGTACACCTGAGCTGTCAGAACAGTGCCTGATGTAGGTCTTGAACACAAGAACCGTGAGACCACAACCTGAGCTAAAGTCAGATGCTTAACTGACTAAGCCATCCAGGCGCCCAATGACTATGAAAAAGTTTTTATAAAGTACCTACAAAATTTCAATTTAAGCAAAATTTATTATGCATGTAACCATGGGAAGGACACAGTCTAAAAGCTAGGGATATCAATAAGGCAAAGGTCCTGCCCTCATGGACCAAAGCCTAAAAACAATAAATGGTATGTGGCAGCAGTGGTGGTAGTGGTGGTTTCAATGTCTTAACTCCCCAGACCAAAAGGAGTGTTTTGACTGTGTTTATAAAATGTACACAAATTAAGATGAAATGGTTTTGAAGTTATATTAGGTGAGTTTGTGAAGCCAGTAGTTATGATCAAACTTTCTCTGATATTTTAACTGTTGTGAGCAAACACCAGAGATATTCATGGATCCAGTGATTTCTGAAGTGTTTTTTTTTTTTTTTTTAAGAGTCATGGTGAATTTTAGCTGGACAAACTCTGAGTCGGGTCATTACTGTCTAGCTAATAAATTCCCCTCACAGTCTCAGCTGGACCCAATGTCCTTCATTTCCTATCCTAAACTGTCCTCTTTGTGTTCCACGTTCACTGTAGAGAAGAATTTTAGCTCTTAATTGTCTGGGGCCAGATTCTCCCACTCAATCTTCCCCTGCTGCACAGAATGCTTCATGCTTATGAAACACTCAGAGCCTAGGGAGAAAGGTGCTGTACCCATGCAAAGGGTGGTTATTATTATTGATGTTTCTCATAAACACTGAGATTTAGAATGTCAAAAGTAATGTCAGACCCTACGGTAACAACAAAGCTTTCTCTATTGGAAAGCTATTGCGTTATGTTTGCTTTGATGTCAATTATGTCTGTATTGTGCACAAACACCTCCAGGTAGGCACAGCTCAGAGGCGAGAATGACTAGACCAGAGGGCTACTAACAGAGATTTTATTTTCTGCCCCATCTCACCAGTTAAGTAGTTCCCACAGTGGTTACCTGAGTCACAAAAATATAAGATGTTTAACTCCATAATTACCGGAAAAGGAACAGCTGGCCTAACTTCAACCGTTTATTCTGGACTCACAAAAATTGTTTTCATTAATTTGTCTAGCCTTTATCAGTCACCAATATTAATGAATAGCTGCCAAATGACAAGACCAAATTTTCTCTGCTCATAGAGTGTCAGGATATAGACTCATCAGCAGAACTTTATTTAAATTATGAAAATTAGAACAAATGAAGCCTATTCACTAGGATCTTCCTACCCAGTTCATGAAACCAGCTTAGTTCTACTGAGAAATGGGCCAATGAATTCTTTTTTTATTTCATCTGCCTTTCTAAGGATGAATAATTCCGTAGTCAAAATTTTTGTCCAATGAGTTCACTATCACAGTGAACCAGGGTCATCAAGGTCTGAGCCAGAGAAAGTTGAAAGTTATTGGTTTAATCAGTTTTCCATTCCTTGGAATACATGAAAGAATGCTACACACTTTTGTTGGCCTACTGCAAATATCCTCATTTACTATGTATACATACAAGTTTATGCTAGTTTATAAGGAAAATTCTATTTAGGACTTAAGTTTCAAGGAGCAAGCTCTTCCACAGATCTCCTGCTGATTAATTAGTCATTTCATTTCAGCCATTTACTAAGATCCTACTGTGTGTGCAGCGCTGTGCTAGGTACTGAAGACAACAGTATAAGTATTCCCCCGTGCTCAAAGAGCTGAGAACATAATAGAAGAGACAGATATGTAAACAAAGCAAAACAAAATAAGAACTCTAACAGATGCGAAAGCAAAGTGCAAGAAAAAAAAAAAAAAGGAGTGAAATTTGTCAGGAGATACCAGAGAAGTCTCTATGGAAAATGTAGCAGCTAAGTTAGAAATAAGATTTCTAAAGTCAGAGAAGAAAAGAAAAAGAGCATTATGAACAAAGTCAAAGGGGGCTTAAGACTTAAGTAGTTCAGAATTATATTTTAAAGGAGAAAGAACATTGGATTTTAAATCCCAAGACTAAAGTTTTACTTCCTGCCTCATCTCTTACTCTCTATAGAAACTTAGTTGATAAGAAAAATGGGATTAGGGTTTACCTAACAGAGATGTTATTCAAAATCTTTAACAAATGGAATGGCAACTGACCAATCAAAACAAATGTTGGCTGTAATCAGTACAGACATTTCGGTGCATATAAAGTGAATACCAACTGACCTATATCTTTTTCCCTGCTATCTTCCCCACCTAGCATATAGGTTCCATGAGAATAACCATTATTAATCATTGTGATCTAGAAATGCACCAGGGATTTGTTTTTATCAGATATTATAAAACACGAAAACACATAAATAATTGGCATGAGGGAAGACATTTATACTCACAGATATCTAGAAACAAGAAGCATGGTATGGCCCACAGGACCACACAGGAAAGCACTAACGTTGGTTAGGAGGCAGGTGGGGAGTTGGGGACAGCGTGGCCCAGAGCCTTCATTGGAGTTATCTTGTGAAGGAAAGGGCAAGGCAGGGTAGATACACTAAGTTCAGGACTGGAGAGTTTGAGTAATTTCAGAGGGCTCTGGGCTACAGGGATGGTCCTTAGTTGTCTAGTACTTGGTCCAAGAATGATTCATGTCAAGTGAAAATATATGCTTGGTATAAGAGAATTTGACAAGTGTGTTGGGTGTGGGCTCTTTCACAGACAACATGATACTCTACATGGAAAACCTGACAGACTCCACCAAAAGTCTGCTAGAACCGATACATGAATTCAGCAAAATTGCACGGTACAAAATCAATGTACGGAAATCAGTTGCATTTTTATACACCAATAATGAAGCAAGAGAAAGAGAAATAAAGAAATTGATCCCATTCACTACTGCACCAAAATACCTAGGAATAAACCTAACCAAAGATGCAAACTCTTAACTATAAAGAAAAGATTGGTGGTTACCAGAGGGGAGGTGGGGAGGGGGATGGGTGAAATAGGTGATGGGGATCAAGGAGGACTTACGATGAGCACCGAATGCTGTATGTAAGTGTTGAATTACTAAAGTGTACACATGAAACTGATATTATGCTGTATGTTAACTGGAATTTAAATAAAAACAAAAAAAAAGAAAAAGGATATAATGCAGCTATTATTATCCTCATTCATTACCAGCTTCAACTTTTACAATACCTTAATTGTATAATGAAAATAGCAACTTCATATGATTGTTGTAAGGAACATCTCATACTTATTGATTAAAAAAATTGTAAAATAAATGGAAGAGAAGCTATAACAGTACAAACGTGCCCATTTGTTTTAACATTTACTTTTGTGAATATGTCTATACAGTAGATCCCCCCACACACAATGAATACCTATATGAGAAAGAGTATTTATTTATATGCCCTTTGGTAATTTTGAATCAACGTATCTATCTTAGGTACAGAAATTATTTTAAGTCATTGTGAATATTATTAAGGATAACTATAACCTTTACTTTAATTGCCTTCAAAAGAAAAATGAACATTCATTTCTAGAAGTATGGTGGGCTAGACACCTACGTGACATTCTAGTGAAAATATTAAAATGCTAGATTAAGTATTAAAACCTCTTTTTTTTTTTAAGTCATCAGTGACCTGGCAAGATACTGAACAATATTTAGAAGAGAAAACTAACTAAACATGAAAACCCAGAGAGAAAAATGCAACACCAAAATCTACTCTTCGTTTTAGAGTTCATATCTACTTAAATGACCTGGATCTTAGATTTCCACAGCCTCCCAGGAGATGAGAGGGAGGAAGAAAAGACAACGGCTTGCTCAAGTTATAAAGCATAGTAAGTGACTCCTTTAATAAAGATGAGACACAGAGTGCTACACCTTCTGTATAAGATATACTTAAAATAATCCCTGTTGGTTAAGGTCTCCACTCCTGATTTTGGCTCTGGTTATGATCCCAGGGTAATGGGATCAAGCCCTGCTTTGGGCTCCACTGAGCAAGAACCCTGCTCAATATTCTTTCTACCCCCCCCCCGCCCCCTCTCTCTGCCCCTCCCCTGCATGTGAGTGCACACACACGTACATGCTCTCTGTCTCAAAAAAGAAAAAAAACTCCCAATCCCCTTCCTTCAAGTCCCCAAAGAGAACTGCAGGGAAAACTTCCTGATCTTAGTACAGAATAAATGGAGAGTCAAAACAAAACAAAAAACAAAAAAACCTAACCAATTATTATTAATTGTAGTTTGTCATAGTTTGTATCCTGAATTCATATTATCTGGGCATCTTAAAAAAACCTCAAGTCAAGAATTAAGTAGTCTCAGATATACAACAGTAGGAAATATAAATCGCTTCTGGAATAATTCACCTCCAAGGCAAATCTCAAAGAATTCCCACTATTCTAAGAAATAACTCACAGTCATCAAAATTCACAAAACATACAAGAACACAAGATGCTATGAATAGGAACCAATAGAAACAACAAAAAACAAGATTAATTGCAAGAAAACTTTAGATCAGAATATAAGTATTTTAATATATTTAGTGAGAGAGAATTAAGATAGGAGTAAAAAAAAGAAGAAAATAAATCATAACTAAGTATTTGAAAAAGAACCAAATATATAATAAATGAAATTTAAAATTCAATGAATAAATTCTATAGCAGATTAAAAAGTGGTAAAGAGAAAATTAGTGAAACAGAAAATGGATTACAGTAATGTATCCAAACTGAAGCAGAATCTTTTTCTACAAAACAAAGAGATGGAGAAAATATCAAAGAAAGGTAAGAGACATGGAGCATGGAGTAACAAGGCCTAACATACATGTGATCATAAAGACAAGAGGATAAGTTTCTTTAAAAAGTATAAACTTCGGTTAAAATGAAAATAGTCTCAAATAGAAGGTCTTACGTGCAAAGAAAGTGGTAGATGCAAGGTTAGATTTAAACAAACGCTATTTCTCTAAAAACAGCAATGTTTTATGGAGTTAAATAAAAAGATGCATTTATAATCCGTAACAACATAACAGCATATAAGTCAGAGCATATAACCAGGAGTGATATGATTAGAGTTAAATATTAAAGGAAACTTGTACGCTTAAGAAGATGGGCAAATATATTAATTAGATTTTCATAAGTTAGAATTCAAAAGCTAATTCTAGAGTTACTGTAAAAATAAAAATAATAGTGCATAAAATGCCTTAACTAATAAGGGAGAAATTAATTGAAAAACAATATACTACTGATTCAGAGGAGAATGAGAAACAATAGGTAGGACGAACAGAAATCACTAAATAAAACTGTCAAATCCATCTAATTATATCATTGTATTTAATATAAATACAAAAGGACACATAAAAATCAATTACACCAATGAACATATCAAAACTGAAATTATAAACAAGACAGGGGTACTTGAGTGGCTCAGTCGGTTAAGCGTCCAACTTCGACTCAGGTCATGATCTCTCGGTTTATGAATTTGAGCCCCACATCAGGCTCACCGTCAGTGCAGAGCCCACTTCACTTTGGATCCACTGTCCCCTTCTCTCTGCCCCTCCCCCACTGGCAATCTCTCATTGACAAATAAAAATATTTTTAAAAAACAATACAGCTTAATTAAAAATGCTCATACATTTAACAGGTACACAATCTATATGCTAAAAACTACCAAATGATTTTAAAAAGTCAAAGGAAACTAAAATAAATGGAGAGATGTATCATGTTCATGAACAGGAAGACTGATTACAATTAAAATGTCAATTCTCCCCAAATTGGTCTATAGTTTAATGTAATTCCTATCAAAATACTAGCAAGAATTTTTTCGTAGACAAGATGATTCTAAAATCTATACGGGAAGGTAGAGGCCCTAGAGTAGTTAAAACAATCTCGACAAAGAAGAAATGGGAGAAATTATTCTGTCTGTATTTACTACACAGCTAGGGTAATCAAGATAGTGTGGTATCGGCAAAGAAACAGACACCTAAATCAAGGGAATAAAATGGAAGATCCAGAAACAGACATACACATATATGCTATACTGACTTTTAACAATGGTGCAAAACCAGTTCCATGAAGGAAGCACAGCCTTTTTTCCTTAATACTGCTTAAAAAAAAACAAAACAAAACAAAAAAAAACCTTTTACAGTTCATTTATTTATCTTGAGAGAGAGAGAAAGCATGAGTGAAGTAAGGGCAAAGAAAGGGAGAGAGAATTTCAAGCAGGCTCCATGCTATCAGCCCAAAGCCTGAACCAGGGCTAGAATTCACAGACTGCAAGATCATGACATGAGCCAAGAACAAAACTTGGACACTTAACTGACTGAGCCATCCAGGTGCCCCTAATAGGAAGCATAACCTTTTCAAGAAATTATGCTGGACAACTGTATATCCATAAGCAAAGAGAGAGAGAGAGAGAGAGAGAGAGAGAGAGAGAGAGAGAGAGGGAGAGAACTTGGACCTAAACTGCACATCTTATACAAAAATTAGCTCAAAGTGGATCACAGATTTAAATATAAAATGTGAACCTATAAAACTTTGAAAATCACTTAAGAGAAAATTATCAGGATATGGGCCTAAGTCTATAGTTCTCAGACTTGACACCAGTGATCCATAAAAGGAAAACTGATAAAATGGGCCACAAAGAAATCAAAAACTTTTGTTCTGTGAAACCCAGGTGAAGAGAATGAAAAGACAAAATACAGACCAGGTGAAAATATTTACAAATCACATACCTGACAAAGGACTAGTATCTAGAATATATAAAGCACTCTCAAAACTCAATAGTGAAAAACCAAGAATTCAGTTGGAAAATGAACAAAAAATGAGCACTTTATTTAAGAGGCTATAAGGATGGGGGCACCTAGATGGCTCAGTTGGTTAAGCAGTCGACTTCGGCTCAGGTCATGATCTCACGGTCTGTGGGTTCGAGCTCCGCATCGGGCTCTGTGCTGACGGCTCACAGAGTCCAGAGCCTGCTTCAGATTCTGTATCTCCCTCTCTCTCTGCCCTTCCCCTGCTCATACTCTGTCTCTATGTCTCTCAAAAATAAATAAACATTTAAAAAAAAAAATAGAGGCTATAAGGATGTAAAATAAACACATGAAAACAAGCTCGACATCATTAACCATTAGGGAAATTTAAATTAAAACCAAATATTACTACATATATCAAAATGACTAAAATAAAAAAATATTAACACTAAATGCTGGCAAGAATGCAGAGAAAATAGCTCATTCATGCCTTACTGGAGGGAATGTGAAATGGTACAATCACTCTAGAAAACAGCTTGACAATTTTCTTAAAAACTAAACATCCAACTATCATACAATTCACTAACTGTACTCCTAAGTATTCATTCCAGAGAAATAAAAGTCATTTTCACACAGAAACCTAAACTTGAATGTTTATAGCAGCTTTATTTGTAACTGCTAAAAAAAAAAAAAAAAAAAAAAAAAAAACTAGAATCAACAGGGGTTCCTGGGTGGCTCAGTTGGTTAAGCTTCCAACTCAGCTCAGGTCATGATCTCCAAGTTTGTGAGTTCAAGCCCCATGTCAGGCTCTGTGCTAACAGTGCAGAGCCCGGAGCCTGGAGCCTGCTTTGAGTTGTATCGCCCTCTCTCTCTGCCTCTCTCCTGCTCGCTCACTCTCTTTCTCTTTCTCAAAAATAAACATTTAAAAAATTAAAAATTAAAATCGACAGATGAATAATTAAAGAAATTGTGGTATATACATACTGTGGAATACTACTAAGCAATCAAAATGAAGAGACTACTGACACATACAACTTGAAGGAGTCTCTGAATGAAAAAAGCCAGTCCCAAAAATCAGATAATATTTGTCTTTCTCTGACTTATTTCACTTGGCATAATACTCTCTGGTCCAACTATGTTAACACAAATGGCAAGATTTCATTCTTTCTAATAGATGAGTAATATTCCATCATGTATGTATGTAGTGTGTATTTATATATATACTTATACGTATGTACATATATATATGTACACTACATCTTCTTTATCCATTTATCTATCAATAGGCACTTAGGCTGCTTCCCTATCTTGGTTATTGTAAAGGTGCAATGAATAATAGTGCTTATATCTCTTCAAATCGGTGTTTTCAAGTGTTCAGTATCTTGAACAGTGGTAGTGGCTACATGAGGTTACATAGGTGATAAAAGTGTATAGTACTTAATACACACTCAAAATTAAAACAGGGTAAATCTGAATAAAATCAGTGCCTTACACTCATTCCTTGGTTGTAATATTATACTATAGTTTCGGAAAATGTCACCATTGGAGAAACTAGGCAAAATGTAAGAGACCTCTCTATACTATTTCTTACAACTGCATTTGAATCCAAAATTTTCTAAAATCAAAAAAAAGAGAGACATAAATACAGTAACATCAAAAAATCTAAGGTGCCTAGAAATCATTCTAACAAACGATGTATAAGATCCTTATGGAGAAATTATAAAATTTTCTTGAGACTAAAGAACTACTAAATAAATCCAAATATAACTTACACTCTTGAACTGAAGGCTTAAGTTCATAAAGATGTAAAGATTCAATGCTATTCCCATCAAAACCTTAGCAAGATTTCTCTGTGCAAACAGGCTGATTCTAAACTTTATATATAAAGGGCCGAGAATAGTGTAGACACTTTTAAGGAAGAAAAATTAATGAGATTTGCATTACCAGATACCAGATAGCATTATTAAAAGCTAGAACAATTAAGACGAGTATTAGCACACAAATAGACAAAATAACTAACAGAATAAAACAGCCCGGACAGACCTGATTGACAAAAACGCATTGTACACAGGAGGGAAAAGTTAGGACTTCTGTTTCTCAAAGCTACTATAAAAAGAGTAAATAGACAAACGCACACTGGAACAATTTATTTGTAATACCCTCTAAGTGGCCAAAAAAAGTTGAACTCAAAATATATAATGAGCTACTATCGATCAGTAAGAAAAAGACATACAGCCCAATAGAAAACAGAATACTTGAAGCATTTCGCAAAGTGCCAGCAGCCAAAATCATAAACAGATTGAAGATGCTCACAGTAATATAAAATTTTGTCTCTAGCAGATTTGTAAAACTTGTAAATTCTGACAATACTAAGGATTAATGTGAGGCACTAACACACATCTATTGCTGTGAGTAGTATAAATTAACATGATCACTTTGGAAAACAACTGACAATATCTAGTAGAAGTGGAAGTATATAATTCCACTCCTAGGCATGTACCTAAAAATACTCTTGCACATATGCACCAAAATATGTATAAGAATACTCATGGGGCAGCTGGTGGCTCAGGTGGTTAAGCGTCCGACCTTGAATCAGGTCATGACCTCACCATTCATGAGACAGAGCCCTGTGTCAGGCTCTGTGCTGACAGCTCAGAGCCTGGAGCCTGCTCCAGATTCTGTGTTTCCCTCTCTGTATGCCCCTTCCCCCATCTCTCTCAATCTCTCTCTCTCTCTCAAAAATAAAAAAAATTTTTAAAAATTAAAAAAAAGAATACTCATAGCATCATGGCACTATTCATAATAGAAAAAAGTAAACAACTCAAATGTTTACCAATAATAGAACAAACTTTAGTATATTCATACAATGGAATACTATACGACAGTGAAAATTAACGACTTATGGTAGAAGCCATAAAGTTACAAAAGAATATATACAGTATAATTCTCTTTACATAAAGACAAAAATCATGCAGAATTAACCAATAAGTTGTTTAGAAAAAGAATGTCAAAATGGTGATTTAAAGAAAGCAAATGTAAACTCCAAGTCAGTATAACAGTTAAGTAGATAGAGAAGGAATGGGCACATAGTGTACTTAAAATGTTTGCTGCTGTTGTTGTTTTTAAGTTTGTTTTTTTTTTTATTATTTTGAGAGAAAGAGAGTATAAGTAGGGAAAGAAAGAGAGAGAGGGAGACAGAGAGAATTCCAAGCAGACTCCACACTGTCCGCTCAGAGCCCAGTGTGGAGCTCGAACCCATGAACCCACGAGATCATGAGCTTAGCCAAATCAAGAGTCAGACACTTAAAACCAACTGAGCCACCCAGGCATTCCTGTTGTTGTTGTTTATGCAAGAGTAGGGACATAGGTAATCATAAAAATTCTATTCTTCAGATCTTAACATATTTTTAAGATTTAACTTAAAATAACTTATTACAAAGAAAAAAATCATATATCTTGAATTCTCTTTTTGTTCAGGAGAGGAAAACTTAACCATGGTTACATTTTTAGTGGATTGTGAGCTATTTCTTCTCAGTAAGTATAAAACCAAGAACAGAAAAGAAGAAAATTGAAAACAGAAAATTCTTAAATACGTGCTAGGCAACAGCAGACAGCCCACCTTTCTCAGGGAGTCTGGCTACACAAAGGGCCTGTGGAAGCAGAACAGATTGGTGCATTCACCACAAGAGCCTTGCTGACCTGCGCTGTATTCCCCAGAGGATTTGGCCGGACTTATTTTTACATCATTAGCCCTCTTAGGATGGGCTGAGGTTGCTTCCAATTTGAAAATGACCTTGGATCACAAGCTGAGATTTTTAATTTGTTTACACTGACTATTAAGCATCCTGAAGTATAATTAATAAATCTTCTGCACAGAGTAATAAGTTTCTTTCTAACAACGATGGTCCTTGCCATAATTCTACTATTGATACTGTTATAGTGAGTTTATTCAACAAAACAGCTTTCTAACACATTCTAATCCCAGGATTGCTTGACAGCAATAAATTGGTCAACTAGTAAGATGCCAACTGTTTAGTAAACTCTGAATATATGATACCTTACCCCTTTTCAAAATAATGCAGTCACTGAAAAAGTATTTTTCTGTATTTACAAATTATCTATTATCCTAGGAAGAAAAACGTAATTTTTAAAGTTTAACTAGAAATTGTGGCTAAGATGTCATAGGGGGTCAAATATGTATTTTGATTTTTGTAAAGGGGTCTGTGAGAGCTACTGTTACTCTCTTAGAAAAGTCCAAAAATAAATAGCAGAGAACATGTACTGAGTTGATGCATGTGTGTTATAATTAAAGACGGTGGTGTGCTGATTAACAACTAACAGGCATGGAGGAAAGAAAGCCTTCATCTAGAACTTACCAATTTCTGTGGTGTAAATACTCCCACCGTAGCCTATTTCAAGCTACCAATTTGATGTTACTAAGTGTGGAGTTGGAAAGAAATGCACAGTAGCACATCATTATCTAGTATTTTCACCATACAGAAAGAGAAATAGATGTAAATAACCTTAAGAGCATAAATAACAAGAAAATGTAGCACAATTAGGAAGTGATGTGTGAGCAGTTACTACCTTTGTTTTTAGTATAATTTTAACACATGCTTATGTAATTTTATTTTTAATGACTGTGTTTAACAACACAGATGAAACTTTGTTCCAGCCTATGACTGATAAGACTCCACTCTAGGTAATGTCCCCAAACCAGTACAACAATTAGTAAAAGACAGAATTCAGTATATGAAAATGATTATATATATTCCCATAAATTTATGACCTGTATATAGAAAAAAATTCCACAATTCTACTTTAATGTAATTGCTTGGTAAATTACATGTCCAATTCAGGGAGAGTCATGTTAATGGACTGTTCTGCAGATAACAGACCTAATTTTCAGAATTTACCCCTTATTCCAGCTCCATCAGATACAGCAAGGTAACATGTAATTTCTAGATTCCTAACAAAGTCATTCGGCAGGCCTGAAAGAACTCCAATATCATTCCCACTCTGTCTAGTCAGTGAACAAGACACAAGGTAGGAAAGAAAAAGGGGGGAAAGAGATTCCCAAAGGATTCCTTCCACAATTAATTATGCAAATCACAAGTAAATTAGACACTAAAATTTAAGATTGATTGAAAGGCTTGCTCAAATTGCTTTAACTGTGATTCATATACCAATCACGCAAATTCATATGTTAGGTTGTGTTAAAAAAAAAATAGAAAGATGTAGAATGGAATAAGATTACCTTAATTTAAATGTCAAAGACATGGCTGCTGAAGTATGAGTCTCTTACAGTGTTAGCACTAGCCCATCAGATGTTAACAAAATCTGATATGCAACAGTTTTACATATCCCCTTGTGGGAGAAAGATCAACTTGTGATCTGCTTTATAAATCAGCTACAGTGTTAGAGTTAGGCTACTGTAGCTAAATGGCTTTTAGATATGCTTCCTGTTTTAAGCTACCATATTTACAAATGAAAGCTTTTTCAAACCACGGCTTTTAATATAATTTGCATATTTAGTAATACATTGATTAAAATTAAACACGGATTATTGCAATTTATTTCAGAAACAGATGGGATGCATTAAGTGAAAAGCCAGAGCTTTTAAACAGAACAGACTCACTGGCTGACTACTGATGAATGATGAATACAAAAACTTTGTAAATTGGTAAAAAGGAAAGAGAAAAAAAAAACCCTTTGCACCCATTTCCTTTAAAGGCTTTCCTGAGTACTGACTCCATGAACTTAGTAATCAAGTTAATTTAAAATTAATAATGTATATCAAAGGTATGTATCAGCTTAATGACAGCAGATTTCTCAGAAGAAGAAAAAAAGCTTCCACAAACTTTGAATTTTCCTGGTTTACAGAGAGCATGTATCCTCAGATTTTCCTAATTAAATATGGATTTGATAGGGTTCACCAGCAGATGGCATTCTTCCATTACATACACTCCTGCTGGACTGCTTCAATTTTACAGTTTCATGAAACTTCACCAGCTAGTATAAATTAACCATAAACTCACTCAATGGTGGAGGGAGATGGGTTACTGAAATGGCATATTCTCAAAATAGTCTTGTTCACTGTGAATCTAATTAGATTAGAAAGAAAATTTCATTTTTTCCCTGCTCTCCCATATCCACTGCTTTGCTGTTTATCATTCACAAAAGCTAATGTCGGTAAGAATACTGTATCTCTTATGCTAGCCTCTTGTCAGTTATCTCATCAAAGGCAAAAGAACTAACCTCTGCCTCATCCCCATAGCAGAGTGTAATATAATTCAGTCAGGTCCTATTAATATGCTAGTTCCATTTTGAAAATAACTTCTGCATAGAAGCTTATCATTTTGTAAAGCTTAAGCATTTTCCAAATTAATATAGCAAATCTGGATTATTTTGCTTGGCTATCCAATTCTTCTTATTAACCTAGCCAATTAATTTTTAGGATGCCATAAGAGAAAACCTATCAACTAGGTATAAGATTTATAATTTTCATGCATTTTTTTCCTTCTGGATTTCTGTGTGTGTGTGTTTTATAGGTGAAAAGGAAATTTTATCTATAACATTTAAATAATGTAGTATTATTCAAAACCCTCATTAGACAGTACAGAAATCCTATCATATGTAGACTCAAATTCACCCAATTCAGTTGAACTGCACTGCTGAAGGTAAAGTTGTACTAAAGTCAGATTAGTACTCATATTTCCTATTTAACATAAATGCTGATTATAAACTCTCAGAATAAGTAAAACCAGGCAGCTTAAAGCATAAACTGTTCATTTTATAATGGATCAATGGCACATATTTCAAGAAAGCAAATGAAAACAATTTTTATATACAGTTTCTGATGATTTTTTCTTAAAAGCACATATGAATACCAAAAATGAAAACATTTTTATCAAAATCTTGATTACAGTAATACCATGCTGTGAAGGGTGGTTTTTTTTTTTTGTTTTTAAATGTAAAATATTAACAGAAATTACCTCAAGCTTTTTCAAAGTTTGATTAAATACTCGAAAGTACTAAAAAGGTCAGTTCCCAGTTTCACTGCTATGGATTACTCTAACATGAAGTGTTTGTCACCTATTGTGAGTTGTGAAAATCCCCCCTGTATCCAATGTGTTTTGTTTGGATTGAGATGGCATGCAGTTGATGGCTGTGACCTTCATGGTGGCTTAGATCCCTGGCTGGCACTGATTTTTGATTTAGTGCCGATCTGCTGCGCTTGTCACAGGCTGCAAGGTGCTTTCCATGCACTAATGGAACAGCTCAAGGGCAGAGGGGCCCTGTAAATGTCTATCTCTTACCAACCATGGGCTAAATAGAGAGGTGAGTTTTCTACATGTGAATGACAGACTCCAAGATTACATGCAGGAGGTAATGCAAAGTTTTAAAACCTCCTCAGACTTTATGAAAATAACAAGCATATGCAAAGTGCATAACTCTAAGGTTATTCTGCTTGCTAATGAATATGTATTTGCAGTGTTAAATGGAATGTTTAACACAAATACTGATAATATATCTTCATTTGGTGCCAGGGAACTAACAATCAGTTGATGTGTCCTTTGGTTCAACTATAGTTGTTAATAAATTCTGCTACTTAATGATGTCTTCAACAGAAAATTGCATATGTCCAAATTTTTTTCTAAGGCAATACAAAATGGTAGGATAATTATTATAGAAATTTAAAGACAAAATATAACATCTTTTCCTATACATCATTTTGCCTCAGTATTTTGACTACTAAAGGGTGTTCTACATATGCAGTAGGAAAAAAAATGGTGAATTTTGCCTTTTAAACCTACATGTTACTTGCTCTGACTTAGGTGAGAGTAATTCATGCCAAGAGGCTAGTAAACATAGTAGTAGTACATCTGTAAGCAATCAAATCCTATACATTCTTCAAGACTTAGTTCAAATGCTAACTCCTCCAGGAGAAATTCCTGATTCTCCCAAGAAGAAATCTCTCCTTCCTTGAACTTCTTACTGACACATACATTTCTTACTGTTATTATTGTTCTTGCATGATAGATAATCTCTCAGTTCCTGCAACTGACTATAAGCTCTTTAAGGGGAAGTACCACATCCATTATATCTTTAAAATCATCGCCTTACCTAGTCCTGTGCCTGACACATTATAAGTGCTCAATTCATGTCTGCTGAATGAATGAATGAACGATAAATACATAACTGCAACATGGTAACATCAAGTTTAATGAAATTTCAAAGCTATCATTAATATAAATGCCTAATAACTTCCTAAATCTTTATTTCTTTAAGCACTATATACAGGTCAATGGCCCCTCTAACATTCAGAAATCTCAGTTTGGAGTTTCTGATTTCTCTCTGACTCTGCCTCCCATCAGCAAAAAACACATGCTAGACCTTTTTCTAATCTAATATGACTCCACAGACAAGCTCACCAAACCAACAGTCCCCTACACACACTATTAAGATTCCTTCTATGTATAATATCCTTGAATTCCTTCCCCTGACCACACAGTAATTCACAGTATATAAACTTTATCCATTTCTTTATTCATTTCTGGCAAGCCTCTGAATAAACTGAGGGTTGCTGGAGTGGAGGTATGTGGGGGATGGGCTAAATGGGTGATAGGCATTAAGGACGGCATTTTTGAGATGCACATTGGGTGTTATGTTAGTGATCGATCACTGGGTTCTACTCCTAAAACCAATATTGCACTGTGTGTTAACTAACCAGAATTTAAGTAAATAAATTTTCAAAAAAAGAATAAAAAAGTTCTTATTTCACCTTCAAAAGCGGGGGGGGGCTTCATAGATACCATTCAGATGACTTACAGTTTTATCACCACTTTTAAAACTTTCAAAGCCTCCAGTTCAATCATCTCACATTCTGAATGACCTAATTTCTTTGTGTCCTTTGGTGAATGAAACCCCTTACTGCTCCTTCTCCAATGGATGGTATCACACCCAGGTTCTACTTAACACTTGTCTCTCCTCACTACACTTACTCTCCTTGGTGAGCGTATTCACTCTAATGGCTTCAACAACCAACTCTATGCCAGTGACCCCAAAATCCTGTCTCCAGGCCTGACCTTTGATTTGTATTCCAGTCTTCAGATTCTACCTGCCTCCAAGATATGTATGCCCTGTTAAATAAATTGTCATCTACTCAAACTCAACTGGCTCATAACTTAGCCTCAGCCTGCTTTCTTTGAAACTAACTACGTATCTTCTTTCTCCCATCAGAGTAGAAACTTATAAATAATCTTTGACCTTTTTCTCTTTTTTTAATTCTCCATAGTCAATCCACCACCAATTTACTTCTTTAAGATGTCATTCAAACCTGAATAGTCCTTTTTGCTCCCATAACCATGACCCTAGTCCAGGGCCTCATGTCTAGAATGAAGCAATAGCCTCCTACCTCAGTGCTTCTCAAGTCCTGGATGCTACAATACTTTCATATTATAGTACTTCAAAATATTTATAATACTTTGGGAAAACTTTGCATATACAGATTCTCAGGTCACCCAGACTTACTCATCCCAGGCTAAAGCTCTCCAATTGATTCTCATGCACAACTAGATTTGAAACCAGTTACAACTGATTGATTTCATGTCTCTAGTCTATCCAATTTCAATAGCCAGGGTGTATTTAAATATCAATTGCATCATGGCATATCAGTGTTTAAAAAACTTTCTAATCCTTTTCTACTGCCAGAAATCGCCAAGTCTCTATAATCTAGCCCCACCCTACTTTTTGGATAAATTCTTCATTTGATAGCTACAATGTCCTCAATCGTATTGCCATTTCAATTCCTTAGTTCACAACTTAAAACCATTCCTTCTTCATCATCCAACCAACCTAAATACTACCCATCCTTCAAAGATGAGCTCCATCTGATCTTTTTTTTTTTCAAGTTTATTTATTTTTGAGAGGGAGAACACACAAGTGGGGGGTGGGCAGAGAGACAGCGAGAGAGAGACAGAATCCGAAGCAGGCTCTAGACTCCGAGCTGTCAGCATAGAGCCTGACTCGGGGCTCGAACCCACAAACTGTGAGATCATAACCTGAGCCAAAGTCAGACGCTTAACCAACTGAGCCACCCAAGCGCCCCCATCTGACCTTCTTATCACATGTCCTCTGGTCATTACTCCTCCCTTATACTTTATCCTTTCACTGTGATTTTTAATAGCATTCTGCTGTTTCATAGTTGTTCTTCAATCGCATTTTTATAAATCTTCTCTCCACAGGTATATCGTAAATGTCATGAAGAAAAGAACTATGTCAAACATTTTTTCTATATTTCTCTTCATAACATCTCAAGGTACATTATAGGTTTCAATAGATTATTACAATTAATAAAACTTCACTGAATCCTTACTACTAAACAGACATATGTATTTACATATTTAATTCTTACAACTCTAAACTCAGTTTTAGATGAAGAAATACACACAAAAAGGTTAAATACCTTACCAGCCTTAGACAGTTAACAAGAGGAAGAACTGAAATTCAAACCTTGAAAGTCTTCCCAAAGCTTATTCTCCTAATTAGTGCACCACAGAACCACAAAACATTAGCACCAGAAGGAGCTTTAGTGGCCATCTAGCTTATCTACCTGGTATTAAGATCTTTTTCAGAGCGCCTGAGTGGCTCAGTTGGTTAAGTGTCTGACTTCACCTCAGGTCATGATCTCATGGCTCATGAATGGCTCATGAGTTCAAGTCCTGAGTCAGGCTCTGGGCTGACAGCTCAGACTCTGGAGCCTGCTTGAGATTCTGTGTCTCCCTCTCTCTCTGCCCCTCCCCTACTCACACTCTGCCTCTCTCTCAAAAATAAACATTAAAAAGAAATTTTAAGATATTCTTCTATTAATCTTCTTTTGTTTATTTAAAGGTACCTGTTCTCTACTCACTTTCCTGTATGTCCTTTAGGTCTCTTTCAAGTTCTATTTACGTTAACACTATAAAACTCTTTAGATGACTCTAAATGTATGCATATTAGTTGCAATGATGAGTACCTAACAAAATACTATGACAAAAAGAAAGCAAATAAAAATCCCCCCTGAATCAAGCTGTCCATTTTAAAGAGCATTAAAGCAGGCCAAGATACACTTTGAGGGTCTTTTCTGAGTCTTTTCTGCCATTTTTTAAAAAGAAAGGTATCTGTTAATCCAGTGAGTTGTGTGTTTGTGTGTGTGTGTGGTTAGCTGGCAGCAGGCAGGGAGACTCTAGGGGCTAAAAAAACATGTTTTTGAAAGTAGACACCAAAATTTGTTTGTGTCAGGTTAGTGACTTGTTTTCTACCCTGTTTATATGTTGTATACTTTTATGACCTCCTTCTGACACACAAACCTATTATACTTCCGAGTGCATGAACGGTCTGCAATCAAAGTCTATGCATGATGTATTTAGGCCTAGAGGTCTGGTTTTCCTGACAGAATGATCTGAGGGGCACCACAAGTCACCAGAATTAAATGGCACTCCATGTGATAGAATAAGACATTTCTATCAGCTCATATCAATGGGAAAAAATAGGTTCCAACATTTAAAAGAGAGTCCAATATGGCAGTAGTGAACCAAATTTCATAGCTTGGGCCAGACTCTTGAAAATGTGAGCCCTATTAAAATGCTAAAAATAAATGAAGTAGAGAGACAGAGTCCATTGCTCTATTTACACCGATAATGGCTTCTACATACTTATTGGTGGCTCTACTAGAACAGGTAATAAGCAGCTCTAGATTTTTCATGGTATGGAGTTTTGGAATAGCATGAATAATTGAAATCCACAGATAATACAAAAATTTAATTTTAGTCAAGGTATTAAGCCATCTCCTCTTCAATGAAGCTTTTATATTACCTAATAAACAGCATCACTGACTGGCTTGCACTTCAGCTTTTAGTTTTTTCTGTACATCTTCTAGAGTTGTTAGGTAGGTGTTAATGAGAGCCAAAAGAAAAAAGAGATCTGCTCTTCCAGCTTGTCCACCAGGATAAACTACTTGTTATGCATTTGCAACGTAATTGGTTGATGCTGGAGTTGAAAGAGGACCACCATTTTTCATCCTCACAGAGCTATTTGACCCACAACACATGGCAACACTACAGTAAGTGTGAATTGTTCATTCCAAGGAGTGATACAAATATTTCATAAATGGAACTACTTTTAATCACTTATAAATGGTATCTTTACAAACTAATTATGTACTGAAGTAAATGTGATAGTTACCCTAAACCAGCTATCAAAAAATAATAGTAATAATTCAAGACTAAGAACTACTGCTACTTTAAATCACTGAAGACTCTTATTTCAAATAATGATTCCCAAAATTTACCTTAGGAGAGTCTGACCCAATAGGTTTGGGCCCAAGAATCTGCATTTTAGGAAATAGTCCCTCCCTCCCCCTAGTTATTCAGGTATGAAGGACCCATGGACCACACTTTGAAAATCACTGCCTAGTGGGTGAAAATGAAGTTGGATATCCCTGCATTTGGTTCCAGAACCAAGAACTCTTTTTTTGTTTTTTTGGGTCCCACAGGTGAGTTGAGTCTAACTCAGCTATGCTGACAGAGAGACCATGTTAAAGATCCAATATACACTTCCTCTAAAGCAAGAGGTGATAAAAAGTGTTCACTTGGTGGGTGTATGGAGGTTTAAGAAGTAGCCTTGAGGGCTGCTTAAGGGCAGGATCATGCTTATAGATAATGAAATGTACAAGATAGCGATAGTGTCCAGCCAGAATACGATTCTGCCAAGCTCTGATTCAGGCAGAACAAGCAGCTGCTGAGGCCAAACCATGACAAGGGCTATTTTTGCCTGTGACATTGGAGAATTTATTCAAGAACAATTCCCTTTGTGCCAGCATTTCCACTGTACATCTGCAAAGGTTGCTTAGTCCTTGGTTCACCTGGCTGTTTAAACTTTCTCAAATGCCTAAAATTAAGCCAGGCATTCTTCCTGGAATTACGGACTCATATGAGAACTCTACTGCCTGGGAACAAAACCTTGTGTCCCTATTTTCTCTGGTCCATATATTGTGAAGAACTGCCACTTTGTGGTAACTGTAAGTTATTCAAATAGCAACTCCTTACACAAGTAGTATGATTTGGGGTAGAAGATTGTCTTTAACATTCCCATAGTTCACATGGGCCTTTGTAAGGATTAAAAAATGGACTGTCCATGAAAGCATTCTGCATACTCTCGAATCGCACGAGAACACTAGAAACTACTAAAAAGAATGTAACAGAAAGGATTCAAACCGTAAACATCCAAGAAGGAAGATTATTCTAATACAGAAGTCCATCAACAAACTGTCCTCTCCCAGAAAAACACCTCTTGTATGTTTGGCGTCCCCACGTCTAACGTGAGAATATAACAGTACATATTATATGTGCTAGATTTCTGTGGACTGTGGCAGAAAAACCCTGAGCAAGAAAATAAAATTGGTTTTTCTTCATTTCAGCAATAATAGACTGTAATGTCATGGAGTGTTTCCAGTGCAGGGGCATCTCATCAGACCTCCCCACATCACTGTGCCCTGCCTTTCTCTGATTCTTTCCCACTATTCGAGCACTTTAACATGTTGTGGATTATGCTCTCAGGTTCTTTCATCAATTTAACATTAAAACTCCTGTGAAATATTAATGAAATAATGTTTAAAAAAAGAAAAATGTTCCTACAATACTGCAACATTTTAATGCCTCATTAAAATCATTAGCAATGCTAATACTAAAGAACTTACTTCATCTTTCAAGGAGCCAAAAAATAAATCATAATAAAATGTTTGTTAATGTTACATCTGGAGAAATAAATTACACAATGCCTTTCTATATAGGCTTTATATGTTCTAAAGATGACACACTAAGGTCATATTAAGTATATGGAAACTCATATTGTATTATTTTATATTATTCATTAAACACTGTGAATATTGTTTGGGTTTTTTTTTTTTCATTTATGAGAAAAATATATGGTGTGCCTATCAACCAGGCAGAGCTCTCATGGAACTCAGGTTGCAAACAATGACATGCTTCACTGACTTGAATGACTTACAAAAGCCATTTATATTCAGTACTCTCATTTATGCTATCTTTAAAAATGAATAAGAGACATATATTAATAGCAAGAAACTGGTAGGATGATTGCATCACTACCCATCTCCAGACTTATTGCAACACTTCATTCTCCATCAGTTGAACTGACATGGGAATGTAAATGTCGTATATAATAGTCATATAAAATTTTACTACATGAGTAACTAAGGCAAATGTGACACTTTCCTTCTCTTTGTTGACCAATTTTTATTTGGAAAGCAAGAAGGTTTAATGACATCGCAGAGTTCTAGCTAGTTTGTCATTGAAGGAAATCTCTTACTATTGACTGGGTAAACAGCAGAGGAGTGTTCTCTTAAATAAATCTACATTTCCTAGGTGGGAGGGGTTGCACAGTACAATGCAGCCTCAGCAAATGTGCAGATCCAGAAGATCTTGGAAACTTCCTTTCTATCTCTGAATAATTCAGCGTGTAGTCATGTATGTAGAGACAAAGATGTAAAAAAAAAAACCAAAAAAAAAAAATAATAAAGGACACAAAAACTCCACACATAAAAGTGTTCCTATATCTCCCTGGATAAAAATAAGCAACAGGAACTGAACCAAATCTAATCTCTCAGGCACAGCTATTTGATACTTAATTCTGTTGAAAATTAACACTTGCTAATACATGATTTTTACTTGGGCCGGATTTCTCTCAGGCTCTTCATCATGATCTGTATTATCTGAATGTTTCTTTAGAGGTGAATATTAACCACAGATTTATATGCTGTCTCATGAAAATATATAACACAAATGCCTATTATTACTTACTATCAAAGATTATCATTGTCACTATAATCATTATAGGATTAAAAGATGATTGTTTTCATTCAATGGGGAAAAGTACAGGCATTGAAGACAGCTGCTTACAAATAAAACCAAAATGTATTGCTTGCAGAAAGCAACATTTATCAAGAAGGTGGGAGGGGAGAAGTTATACTCTACTATGTTATGTCATATAGTCTGTAATAGATCACAGATGCTGCCAATTTTACATTGGTAAATCTCATCCACAGTGCTAAAATTTTATATGAGTATAATTAAGCCATTTTTTAAAAAATATGTAATCATAAATTCCTAAAATCTAAGGATTTAAAGATATGAATTCCAAATGAGAGAACTTAATTTGGAACTTTTGATTCAAATTATCATTTGGCTGAGATAAATAGTTAAGGATTTTTTAAAATCACATTATTCAAGACATAAGCAAGCTCTAAAAATAATAAAATCATTTGTTAAAAACCCCAGCTACATCCTCCTTAGCCATCCGTCTCTTCAGAGAGTAAATTAATTGTTCCAATCTAGCAAGCAACAAAAGAAATCGTCGACAAAGGGTGAAATATGAACATCAATGGTAAGTTTTGAATTTACCCTATTTATCTTGAATGTAAGATCTCATGACCCACTAAAACTCAGTTCACAGTGTTTTATGAAAAATAATGGCCGAAATTGAATGTCTTAATTTACATTTAATGCAATTAAGAATGGTTTAAATTATGACTGATGAACAGCACACACAGATGTCAGTCAGTTTCATCAGAATAAATTGAAGTCAGTGTCAATGAATGCTCTGCTGATAAATCCCACTTTACATAAAATTAATAAAAGTAAGGAAATATAGTCATTAACTAATTGCAAAATGGTCTAGAATTCCTCTGAATTTGGCAGGGAAACTTATATAACTGAAAAAAACACAGTATTGTGGTGTTTAATAGTCAGTGCCTCTGTCAGCAAAGAACCCAAGGGTTATAGGATATAAACTTCTAAAGTGAATTGTGCAAATATTTGTACTAGGAGGCAAAAAGAAAAAAAAGAGGAGGAAAAGGAGAAATTATAATAACACTTGTAAAATAAATGTGTTTGGCAGTACTTGTTTCAGGTAACTGCACTGCCAAGTTTCCTCAGTCTAAAGCACAATACTGGCTCCACATCTTGGTGTATAAGTCTTCTCCAAGGTTTTGCTAGAAATGATGCTCTCTTGCTTCTATGTTTTAATCCCAAGCTAGAAAGACTATGGAATGGACTGCTGACTGGATTCTTAGCTTGCAAAGAGCACTCTCTTCCTCCATGGTAGACCCTGAAGCTTTGTGGATTGGAGCAGATGTTGCTGCTTTTGAAGTTAATAGAAACTTTATGGACCATTTTTCACTCTCTCTTCCAGGAGCAAATGTCAACCATAGTTTTTATCAAAACCTGAATTCTTGGCTCAAGTACTAATTGCTGTTAATGTGTTTAAATCCCAATTCTCAGTGAAAGAGGGAACAGTGTTTTACCAATGGAAAAACTGGGTTAATATTTGCATTCTTAGTGCCTGAATAAGCAAGAAAAATGCTAGGCTTCTCAGCTACACAATTTTGCAAGCAACCACAGAAGGCCTAAAAAAAAATAGGTTTCTCTAAGTTCTTTGCGTTAGTGTGAAATGAAAATGTATATTGAAAATTCAAAGAATATCAAAAATTGTCAAGTGAGACCAGCTAAGAAGATGAGAAGGTTCACCTCATAAAACTATAATTAATAACAACAGCAGCCACCATTCCTATTACTATTTGTACAGCACTTTAGAACTAACAGTATACTTCCATTGTGAGACATAGTCTTTTTAATGTTATTCTACCCATTTCACACCTGAGTGAAATACTCAGAAATTAAGAGATCTAGATAGGTGTGAAGCAGCAAAGCTAAAATGTGAATCCAGCTCTTTTGACTCCAAATCTTAGAGTTCAATATTTTTACATGTATCTTCTCTAGCTACATGACTTCATAGCAACTTAAAAAACTCTCAAGAGTATTCAGTAGTCAAATGGCCAACAAATACATGAAAAAGTGCTAAGCATCACTAATCATTAGGGGCATGCAAATCGGAACCACAGTATCACCTCACAACTATGAGAACAACAGTTATCAAAAACAAATGTGAGCAAGAATGTGGAGAAAAGGGAACCTTTGTCTATTTGTTGGGGGAAATGTAAATTGGTACAGTCACTATGGAAAACAGTATAGAGGGTCCTCAAAATATTAAAAATACAACTTTCTTATGGTCCAACAATTTCACTTCTGGGTATATATCCAAAGGAAATGAAATCACTATTTTGAAGAGATAGCTTCAATGAACCTCATGTTCATTGCAGCATTATTCACAATAGCCAAGACATGAAAACAACTTGAATATCTGTCAATGGATGAATGGATAAAGAATATGCATTTATATACATATACAATGGAATATTACTCGACCATAAAAAAAGAAGGAAATTCTGCTACTTAATATGACACAGATGCAACTTGAGGGCATTACACCAAATGATGGCCATCTCTCCTTCTGCCTATAGGCTGAGAAATAGTTCTGCAAGCAGGCACAGAATTTCAAACTAATGCCTGCCCAGCACTGACTCCAAAACTCAGAAGTGCATCTCAACAGTATCTTAGGAAGTAGGAAGGATGGCTAGGGAGTGGAAGAGGGCAAGATTAAAGAGACTGATTTGAGAAATTTTCATCGGAACTAGATATGGTCCAGGCAATATCAAACATACTATCCTTCCTCTTTCCTATACCTCCGCCTCAACACCTCTTTTATTTATTTGTTTGTTTGTTTGTTTATTATTTGAGATAAAGAGACAGCGAACAAGGAAGAGACAGAGAAAATGGGAGAGAGAGAAGCCCAAGCAGGCCAAATGTAGGACTCAAACTCACAAACAGTGAGATCATGATGTGAGCCATAATCAAGAGTGAAATGCCCCACCAACTGAGCCCCCCAGGGGCCCCAGCCTCAATATCTCTTTGAGCAACATCTGAACCAGTATGTGGAAAGATACTTACAATCTCTGTTAATTAACCTAATTTTCCTATCTACCATCACAGGCAATTTTTCTAAGACAGAGAATTGAGGCCTCATTATTGCTTGCTTCCCTTATCTATACTCCCCCTCCCACCTCAGGTAAGGAGACATTTTATAATAAAGTTCCTTTTCAATTAAAATTCCTATACAGTGAATGTGTTTATTAGCTAACTGACTGCTGACTTCATCTCAATCTTCACCTCAAACTCCTAAAGACATATCAGGTGTGGAGCCAGCAGTCAAAAAGAGAGGTCAGACATTCTAACTATTCAGTGTGGGTGACATATAAGCCAATAAACACTGTGTAGGTTTTTTATGTACATTTTTTCATTTGACTTTAAGGGATCATTACTCAATGTTATTTCTCATATTGAAGAATCTAAGGCTAATGGTTTGACTTGATTTTAAAGACTGAATTTTTTCTGCTGGTATAAATAGTATGGACACAGTAAAAGTACTTGAGGGAGCCTAATGAACCATTTCTTACACCCCATTACCTTTAGTCTGATATGACTGAGAGTGCAGGCACTAATTATCCTCTGTTTCACAGATACCGACATAGATCTACAGTAGGTCTTAAAACACAATTTCCAATACAACTCAACACTTCCTTGCATAACACATTCTTATATTTTTCTTCTTGTTACAATTTAAATGAGAAAGGCCAAGTTCTTATCTTCAACTTTTCTAAGTACAAAGGGCGCATACAGTTAATGATACTTCTTAATCTCCAGAGACCAAAGATAAAATTATGAACAAATGGAAATGAGGAATTTTTTAATTACAAAAATCACATTCCATAAAAGCCTCTATCCATGGAGAACAGCCTAAAATGTATTTCTGAAATTAAAAAACAAAGATCACTTATTTCCTACTAGGATCTATGAATGATTTTATTATATTGAACCTTCTTGGTATAAGGTCTAGTATAATGAACATAGTTTCTCCTCACATTATACCACTCTAATTTGTGAAATAAATATCTTTAATTTCCAAAAGAATTGGAATCAAAGAATAAGCTTTGACACCTATACCAGATTTGATACAGTGAGAAACAGGAAAGAACTTTACAATGAGATAAATTAGAGAACTATAAAATATATTTGAATGTATATGGTTCTTTAATCTATACATTTGTGATGAAGATATATAAAAAAGAACAGCAAACGCTATCCTTTTGGCATTTAAGTGTCCTCCCATATTACATGTTAAATCATTTTGGTAAAGATTTTAACGGTAGAAGAGAAAATTCCTTTACCTCATAGCAGAAACAGAAAGAAAGAAAGAAAGAAAGAAAGAAAGAAAGAGAGAGAGAGAGAGAGAGAGAGAGAGAGAAAGAAAGAAAGAAAGAAAGAAAGAAAGAGAGGAAGGAAGGAAGGAAGGAAGGAAGGAAGGAAGGAAGGAAGGAAGGAAGGAAGGAAAGAGAGAATACATCTTAAAGCAGAGATCTCAACTGGTACACCCTAGCATATCAAATGAGTTACAGGTGTGTTCAAGTGTGCTCAAGATATTGAAGCTTTTGGGGCAGACAGGCAGGAGTCCCCAGCATCAGTTGTGAGAAGTATGTTCACCCCAGTAGGCAGGACTAATATTATAATTTTTTTCTGTGGGTCATGATGTAGAAGAAGTTGGGAAGGAAACCCTCTGGACTCAGAGAGTAACTTGACTGAAGAACTGAGACTCCTCGTGCAATTTGTGTATACAGATATGGAAAAAGTGTAAGGTTAATAAGATTCATTTTACTTACCACCTGCCACATTTTAATATAGTTAGAGAAGAGCCTAAAAATGCAACAAAGTCTACAAATCCTTGATGCCAAGGACCATGAAGTGACAAAGCTCCTATCTGTGGTTCCCTGGGTATTCAGGTTATACAGACGAGCACTCGGTCAGTCGTATCAGATCAAAATGAGCTTCATCAAATGGATGAAGTCTTCCTGACACCAAAGACAGAGATTTAGCAGCTCCTTCCCTCGCAGCCTCTTATTACTTATCACATACTTCAAAGCGTGTCTTAAATAGTATACAATTATTTGCCATGTGAAAAAACACATCCTTACTCTCCTTCCTTCTCAGAAGAACCCCTTTGTCTGTGTTCTGCCCCAGTCCTTCCTGTTTCCTGGAAATAATGTTCTCTTTTGCCTTTCTTGCTTCTCCTTCTAGTCCCTTTCCCTCACATGTAAATGTGTACAGTATCCCATATCTTAATCACTCCCTCCCCAACCTCACATCCCTTTCTACATATCATCTTCTCTTTCTGCTTCCTTTTATATCAAGTTCCTCAAAAGAATGCTCTACCCTCAGTCTTGCCAAATCTTACTTGACCTATCATAACTAACTACTCTCTCCTTAAAACTTCAGCCTCTTATTCATTGTTACCTGCTCAGTCCTTCTTGAATCTCTTTCACCCCTAGGTTCTATGAGTTCTCCTAGAGCACTGGCTACCTCTCTTTACGCCTTCTCTTCCCTTTCCTATTCTTTAAGAGTGAGTGTGGGCTAGATTTCTGTTCTTAGTCCTTTTTCTTTCTCATCCTCACATTCTTTCTGGGCACTTCTGTTTAGGTACCTACAGGTAGCAGAACTCAGCATGTCCAAAACGGCACAAATTACCTTTCCTCAAATGTTATTCCTTCCTCCTCATCTATAATCCCTACTTTGGTTAACAGTACCACTAATACATGAAATACTCAAGCCAGAAATTTGACATTAGTACCAAAGTTACTTTTTAAAATTTGTTGGGGCGCCTGGGTGGCTCAGTCGGTTAAGCAGCCGACTTCGGCTCAGGTCATGATCTTATGGTCTGTGAGTTCGAGCCCCGCATCGGGCTCTGGGCTGATGGAGCCTGCTTCAGATTCTGTGTCTGCCTCTCTCTCTGCCCTTCCCCTGCTCATGCTCTCTGTCTCTGTCTCTCAAAAATAAATAAATGTAAAAAAATTTTTTTTAATTTGTTTTTGTTGTTAAAAGCAAAAGAAATTAACCCAAGAATTCACAGTAATATTTATTAAGTAGTTGGGTGTTGAAAGGATACTAGAATATTTCACAGACTCAAAGGAAAAGATGACATTGGAAATGGTGGAACAAGAATATCACAGGGGACTTCAGGAAATGATCTTATTTCCAGAATGTATTTACAAACACAATTCCCAGGTTCTGTCTCTCTGTGTTTTAAGTTTCTTTCATATTATTAAGGAAAGAAGTGTATTGGCCCAGCCTGGGTCATGTCACTTGTAGGTCAATCAGCTATGGCTCCCAAATTGTAATAATTACTTTGCAACCCATGTAGCCAAAAACGAATTGGCACCGCAATATAAAAATTTCCCCTACAAATCAGTATCCCCATTCCACCCCACATGCCCCACCAAAAAAAAGAAAAACAACAAAAACAAACAAATCAGAAAAACGGGCAAAGGGTATAGACAGATAATTTTAAAAGCAGTATTAAGTATCACTAATAAAATATAAAAAGTTGCCCAGTCTCAGTGGCAATCAAGAGATGCAAATTAGTAAAACAAAGAGAATCATTTCACATTAATCGGAATTGCAATAATTACTAGGTGTGACAACACTAAATTTGCCAAGGATGGAGGAAGTGTAAATTTGACTAAATATTTCAGAAAATACTTTGATAATACTAAGTAAAGTTGGCCATAATATTACACAATAACCTAGACATTTTATTCAAAAGGTTTACCATAGAGAGGCGTTGCACATGTGGAAAAGGAGATACATACAAAAAGGCACACTACCGCATTGTTTCTAATGAAAAGGTGAAAGCAACCTAATTATTCTTGAGTAGACAAAGAGCTAAATAAACTGTACTTTATTCATGGAAAAATTACATGCAATAGCAGTAAAATAGTAGAAAGTTGTGAAAATGAATTAGCTATAAATATGTATCAATAAGGAGAAATACTTTTAAAGTAATGTTAAGAGGGGAAAAAATCATGAAAGAATGACTTCTGGAATCATAGCATGAAGAGCTCCACTAACTCACTCTCCAATGAAACTGGTAATACTAAAAAGTAACCTCTGGGGCCTCTGGAAATGGTCCTAAGGGAAAACAGCAAATGAAGAAACATGTATTCAAAAAAAAAAAAAAACCTCTGAAAATTCATTAAGAGAGGCCAGAGTCTATGGCATTTAAACTAAGACTGCTCCCTCCCTCCCACTCCCAGCTTAATGAGGCAGAGACTCAAGACTGCTGAAGCTAAGAACACAAGGCTCCCTCTGTCCCCATCTCCCAGGTGGATGGCTTGCTTTCCTGGGAAAACACTTGGCCATTTTTCATCCTGCCCAGAGCAACCTACTGCTGAGGCAATGTACTGGGCAAACGCGGTCAAAAGGTGAAAGCCCCTTTCTTCTACCCAGCCCCTATTCATGGAAATGAGGCTCTATCTTGGTATGGTATGCTGAGAATAATGGGGACCTGATTACCCTTGCCTCAACTCAAGAGGCAATGGTACCATGACAAGAGAGGCAAGCCAAGATCATCTCAGGCCAATGGCTCCACCTTCACTGAGCGCTCAGCTCCTAGATCAGGGGTGTCACTCAGAGAGAAGTTTTACATTGTCCCTACCCCCAGCTGGAGAGTGCTGCCTCACAGATTTTGCCTATGGGGAGAAGCAAGCCTCGTCTCTTCCCAAATGAACTCACTGCATCTGCAACACAGTATGAAGAGGTTCAAAACTTCAGGTATTCTCATGAACAGTAGAAGCTGTGGTGAAATGCAACTGGGAGGAGACTAATGGATTTCAAAAATACAGATTAGACGATAGGTGACTAGTTTGCCAGAGGAAACATGGGAAAAAAACAGCCAGAAAGAGTCCAGTTGGTATCAAAACAAGTACCAAATGCTGATCTCAGAAACTGTTTCTTTAAAGGAGACATAAATCGTTGGATACATTTGTAGAACAATTTATTTTTCCACAACATTGTTGAAAACAATAGAGAAATCAGCCAGCAATTAGTAGAGTTTAATAATTGGATGTGGTCAGGGAAAGAGAGGAAAAGAACCCTACCAATATCACTGTCATCTCAGAAATTCTAACTATGGGCACACCCAAAGGTACAACTCTGAAAAGCAACATCAGAGGCTTAAAACTGTAGGGAGGTTGGGCTAAGTTGAATTTACTAAAATAATCCAGCAAGTCAATCAACAAACAAACAAAATACGCCAACAAAGGTCCAGAGTAGAGAGGGCCCAGTACTCAGAGTACTACAATATATGATCTATAATGTCCATTTTCCAACCAAAACTCAAAAGGACTTCAAGGAACAGGAAAGTATGACCCATATACCAGAAAGAAAGCAAGACACAAAAGTCAGCGAAAGCAATCAGATGTTGGATTTAATAGAAAAAGACTTCAAAGTAGCCATTATAAACATATTCACAGAACTAAAGGAAAGCATGATTAAAGAAGGAAGGTATGATCACAATATCTCATCAAATAGAGAATATAAAAAAAGACAAATTATAAAATAGGAACCAAATAAAAATTCTGAAGTTAAAAAGTACAAAACTGAATTCTGAAACTTTACTACAGAACTTCCATAGTAGTTATGAACTACTAGAGAAAAGAATTTGTGAACTTGAAGATAAATCAATGGAAATGCAAAACAAAGAGCACAGAAGAAATAGAATGAAGCTAAACAAACAGAGCCTCAGAGAAATGGAGGGTTTGAATCCACAATCACTAACGTGCATGTAATGGGAATAGCAGAGAGGAAACAGAAAAATGTAAAAAAAGATATGTAAAGAAATAAATAGTTTAACACTTCCCAAATTTACTGAAAACCATGGATCTATGTGCCCAAGAAGCACAACAAACACAAAGTAGAATAAATGTGAAGATCCACAAATACATCATATTACAAATGCTCAAAATCAAAGACAAGGAGAAAATCTTGAAAGCAGCAAGACGGAAATGGCTCATCACTTACTAGAAAATTCCAGTAAGATGAATGACAAACTACACAGCAGAAATAATGGTGGCCATAAGGCAGTGGAATAACATATTCAAAGTGCTCCCCAAATACCTGTCAAACAAGAATCCCACATCCCGTGAAAATACCTTTCAAAAATGAAGGTGTGATAAAGACTTTTCTGTATTAAGAAATAAAAGAACAGAGAATTTCTTACTAGCAGACCCACCATACAAAAAATACTAAAGAAAGTTTTTCAAGCTGACAGCAGGTGATCCTGGATAGTAATTCAAATACATACAAACAGTAAAGGTAATTACGTAATTATAAAAGAAATGTAAGTGCCTTTTTCTCTTCTTCTCATACATGACTTAAATAATCTGCATACAATGTATTGTTGGGCCTATAAAAAATAAATACAATATATGTGTAATATATTTGCACATATGTTGCCAATGACAGCTAAAGGAGATGGATGGGAGCCGAACTTATTGGCTAAAGAAGTTACTACAGATAGTAAAGTAATAATTACAATAATGTATTAATATGTTTATGACACTAAAAGATATAATATGTATACTACCACCACAAAATGGGGGGAAAGACTAGAGCTATATAGGAATGGGGGGAAAGACTAGAGCAATATAGCAAATATAGGAAAAAAATTTCTATATGTCACAGAAATTAAACTAGTATAAATCTGAAGTTTATTCCAATGAGATGTATGTAGTAAACCTTAAAGCAACCACACACAAAAAAAAGTAAAAAAAAATCATTTAAGAAATTAAAGTACTATCTTAGAAAATATACACAAAATGCAAAAGAAAGTAATAAAGGAGAAATACAAGAATATAAAATACATGAGACATATAGAAAGCAAAAAGTAAAATGGCAATGTAAATCCAACTCTAATGATAATACTAAAAGTAAATGGATTGAATAATCCAATCAAAAGGCAGAGATTATCAGTTAATTTTAAAAAAGACACACTTAGATTAAAAAATACAAACAGATTGAAAGTAAGTGGGTAAAAATATATTGTGGATATAGGAACCATTTAAAAATTGGAGTAGCTTTACTAAAACAAAACAAAAAAGCCTTTAAAAGAAAAACATGTAATTTGATAAAGAGGAACTTTTATAATCACAAAACAGTTGATCCATCAGGAAAACAAAGTTATAAAAGTATATACCTCCAATAATAGAGCTCCAAAACACATGAAGCAAAAACTGACATAAATGAAGGGGAAAACAGACAACTGAACAATTATAAGTGGTAACTTAAACACTCTGCTTTCAATAATGGAAAGAATAACTAGATAGAAAATCAACAAGGAAACAGAAGACATGAGAAACACTATAAACCAACTAGACCTAAAAGATAGCTAGAGAATACTCCATCCAACAATCATAGAACATACATCCCTCTCAAGCACATGTGAAACATTCTTCAGAATGTATCATATACTAAGCCATAAAACAAACTTCAATAAATTAAAAAGGTTAGAAATAATACAAAGTATGTCCTTTGGCTACACTGGAATTTCAAAATCAGTAGTGAGAAAAAAAAACTTGGCAAGTCACAAATACATGGAAATTAAATAACACACTCCTAAATAACCAATGACTCAAAAAATAAATCAAAAAGGAAATCATAAAATACTTAGAGATGACTGAAAATATTCAACATACCAAAACTTAAGAGATAAAGCTAAAGCAGTACTAAGAGGAAAATTTATAGTGGCAAAAGTATATATTAAGAAAGATCTCAGGGCCCCTGGGTGGCTCAGTCAATTAAGAGTCTGACTCCTGGTTTTGGCTCAGGTCATGATCTCACAGTCCTGAGATCAAGCCCTCATCAGGCTCCACATTGGATGTGGAGCTTGCTTAAAATTCTCTCTCTCTCTCAAAAAAAATAAAAAAAAAAAATCTCAAATAAATAACCAAATCTCTTGCCGTAACATATTAACCTAAAGCAAACTAAATTTAAACAGAAGAGCAATCCCTATCAAAATAACACCAGCGAAGGGGAGAGGCAACATGGCGGAGGAGTAGGGGGCTCCAGTATTTCGCTTGCCCTTTAAAGGGGGACGACTGAAACCATTGTCTCTCTCTCAACTCCAAAAATCAGGGGGAAAAGGTGCTAGAGCTGACAAGAAACTAAGGCGAAAACAGACACGGCCCAACTGAACTGTGAGTTTAATCTGGGTCGGATAAAACGAACTCGAACTCGGGAAGTTGAGCTGAGGGGAGGGTGAGCGTCTTCGGAGATAGCTGGGAAAGTGCCGATCCGATCGAACAACATCTGAATGAGAGGGCCAGAGCAGGTGAGACTGCTACCATCCAGCCCCTAAATGCAGGGCTTTTGAAGAGAAGTTCAGTGGCAAACAGCAGCAATCCCCGCGCGCTGCTGGGACCGCACCAACCCCGTCCTCAGCCACTGGGACGCGCGCGGGAGGGACTGGCAGCGGGGACGCTGGCGGCGCCGCCTGCGGAGCACCTCTAACCCCGGCACAATTATAACGAAATCGGGGGGTGGCAGACGGCCGCACCACCGCGCCACCCTCGCCCAGCGCCTCCGGGGCGCGCGTGCTGCCGGGACAGGCAGGGGGGACCCAGGCGGCGGCTCCTGCGGAGCACCTCTAACCCCCGCACAGTTACAGCCAAATCAGGGGGTAGCAGAGGGCCGCGCCACCGCGCCACCCTCGCCCAGCGCCTCCGGGCACGCACCCTGCCTGGATAGGCAGCAGGCACCCAGGCCGCCCCAGGCGCGGCTCCAGTAAACCACACTAGGCTGGCGTGGGCGGTGGAGAGAGAACAGAAATAAAGGGGCGAATAAAGCCTCCAGGACTGGTGGCGCGGGTCTGGAGAGACGCCATTGTTGTCTCACAAGCCAGGAAGTCACGCCAGAAGCCATCCCTGCAGCAGTGGAGGCCGGACCCGCCTACACTAAACCACGCCCCTCCCAAACTATCAGCAGGAGCCACTGATCCAAGTGGAGATTGCTGCCTGGAGTAACGCCAGTCATTTCTTCTTTTTAAATTTATCCCTCCCTTTCTCATTCCTACCGATCCCCATCCCTGAGCTGGTCATCCAGGGTACTGACTGGCTTAATCATTTTTTTCGTTTTTTTTGTTTTTTGTTTTTTTTGTTTTTTGTTTGTTTGTTTTGTTTGGGTTTTTTTTTGTTTTGTTTTTTGTTTTTTGTTTTTTGTTTTTTGTTTTTGTTTTGTTTTTTAACCCACTCTTCGAGGACATGTCCTACAACCTCTTCTTTACTTCCCTAGCCCTTTTTCTGGAAAAACCAGGCCGTATAAGTTCATCTAGACGACATCGATCTTTATTCCTTTTCCCTCGCACCTGTCCTTATTCTGATTTCTATCAGTCTGGATTAAACCCTTTAGTCGCTCTACCTGGGCAAAGTCCATTTCCTTCTTCTCCCTGCACCAGTCATTATTCTGTCTATATATGCTCTGCCACCAGCACACTACATACCCTGTCCTTAACGTGTAGCTGTTACTTCAGGACATTGCCCTAAGAGAGTCACTTGTTATCTTTTTCTGTTGTGAACTGCTTGTCTGGACCATTTGTCGGTACGTTTGAGTATTTCTGTGTTCTGTGTGTCTGTCAGTTTTCCTTTCCAGGGCAACTTCAAGAAACAACCCATAACACATCCAGCCAAAATGACGAGACGGAAGAATTCTCCTCAAAAGAGTCTACAAGAAGCAGTGACAGCTCAAGAATTAATGAAAACAGATGTAAGCAACATAACAGAACTTGAATATGAATGTTAATCATAAAACTAATTGCTGGCCTTGAAAAAAGCTTAGATGAATGCAAGGGGTCCCACGAGGCAAAGTTCAAAGACCTTAAAAACGGTCAGGAAGAATTAAAGAAGACATTGGAAGAAATACAGGGGAAACTGGAAGCAGCCACAGCACGGATTGAAGAGGTAGAGGAAAGAGTTAGTGCATTAGAAGACAAAATCATTGAAAAAGAGGAAGCAGATAAAAAGAGAGAGAAGCTGATCCAGGAACAGGAAAGGAGAATTCGAGAGCTGAGCGATGCAGTCAAAAGAAACAATATCCGTATCATAGGAGTTCCAGAGGAAGAAGAGAGAGAGAAAGGAGTCGAAGGGGTTCTGGAACAAATCATTGCTGAGAACTTCCTCAACATGAGAAAGGAAACGGGCATGGAAATCCAAGAGGCACAGAGAACTCCCCTCAGACGTAACTTGAATAGACCTTCTGCACGGCACATCATAGTGAAGCTGGCAAAATACAAAGATAGGGAGAGAATCCTGAAAGCAGTTAGGGACAAAAGAACCCTAACGTACAAAGGGAGACCTATAAGGGTAGTAGCAGACTTATCTACGGAAACTTGGCAAGCCAGAAAGGAATGGCAGGATATCTTCAATGTGATGAGCAAGAAGGACATGCAACCAAGAATTCTGTATCCGGCTAGCCTGTCATTCAGAATAGAAGGAGAGATCAAGGTTTTTCCCAACAAACAAAAACTGAAAGAATTTATCACAAATAAGCCAGCACTGCAAGAGATCCTGAGGGGCATTCTATGAAAACAAGGTGGCAAAGAACACAAACTACCAGAGACAGCCTTACAAACATGAAACTTACAGATAATACAGTGACTGTAAGCCCATATTTTTCAATATTAACACTGAATGTAAATGGACTAAATGCGCCAATCAAAAGACACAGGATAACAGAATGGATTAAAAAACAAGACCCATCTATTTGCTGTCTTCAAGAAACTCATCTTAAACCTGAAGACACCTTCAGATTGAAAGTGAGGGGATGGAGAACTATCTACCATGCTACTGGAAGTCAGAAGAAAGCCGGAGTAGCCACACTTATATCAGACGAATTAGACTTTAAAATGAACGATGTAATAAGAGATGAGGAAGGACATTATATAATAGTCTCAGGGACCATCCAGCAGGAAGAGCTAACAATTGTAAATATCTACGCACCGAATTCAGGGGCACCCAAATTTGTAAAACAACTAATTACAAACATTAGCAACCTCATCGATAAAAATGTCCTAATAGTAGGGGATCTCAACACTCCACTCTCAGCATTGGATAGATCCACAAAACAGAAAATCTCCGCAGAAACAATAGCCCTGAATGACACATTAGGACAGATGGGCCTCACAGACATCTTTAGGGTCCTTCATCCAGAAGCAAAGGAATTTACGTTCTTCTCATCTGCACACGGTACATTTTCCAAGATAGACCACATTCTGGGGCACACGGAAGCTCTGAATAAATATAAAAGAATTGAGATCATACCGTGTACAGTGTCAGACCACAATGCTTTGAAACTTGAAATCAACCACAGGAGAAAGCCTGGAAAATATCCAAGAACATGGCGGCTAAGAAATAACCTACTAAAAGATGACTAGGTCAACCAAGCCATCAGAGAAGAAATTAAAAAATACATGGAAACAAATGAAAATGAAAATACAACAATCCAAACGCTCTGGGATGCAGCAAAGGCAGTCCTGAGAGGGAAATATATTGCAATCCAGGCCCATCTCAAGAAACAAGAAAAATCAATAACACAAATTCTAACAGCACGCCTAAAGGAACTAGAAGCAGATCAACTAAAACAACCCAAGCCCCGCAGAAAGAGAGAAATAACAAAGATCAGAGCACAAATTAACCATATGGAGACAGAAAAGGTAGTGGAACAGATCAATGAAACCAAAAGCTGGTTCTCTGAAAAAATAAACAAAATAGACAAACCTCTAGCCAGGCTTCTCAAAAAGAAAAGAGAGAGAACTCAAATAAATAAAATCGTGAATGAAAAGGGAGAAATTACAACCAATCCCTCAGAGATACAAGCAATCATCAGAGAATACTATGAAAAATTAAATGCCACCAAACTTGGCAATCTGGAAGAAATGGACAGCTTCCTAAATAGCCACACACTACCAAAACTCAAACGGGAAGAAATAGAAAATTTGAACAGACCCATAACTAGTGAAGAAATAGAATCCATTATTAAAAACCTCCCAGCAAATAAAAGCCCTGGACCAGATGGCTTTCCTGCGGAATTCTACCAGACATTTAAAACAGAGTTAATTCCTATCCTCCTCAAGCTGTTCCAAAAAATTGAAACGGAAGGAAAACTCCCGGACTCATTCTATGAAGCCAGCATCACTTTGATTCCCAAACCAGATAGAGACCCAGCAAAGAAAGAAAATTACAGGCCAATATCCCTGATGAATATGGATGCAAAAATTCTCAACAAGATACTAGCAAATCGAATCCAACAGCATATAAAGAGAATTATCCACCATGATCAAGTAGGATTCGTCCCTGGGTTGCAGGGCTGGTTCAATATTCGCAAATCAATCAACGTGATACATCACATCAACAAAAGAAAAGATAAGAACCATATGATCCTGTCAATAGATGCAGAAAAAGCATTTGACAAAATACAGCATCCTTTCTTAATAAAAACTCTCGAGAAAGTCGGGATAGAAGGAACATACTTAAACATCATAAAAGCCATATATGAAAAGCCCACAGCTAATATCATCCTCAATGGGGAAAAATTGAAAGCCTTCCCCCTGAGATCAGGAACACGACAGGGGTGTCCACTCTCGCCACTGCTATTTAACATAGTGCTGGAAGTCTTAGCATCAGCAATCAGACAACAAAACAAAATAAAAGGCATCAAGATTGGCAAGGAGGAAGTCAAACTTTCACTTTTTGCAGATGACATGATACTTTACATGGAAAACCCGACAGAATCCACCAAAAGCCTACTAGAACTGATTCATGATTTCAGTAAAGTTGCAGGATACAAAATCAATGTACAGAAATCGGTGGCATTTCTATACACCAACAATGAAGCAGCAGAAAGAGAAATAAAGAAGCTAATCCCTTTCACAATTGCACCAAAAACCATAAAATACTTAGGAATAAACCTAACCAAAGATGTGAAAGACCTCTACACTGAAAACTATAAAAAACTTATGAAGGAAATTGAGGAAGACACAAGGAAATGGAAAAACATCCCATGCTCATGGATTGGAAGAATAAATATCGTCAAAATGGCAATACTACCCAAAGCAATCTACACATTCAATGCAATCCCAATCAAAATTGCACCAGCATTCTTCTCAAAGCTAGAGCAAACAATCCTAAAATTTGTATGGAACCACAAAAGACCTCGAATAGCCAAAATAATACTGAAGAATAAAACCAAGGCGGGAGGCATCACAATCCCAGACTTTAACCTCTACTACAAAGCGGTGGTCATCAAGACTGTATGGTATTGGCACAAAAACAGACGCATAGACCAATGGAATAGAATAGAAAACTCAGAAATGGACCCGCAAGTATATGGCCAACTAATCTTTGACAAAGCGAGAAAATGTATCCCATGGAAAAAAGACAGCCTCTTTAACAAATGGTGCTGGGAGAACTGGACAGCAACATGCAAAAGAATGAAACTAGACCACTTTCTTACACCACTCACAAAAATAAATTCTAAATGGATAAAAGATCTGAATGTGAGACAGGAAACCGTCAAAATCCTAGAGGAGAAAACAGGAAAAAGCCTCTTTGACCTAAGACGCACAAATTTCTTACTCGACACGTCTCCAAAGGCAAGAGAATTAAAAGCAAAGATGAACTATTGGGACCTCATCAAGATAAAAAGCTTCTGCACGGCAAAAGAAACAACCAACAAAACGAATAGGCAACCAACGGAATGGGAAAAGATCATCGCAAATGACATATCGGATAAAGGACTAATATCTAAAATTTATAAAGAACTTACCAAACTCCAAACCCGAAAAACAAACAACCCAGTGAAGAAATGGGCGGAAGATATGAATAGACACTTCTCCAAAGGGGACATTCAGATGGCCAACAGACACATGAAACGATGCTCAATGTCACTCATCATCAGGGAAATACAAATCAAAACTACACTGAGATACCACCTCACACCAGTCAGAGTGGCTAAAATGAACAAATCAGGAAACTATAGATGCTGGCGAGGATGTGGAGAAGTAGGCACCCTCCTACACTGTTGGTGGGAATGCAAACTGGTGCAGCCACTCTGGAAAACGGTGTGGAGGTTCCTCAAAAAAATGAAAATAGAGCTACCCTATGACCCAGCAATAGCCCTGCTAGGAATCTACCCAAGAGACACAGGAATGCTGATGCATAGGAGCACGTGTACCCCAATGTTCATAGCAGCACTTTCGACAATAGCCAAATCATGGAAAGAGACCAAGTGCCCATCAACTGACGAATGGATAAAGAAGTTATGGTACTTATATACA
Source organism: Paguma larvata (assembly GCA_030068075.1). Lineage (NCBI taxonomy): Eukaryota > Metazoa > Chordata > Mammalia > Carnivora > Viverridae > Paguma > Paguma larvata. The sequence goes on along the minus strand of CM057826.1, from coordinate 93,022,798 downwards.
ATGGACTACTACGTGGCAATGAGAAAAAATGGAATCTGGCCATGTGTAGCAACATGGATGGAACTGGAGGGTATTATGTTAAGTGAAATAAGTCAGTCAGAAAAAGACAGATACCATATGTTTCCACTAATAGGTGGACTTTGTGAAACTAAGCAAAAACCAGGGGGAGGGGAAGAGGGGAAAGGAAAAAAAGACACAGAGAGGGAGGGAGATAAAACATAAGAGACTCTCAAAGACTAAGAAAAAACTGAGGGTAAGGGGGATGAGGGAGGGGGGAGAGGGGGTGATGGGCATTAAAAAGGGCACAGGTTGGGATGAACACTGGGTGTTATATGTAAACCAATTTGAAAATAAACTATTATAAAAAAAAAATAAAAATAACACCAGCATTCTTCATAGAGCTACAACAAACAGTCCTAAAATTTGTATGGAACCAGACAAGACCCCAAACAAGCAAAGCAATCCTGAAAAAGAAAACCAAAGCTGGAGGCATCACAATTCTGGACTTCAAGCTGTATTACAAAGCTGTAATCATCAATACGGTATGGCACTGGCACAAGAACAGACACATAGATCAGTGGAACAGAATAGAGAACCCAGAAATGGACCCACAAACTTACGGCCAACTAATCTTAGACAAAGCAGGAAACAATATCCAAAGGAAAAAAGACGGTCTCTTCAGCAAACGTTGTTGGGAAAATGGACAGTAACATGCAGAAGAATGAAACTGAACCACTTTCTTACACCATACACAAAAATAAACACAAAACAATGAAAGACTTAAACGTAAGACAGGAAACCATCAAAATCCTAGAGGAGAAAACAGGCAACAACCTCTTTGACCTCAGCCACAGCAACTTCTTACTTTACGTGTCTCCAGAAGCAAGGGAAACAAAAGCAAAAATGAACTATAGGGACCTCATCTCAGCACAACAAAGGAAACAATCAGCAAAATTAAAAGACAGCCAAAGGCATGGGAGAAGATATTTGCAAATGACATTAGATAAAGGGTTAGTATCCAGTATCTATAAAGAGCTTGCCAATCTCAACATCCAAACAACAATTAATCCAGTGAAGAATGGACAAAAGACGTGAATAGACACTTTTCCAAAGAAGACCTCCAGAGAGCTAACAGACACATGAAAAAATGCTCAACATCACTCATCATCAGGGAAATACATATCAAAACCAGAATGACATACCACCTCACACCTGTCAAAATGGCTAACATTAACAACTCAGGCGACAACAGATTTTGGCAAATATGCAGAGAAAGAGGAACCCTGTTACAGTGCCGATGGGAATGCAAACTGGTGCAGCCACTCTGGAAAACAGTATGGGGGTTCCTCAAAAAATTAAAAATAGAACTACCCTATGCACTACTAGGTATTTTTCCAAAGGATATAAAAATGCTGATTCAAAGGGGCATATGCACCCCAATGTTTATAGCAGCACTATCAACAATAGGCAAAGTATAGAAAGAGCCTAAATGTCCATTGACTGATGAATAAATAAAGAGGAACTGGTATATATATATATATGTTATATGCATATATATATATACATATATATATATATATAAAGGAGTATTACTCGACAGTCAAAAAGAATAAAATCTTGTCATCTGCAACAACATAAATGGAACTAGAATGTATTATGCTAAGCAAAATAAGTCAATCAGAAAAAGACAAATACCATATAATTTCACTCATATGGGGAATTTAAGATACAAAACAGCTAAACATAAGTCAAGGGAAGCAAAAATAATATAAAAACAGAGAGAGAAACAAACCATAAGAGACTCTTAAATATAAAGAACAAAATGAGGGATGCTGGAGGGGTGTTGGATGGGGGAAAGGGCTAAAGGGGTGAGAGGCATTAAGGAAGACAGTTGATGGGATGAGCACTGGGTGTTATATGTAAGTGATAAATCACTAAATTCTATTCCTGAAATTATTATTACACTATATGTTAACTAACTTGGATTTTAAGTTTTAAAAAAAGGATTAAAAGCCATATCAAGAAAAAAAAACAGAGGAAATAAATAATATTAGAGATAAGTGAAATATAAATAGAAAACAATAAACCTAAAATTCAGGTAATTGAAAAGATCAACAAAACTGCCAAATCTTTATTTAGATTAACCAGAGAGAGAAGACTCAAATTAGTAGAATCAGAAATGAAACAGGGAACATAATTACCAAACTTACAGAAGTAAAAAGGATTATAATGGAATACTGAGAAAAACTGTACACCAATGAATTAGATAACTTAGGTAAAATGGACAAATTACCCAAAAGACACAAACTACAAAAACTGAGTCAAAAAAAGGAAACAATCTGAATAGATTACAACAAAGAAATGGAATGAGTAATCAAAAACTACTCACAAAGAAAAGTTCAGGCTCAGATGGCTTCACCATTGAATTTCACCAAATATTTAAAGAACTAGAATACAAAATGGGAGTTTTTAGTACGGGAATTCCTCAAAAGTTTAAAACTAGAACTACCATGAGATTCGGCAATTCCACTTTTAGATATATATCCAAAGGAAATGAAAATGGGATCTGTTCATGTTCCTTACAGCATTATTCATGACAGTTAAGATATGACAACAACCTAAGCGTCCACCAACAGATGAATGAATAAAGAAGATATGGTACACACAATGATACATTATTCAGCCATGAGAAAGAAGGAAATTCTGCCATTTTCAATTTGGATGGATCTTGAGAGCATTATGCTAAGTAAAAAAAGACAAATACTACATGGTATCACTTATATGTGAAACGTTATTTTAAAAAAAATGTGAACTTGTAGAAACGGTAGAAAATTGGTTGCCGGGGGTTAGAATATGAGGAAAATAGGAAGAAGCTGGTAAACAGGTACAAACTTTCAGCTATCTGATGAATATGGTCTGAGAATTAATGTAAAAATGGTGACTATAGTTGATAATACTGTACTATGTAAATGAAATTTGCTAAGAGAGAACTTAAATGTTCTCACCAAAAAAAGGAAAAAAAAAGATAAAATGATGTGAGATGATAACTGCATTAATTAAGATGGAGGAATCCTTTCACAAACTAAAAAAAACAACTAAGGAAATCTGAATATAAACTTTAGTTAATAATAAGAGAATGAATACTAGTTCCTCATAAACTCTTTCAAAAATTAGAAAATAGAGAAATTCTTCCTAACCCATTTTATGAGGAAAAGTATTATCCCAATATACGAAAACAGGCAAAAACATTACAAGAAAACTGTAAGACAACCAAATTTTTTTTAATATGGATATAAAAATCCTCAACAAAATACTAGCAAGCTGAATCTAGCAACAAAAAACATAATTATATATCAAAACCAATTGAGGAATGCAGTTGGGTTTGACATCCAAAAATCAATTAATACATAAAATCATTACAATAAAAAGCAAAATCACATGATCATCTCAATGACAAAGAAAAAAAAATCATTTGACAAAGTCCAACATCCTTTCGTGATAGAAACACTCAATAAACTAAAAATAGAGGAAAACTTCCTCAATCTGATAAAAGATATCTGCCAAAGAACCACGGTAAACATCATACTTAAATGATGAAGACAATGCTTTCCTCCCAAGATCAGGAACAAATTGAGGATGGCCACCCTCACCACTTGTGTTCAACACTGCACTGGAGGTACCAGTCAGGGAAATAAGCAAAGTAAGAAAATAAACAAATAAAAGGTATATATTGAGGGGGGGAGGGAGTGAAACTTTTTATTTGTAGATGCTATTAATTTTTATATAGAAAATCCTAAGGAATCCACTAAAAATGTATTAGAACTCATAAATGATTGAGCAAAGTTGCAGGGTATCAGATTAATAAACAAAAATCATTTTTATATACTTGCAATGAACAATTGGAAAATAAAATTAGAAAAGAACTGCATTTGTATTAGTACCTAAAAAAATTAAAATACTTAGGAATAAACTTAACCAATTTGAAATTTTCAACAAAACAAATTGAAAAAATAACTTCCCAAAATCGAATCAAGGAGAAATTTTTTAAAAATCAATTAAATTTTTTACTGAAGAATTGAGTCTAATTAGAAGAGTCATTCAAAAAGAAAACTAAAGTTTCAGATGATTCACTAGTGAATTGCTTCAAACATTTAAGTAAGCATTCTTCAACATATAAACTTTTCCAGAAAACAAAAGAGGGCCCATTTTCCACCTCATTCTGTCAGACTACAATAACTTTCATACCAATACCCAACAAAGAAAACACAAGAAAAGAAAATACAGGCTGATCTCTCTCCTGAACTTTGTAGTGAGAAAATCTTTTCCTGACACAATTACTACAATGACATCTGTCATGTGTCTAAAGGGAAAAATGAACTTACCCTAGGGGAGACGCCTCCCTTTTCACAGACTACCAACCTATACTAGTAACTCTTTCTCTTTGCTATACTAATAAGTAGAATTCCTTGTTGTCTACTTTTTTTTATCTAAAACAATCCACTCTCAGTTCCTCTCTGCACTTCCTCTTAGTCCTGACCTAGTTTTCTAGCTGCTTTCATTCAAACCATCCAGTTCAACTATGTTGATGGGGGAAGTCCTACCTGTGAGTCATATAAGGCCTCAACCTATTCCCAGCTCTGTTTTTGTTTTCTACTCTTTATTTCAGCCTACTGCCACCCATGAGGTCCCTCAAGGTGTGCTGTGTTCCTTCTCCATGGAAGTGTATGTTTTAACAAACATGACTTGTTTCTTCTACATCCAGTCTGGATGTTATGTGCTCAGTCATCTGAACCTATTGACAAAGTATATCCCTGCCAACCCACTGTGGGCATTGGTAAGGTAATAAAAACAAACATAGGCACGTAAACATACAAGACTAAAATATCAGCAAATTTAATCCAGTTATGTATAAAGCTAATAACGTCACAGTCCAATTAGGTTTACTCCAAGAATGCAAGATTTTTTCAACATTTTTCAAAATCAATGGAATTCACAGGGGCACCTGGGTGGCTCAGTTGGTTAAGTGGCCAACTTCAGCTCAGGTCATGATCTCACGGTCTGTGAGTTCGAGCCCCACGTCGGGCTCTGTGCTGATGGCTCATCAGAGCCTGGAGCCTGCTTCAGTTTCTGTATCTCCCTCTCTCTCTGCCCTTCCCCTGCTCACACTCTGTCTCTATGTCTCTCAAAAATAAATAAACGTTTAAAAAAAATTAAAAAAAAATCAATGGAATTCACATTAACAAAATAAAGGACAAAAAGCCTCTAAATGATCATTTCAATGGATAGGAAACTATGATTGTGGAATGGCCAATTTTCTTTTCATAACTTTTATTTGCTATGTTATTAAGGGCATACAAATATAGGACTGTTATTTTTCCGTGGGAGTGACCACTTTAACATTAAATGTCTCTATCTCCCACTAAAATCTACTTCATCTTATATGTTTACAATAGCTTTCTCATGGACTGTGTTTGCCTGGAAATTTTTTTCCCATTCTTTTCTTTTAAATCTTTCATGTTCTTTTATTTAAGATGTGGCACTGTCAACAGCATACAGTTAGATTTAAAAATTGAGTATGACAGGGGCACCTGGGTGGCTCAGTCAATTAAGCATCCAACTTCAGCTCAGGTCATGATCTCACAGTTTGTGAGTTCAAGCCCTGCGTTGGGCTCTGTGCTGACAACTCAGAGTCTGGTGCCTACTTCAGAATCTGTGTCTCCTTCTTTCTCTGCCCTCACATTCTGTCTTTGTGTCTCAAAAAAAATTTTTTTTAAATCAAGTGTGACAGTTTGTCTTTTAATTATTTAGCACACTTACACTGACCATAATTAGAATATCTGAGACTATATCTCAGCTTAATTCGTATTTTCCATTTGCCTCATGTGTTATTTGTTTCTTACTTTTTTCTCCATCAATCAAGAATATATTATTATTCCATTTTCCCCCTGTATTGATTTGTTAGTGTTAATTTCTTAGTTGTTAATCAAAACTTTTTGTTGTATTAGCAGATGCCAAGATCACGTTCAGGTTCAATGATTTCCAAGAACAACCAGAACCCTGAAAACTGTATACTCCCCATTATGATTCAATGCAATGAAAATATATAGGTTAAAATCAGCAAAGGAAAATGTGCATGGTGCAATCTAGGAGACAGAAGACTCAACTTGACCTCTCCAGGGGAATCACACTAGCAGCACTTAATTCTCCCATCAATGATGTATAACAACACATGGAAACAACTGCCAACAGGGGAAAGGCCAGGCAAACTCACCAAAGTCTTAACGTCCAGGGGTCCACCCCAGCTCTACTGAGATATGAATGACATATACAGAGAGTTTGGACAGAATGGAGAGAGCTGGGGTCCAGTCATCACATATGGAGCACCTGTCCGAATGACTTCCGCTAATCAGTCTCCAGTGCAGCCCCTCCCACAACTATCTCCAAAATGATAAAGGATGGCCCAGGGCCACAGATGAACAAAATACCAGAATTCACACTTTTAGCAAAAAATTAGCAGGCATGGCCCACAGCCGCATGTATGCAAACACAGGATATCCAGGCAGAACATCCAAGGGCTTAGATATTATTTCTCAAGAGCTGGTCAGGAGCCAGTCCTGAAGACCTGGGAATGTGCAGGGTTTGATCACCTCAGGCCTGATGAGTTAACCTTCTACTACTGTACATTAGTTATATACTCATTTATTATTCTTTTATCAGCTTCCTTAGAGATGAGAATATGCATTATTAATAATCTACTACAAATTAGTACTTTCACCATTTTCCAGACATGCAAGGATGTTTCTTCAACACTATGAACCCCATCCCACATCTTGTGCTATTTTTAAAATATATTTTAATTCTATATACATTTTAAACCCTATATTGTTATTTTGGATAATTCAAAGCCACTTATTTTATTCACATATTTACCCTTTCTAGTGCTCTTCCTTTCTGTTTTAAACTCTGTTTCTATCCAGTGATCATCTGCCTTCTAGCTAAAGAACTCCCTTTTAAAGTACTGCAGTGGTGCAATCAGTGCATAGTTCTTATAAAGAACTCCGTTTTAGTACATGTCTGCTGATAAATTCAAATATTTTTTATCAGAAAATGTCTCTATTTATTTTCATTTCTGAAATATTTTCATTGTGTGTCGAATCTAAGGTTGTTATTTTTTTTCAACACTTTAAAGATGTTAACCCATGATCTTCTGGCTCCCACCATTTAGCTTCATGACTCACAGCTGGTAGGGTCTATAGCCAGCAGCTTCAGCATGCGTTTTTAAAAGTCAGTTACATATAATGAAAGCAAACAGTTCAGCTTGTTGTTGTTGGAATTAGGCTCTAAGAGCTTTTCTGTTTGTTTTTGGTTTTGGTTTTTTTGAGTATGTTCTTCTGTCTCCTCATTTTGCTTGACTTTCTTTGTTTTTATAGACTAGGCTGAACAGTTACTTCTCCTAAATGTGAAGGAATGGTCTTCTGTATGATTGTCTCCTGTGTAGACTGTGTGAGCTTGGTGACTTTGCTGGCTGACTGTGGCTGTGGCTGGCATGGGCTGGGGTCTGTGGGCTTTCCACATAGTGAGCACCTGTAGTATAGCTAAAGCTGAAGTGGGTGCAAGCCAGGATACCTCATGGTGCTGGCTGCAGGGAGTGCTTCAGTAGGGTGGCTAAAGTCGATGAGACATGCGGCCAAAAGGCCCCTGAACTCTGGGCAGAGGATATCCTGGCCAGATAGTTGAGCCTAAAGTGGGTGCAAGCTGGGGGGACAGAAGTCACCTTGGTAAGATAGCTGAAGCTGAAGTGGATGCATACCACAGTGTTTCTGTATTCTCTGGCAGAGGGTACCCTGACGGGGCAGCTGGAGCTGAGGTGTGGTATAGGCCAGGAGGTCCTGAGGCACTTTATGCAGAGACAACCTGGTTTGACAGCTAAAATTAAAATGGGGAAGCACTGATTTGGTCCCTGGGCTATCCACACAAAATGTGCCCTGGCAGGACAGCTGAAGCTGAATTGGGTGCAAGCTGTGGTATCCCAAGGTGTTTGGCCCTGGCCAGGCAACCAGAGCCCAGGCCAGCATGGACATGAGTGTCCCAAGGTGCTTCGTACAAGGGTTACCCTAGATCCGGATGGTCGGATCTGAAACAGATGTCAACTGAGACATTCCAGTGCATTCTGCACCATGCCTGCTGAAGATGAAGTGATGTGAGCCTGGAGTGTTTTGGGGACCTTTGTACCAAAGCTTTGTCACTTTGGTGTGAAGGCTGAGGCTGTAGTGAACACTAACCAGGGGTGTCCCAGTCCTATCGATGCCCTGGGGAGACACCTGAGGCTGGTAGGGGCTAGAGATTAGGGCTCACTCAGGTGGTGGGCTGGTTAGGGTAACCGGATTGTGCACTGGTCTGTGTTTTGAAGATAAAGGGAAAGTGTACACCATGTCTGTTAGACCCTCCTACTTGGTGAAGATTCCAGCAGCTTCCCGCTATTTGGCAGAGTTCTAAGGCTGGCTCTTCTATATGCTAGTTGCTCTTTTAAACCACAGCTTTTAAAAACTTTTTAATTTTAAATATTTAATTACTTAATTTTTCAAATATTTATTCTGAGAGAGAGAGAGAAAGTGAGCATTTGCATGAGCAGGGGAGGGGCAGAGAGAGGAAAAGAGAGATCCCAAGAGTTCCCAAGGCAGCAAACAGCCCAATGCAGGGCTTAATTTCATGAATCACAAGATCATGACCTGAGCTGAAATCAAGAGTCAGAGGCTTAATTGAGTGAGCCTCCAAGGTGCAACTAATTTACTTATTTTAATTCTGTTGTAGTTAATATACAATGTTATGGTTCTAATTGTATAATATAGTGATTCAACAATTCCATATATTACTGAATGCTCATCAAGTGTAATCTTAATCCCTTTATTTCACCCATCTCCTCACCCACCACTTCTCTGGTAATCATGTGTTTATTCTCTGTAGTTGAGAATCTTCTTGTTTGTCTTTTTTACTCCATTGTTCATTTGTTTCCTAAATTCCGCATATGAGTGAAACTATATTTTTCCTTCTCCGACTGACTTATTTCTCTTAGCTTTATACTCTCTAGTTCCATCCATGTTGGTGCAAATGCAAGATTTCATTTTTTAAAAGTTTTTCTTTAAATTTAATTAGTTAACACAGTGTAACATTAGTTTCAGGTGTACAATTTAGTGATGTGACACTTCCATACAACACCTGGTGATCATCACAAGTGCACTCCTGAATCCCCATCACCTATTTATTACATCTTCCCACCGACGTCCACGCTGATATCCATCAATTTGTTCTCTGTAGTTAAGAGTCTGTTTCTGGGTTTGGTTCTTTTTTCCCCTTTAACCATTTTTTATGGCTGAATAATATCCTATTGTGCATATATATATACACAGCATCTTCTTTATTCATCTATCAATAAACACTTAGGCTGCTTCCATAATTTGGCTATTGCAAAGAATGCTGTAGTAAACATAGGGGCGCATATTATCTCTTCAAATTGGTGTTTTCACGTTCTTTGGGTAAATACCCAGTAGTGTGATTACTGGAATGTAGGGTGGTCATATTTTTAATTTTTTTGAGGAACCTCCATACTGCCTTCCACCGAGACTGCACCAGTTTGTATTCCCACCAACGGTGCATGAGGGTTGCTTTTTATCCACATGCTCACCAACACTTGTTTACTGTGTTTTTTATTTCAGCCATTCTGACAGGTTTAAGGTGTTACCTCATTGTGGTTGTGATTTGCATTTTCTTGATGAAGAGTGATGTTGAGCATCTTTTCATGTGTCTTTGGCTACCTGGATGTCCTCTTTGGAGACATACCTATTCATGTCTTCTGAACATTTTTATTTTTTAATTTTATTTATTTATTTTAGGAGAGAGAGAGCATGTGTAAGTGGGGGAGGGGCAGAGAGAGGGAGAGCGAGAATCCCAAGCGCTAACAATGCAGAGCCCAATTCTGGGCTCAAACTCTCAAACTGTGAGATCATTCCCTAAACTGAAATCAAGAGTCAGAAGCTTAGCTGAATGAGCCACCTGGGTGCCTCATTCTGCTCATTTTTAATCTGATTATTTGTTTTTAGTATTATCTAAGTTCTTTATATATTTTGTATACTACCCCTTTATCAGATACATCACCTGCAAATATCTTCTCCCATTTAGTAGGTTGTCTTTAGCTTTATCAATCGTTTCCTTTGTCATGCAGAATCTTTTTATTTTGATGTTTTCCTAATAGTTTACTTTTGCCTTTGTTTCCCTTGCCTCAAGATTACGCATCTAGAAGATTTTGTTACAGCCGATGTCAGGCAAATTACTGCATGTGCTCTCTTCTAGGAATTTTATGGTTTCACATGTCATATTTAAGTCCTAATCCATTTTAAGTTTATTTGTGTGTATGGTATAAGTGGTCCAGTAGTATTCTTTTGCATGTAGCTGTCTAATTTTCCCAATACCATTTGTTGGAGAGACTGTCTTTTTCCCACTGCATATTTTGCCCTCTTTGTCAAAAATTAAATGAACATGTAATTGTGGGTTTATTTCTGGGGTCTCTGTTCTGTTCCACTGATCCGTGTCTCTGTATTTCTGCCAGTACCAAACTGTTTGATTACTACAGCCTTGTAGTGTAACTTGAAGTCTGTGATATCCCCAGTTTTGTTCCTTTTCAAGATTGCTTTGGCTGTTTGGGGGTTTTTGTGGTTCTACACAAATTTTATGATTATTTGTTCTAGTTCTGTGAATAATGCTGTTACTGTTGCCATTTTGATAAGGTTGCATTAAATCCACAGGTTGCTTTGGGTAGTATAAACATTTTAACAATAGTTTTTTACCCAATCCATGAAAATGTCTTTACATTTCTCGGCGTCATCTTCAAATTCTTCCATGAATCACGATTTTCAGAGTCTATAGATCTTTCACTTCTTTAGTTAAGTTTATTCCTAGGTATTTTATTATTTTCGGTGCAATCTTAATGTCTCTTCCTGCTGCTTCATTACTAGTGTTTAGAAATGCAGTGGATTTCTGATCACTCATTTGTATCCTGTGACCTTAATGAATTTATTACTTCTAGTAGTTTTTTGGTGGAGTCTTTCAGGTTTTTATACACAGTATTGTGTCATCTGTGAATAGTGCAAGTTTTACTTCTTCCTTACCAATTTGGATACTTTTTATTTCTTTTTGTTGTCTGACTGCTGTGGCTAAGACTTCCAATACTATGTTGAATAAAAGTAGTGAGCGTGGACATTCTTGTCTTGTTCTTGACCTTAAGGGAAAAAGCTCTCAGTTTTTCTGCAGTGAGTATGATATTTGCTGTGGGTTTTTCCTGTAAGGCCTTTCTTATGTTGAGGTACAGTGCCTCTAAACCTACTTTGTTGAGGGTTTTTTTTTTATTATTAATCATGAATGGATGTTGTACTTTATCAAATGCTTTTTCTGCATCATTTATTGAAATGATCACATAGTTTTTATATTTTCCCTTACTAATGTGATGTATCATGTTAATTTGTGAATAATGAGCTGCCCTTGGATCCCAGGAATAAATTTCACTTGATCATGGTGAGTGATTTTTTTAATGTATTGCTGGGTTATGATTTGCTAGTATTTTGTTGAGGATTTTTGCATCGCTTTTCATCAGCAATATTGGCCCTGCAGTTTCTCTTACTTAAGGGTGTCCTTCAATAGTTGTGGTAACAGGGTAATGATGGCTTCACAGAACGAATTTGCAAGTTTTCCTTCCACTTCTATTTTTGCAATAGTTTGAGAACAGGTATTAATTTTCTTCAAACATTTCATAGAATTCACCTGTGAAGTTGTCTGGTTCTGGACTGTCGTTCTTTGGTAGATTTTTATTTTGGATTCAATTTCATTGCTGGTAATCCATGTGTTCAAATTTTCTGTTTCTTCCTGTTTCAGTTTTGGTAGGTTATATGGTTCGAGGAATGTATCCATTTTTTCCAGGTTGTCCAATTGTTGGTATATAGTTTTTCATAATATTCTCTTACAATTGTTTGTATTCCTGTGGTGTTGGTTGTTATTTCTCATCTTTAATTTGTGATTTTGTTTATGTGGGCTTTCTCTTTCTCTCTTTTTCATGAGTCTGGCTAGAGTTCTATCAGAATTTACTATTTTTTCAAAGAACTAGCTCCTGATTTCACTGATCTGTTCTATTGTTTGGGGGAGGGGGAAGCTTTTTGTTTGTTTGTTTGTTTTTGTTTCTGTATTATTTATGCTCTAATCTTTATTATCTCATTCCTTCTGCTGAGTTTGAGTTTTATTTATTCTTCTCTTTCTAGTTCCTTTAGATATAAGGTTAACCAACCTTATTTGAGATTTTTCTTACTTCTTGATGTAGGCCTGTATTGCTATAAACCTTCCTATTAGAACTGGTTTATTGTACCCCAGAGGCTCTGGACAGTTAGGCTTTCATTTTCATTTGTCTCCAATTTTTTTTTTTTTAATCTCCTCTTTGGTTTCTTGGTTGACCATTGTTTAGGATCATGTTACTTAATTTCCATGTATTTGTGGTCTTTCCAGATTTTGTCTTGTGGTTGATTTCTAGTTTCACAGTTTTGTGGTCAGAAAGGATGCATGAAATGACTGATAATTTTTGAATTTGGTAAGACTTATTTTGTGCCCTAATATGTGATCTATTCTGGAGAATGTTCCACATGCACTTCAAAAGAATGTGTATTCTATTTATGATGAAATGTTTTGAATACATGTTAAATCCATCTGTTCCAGTGTGTCATTCAAAGCCACCATTTCCAGGGCTCCCGGGTGACTCAGTTGGTTAAGCATCAACTTCGGCTCAGGTCATGATCTCACAGCTTACAAGCTGCTGACAGCTCAGAGCCTGCTTTGGATTCTGTGTCTCCTCTCTCTGCCCCTCCCCCATTCATGCTCTGTTTCTCACTCTCTCCCCCCCCACAAACAAAAACAAAAAAAAAAAAAACATTAAAAAAAAGCCACCATTTCCTTGTTGATTTTGCTTTACTATCGATTTGTTCCTTTATGTTGTCATTAACTGTTCTATATATTTTGGTGATGCCATGTTGGGTATATATTTACAATTGTATCTTCTTGTTGGATTGTCTTTTTTAATATTATATAGTGTCCTACTTTGTCTTGTTACAGTCTTCATCTTAAAGTCCACTTTGATATAGGAATTCCTACTCCGTCTCTCCTTTGCTATTTATTTGCATGATACATATGTCTCTGTCCCCTCACTTTGAATCTGTAAGTGTCTTCTGGTCTGAAATGAGTCTGTTATAGGCAGCATATAGATGAGTTTGTTTGTTTTTTTAATTCTGTAACCCTATGCCTTTTGATTGGAGCATGTAGTCCATTTATATGCAAAGTAATTATTGACAGATATGTATTTATTGTCATCATGTTACTTGTTTTGTGGTTGTTTTTGTAGTTCTACTCCCTTCTTCTCTTGCTCTATTATCTCATGGTTTGCTGGCTTGATTTCTTGATACTTTGATTCCTTTATCTTTATTTGTTGTGTATCACTGGTTTTTGACTTCCAGTTACCATTAGGTTTGTATATAGCATCTTCTGCATATAACAGTCTATATTAGGTTGATGGTCGCTTCAATATCAACCTATTCTTTACACCTCTCCCCCAACACCACATTTTGGGTAAATTGTGTCATACTTCATATCCTTTTACTTTGTGAATCTCTTGACTGATTTTTACAGATATATTTAATTCTGCTGCTTTTGTGTTTCACTTTCTATACTCTTACTTATGATTTTTACTTTTCAAAGAGTCCCCTTTAATTATTTCTGCTTTAGTGGTCATGCACTCCTTTAGCTTTTGTGTGTCTGAGAAAATCTTTATCTCTCCTTCTATTCTGAATGATAGCCATGCTGGGGAGAGTATTTTGGGCTACATATTTTTTCCTTTCAGCAGTGTGAATACATCATTCCAGTCTCTTCTGGCGTACAAAGTTTCTGTTGAAAAATCCCCTAAGAGGAAAAAATAGTTTCAAACAAAGAGGGAGGCAAACCATAAGAGACTCTTAAATACAGAGAAATAACTGTGGGTTGATGGGGGTGTGAAAAATGGGTGATGGGCACTAAGGAGGTTACATGTTGGGATGAACACTGGATGTTGTATGTAAGTGATGAATCACGGGAATCTACCCCCAAAACCAAGACTACACTGTATATACACTGTATGTTAGCCAACGTAACAATAAATTTTATTTATATATATATATATAAATCTAATAGCCTTATGGGGTTTCCCTTATATGTAACTATCTTCTTTTCTCTTGCTGCTTTTTTTTTCTTTCCAAGATTTTATTTAAATTCAAGTTAGTTAACATATAATGTAGTACTGGTTTTAGAAAGTAGAATTTAGTGATTTGTCACTTACATATAACACCCAGTGCTTATCACAAGTGCCTCCTTAATGCCCCTCACCCATTTACCCATTCCCTTACCTACCTCCCCTCCAGACCTTCAGTTCATTCTCTATGGTTAAGAGTCTCTAATGGTTTGCTTCCCTCTCTGTTTTTATCTTATTTTATTTTTCCTTCCCTTCTAATATGTTCATCTGTTTTGTTTCTTGAATTCCACATAAATGAAATCACATAGTATTTGTCTTTCTCTGACTTATTTCACTTGGCATAATACACTCTAGTTCCATCATTGCAGAGGGCAAGATTTCATTCTTTTTGATCACTGAGTAATATTCCACTGAATATGTATACCACATCTTCTTTATCCATTCATCAGTCAATGGACATTTGGGCTCTTCCCATACTTTGGCTATTGTTGATAGTGCTGCTATAAATACTGGGGTGCATGTGCCCTTTTGCCTCAGTATTTTTGTATCCTTTGGATTAATACCTAGTAGTGCAATTGCTGGGTCATAGGGTCATTTTATCTTTAACTTTCTGAGGAACCTCCACACTATTTTCCAGAGTGGCTACACCACTCTGCATTCCCACCAACAGTGCAAGAGGGTTCCCCTTTCCCTGAATCCTAACGAGTATCTGTGTTTACTGAGTTGCTAATTTTAGCCATTCTGACTGGTGTGAGGTGGTATCTCACTGTGGTTTTGATTTGTATTTCCCTGATGATGAGTGATGTTGAGCATCTGTTCATGTGTCTGTTAGCCATCTGGATGTCTTCTTTGGAGAAGTGTCTATCCATATCTTCTGCCCATCTCTTAACTGGATTATTTGTTTTTTGGGTGTTGATTTTGAAAACTTCTTTATAGATTTTGGATACTAGCCTGGTATCCAATATGTCATTTGCAAATATCTTCTCCCATTCCATAGGCTGCCTTTTATTTCTACTGATTGTTTCCTTCGCTGTGCAGAAAACAGTACACTGAGAGATCTGTAGCTAACCATATGGGTCTTCCTTTCTAAGTTAAGGACCTCTTCTATCTGGCCACTTTTAAGATTTTTTTTTGTCACTGTATTTCACAAATTTAATCACAGTATTTCTTGGTATTGGCCGGCCTTTTGTTGATTTTGACAGGAGTTCTCTGTGCCTCCTGGATCTGGATGTCTGATTACTTCCCCAGATTAGGGAAATTTTCAGCTACTATTTCCTCGAATAAATTTTCTGCCCCCTTTTCTGTCTTCTGTAACCCCCCTTTCTGTCTTCTGGAATGTTATTATGTATGATGGAATTACTGAGTTCCCTAAGTCTATTCTCATGTTCCAGAATTCTTCTTTCATTCAGCTTCATTATTTTCCAGTATTTTATCTTCTAAATTACTTATTCACTCCTCTGCTTCTTTCATGCTATGTATATTACATCAAGCCTGTTTCAAATCTCAGTTATTGCACTTTTAATTTTTGACTGATTGTTTTTAATTCTTTTATCTCTGTAGCAAGGACCTACCTGAAGTCTTCCATTCTTTTTTCAAGCCCAGCAAGTATCCTTATGATTGCAGCTTTATATTCTCCATCAGGCATGTTACTTGTATCTGTTTCACTGAGATTTCTGAGCTCATCTTGTTCTTGCATTTGGGACGAATCCCTCTGTCTTGTCATTTTATCTAGGTCTCTATCTTCTTCTCTGTTAGAGAAGCCCATTATGTTTCTTTCATGCTTTTGAGAATAATCGCTTTTCAAAGAACAGGTCACATAGTGTCCAGGGCCTGGCCCTTCAGGAAGTGCCTCTGGTGTATACTGCATGCACTGTGCTGTTGTGTTTTAGCTGCTCTATTCTTCAGGCCAGTCATCTGCAGAGGCTCTCTGCAGGCAGTGTTTGGTCCTTGACCAGAATGCGGCAAGTTTAAACTAGGTATGCTTCTCGTCTGCTTGTTAAAAGAGACCTGATACTACCTCCACTAGAACCGAAGCCCTGTGGAACTCTCTGTTTGGAAAACATGGTGTGGGCAGTTGTTTCTACTAGTCTTCTGAGGAAAGGACCTGCACCACTGGGTCTGAGGCAAACTTAACTGAGAAGGGCAGTTCTGCCACTGAACAGGGTGTGGGACCTGAGGTAAGCAGATTAGGTATCCAGTGTTGGCACTGCACTGCTGGCGGTGGGTCTCTGTATTTATGCTGTGGGGCCGAGGAGGGAAAAAGACCCAGCGAGCTCTTTTATCCCTGGAGAGGCATCTCTGTGAATGCTACCTCTCAGGGACACTCTCCAAAAAGAGCAGATAATATCTCTTTGTGTGCCCCAGGTGCTCTTCAGATCACTCTTTCCATACCATCTGCCCCCAGAGTGTTTGCCTGACTCTTCTCCAGGAGCAAGGCAGCATCCCCAGGGCTCTATCCCAGCCAAGCCACAGATCTTTAAAACTGCAGTCTGTACACCCCATTAATTCCAACAACTCACAAAAACCAGCCCCTCTCATTTTCCCAGCCCAAGGATTTGGGGAAATCTTCTCCTTGTGCATTTCCCTGTGTGCTCCTCTTTCTCTCGCCTTTCTCCATGACCAGGGCTCCCCCCCTTTGCAACATCTACTATCCGTTTCTCCCCCAAAATCACATCTCCGCACTTCCTACCTTCTTCAGTGTGGCTTCTTCTCTCCCTTTAGTTGCAGAGTTAGTCTTGTCAGTCTTCAGGTTGATTTCTGAGATATTGAGAAAGATTTGGTAGTTATCTAGTTGTGTTTGAGGGACAAGATAAGCCTAGGGTCCTCCTACTACGTGACTACACTAGCTCAAACAATATACTTTTAAAAAGATCATTTAGGGGCACCTGGGTGACTCAATCCGTTAAGCATCTGACTCTTGATTTCAGCTCAGGTCATGATCTCATAGTTGGTGAGTTCAAGTCCCACATCAGGATCTGCACTGACAGCTCAGAGACTGCTTGGGATTCTCTCTCTCCCTCTCTCTCTGCCCCTACCATGCTTGCTTGCTCTCTCTCGCTCTCTCTCTCAAAATAAATAAAATAAACATTTAAAAATAAATAAATAAATAAAAAGATTATTTACCACAATCAATTGGGATTTATTCTGGGGATGCAAGGATGGTTCACTATTCACAAATCAATCAATATGATATACCACATGAACAAAACTTAGGATACAAATCATACAATCATCTCAGGAGATGCAGAAAAACCATCTGACAAGATCCAACATCATTCATGATAAAAACTCTCAACAAAGTGGGGTTAAAGGGAACATACTTCAATATAATAAAGGCCATGTATGAAATACTCACAGCTAACATCACACCCAGCGGTGAGAATCTTAAAGCTTCTTCTCTAAGGTCAGGAAAAAGACAAAAACAACCACTCTTGTCACTATTATTCAACACAGCACTCCAAGTCCTATCCACAATAATCACACAAAAAAAGAAAAAGAAAGAAAAGAGAGAAGAGAAGAGAGAAAGAAAGGAAGAAAAAGAAAGAAAAAAATGAAGGAAAGAAAGAAGGAAGGAAGGGAGAAGGAAGGACAGACATCCATACTGGTAAAGAAGAAGTAAAACTGTCACTATTTACAGACAATATGATACTATACATAGAAAATACTAAAGACCCCATTGAAACACTGCTTGAAATTAAAAAAATGAATTCAGTAAAGTTGCAGGATACAAAATTAATAGCCGGGAATTGGTATCATTTCTATCCAGTAATAATGCAGCATCAGAAAAAGAAAGTGAGAAAAAAAACACCAGTTAAAATAATACCAAAAGGAAAGAAATACCTAAGAATAAACTTAACCAAAGAGGTGAAAGACCTATATTCTGGAAAACATAAAGCACTTATGAGAGAAAATGAACATGATACAAACAAGTGAAAGATATGCCATGCTGATGGATTAGAAGAATGAATATTGTTAAAATGCCCATATTACCCCAAGCAATCTACAGATTCAGTGCAATCACTATCAAAATACCAACTGCACTTGTTCTAGAGAACTAGAACAAATAACCCTAAAATTTGTATGGAACCAGAGAAGACCCCAAATAACCAAAGAAATCTTAAGTAAGAAAAGCAACTCTGGAGGTATCACAATTTCAGATTTCGAGATATACTACAAAGCTGTAGTAATCAAAACACTATGGTACTGTCAAAAAAACAGATACAAAGAACAATGGAACAGAACAGAAAACAAAGACATAAACCCACAAGTAAATGGTCAATTAATCTGTGACAAGGAAACAAAAGTATAAAATGGGAAAAAGACAGTCTCTTCAGCAAATGGTGGGGGGGAAACAAATAGCTATATGCAAAACAATGAAACTGGACCCTTTTAACACCACACACAAAAATAAACTTAAAACAGATTAAAGACCTAAATGTGAGACCTGAAACCATAAAAATCCTAGAAGAGAACGAGCGGGTAAATTCTTTGACATTGGTTATAGGAACACATTTCTAGATATGTCTTAAACAGCAAGGGAAAGAAAAGCAAAATTAAACCACTGGACTATATCTACAGGAAAAGCTTCTGCACAGCAAAGAAAATCATCAACAAAATGCAAAACAAAATGCAACCTATTTCACTGGAGAATATGTATACAAATCATGTATCTTATGAGAAGTTAATATCCAAATTCTAAAAAGAAATTACACAACTGCACACAAAATAACCAAATAATCTGATTTTCAAATGGGCAGAGGACCTGAATAAACATTTTTCCAAGAAGACACTGACGGCCAACAGACACATGAAAAGCTGATCAACATCACTAATTAGAAAGAAGTACATATCAAAACCACAATGAGACATCACTACACACCTCTGAGAATAACTAAAATCAAAATGGAAAGAAATAAAAGTGTTTGCAAGGATGTGGAGAAAAAGGAATCTTTGTGTGCTATTGGTGGGAATGTAAATTGGTACAGACAACATGGAAAACAGTATAGAAGCTTCCTCAAAAAATTAAAAATATAAATACCACAGGATCCAGGAACCCACTATTGGGTATTTACACAAAGAAACCAAAAACACTAATTTGAAAAGATATAACGCACCCTTTGTTTATTGCAGTGTTATTTATAATAGTCAAGAAGTTAAGAGACCTAAATGTCGATCAGTAGACAAATGGATACGGAAGATGTGGTACACACACACACACACACACACACACACACACACAAACAAATGGAATATTACACAGCCATAAAAAGGGATGAGATTGTGTCACATTTGAGACAACATGGATGGATCTAGAAGGTATTATGCTAAGTGAAATAAGTCAGACTGAGAAAGATAAATACCATATGATTTTACTCATAAGTGAGTGAAATTCAAAGGCATGCATGTACCTTTATGTTTACTGCAGTATTACTTATAATACCCAAACTATGGAAACAGCCCAGTGTCCAAGGATTGATGAATGGATAAAAAAGATGTGATATACACATACACACACATGCACACACATACACACACACATTATGGAATATTATTCAGCCATAAAAAAAGGAAATCTTGTTATTTTCAACAACATGGATGAAGCTAGAAAGTTTACTACTAAGGGAAATAAGTCAGTTAGAGAAAGACAAGTACAATACGATTTCGCTCATATGTGGAATTTAATGAAAAAAAGCAAACCAATAGAGGGAAAACAGAGAGATAGAGAGGCAGACCAAGAAACAGATTCTTAACCATAGAGAACAAACTGATGGTTACCAGAAGGGAGGTGGGTTGGGGCATTGGGGAAATAGGGGATGAGGATTAATAAGTAAACTTATCCTGATGAAAAATAAATAAAGAAAATGAAAGAAAAAAATTATCCAAAAAGTAAATTATGGTCTCTTTATAAAAGATACACTATACAAAAGACAAAGAAATTTAGAAATTTTTTTAAATAAATATTTTCAAATTTATTTCAGGCATATTTTCAAATTACAATTAAGGGTAACAATATTAATATCAAATTATAAATTAAAGCAAAAGAATAAGTAGAATCTAAAATAAATAATAAATAAATAAACAAAAAGCATAGTCAAACCTATAAATACAGAGAACAAACTGATGGTTGCCAAACAGGAAAACAGTGTGAGGTTGAGCAAAATGGGTGAAGGATAGTGGGAGATAGTGGGCTTCTAGTTATGAAATGAACAAGTCACAGGGATAAAGTCACAGCATAAGGAATACAGTAAATGATATTATAATAACAATGCATGGGGACCGATGGTAGCTACACTTGTGATGAATGTATACATGATAATGTATAAACTTTTTGAATCACTCTGTTGTACACTTGAAACTCATGTACTATTGTATGTTCACTATACTCAAAAATTAAAAATTAAAAATACCGAAACTCAAAAATTAAAAAAAAGAAAGCATATGTCAACATTTTTTCACATATTCACAGAGTTGTATCGCCATCACTACAATCTAATTTTAAAACACATTCAGCCCCATAAAGAAACTCCATATTCATTAGCTATCACTCTTTATCCTCCCCATCCTCAGCCCTAAGCAACCACTAATCTACTTTCTATTTCTATACATATGCCCATTCTGGACATTTCACAAATGTAATCATACAATATGCAGGCTTTTGTGACTGGTGTCTTTTACTTGGATAATGTTTTTAAGGCTCATTCATGTATAATGGGCACATTTGGTTTGTTCTACTTTTTGGCTACTATAAATATTGCTGTTACGAACATGTATGTTTAATTTTTTACGTGAATGTTTGTTTTTATCTTATCTTCTTGGGTATATAACTTAGAGTGAGATTTCCAGGGTCATATGCTAACTCTATGTTTAGCTTTTTGATGAACTGCCAAATTATCCTGCAAAGCAACTATATCATTTTACATTCTCATCCATAAGAGGTGAACATTCTAATTACTCTACACCCTCACCAACACTTATTTTCCATCTTTTTATGAAAGCGAGCCTTGTAGGCCTATAATATTGAGGTTTCTTTACAGCTGATCTCAGTCAAAAGGTCAAGAAACATTTTAGGTTTCTTTGAATAACTTTTGCTTTTATAAAACATCTTAGATTTTAAGTTGACACCATTTCTCGGGTAGGCAATATGATCACATATGCAAAGTCTTAAAAATGCCAACACAAAAAAAAATAAGGAGGCGTCTTGGTGGCTCAGTCTTTGAGCATCTGACTCTTGATTTGGGCTCAGGGTATGATCCAGGGTCGTGAGATTGAGCCCTGCATCAGGCTTCACACTAAGCGTGGTACCTGCTTGAGATTTTCTTTCTCTCTCCCTCTCCTCTGCTCATGTGCTCTCTCTCAAAAAAACAAAAAAACAAAAAAAAAAACCAACACATTTTGATCCAACGAATCCAGTTTCATAAATTTACCCTAAGTAAATCATGGTCATGGTATAAAGAATTAACTACAGGGGCGCCTGGGTGGCTCAGGTTAAGCATCCGACTTCAGGTCAGGTCATGATCTAGCTCTGTGCTGACAGCTCAGAGCCTGGAGCCTGCTTTGGATTCTTTGTCTCCCTCTCTCTCTGCCCCTCCCCCACTATGCTCACACTCTCTCTTTCTCTCTCTCTCTCTCTCAACAATAAATAAGCATTAAAAAAATTAACTACAAAGATATTTGCCACTGCGTTGTTTCTATAACTCAGGGTTGAAAGCTAGATAAGAAGGATTTAATGCCCCTTCCTACTTCCAGTGAGCAAACCAGTGTCCTCCCTGTAACTTCTGGCTTCATTTTGATTTCTGTTCAATACTCATTCTCTATGTACAAACTGTTCCTTTATCACCACCTGGGTTTTAACTCAAACATAAGACGATGTTTTTCTGGATTTACCCCAATAAATAACTGCCACTAACATCAGGTAGCTGTGTGCCAGAGATTCAGGGGTTAATGGGGAGGAAGGCTTCTATTGCCACATTACTAAAATATAAATATGAAATACCCTCATTCTACTGAAAATCTCTGTCATTTCTCCCTACTCATGCTTTAGCCTTCTCCCTTATAGTTTGTTTGATCCTCTCTCTCCATACTCGTTCCCTTATCCTCTTCATTTTCCTCTCTTCTACCCATAAATTACTGTTCACTTTTTTTTACATTATTTTATCTATGTCTTTGCCTTTTTCTTTCAACCCATTTCCTCAGAGCCACACATTCCATCTGTAGATGCTAATCGAGATGTTTTTACCAACAAAGATAACTGACAAAATAACTTTACAGTTACAACAAAGATAGTGAACAAAGCCTCAAGTCATTCAACAAGTATTTTTCAAGGGCCTTCTATAAGGTAAGCATTGTTTTTTGTGCTAGGGATGTAACAATGAAAAAGAAAAACAGATGCAGTCCTACCCTTAGGGAGTTTATGCAAAGACAGAAAATTTTTCAAAAAATACATATAACATAATGTCAGGTAGTAATGAGGGCTATGAGAAAAAAAAATGGCAAAAGAACAGATAACGGTGGAGGGATATTATTTTAGATAAGATACCCAGAGAACTATCTGAGGAGGTGTCCTTTAAGCAGAGATCTAAAGAAATAAAAGAACAAATTACGCAAGTATGAGAAAGAGTAGTGGTCCCAGGTAGAGGAAACAAACACCAAGAACAAAGGCCCTGAGATTGGGACTGCTTAGAGAATTGGAGAACAGCTAAGAGAACAGGGGAAAATGAGGCAGACCATGGAAATAGGTCCTAGAGGTAGACAGGTGCTAGACTACACAGTGCCCTATAGGCCATGAAATGATTTTGGATTTTATTCTAAGAAGGGCTGGTTGGAGAGTTTTGATCAGGACAATGTTAAATCTGATGGCCATTAAAAGGAAAATAAATTATTTCATGAAGATTACAGACAATACATGGGCAAGAACAGAAAAAGACGGCATTAGAAGAAAGATATGATGGCGGTGAATAACCAATCTATACAATGGATTTGATATAGCTGTTATAAATGATGTCCCCTATGAATGATGTAAAAAACACGTAAGGACATAGAAAAGTATTTATACTAAGTGTAGACTATTATCTGAATCATAAAGTTTAATCATCAGTGTACAGTATGATGCTATTTTATGGAAGTATTATATGCATTGAATATTAAAGCTAGAAAAGAGTTAGAGCTCACCTAAGTCTACCAAAACCAGAAAAGTTACAGGTCTTAACTGACACAGCAGTAAGTAAACATAGATCTGATTCCCAATGTAATGCTCATTCTATCCCACCCATGGTCTATTATATCAGTTCTCACAAGTACTTATACATCTGCTAGTTTGACATTCAAATGGGAAATGAGAACAGGGTCTTTTATTACTAATATATTATTTTTTAATTCCAGTGAAATTAATGTATAGTGTTATATTAGTTTCAGGTGAACAGTACAGTGATTCAGCAATTCTACATATTACTCCATGCTCATCATGATAACCATATGCTTAATCCCCTTCACCTATTTCACCCATCCCTCCACCCACTTCTCTGGCAACCACCAATTAGTTCTCTATATTTAAGAATCTATTTTTGGTTTTTCTTTTTCTTTTTATTTGTTTTGTTTTCTAAATTCCACATATGAGTGAAATCATATGGTATTTGTTTTCCTCTGACTTATTTCACTTAGCATCATATCCTCTAGATCCAGCTATTACTAATGTATTATTAATATGCTTAAATCTAGATTTTTAAAATTAATCTAGACTGAAGCCCTGTTCAAATAAAAAAGGTGGAAGAGAGGGGGTGTTTCCAAAATAAGCCATATGTATATGTAATTGAAGGACTCTTCACATGAATCAAGTCACTGACTATAAATAAATACACTCCATGTTAGCACCCATTATTAAAATGCCAATAATTTTTTGAAAATCTAACAGTGCACACAATCTGTCAAGCAAGTAACATTCCTGAGCAGCAAAACACAATTTCTGTGACACAAGTAACCATTTCTCCTTTGAAGTTGCAAGATTCCTTGGCTAAGATTTTATTTTAGACCAAGAGGGCCAAAAATGCTTCTTCTAGACGCCCAACAGCCTAACCTACTCCTTTCTATGATAACATAGCGTAGCCCTTCACTGTCCGACCTACAGAGGGAAAAAACTGATTTTAATTAACCATTAATTACTCGAATGCAGCCTGCACTATGTCGAAAAATGTGTTACTTTCATCTTAATTTAAAAGACAACATCAGAGGCTCAAACTGGCAAGAAGATATACTTTATAAATGTATTTATATCATTATTCCTCAGAGAATTAGAAAAGAGAGTCATTTTCCTATGGTTCTGTAGTGCTTGGAATGGTAAAAGGCAGGTGTAAAATGATAAAATAGGGGGTTCTCCTTGAAGCTTTTTGCAGGGCAAAAAAAATATTTTTTTATATGAAAGGTTTTTGATTACGGTAAGTAGTTATCTGAATACTGAAAATTAAAATACAGGTGAGGTCTTAGTGAGTGCTAATAGAGTCTATTTGAAATTTAAGATCTTTGTATTGTATTTGCTACAAATATATTAAAGTTATCTGAATTTGTGTACTAAATTAGATCAAATGGAAAATAGAAAAGATTTGTCACAGGTATAGAATGCATGACCAATAAAATCAAATTCAGCTATAAGGAAGAATGTTTATAAATATGGGGGAAAGTTGCCTCAATATTTTTATAATTTTATGTGCATTATTTTTCACATCTTAAAGCTGCCCAAGTATAGAAAAATACGGGACTTCAATAACAGTTACCAGCATGATTTGCTTTTATTACCTTTCTGTTCAAGACCCTTGTTTCCCCTTGTAGCATGTCAAATTGCCCCCAAAACCATATTATACAGCAGAGAAATGTTGTTCACACTTCACTGGCTATTGATTTACTTTATTTATTGGCACAAAATCAGCTTGAGATAAACATTTTGTCCCCCATTTCCACTATTGTAAGCGGTATTCTTCATTGCAAGATAGGTAAGCCCAAATGTGCAGGGTCACAATTCGACATGGCTTTCTAATCAATGTGTGAAAAATTATCTAATGAATAATGGGTTGCACATTTCCACAAACAAATTAACCAGGGTGAGACTGAAACTAATGATTATATTTATCTAATGTAATTTCACATCTGTTACTAGTGGTAGTAATTTTTTTTCTCTTTCATCCATGGTGTCCTCAAAATTACAACTTAGCTTTTCAGATACAGTTATAGGACATCAGTTTAACTAGAAAATAGACAATTTTGTGGAATGTTTATTTTTTCTTTGAATGCCAGCGGCCCAGGGAAATACAATGCCATTTTATAAAATTTGGGGATTCAGGCACTTCTTGATCAATATCCCTGTTGTGTTCTTACATATTGCCTGTGGGCTTAATTTCATAGCGTATGGTTCAAATTCCATCATTCAGTCTTATAAAGAGCAAAATTACTCCATTTCACTACTCTAAGACCATCTTTAATTCTATCTGAGCTTATATTATTATTTATCCTGATTTAAAATGTAAAATATTTTAAAAAGTAGCAGTTCCAACAATGAAAAAGTTAAATCCTAAACATCTGATTTGGAACTTAGAGCACCTAAGGTTTCCAGGCAAGCCCACAGATGCCTATCCCATTCACATGTACCTCTGTCATAGCAGCTAGCTACAAACGGTGTCATATTCCAATGGGAAAGAGCATTCACAATTTAAACCAAGAATATGTGTCTTTCAGCTATGATTGCCCACTCTTCTGCTACCTGCCAAGGAATCTCAAAGACTCTCCTACTTTAAGGTACTCATTTTGGCACCAGTGACTTGAAGAAAGGGCCTAAATGAACTCAAGGTAAAAAGGTAATTTCACGCGGCAAAGAGGTGTGAAACTCTAGAGGCAAGGGTCATCATCAGGAGTACATACATACCAGAGATATTTCTTGGCCCTACAACTGCTCCCTGTCCAGACAGACTTCAGCCTCATCCTGAAATTAAATCCTCTCTAATTTTAATAAAAAGTTCCAGTGATTTGTATTCTAATATTTCAATTATTAGAAATTAGACTTTGATGATTAGAGAGATATCTTTAAATTCTACCACCTAACTGGAGTTCCCTGATAAAATTTCCCTTCTGTGGGAAACTCTTCAGTTAGGCTCACTATGCAGAAAAAGTAGAGAACTGAGATACAACCTTTTGATCCTTAGAAGGAAAAAACAGTCCTTTTAAGGCAGTAGTTCTCAACATTCAACATTTGAGTTCCGAAACCTTCTTGGTCCCATAAAAATTACTGATTACCTCGAAAAGCTTTTTTTTATAGATTATTTCATTAGTTGTACTATTAGAAACTAAAAATTAAAAAAATGAATAGTTATTTTAACATAAAAATAAACCCATTACCAGTTACTGTAACACAGCTTATTAAAAATAACTATATTCTCCCCCCCCAAAAGAAAAACTTAACAAGAAGATGATCTTAATTGAAGACAGATGAATTCTCACACATAAGCCTGCCTTCAATTTGTCATGATATGTTATTTTGACTAAAGTGTATCAAGAAAACCCCAGACAGGTATGTAGTTGGAAAAGTGGTTATTTTAACAGATGTTTTGGATAATTGGGGATATTCTACGTTGATAAAAAACAAAAATGTATTGAGTGATTATAAGTTAGTTGCAATATGGAATCTGAAACCATATCAATAAAATTTTCATACTTTCTTATATTAAAAATATACTGGTTAATCTTACACTTCGGATCTTATAACTTGCATGATTTCGTACCATCGTGCATTGGTCATTTGGAAAATATTAGTTTACTGAATTATGTAGATCTTTCCAATGTTGACACAGTCATTATCTAATATTTAAAAATCACATTCACCAATTAACCACAAATCTCATCAGAAAAGTCTTTAAATATTGGGAGACTATCAAGTTCACAGTGACTAATATAAGTTTTCCAAATACTATTTAGTTTTCACTTGAGAGGCTGAATGTTTATCATTGGCAACAAACACTATCAGTTTGTTTTCCTTGAAAGATCACTGTTCATTTTTGAGAAAATGTCTGCCAAATACTCAACTCTGAATAGCTATACTTTGTCAGTTGTTCTCTCAGGTAAAAACAGTATTCCATGAAAAAAAGCAGCTAGGTACCTCACAATGCAATCACCCAAGTGCTTTTCCTTCAAGAAACACTCTATAGTTTGATATGCAGGCAAAAGTGCTTCATGCATGGTCCCATTTCCTCACCCAGATATTTTAAAAAATCTTTTCAAGAGTTAGTATTTAATAAAATTAATTTTTAACTGATCAGAATGTTCTTAGCTGTTCATCTAAAATGTTAAGTGAGGGGTACCTGGGTGGCTCAGTGAGTTAAGCATCCAACTTCAGCACAGGTCATGATCTCACGATTCATGAGTTCAAGTCCCCAAGTTGGGCTCTGAGCTGACAGCTCAAGGCCCGGAGCCTACTTTGGATTTTGTGTCTCCCTCTTTCTCTGACCCTTCCCCGCTCATGTTCTGTCTCAAAAAGTAAATAAACATTTTAAAAAAAATCTTTAAATGTTAAGTGACTTTTTTTTTTTTTTTTTTTTACTGTAAGAATACCTGGACTACTAGTATGGTTTGGTGTCATTGTATTGATTCACCCTAAAGATGAGCAGTTTTATCCACCATTGCTTTTGTACCATCAGACCAAATGTCAACACAGTGAAAAAGGTAAATCACATCTTGGTCTGATAATGAAAATGGTCTCCAAACCTCTTAAAAGGGGACCCCAGATACCTGAAGGCTACCTTTTGAGAATCACTGCTCTAAACAATCTACCATTCTGTTGTGTAAGAAGGGAAGGCAGTGGTTGGAAGAAGAGAAACAAACTCTTTCTAATAATAAACCAGAAAAATGAGGAGAACGCATTTTGAATATAAATGAATGTTTAATTCATTTGGCTTTCCTTATACCTTGACTGATTTTAGGTAGTTACTTCATTCCTCTACCTTGCTTCTGGCCTTCATATGAGTTTGGTCTCAATGAGTAATTTTATGCGTGAATACTACACAAACAATGAATGAAATTTCATGGTTCTGCCTGACCCAGCAAATGTGTGAAGGCTGAAGTTCCTTCAATAATCTAAATTAAAAGGGAAGCCTCAAAATCACCTAATCTCATATTACATACCTCGTTGTGTTTTGTTTACACCAGAATGAAAGCTCCTTGAGATCGAATACCTGTTTTGTTCACTACTTTCTCCTCAATTTCCAGAATACTATCTGACTCAAAACAGGTACTCAACAAATATTTATTAGATGAATGAGTAGAGCCCATATGGGCCTACACAAGGGAAAACTAAAAATAATACAATTCATCATTTTACAAACACATCCAAATGAGTGTTTCAATCCTCAAAATAATCACTTAGAGAGACTACAGTCATTTTCCAGTGATGCAGCAGCTACTGCTCACAGTATTTTTTGAACACTAGAAAGACAGTGCTAGGAAATGCACTGCCGTTTAATTCAGAAAGACTCTGCCTAGCATTCTGGTTCTAGAAATTACCACTATTAAGAAACTGGGCAATGATTTAACCTGAGATTATCTTCTTAACCATAAAGAATAGAGAAAAATAACTATCTCACAGAGACATTGTGAGAATGAAATTAAATTAAACGACATTTGTCGAAGTATCTAGCTCAGTGCCTAGCAAACAGGAAATGACAAGCACAGGATAAATGCTAGTGTGTAGCTATTTGGTATTAGACTACCACACATCCTTCCTCTGATAACTTTATTCTAAGTTGCCTCTGCAGAATGCCTGCCCCAGTTCTCAGTCCATATGTTTAGATGGAGCTTCACACCTAGGTTTATGGGCCACAGTCTCAACAATCAGTGCATCATTTCCCCAAGCACAGCCACTTGTATAAGATGACCACATATGTCTGTCAAAGCCAATGAGACTCAAATTCTTGCTAGGAATCCTGGGAAGAAGAGGCTCTCTTTTTCCCACTGGACTTGAACCTTGAAAGATGCAGACAGGAGCTTCTTTAGCCAACCTAGAACCACCGGGAAGAATCTGCCTGAGAATGTAATGGATTCAATTAGAAACGGCAATGATAGAGCTGAGAGATACAGAAGGAAGAACTAGGTTTTGTGAACAATGCTTGAGTTCCCATCAAGTAATGCCTGAAGCCAAACTGGTCTCTGGAATTGTGTTCATCAATAAATTCCCTTTTTTCCTAAGTTAGTTTGGGTTGAGTTTCCTGGCATTAACAATAGGAAGAGTTCAGTCTGATGTAAAACTTCCTTCTTTTCCATAAGGTCCAACCTAGATTTGCACAGACAATTATGGTTCAAGGCTAAAGCTGCTGATGAGGGCTGAAGCAAAATGCCAAAACCTGTACTTTGGGGTTTGGAATTCCTATGGTTTTAAGTAAGCCAGAAGTACAGGTTCTCAAAACATTTGGTTAATATTTAGACCAGACATTACTGAAAAAGAAATCACGTAGTAATTTCAAACCTAGAGTCTCTAGACATTTAAGGATGTGTAAACACAGTAATGAGCAATCTCAAGCTATTACTACTATTTCTAAAAAGAGGAAAAGCCGTTCCCTTAATGAGGTTAACTAAAACATAAATTTATTGGCTCTTAGTAGGAATTATGTCTACTCTATGCAGTTAACAGTGGTTATCTCTTGCTAATCAGAAGCTCTTTTACTGTCAGATACATCGCTAGCTAGACAGCTAGATAGATATCCGTGACTGATTTCTCCAAATGAGAGAATTATTTATTTAATAAATGTTATATGATAGTGAATATCTTCCAAAACATAGGGTTCCATTATGTGAGGAGAGGTGAAGGATTCAAGAAGGACTTTGGCAGTTGATGATGAAAAAAAACCAACCAAACAAAAAACACTAATTAATGTAAGGCTATACCAACATTTTTTTGGATATATCTCCTGAGGCAATGGAAATAAAAGCAAAAATAAACTACTGAGATTACATCAAAATAAAATGCTTCTATACAGCAAAAGAAACAATCAACAAAACTAAAAGACAACCTAATGAATGGGAGACGATATTTGCAAACAACATATCTGATAAAGGGTTAGTCTCCAAAATATGTAAAGAACTTACACAACTCAACACCAAAAAAAACCCACAAATGTATAGAAGAGTGGAACAAAATGTTATCATTTGTTTATAAAAAGGAGGAAAATATATAATCTACATTTGTTCATAATGCACTTTAAAAATCTCTAGCATATATAGGAAACTAATTACTGTTAAGAAGGAGAATTTTGATGTATGGGGGAAGGTTTGGGTGGGAGGAAGGCTTTTTACTAGACCCTTTTAGGTTTTAATTTTTAAGCATTTGGATATATTATGTGTTGACAAACATTTTAAATCTAGCCTCTCCACCTGGACGAGCCTACTTTCAATTCCGGGATGACTCACCAAAGATAGCTACTGACTAGAACCAGCCCTAAGTAAAATGATGGAGACTATCCTTTGGATCTTCATCCTAGCAAACTTTCTGTTTCCCTTGTGTTAGCACATACTCTTACCTGTTTCTTACCACTGTCTACCCTCAAAGCCTTTCACCACTGCTTTCTTCCTACCTCATATGCCCAAAGATCCTCACCGTAACTCACTTCTCTACCACACTCTCTCTCCACGTTTCCCAAGGCAAAGATTACATGCATTCTTTATCTGTTAGTAATAGATAACTGCAGTTGGCTTTTCACCACCTCCCTGGGACTGGGAACATTTTGGGGTGGGAGTTTTCCAGCATCAAATCCTTTTCCTATTTGGGGGAATCTACTTTGTGTATAGTCTTGTGAGATGCTTTGTTCTGAGGAGCCAAAGGGGACGATTCCTTCCTTTCTCTACTTTCTGAAAGGTAGAGCTGCTTAGAACTCTGAAGTTTAGAAGAACGACGCAATGTCAAAGGTTGAATTAGGACTGATTTACGGAGGAGTGCAGTAAGGCTGGAAGTATCCAGAGATTAAAGCAACTAGCTGGCCAGACTTTTATGGCTGCCTATTCTCTGGGGCCCTTTTGGTTCCTGCCCACTTTCCAAGCCAGCCCCTCTGGTTTCCTGTCATTTCTCTGATTCTCCATTATCTTTACAATGCATCCTTTTGCTTAAAACAGCAAGATAGTTCTCTTTCTTGTCATCAAAACCTTGACTGATATACTCTCAACAAAAATCTGAGTACCTTTTATGAGCAGGGGAGGATACAAAAGTAAAAAATTCAAATATGATCACTCTTCTCAAGGAGATCCTATCTAGTTTTAGAGATGTAGAGAAGTAAAAAATCCGTGTTAAGGAACGGTATGGTCAGAGAACAAGGAAAGAAGTCAATGATTTTGGAGAAGCCAGGGAAAGCGAGGCATGGCTCTCCCAGATAAAATTTACCATTCTTGCCCTCCCAAGCAAAATTCATCACTCTTTACAATAGCCTTTTTTAAAATTACTATTAAAATTAGCTTGTTACATACCAGTCTCTCCCATAGTCTCCCAGAGTCTGAGTTCCTTGAAGACAAAGATTTTACGAGCCCAACTAGTTCCAGAAAAACTCTTTCATCCATTAATTCCACACACAATGCCAGAAACCAGCCACAGTGTGAGATGAGTCCATTTTCAAAGCATTTGGATAAGGGTAAGAGAGGAGAAAAGAAGCAAAAAGATAAGAAAATGGATTAAGGTTTCCTATAGAGGAGTAGTAAGAAATAATGTTGGGAATATAGAGTGCAGGCATTATTCAGGGCACTGAAGACCATGCTAAATATCAGGAAGATTGGCAAATTCAAAATGGCTACAGGAACAAGCAGGAAGTACAAATGAGTGAAATGAGCTAGATAAAAGCAAAGGAGGAGCACCTGGGTGACTCAGTCCATTGAACATCTGACTCTCGATTTGGCTCAGGTCATCTTATGGTCATGACACTGAGCTCCGCATCAGGCCTGGGCTGGGCATGGAGCCTGCTTGAGATTCTCTCTCTACCTCTACTTCTTCCCCGCTCTCTTGCTCTCTTGCTCTCTCAAAAAAAAATTTCTTTAATTATAAAAAACAAAAAGCAATAGAAAGTCATGCAGGATGAGGTGAAGCTATGTCATGTCTAAAACCATTCATATTAAAGAAAAAATACTTTGCTAGTCTCAAAAAAATAAGTTCATAAGCCAAAGACCTCTGCTGGGCTATGAAAAATGTTTTGAGTAAGACAGAAGGAGGATCAGAAAGTTATATAAGAAAGAAAACCAAGCAGTAGTACACATGGAGAGAAAACCAAAAACCTCAAAAAGACAAGCAAGAAAAAATAAAGCTCTGAATTAGGAGTAGAGCAATACTCATCTGTTTTATAAAAAGTTAACAGTGGTTCCATACAAATTTTAGGACTGTTTGCTCTAGCTTTGAGAAGAATGCTGGTGCAATTACCACTCCACACCCGAAAAACAAATAATCTATTGAAGAAATGGCAGAAGATATGAATAGACACTTCTCCAAAGAAGACATCCAAATGGCAAACAGACACATGAAACGATGCTCAATGTCACTCATCATCAGGGAAATACAAATCAAAACCACACTGAGATACCATCTCACACCAGTCAGTGTGGCTAAAATGAACAAATCAAGAAACTACAGATGCTGGAGAGGATGTACAGAAACAGGCACCCTCTTGCACTGTTGGTGGGAATGCAAACTGGTGCAGCCACTCTGAAGAACGGTGTGGAAGTTCATCAAAAAAATGAAAATAGAATTACCCTATGACCCAGCAATAGCACTGTTAGGAATCTACCCAAGAGATACAGAACTGCTGATGCATAGGGGCACGTGTACCCCAATGTTCATAGCAGCACTTTCGACAATAGCCAAATCATGGAAAGAAACTAAGTGTCCATCAACTGATGAATGGATAAAGAAGATGTGGTATATATATACAATGGAATACTACGCGGCAATGAGAAAGAATGAAATCTGGCCATGTTTGGCAACATGGATGGAACTGGAGGGTATTATGTTAAGTGAAATAAGTCAGGCAGAGAAAGACAGATACCATATGTTTCCACACGTACGTAGGCTTTGTGAGACCTAACAGAAAACCATGGGGGAGGGGAAGAGGGGAAGGAAAAAAAAAAGCTACAGAGAGAGAGGAAAACAAAACATAAGAGACTCTGAAAGACTAAGAACAAACTGAGGGGAGAGGGGGGTATGGGGGGCGAGAGAGGGTGATGGGCACAGAGGAGGGCACTTGTTGGGATGAGCACTGGGTGTTGTATGGAAACCAATTTGACAATAAATTATTTTTTAAAAGAAGTTAATAGAGAATTAAATAATGAAGGTGAGGTAGTCACCTCTTGATCACACTGATTACAGCATTGCTGATGACAGCATCACTGGTGACAGCATCACTGATTACCTCACACTAGAGAAAACAGGAATGTGATAAATTCTTCAAAGAAAATTTCCACAGGACTTTATTAGGTAGGAGACAGAAGAAAAGAGGAGAACAGGAATCAATGATTATTACCCCCATATAGTCTCTGGCAGCTGCAGCAATGACGACGACACTGACAGATATAAAGAAACCAAGAGGTAGAACCAGTTTTCAAGGGGGATATTAGAAACAGGTATGGTGCAGTGATCAGGACATCGAACTGGACAGGTAGTCTGCAAGCTCTATCACCATTTAGCCACTTAACACTGAACAAACACAACCTCCTGGCTCCATGTCCTTTTCTTAAAAATGAGATTAAACCAGATGCTCCACATGTCTCTTCTAGATCTAATATTCCAAGGTAAGTTTGGTTTAAATGTGTTTAAAGTATCACAAGATACTGGGGGGAAGGGGGGAATTTTCTCAAAGAATTTTTTAAGGATATAAATATCTTTAATAATATACAAACGGGGCACCTGGCTGGTTCAGCGGGTTAAACATTAAACTCTTAATCCTGGCTCAGGTCATGATCTCCTGGTTCCTGAGATCGAGCCCCACATCAGGCTCTGCACTGACAGCACAATGACTCCCTCTCTCTCTGCCCCTCCCCCACTTACATATGTGCACACTTGTGCTCTCTCAAAATAAATAAACGAATAAAACATAACATTAGTTTTAAAAATAACATACATCTATTAAAGAGGGCACGTGTTGGGATGAACACTGGGTGTTATATGTAAACCAATTTGAAAATAAACTATTATAATAAAAAATAAACAAATAAATAAAAATAAAAATAAAAATAACATACATGCATGTGAATAAAATACACAAAAATAACAATACTTGGTTTTTAAATAGCATATAAATGGATTTTTAAATACTTTTTGTACTTACTAAAGAAAAAAAAAACAAAAAACAAAAAACAAAGACACAGGGCACCTGGGTGGCTCGGTCAGTGGAGTATACAACTCTTGCTCTTGGGGTCATGAGTTTAAGCCCCACATTGGGTGTAAAAAATTAATAAACAAATAAATATACTTTTTGTTGATTTTGTATGTATTTTAAGTTTTCAAAAAATTGCCTATGTCTAGATCTCCAATTCCACTACTTCCATTGTCACTTAAATGCATACCCAAGTAGGCTTTTGCCCATAGAAAACTTTAAGAAACTGCTTTTTAAGCAAATTGTGGTACCTCTACTACAAAGCGGTAGTCATCAAGACAGCATGGTATTGGCACAAGAACAGACACATAGACCAATGGAATAGAATAGAGAACCCAGAGATGGACCCACAAGCATATGGCCATCTAATCTTTGACAAAGCAGGAAAGAGTATCCAATGGAAAAAAGACAGCCTCTTTAACAAATGGTGCTGGGAGAACTGGACAGCAATATGCAGAAGAATGAAACTAGACCACTTCCTTACACCACTCACAAAAATAAACTCTAAATGGATGAAGGACCTGAATGTGAGACAGGAAACCATCAAAACCCTAGAGGAGAAAGCAGGAAAAAACCTCTTTGACCTGAGCTGCAGCAATTTTCTACGCGACACATCTCCAGAGGCGAGGGAATTGAAAGCAAAAATGAACTATTGGGACCTCATCAAGATAAAAAGCTTCCGCACGGCAAAGGAAACAACCAACAAAACTAATAGACAACCGACGGAATGGGAAAGGATAATCGCAAATGATATATCAGATAAAGGACTAGTATCTAAAATCTATAAAGAACTTACCAAACTCCACACCCGAAAAACAAATAATCCAGTGAAAAAGTGGGCGGAAGATATGAATAGACACTTCTCCAAAGAGGACATTCAGATGGCCAACAGACACATGAAACGATGCTCAAAGTCACTCATCATCAGGGAAACACAAATCAAAACCACACTGAGATACCACCTTACACTGGTTCGAGTGGCTAAAATGAATAAATCAGGAAACTATAGATGCTGGCGGGGATGTAGAGAAGCAGGCACCCTCCTACACTGTGGGTGGGAATGCAAACTGGTGCAGCCACTCTGGAAAACGGTGTGGAGTTCCTCAAAAAAATGAAAATAGAGCTACCGTATGACCCAGCAATAGCACTGCTAGGAATCTACCCAAGAGACACAGGAGTGCTGATGCACAGGGGCACGTGTACCCCAATGTTCATAGCAGCACTTTCGACAATAGCCAAATCATGGAAGCAGACCAAGTGCCCATCAACGGACGAATGGATAAAGAAGTTGTGTACATATATACAATGGACTACTACATGGCAATGAGAAAAAATGAAATCTGGCCATGTGTAGCAACATGGATGGAACTGGAGGGTATTATGTTAAGTGAAATAAGTCAGTCAGAAAAAGACAGATACCATATGTTTCCACGAATAGGTGGACTTTGTGAGACTAAGCAAAAACCAGGGGGAGGAGAAGAGGGGAAACAAAAAAAAAAGACACAGAGAGGGAGGAAGATAAAACATAAGAGACTCTCAAAGACTAAGAAAATCTGAGGGTGAGGGAGGTGAGGGAGGTGAGGGAGGTGAGGGAGGTGAGGGAGGTGAGGGAGGTGAGGGAGGGGGGTGAGGGGGTGACGGACATTAAAGAGGGCACGTGTTGGGATGAACACTGGGTGTTATATGTAAACCAATTTGAAAATAAACTATTATAATAAAAAAAAAGGTACATAACAAATTTACCATCTTAAGCATTTAACTGTATAAATCAGGAGTATTACGTACATTCGCATTGTTGTACAATCATCACTACCATCCACACAAAGAACTCTTTTTATTTTGTAAAACTGAAACTCAATACCCATTAAACAATAACTCCCATTCTCCCCAAAGCCCTGGCAACTACCCTTCTACTTTCTGTCTCTACGAAACTGATTACTTTAGACACCTGATATAAGTGAGATCGTTATTTGTGCTTTTCCAAACGGCTTATATCACGTAGGATAATGTCCTCAATGTTCTTCCAAGTTGTAGCATGTATCAGAATTTCCTTCCTTTTCAAAGCCAAATAATATTCCACTGTGTGTATATACAGCATTTTGTTTATCCATTCATCCATCTATAGACACATGGGTTGCTTTCATCTCTTGGCTACTGCAATTAATGCTACTATGAACATGGGTACACCAATACCTCTTCCAGTCCCTGCTTCCAATTCCATTGGGCGTATTTTTAGAAGAGGAATTGCTGGATCACATGGTAATACTATTTTTAATTTTTTGAGGAACGACTCTCTGTCTTCCATAGCAACTGCAACAATTTACTTTCCCATCAAGAGTACACATGGATTCCAATTTTTCCACATCCTTGCTAACACTTGCTATTCTCCGTTTTGTTCTGGTTTTTGACAGTAGCCATCCTGATGGGTCTGAGGTGATTTTCATTTGCATTTCCCTAATGATTAGTATTCTTTATGGTTTTAATCAAAAGAACACATGAGCAGGGTGCCTGGGTGGCTTAATTAGTTAAGCATCCGACTTCAGCTCAGGTCATGATATCGCGGTTTGTAGGTTCAAGCCCCATGTTGGGTTTTGTGCTGACAGCTCAGAGCCTGGAGCCTGCTTCTGATTCTGTATCTCCCTCACTTGCGGAGCTTGCAGACTACCTGTCCAGTTCGATGTCTTGATCACTGCACCATACCTGTTTCTAATATCCCCCTTGAAAACTGGTTCTACCTCTTGGTTTCCTTATATCTGTCAGTGTTGTCGTCATTGCTGCAGCTACCAGAGACTATATGGGGGTAATAATCATTGATTCCTGTTCTCCTCTTTTCTTCTGTCTCCTACCCCGCACTTGTGCTCTGTCGCGCTCTCTCTGTCTCTCTCTCAAAAATAAATAAAAGCATTTTTAAACTTAAAAAAAATTAAAGAACAGAAGAGCCAACACAAAGAGCTCTAAGTGGCCAAAGATAGGATATTTAAAGCATCAAAAAATATCTAAATACAACTGAGTAAAATACACCAAATATATAAACCCCAAGTGCAAAATGACACCTTAAAAAAGAATCTCTCCCTGGTGTCTAGGCGGCTCAGTCAATTAAGCGTCCAATTCCTGATTTTGGTTCAGGTCATGATATTCCAGTTCAGTTCCTGAGATCAAACCCCACATAGGGCTCTGCGCTGACAGCGTGGAGCCTGCTTGGGATTCTCTCTCCCTCTCTCTCTGCTCGTCCCTCACTTGTGCACACACTCATGTACACACTCTCTCACTCTCAGATAAATAAACTTAAAAATAAACTCTTCATTAAACACTACTGGAAATAACAAGGGCACACATTACTTTGAAGATTGGCAGCTAAAAGGCAAAAATTAAGCATTTTTCCTGCCTTTTATGTACAAAATGTATTTCAGGATAATCAAATAGCTCTAGTTGATGAAACAAAGG
This sequence comes from Paguma larvata, assembly GCA_030068075.1. Lineage (NCBI taxonomy): Eukaryota > Metazoa > Chordata > Mammalia > Carnivora > Viverridae > Paguma > Paguma larvata. The sequence goes on along the minus strand of CM057826.1, from coordinate 92,984,683 downwards.
TATTTAGTAAAGAATTCTAGCTAATAAATGTGGAAGGAATGACAGAATGAGAAAATCATCATTTTGCAAGCCCTAGTGAAGCCAATGTTTCACACAATATTCATAAGTATATGAAACCATTAGCTAAAATGGTGATAGGAAACTGTACAATGGAGATCAGGCTGTAACAACTTGAACCCCCTGGTCAATCACTGCATCACTGAAATGAAGACAAGCAAACACTGTGTGCTTCCTGATATGACCCAATAAGAAGCATACAGTACAACCTATGAAATATTTGTGCCCAAAAATGTTCGACCTCGATCTGATTAAAAGCCTCTACAGCTACAATAATATGATAGCCACTAGTCGCATGTAGCTATTTGAATTTAAAAGGTAAACTTAAAAATTCAGTTTCTCAATCACAAGTACTCAAAAGCCACATGCAGCCATTAGACAGCACAGACACAGAACAACAGTGCAGATACACAACATTTCCATTACTGTACAAGTTTTATTGGATAATGCTGCTCCAGAGCTAAATTCTATTTACAAGAAATATGGAAGAATTAGAGGAGTAAAGGAACAAACTAGGTGACTCTAGAAGGAAACAAACAAATCTAGAATGCAGGGCATTCTACAGACCAGTTAAGTAGATGGCAGGGGGGAAAAAGAAGGGAGGACACTACTGCAGATTTTAAGACTTAAGAGATGAAATATTCAGAAAAGGAAAATTTATACAAAAAGCACTTCAGGGGTTTCCAGGGGCTGGAGGTAGGAGGAAGGACTGACTGTAAATGGGTTTGCAGAAATTTGGGGGAGTATGGAAATGTTTTAAAACCGGATTATGATGAAAAAATAAATAAATAAATAAAACTGGATTATGACAAGCATCCAACTTCAGCTCAGATCATGATCTCAGGGTTCAAGAGTTTGAACCCCACATGAGGCTCATGCTGGCAGCACAAAGCTCACTTTGGATCCTCTATCCCCCTCTCTCTCTGCCCTTCCCCTCCCTCAAAAATAAATAAACATTAAAAAAAAAAGGGGGGCACCTGGGTGGCTCAGTTGGTTCAGTGTCCAACTTCGGTTTAGGTCATGATCTCACAGCTTGTGAGTTCAAGCCCTGCACTGGGTTCTGTGTTGACAGCTCAGAGCCTGGAGCCTGCTTCAGATTCTGTGTCTCCCTCTCTCTCTGTCCCTCCCCCACCCATGTTCTGTGTCTGTCTCTCAAAAATAAATAAACATTTAAAAACAAATTTTTTAAAAACCAAAAAGCAAAAAACAAAACAAAACAAAAAACCCAACTATGATGAAAAATAGTGGACTATGATCAATCCTTTTAAGTTTACTAAATATTACTGAATTGTTCTTTAAAAGTCGTAAGAGACAAATCTAATGCAAAGAACTCATTTGGACATGATTCTATGTAACTCTAAAACCACATTTTGAAATAGTCAAATAAATTTGATTATGGACCAGATGATACCAAAAAAAAATTGTTGGAGGGTATGAATAGAATATTTATTCATATTTTTAAAGATGCATATTGAAATATGTACAATGTCTGAGATCCACTTTAATAGAGAAAAAAGATGAAAAAATGAATAAGGCAAATGAAAGTGAAATCTTAAAAATTATTAGATATGGCTGCTTTATACATGAGTTCATTGTATTATGTTTTCTTTATTTGTATATGTTTGGAATTTTTTATAATTTTAAAAAATTAACAGCTACAAAATACCCTCTCATAATCAATCCTACAAACCAAATCCATGATGAAGTTTGTGACTTTCCAATGTTAGCAGCAACAAAAATACAAGGTGATCAGTTTTAACTAAGTCTCAATTTTTAAGTCCCCACAGAAACACTCATTGGTTACCTTTAGGTCACCACCTTTAACTTCAAAAAATTTTATAGGCCCACTCTGTCTGGGGGCTTTGGAGGGGGAGGAGTAGCAGGAGAAAGTAAATATACACATATTTTCCCCCTACTAGCTGAGTTGAATCTCTTTCATGATATACTTGACACTGTCTAAGTCATTAAATAAATCCAACAGCATTCTCAGTAACTAGCCTGTGATAAATATGCCTGGCACCAGTGCAATGTATTCAAGACTTTTCAACAGCTTCTCCTTTGTGCACATCTGCAGACTTTCTATGCACATCTGCATACAGAATCCACAACCATGATCTGCATTATAATTAACGTAACAGCCCATCTGACCAGGTCCACAGGGTTTTCATGTATAACCATTTCTGAAATCTGCAGGGAACTGAGGATGCCCTGGGGAGAAAGTATGGCTAATTTCAGATCAGGACCCAGACAAGCTGAAAGTGGTAAGACGGTTGTTTTCCTGAAACAGCTATGACATAGCTATGTGTATGTGTGTGTGTGCATAGACATGCATCTATCTCAAATCACAACTGCTCTCCTTCTTTAATCCTCACCACATCTCTCATATACCCACTATAAATGGTCAAGATATAGCCTCAAATGCACATACAGATCAAATTTAAAACCTTATATAAAAAGCATTCTTTGGTTACCACTTACAGAGAAAATCACTGAAATGTGGATTCAACTAGGGATATATAGCACGTACAGACATAGTAGACCTGAACTACACATCTCTCCCATTCTATACCTTTGGCAATTAAAATCACCTTCCTCATTTCCCCTTAACCTCATTTTTAAAAAGTTTACTTTGAAATCTAGACTGAAATCTATGGCTAGGTAAGTTCTTACTTACATGCATTTTTTCAAAGGCCTTTGGGGGGTATTCACTGTCAGCTTATATTGTTCAATTCACTCTGCTGTCGCACAGAAGTCCCATGGAATTCAGCAAGGAACAGAGCAATCTGACTCTCTAGTTCCCTAGCCAGAGTGCTACACGTTAGCACTGTCCAACAAAACTTTCTGTGATGACATTCAACACACTGGCCACTAGTCACATGTGGTTTTTGAGCACTTAAAATGCGGCTATTGTGACTGAGGAACTGAACTTTTAATTTTATTTAACTTAAAGAGGCACATGTGGCTAGTGGTTACCATATTGGAGGACGCAGTTGTAAGTAACTTTCTTTTGTTGTGTTTTCACACAGATCTCATTCTCTGTGTCTCTAGGTCTCTCTCTTTCTCTCATCTACAAATACACACACTATACAACAAATCTTAGTACTTAACTGACTGAGGGGGTTATGGAATCAGATTCAAATATATTTTGAATAAATAAATATATGTTTACATTTAATAATATTTACAACAGATCCTTTTCTGATACTAGTGTTAAGCTAATCCTGTAGACATTAAAACTATATATAAAAAAATATACCACAATAAGGAAAACACAGAGAAACAGAATATAAAATATCATCTATTTTTTTGGTCACAAAAATATTAAATAGGCACAGGTATGATGATTAGAAGGTATCATAAACCAAAGAAAAATAATCAGATGAAGGAAGGAATTATAAGTGGATTTCGTTCATATCCATAAAGCTTTAGAAAAATAAATTGAGTTTGAAGAGCAATGAAATATGAAGCTCTGAGCATAGAAATAATCTCAGACAACTTGAATTTGGGGAATAGATGACTATCCTACATCAGCAGCAACCTAGGGAGCTAAGGATAAGGACACTGAAAAGAATTCAATTTGTGCGCTGTTGGGTGAAGGTCTGAAATTGAGAAATCTGGGATGCCTGGGTGGCTCAGTCAGTTAAGCGTCCAACTTCGGCCCACGACTCACGGATTCGAGACCTTCATCAGGCTCTCTACTCGCAGCATAGAACCCAGGTCCTCTGTCTCCCTCTCTCTCTGCCCCTCCCCCACTTGCTCTTGCTCCTTCTCTCTCCTCTTTCAAAAATAAACAAACATTAATAAATAAATAAAACTGAGAAATCTATGACTAAGAGAAAGAGGGAAAAAAAGTTTGTAAAAGAGAGCTAATGAGTGTCAATGTTAATATTTAGTCAGTAAAAGACTTAAGGCCATTCCAAGGCTGTTAGTGAAAGGTCAGAAAGGCTCAACGTTACTCTTAAAGACAGACAACAAAACTGAGGGTTGATGGAGGGAGGTTGGGAGGGTGATGGGTACTAAGGCTAGATGGATGATGAGTACTAAGGAAGACACTTGTTATGACAAGCACTGGGTGCTGTATGTAAGTGATGAATCACTGAATTCTACTCCTAAAACCAATATTGACCTGTATGTTAAATAACTAGAATTTAAATAAAATTTTGAAAGAAAAAAATTAAATTAAAAATTAAAAAAAAAAGACAAAGAAAGGATCAACATTATTTTCTAGGTGAGATCCAATCCTGAGATTAACATCAATTACGCTTAATTCACCTGGACAGCCTCAGTGATTGGAACAGGGGTTCTCAAACTTCACAATGCAATCCCCATACCTAGAGACTGAGAAATGTTGATTTAAAAAAATAACCTGATTTATCTGTATGGATTAGGAAAAATAAAGACACCCCCACACACATACCTTAAAGATAAAATCTGTCTTCTATTCAACAAAGATGACTAAACATGTTTTTTTGTTAACTTGGGAAACCCTAATGTCTCTGATCATAGCCCATTATCTTTTCACAGATTTTAGGAAAGGAAGAAAAATAAGAAAGCTGTCTTTATACATGGGAAGATCTGTCAAGTAATAATAAAAGAGGTAGACCTGTTTTGTAGGACATCAAGGCTAAGACAGAGGAGGGATGGCTTCAGTGTAACATTAAAATGTATGAGAAGAGGGGCACCAGGGTTGCTCGGTTGGTTAAGCTTCTGACTCTTGGTTTCAGCTCAAGACATGATCTCACAGTTTGTAGGTTCGAGCCCCACAATGGGCTCTGCACTTAAAGTGTGGAGACTTCTTGGCATTCTCTCTTTCCCTCTCTCTGCCCCTTCCCCTACTTGCATTCTATATTAAAATAAACAAATAGGGGCGCCTGGGTGGCTCAGTCAGGTTAAGTGGCCGACTTTGGCTCAGGTCATGATCTCACGATCTGTGAGTTCGAGCCCTGCGTCGGGCTCTGTGCTGACAGAGCCTGGAGCCTGCTTCGGATTCTGTGTATCCCTCTCTCTCTGCCCTTCCCTTGCTCATGCTTTGTCTCTATGTCTCTCAAAAATAAAATAAAAATGATAAAAAAAAAATTTAAAAAAAAAATAAATAAATAAACAAAATTTAAAATTAAAAAGAAAAAAAGAATGTATCAGAAGAAAGGAGATTCCCTATCAGGTGGTGAGTTTCCTGTATCTTGAAGATGTCTAAGCTGATGCTAAATGACCCTAAGATCTACAAGGTGTGTGAACGATTTGACCAGCAATAGTAAGATTAGATGACCAGTGACTTTCCTTCCTATCTTGATACACCCTACCTAACATCTAGTGGAATTTACTACAGTTACCAAAGAAAACTCAAATAACATTTGGAAGTATTTGATGTGACATATAATTGCTTCAGCGTTTCATGATAATCAGAGAAGTTCACATCAATAGAATTTTTTTTACTTTTACACTGCAAACTACTTGATTTTTCTTTCACTTTTTCAATACCTAAAGTCAAATGTTGTATTTTCACCATATTACCACTTTGGTACCATTTATTCAACAAATACGTCTTACCATCTAGTAAGTGTCAGGTGCCATGCATGCAGGCCAGGAAAGAGTTAAACTAATCATCAACACACACACAAGTTAAGAGATAAAGTCCTGGATGTGATTCTCCTGAAACTTAGATCTCATGGTCTGAACCTATCTATCCCTAAGCTCCAGGTCAGACTTTCCTGTATTATACCCTATGAAGCCTCCATTTTCCCTCTCTCCCTCACCCCAGGTACCTGAGAGATGCATGGGCAACACGTCCAGCAGTCGCTCCTTGCAAGCCCTGACCCCAGTTCCAGGTGTCCCTGAGGCAGCAGAAATTTGGGGCCAGGAGGATGAGGAATGCCTGTCCAGAGAAGACAACAGGATTACTACAGCGAAGGCAGAAGGATATTACATAGTAAAACTGGACTCTGGGGATTTCAAGGCAGAGGAATAAAAAAGATAGGCAAGAAAGAGACGAGGTTTGTAGGGGAGCAATGGCTGGAGAGGACTACTATAAAGCCATAAATGGCCCAAGTGACTTTGGAGCCCAGGGTCTAACCTAGGAGAAGGCAACAATACAGAAGTTGCCACTGGGTCCTCAGAAGTTTTCAGGCGATCAATCTCTAAGGAAATCTGTAAAATCTTGGTTACTCTAGAAAAGCTGATGTTTGAAGACAGGAACTGTGGAAAAGAGGAAACTACAACTGATGCTTTTGTTGTTTTTTTCTTACTGTGAAATATGTCCAATGAACAAAAGAATATATATACCATTTGAAGAATAATAAAACACACCCACTTTCCACCTTTCACATGAATATTTTTCTTACTCCTTTTTCTCCAAATTCTGGAGCATCCCTAAACAACTAAAGTAGATTTTACCTGAGGGGCCAGTGTCAAGTGTGGTATCATTTCCTTAAACTGAAGAATGCCCCTGTGCAATCACTCTATCTCCAACATCATTCTTACTTGCCTCCTAATGCTTAATTGTTAACTGATTAAGATAGACATTCTTTCTACACTACAATTAGAGGGTTTAAAATGGAAGAATTAGCATTTGCTTTAAATCTATTCAGTCAAAGTGTAAATAATACCAGCTAATTTCTTATTTGGAATGAGGAAAAGGATTTGAAGGGGGAGGTCCAGACTCTAAAAATGTCAGCATAGAGAGGACAGCTGAAGCCTCCTGAAATACTTCACGTGCTTCACTAGTTTCCCCTGGACTTGAACTATCTGCCTCCATCCACACATAAAAGGAGGTATGAGTAGAGATACTTCCTGGCCTGTGTCCATGCACTCACCTGAACAGCCACAAAGAACTGACTGCCCATTCTTTTCATTCTCTCAAGCGGTCATAAACACCTGGCGTTGCCTTGGCAACTGAATAAATATGCTGACACTGCCACATACTAGCTTCTAAGTAGTTGTCCAGTTGCCTTGATAACTTTACACGAAAACTAGTACTATGAATCCTGTCAATTCAACCAAAATCTACTGAGTGCTTCCTACAGTAGAGTATGTCTGGGTTGCCTATGTTCTTTCTAATTTTTCCTTTTCAGTTAAATCCATGGACTAAGCATACTTTACTGGATAATATAAATAAATCATTAGTCCCATGGATTTAACACAGGGATGAAGTTTTTTTTTGCAAAGCCATGTTTTCTATGGAAAGTAAATTCCTGCATATTTCAAACTTCTTTTCCTACTCTGTAAAATAATTCTAATGCAGTCCCAACCCCTTGCCAGCGTCCTGTTACAAGGAGGCTAGGGAAGTTGTCGGTGGCAGCAACTCTCCAGCAGAACACTGCTGTTATCTGCGTACCTTTTCACCCACTTAACACAACGCCAACTTGACTCAGAATCAGATCATCTCCTCCCAAATTAAAGAACAATATCTTCCAAAGAAAGATTAGACAAAGGCCAGCCCAGACCTCTGACTAACAGGTATTTTTAAACTGACTTTCCCGCACTGGTCAGCCATACAGTTACAGCATTATTAGATTTGGTCAGCACTGGGAAAGAACTTCAGGTAGTCCATGAGGAAATACAAGTTCATAGCTACTAAGTGACTGGACTGAGATCACAGATAGGTTACAGCTGACCGAGGATTACAACTCTGATTTCCAAACCCTCTGCCTATCTTCATGGTCCTCCACTACAGCAGAAGAGGGGCAAGGACTGTTCTTCTAAAACTAAAAGGGAAAAAACCTAGCTCCTTGAGAAGCAGCCATCTCCTAATCCAAGATACCAAAGCAACCCCTACCAGAACCTCGAGGTTCCGCTTTGGAATTCATACGCCTAAAGAGAATTCTCATCATTACTCTTCAAATTTGAAATGTCTCATGGCATACAACCAGTTCTCAGAGAAGCTACTACGCTTAAAATGAAAATGAAGCTCTTAAGTCTTTCAACAGGGAAATCGAAGATAGCAGGTTTCCTGGCAAGCATGTGCTCATCCCTCTATTGTGAGAAACAATCCAGTCACTGGAGTCTCTAAGAGTGGCATATTAACTCTTCCAAGATACCACGGCATCATTTACTAAATTACCTTTGTGAACACACTACATGGTAGCCCAGTTCTTTGGAAAAGGTAATTAGCCTCCCACGGGTGACTAGTTTACTCCAAGTGAGCACTGAGCTTACCATAGGATGAGAATGGTCTCTTTTTGTGAGAATGAAAATATTATTTTGCTTGTTGTCAGAAGTGATTTATTTTTATGTTAATAATCACAGAAGCCCTTTAATAGATGGTATTTTTAAATTGGTAACTACTCCCCTAGATATGACAACAGGCAAATAGCAAGTGCAATAAGCTGGGAGCTTTAACACTGACATGTCAGATCTAAATTCAACTTAGTAAACATTTATTGAGCACCTACTATGTGACAGAGTCAATGCTAGCTATTCGGGAAATACATTGTTACAATTTATCCATTTGGGGAATACCCATGATACTATAACAACACTATTTAAGACCATAAATAGCTACTGATGTTGGTATGGCAGATGGTCCACCATCACTCGTCCTGGTCATTAGAGACCTAAAACTGATCAATGGCTCCCAATTTAAGAGGATAATAGAGAACTTGGTAATGACAGAGATAAATATATCACACCTACTTTATTGATCTGAAAATAAGGCCCACAAGGAAAGGTCAAAAGAATTCCAGTAAAGTGGAGAAGAAAACCCTCAAGGGTGTCCTTGCTATCCCATGAGGGCCAGTTCCTTCAGGAAGCCGTGCCCAGGAATTCTAGTCCCAAAGATCTCCTGCTTCTTTGAGTCCCACTGCATTCATTATATAGTTAAGAGTAGTTAGCACTTGATCAAACCTTTAAAAACAGACTGCGTACAACACTTTTTGCACTATGTGTCAACTAAAATTTACACTAAGAAAAGAAACAAAGAAAGAAACAAAGAATAAAAGAAACAAAGAATGTAAAATATGGCCTGTATAGATTTCTTTTAAAAATATATTAGTCTTGTCTCACCATGCAGATACAGGCTCTTCAAGAGCTTGGACATCATCTATTTCTCTGGCACCCCCACCTCTGAGGCCTTGCCAATAAGCACAAAATAGTAGTTGTTGACTTAGAAGTATGAAAAACATGTTAAATAGGGGTTCTAAGAGTATTTATGACAGAGAAAATGAGACTGCAGAGGTAGTTTCTGCTCACTGAACACCCATGTGCTCCCCTACATTGGCCAGCTCTCTTGCAATTAGAAGAAGGCACATAACTAGTTCTTGCTTATTGAAATATTAGCAGGAGTTTTGAGGCCAACCATTAGAGCCAATTCACAGCCTTCCAGTTCTCTTTTTTCCTTCCCACAAGACAATGGACACCCCATAATGAGGTGGTCAAACCACAAAATGAAAAAAAAGCTTGCATCCCTGAGTCTCCACATGAAGGGGAGCTGTCTTGGAGAATCACTTCACTTAGAGTGGAATTTTTGTAAGCAAGAAATAAACCTGAGTTGTGTAAAGCCAGAGACAGAAGGTTTATGTGGTACTATAGCATAGCCTAGTCTTATATTGATAAATAGAAGACTAAAAATTTAAATCATTTCAGTACTAAGACATGTGATGGTAAGTCCTAATGAGGCATGACTACAGAAGGAAGAATAGGAAGCAGACCAGGCTCAATAAAATGAAGGATTTCCAGGTGCTTGGGCCAATACTAGAGATTTGTCTTGTGATGAGCCAGAATCTCCAAGTCCACTTGGCACAAAATGAAAAAGGGACAACAGTGGTCAGGGAACTTGAATGAGGTGATTTTGGTGTTTTTTTTTAACTTTTTTTTATGTTTTTATTTATTTTTGAGAGCAGGAGAGACAAAGCATGAGTGGGGGAGGAGCAGAGAGAGAGAGGAAGACACAGAGTCTGAAGCAGGCTCCAGGCTCTGAGCTGTCAGCACAGAGCCCAACGCGGGGCTCGAACTCACAGACTGTGAGATCATGACCTGAGCTCAAGTCAGACACTTAACTGACTGAGCCACCCAGGGGCCCCTGAATGAGGTGATTTTGAATATCCCTTTAAGTACTAAGATTTTATGATTCTATGACTGACAGTGAAGGACAGAAAAATGACAAACAGCTTATCTTGAGTTGTGAATATTTAATATTATATATTAAGCAAAACAATAGGGATTCAAGGATGCTCTCCCTTGTGGACAGAGTCAAACCATCACCTCTCTTTCACAATGCCACTCATCCCCTTCAAAGTACTCTCAGAGCTAGCTCCACTGATAAAGATTCCTCCCACCATAAAGAGTCTTCTCAGTGGCATGGTAGAACTAGCTTGAATTCTAGAAAGCGGGTAAAAATCAAGAGGAAAGACATTTTCTAGACTTCTGAAACCATGCTTCTTTTTTTTACTTATTAGAGAGAGAGAGTTAGCACGAGCAGGGGAGAGGCAGAGAGGAAGACAGGAAAGAGAAAGAGAGAGAGAGAGAGAGGGAGAGAATCTCAAGTGGGCTCCATACTCACCATGGAGCTCGATCTCAAAACCCTGGGATCATGACCTGAACTGAAATCGAGGGCCAGATACTCAACGGACTAAGCCACCCAGGCACCCCAAAAACCATGCTTAATTTTAATGCAGCTATCATGTCTCATCAAAAATCATCTGTCCTGCGGTGCTTGGGTAGCCTAGTCGGTTGAGTACCCTACTCTTTATTTTGGCAAGGTTATGATCTCAGAGTGGTAAGATCAAGCCCTGCACTGACCATGGAGCTTGCTGCTTGGGATTCTCTCTCTCTCTCTTTCTCTGCCCCTCCCCTGTGCTCACTCGCTCTCTCAAAAAACAAAAACAAAAAAACAAAAACAAAAAAAACTGGGGAGTCTGGGCAGCTCAGTCGATTAAGTATCCGACTTCAGTTCAGGTCATGATCTCACAGTTCACAGGTTCAAGCCCCGCATTGGGCTCCATGCTGACAGCTCGGAGCCTGAAGCCTGCTTCGGATTCTGTGTCTTCCTTGCTCTCTGCCCCTTCCTCACTCACATGCTCTCTCTCTCCCTCAAAAATAAAATAAAGAACATTAAAAAATTATAAAAGAAATCAGTCATGTTAAATAACAGGGGTGGATTATTAAGCTTCTAAGTAAAGAAAGTGATTTAGTTTCTTCCCTAAAAATATTTTAAGAATAAAAATCACATCTACTTGTCACATATACAATGGTATTGCTGAAAGTTCTGAAGACCTGACTTAAAAATGATCTCTGCCACTTATTAGAAATGTAGTCATGAGCAAGTTAGTTAGCCTCTGAGTTTCAATTTCTTCATCTGTAAAAGAGGGATTCTAATATCTACTTCATAAAGGTGGCATGATGATTACAATGAGATAATGTGCCTTGTAAACTGAAAAACAGGGCTCAAATGTAAGGTACTAGAGGGAAAGTAATAAACACCATCTGAAAATATTATTTCTGAAATCACTGTTGGAGAACCTCCTAGGCAGACTGAGCATGTGATAATAAAAACAAGGGCAGCACAAAGAGAAACCAGTTCAGCCTTTCTGAACTGATTCAGAATGTTTCAATCATAAAATCTAGAAAGAACTTATTTTAATGTCAGTATCCCTATGTTTTGTGTTTTACAATTTATAATTTTTATTTTTTAATTTCTTAAGAATCACATATAATCTTTCTGGTGTTAAGGGTTTCTAGAGCATTTAATCTGACCTTGTATGAGTTTATCTTTAAAAGACTCAATACTGACAGTGAGCAAAGGCATATAAAGCCCTGTGACATTTCAATGAAAGATATAAAGAACATACAGTATATATGTCATGAGGGTTAATTATCTATTCTTGGTACTTGTGAATAACCTCAACTAGGAACTAAAAGGGGTTGTGGCAGCATAAGCAACTGGAACAAGTCGCAAATCCAACTCAGCTTTAAAGATGGAAACTTGGATAGATGTAATATTTGATCATGTAGATAGAAGATGCAGCTTAACTGCACAAGCAACTAATTATGTCTGCTTAAAGACTGATTACAACATCATCAAAATCAAGAGAGGGCCTCTTTGTAGCTCATGCCTAAAATTCCTTAAAAGCATTTGCTAGTAAGTCTTATAAATCCATGCCTTTTTTTGATAGAGCACAAGAAGAAAACCGAAAGGCATTGTTCTGTTTCTCTCTGTAATGACCACATGCTAAATAGGCCATGGTTCCTGTACCAAAAGCTCTGCACTGATGAGAGAGCAGAGAGTCAGGCAGGGGGTGCCCCCCTTTGTTGCTGCTTTCATTTTTAAAATGAATCATAATTTCTGCATTGGATACGAGGATGGTTTTACAGCTATTAGCCATCATATTAATAATTTAGAAAATACATGCCCAATCACTTGTGTTCTTTCAATTCCCTATGAACACAGCTGCAACCCACATTAGAAGCGAGGGTGAATGGATATTTTTCAGATGAGATATTTGGGCTGAATTATTAGGGTAGCCTGTACTACAAAATTACTAATAAACATTGCTTCTGGCTCAATTTAGCCTGAACTCAGTGAACCTAGTCAATGGTGACAAATCAAAAACTCTGAAATGCCCAGTGAATGAATCTAACTAATCAAGGAACCCTGTAGGAAGTAGATGCCAGGATTAATGAGCCAGCAGTCTCACCATGCCATGCTGTTATTTCTTCACATAAATGCCCTTAGATGAGATTACCTTTATGTCATGAAAAGGAGAAAAGGACGGTTACACGCTTTCAACTGACAAGTTAACTACTGCCATTACTAGAAGACACTTCTTTGTGGGCTAAGTTTTCTCTTTACTAAAATTTACAGTGTAAAGTCCACAACACAAATTAAAAACATTTTCATTTCCAGATGAAGCAGTCGTTGGGGACATCAAACGAAAGTTGCTCCAAAGTGAGAATTTCTTCCATATTCTCCATTTACATCTACCTTGATTTACCCAAATTCCTCTGCATCCTATTTTGTTTTCAATGCCTAACATCATCTTTAGTAGATGAAGTCCTCCACCTTGTTTCTGCCACCATCGACAAGAGGTAAACTAAGTACACCACCATTACTACGCCGCCATGTTCTACCACATACATTTATTTATTTAGTAGCAGTCTTGAGGAGAAAATTACACAAGGATGAATATGTGTATTCAAATAAATCAATCACATAGTAATATCATAATAAACTTTGACTCTTTTCTAGCCAGCATGTGGTGACGGTATTCGATGCCAAATAGGCAACTCAGCACAAAGCATAATTCGTGAGAGGTAGGACATCCAGCGTGTTGGACTCACCTACCTTGTGTTCTCATATTATTCATCATTATTGTCTTTTTTCCCTTATTGAATGCAATTATTTATTACTAGAACTTTAACAGTTTGGAGACACAACTGCTGCGGGTAAAGAGTAAAAAATAAGCAGCAGCATTATTCTGTTGTTAGTTTTTTTTCCTCCCTCAAAATGCAGAAAGCTTTCAGGCCTGTGACGAGATTCTCATTCTCTGCTTTTTATCTTTCCTAAACTGTCAACTTTAACAACTTAGGCCAGGTTGCCTTCTCTTATGCTAATGGCATATATGACATTAAAATATTCAGGATTCTTAATACGAGAATCTATTGCCATAGAACCAAATATTATTCTAAAGTCAGGTCAAGTGAAAAACTGTACACTTTCATTATAATATTGATAAACAACCACTAGATTATGAAATACAAGTAACTTTGAAAGCATCTATCACTTGAGTTTATTTGTAACTTCTCATCAGTGTTCTGAGTTGGCCCATTTTTTGTCAAATGAAAGATTTCCCTTGCCTTTGAGAAATACAATTTTTAAAGATTCCATTTAGCATCCTTTATTGCATTCCTACATCATAAAGTTATGCTTTATAGCAGCATAAAAAAGCTGTAAAATTAGCATCCTTGTAAACAACCTTCCATGCTCACTGGTAAAGCAATCTGTAATTTGTACTACATCTTTTCAATGTGACTTGAGATTGCAGTAGCCGTGATTTCAAATTTTTTTTAAAAAGCACTATGTTCAGACAAGGAATATGATGAAATGCACAAACGAGAAAAAGTATTTTTCACCTACACATATTTTAGAAATGTGATTATTATGCTGCTCAAGGCTAGAGTGCTAACATTCAGAAATGTTCCATTTGTATATGAAATCCCAAATAAGCATGTTTTTATCTTCCTTAATATTTACCCTTATATTAAAAATACCCTTTAGAAAATGTAGAATTGAACTATTCTGTGAACCCACCCACCAATTTTACCTCTAATTAAAATTCCTAAGGTAACAACAAGATATAATTTTTCTTGATCATACAAAATCATGTATCTTTGTCCTTGCCTTCGAAGAGATTCCACTGTGCTCTTAGTTGAGTAACAATTACAACAGTTTCTAGAATTCATATGTAGCTCAGTGGTACAAAACTATTTTCTAGGACAAGGGTCTTTTTAGGGTTTACACGCTACGGCAACCAAATGAGAAATCTTCCCATGGGAATGGGCGCACTCTCAATGCCTATAATGACCCTTAAATTTTAAACCAGAAGATCGATTTTGATTAGTCTTCCAAAGAAGGCCTGTGATATTGATTTGCCTCCAAGTTTAAAACACGCCCACAACGTCCCTCTCAGACTACCAAAGAAAGAGCAATTTTCACTACTAGTTAGTTTGGGCACGTGGCTATATGCGAGGTTGGCTCATACCCAGGAAGGACCCTGAGTAAACGAGAGTGGCCTGGTGAAGCAATGCCTGAGAAGCACAACCCGAAGCCGGCTCGACCTTGGCACTCTGTTTCGTACCTGCCCTTTGCCTCCGCTCTTGAGGTCTGCGATCCTGAGAACACAAAGGAACCGGGTCGCCTCTTTCAGAAGGCCACCACGCCTAGGCCCCAAGAAAGAACTCCAGTCTCCCGCCCCAAGCCCTCCTGGCCCTTTCACGTTTCAGTCCACTGCGTACCTGGGACCAGACGAGACTTTGGGTTAGCGACCCCCGAGGGCACAGCTACAGGTTCCCAGGCTTCCTTTACTACGGTTCTTCTTCCAGCCTACAGCTTTCCTATCACAAGCACGCAGCCCGAAAAGGGTCGCCCTCCCCTCCTTTGCTGTAAGGAAACGGTTCGGAAGAGTTTATCAACTCTGGGTGTTTAATGGTTTAGTGCAAGCAGCTGCGCCCTGAGGCCCACCTCCGGCTCTAGGAGCCCTGCAGGCCCAAAGCCTCGCGAGGCCTGTAGCTAGCGCGAGGTCCGGTCTTCTCGCTTCCGGCTTATGGAGTGCGTGATTCAAGGCCGGATCTCCACCCTCCGCCCCGACGCTGTGTGGGAGAGCGCTGCCTAGGCCGTGGTGCAACCGGGTAAACTGAACCCCAGCCTACTGAATGGAGTTTCCGCCATTTGAGATCCCGGATCTTCACCAGTTGAGAGCGAATTAAGAGCCTACAGGGAGAGCTCTCTTCCCCTCCCTCATTCGAACCCCCTCCTAAAATTCAGAGTCACAACAAAACCCATCATTCTCCATATCACATACTGAAAATGATTTTATTTTATCCATTTACATTTAACTTGATATAAACTTGTCCGGAAAAGTCAAATAATATGCTTTATATTAGCTCAAACATTTATTAAGAAAACCAAATTCCATAAATAAGCACAGACAATAAGTTAAAACATATCACAAATTGACCAGTATGTAACAAGAATGCTTTATCTACACAAAACATCCTATTTCACATGTTTGTTCATTCTTCGAAAGCGCTTCTGTTCTCCGGGTTTGGATTTGACCAGCACATGCAGAAAGAGCTGATTGTGTTTCTCTGTACAAAGTTGCAGGGTTGTAGATGTCCGAGTGCACCCATCGGCAGCCGGCAAGGGCCAGAGCAGAGGCCGAGGGGCACGAGGAACGACAGGACGACCACAAAACAACCTAGGGCACAGAGCAGCGAGGCGAGAAACGGAAAAGGAAGCAAACAAACCCCAGTCCTGAAGGAACCAGAAAGGAGATGTGGCTTTTACTTTTACAAAAGGAAATTTTTCTTACGTTTATTTTATTCTTCCTTATAAAGACTTATCAAAATGGGTAAGATCACCTCTTCTTAGTCACATGACTGCTTAAGTCTACTCCAGCCACCCAATTCACTGGCATATTCCTCCTGAGAAGCCTTCCCTTCTATAACCTCACACAGTTGTGCTTAAGAAAATAAAAGTAAGAGAAACTAAAAGTGTTCTTTTGCAAGCCAACAGACGGCTGCATGGATGTGACTGGGCGGATGGGGCAAGGGTAGGATAGTGGGAGAGGAAAGAAAAAGAGAAGATCGGAGAAAGAATACAGGGATAAATCAAATTACATCAGTTGGGCCCTCAGATGAGGCGGTTGTAGCAGATGCTTGTCCTCCTTTAAGACGAAAATCCCTAACATTGTGCTGTCCCTTGAACACGTCCGTGTGTGACCTAGGTGCACTGTGTATGTGTGTGTGTGCGCGTGTGTGTAGTGTCTGAGAGTGAGCGAGAGTGCGAGTGTGTGTGTTTCTGCCCACAAACCAGTCCATTGGTGTCTGATTTCAGATCCTGAGTCGACTCCCTGGTAAGTAAAATGGCGGGAAGGATGCTTTTTGCAGGGCGCGGGAGGAGGGGCGTGAGGCGCGGGTAAAGAAGGGACGAGAGGGGAGGCGGCGGGCGAGGGGGTCGTAGGCGTCGTGTTGAAGGTCTAGTTGAAAATGCCGCCAGTCGGAAGGCTGGGAGGAGGGCGCGAGCACGCTACTTGCGAGCCGGTTGGGGGTGGGGGTGGGGCGGGGGGGGGTAGCCGGAAAGGGTGGGGTGAGGCGCCAGAGAAGGGGGCCAGGGAAGAGTTGGGGGAGACGGGAAAAGGGGCTGAGAGGGGGAGAGGGGACCGGGGAGGGCGAAATCAGGAGGAGGGGAGGCCTCGCGGGCTGGGGCTTGGGAAAAGCCCCAGAGAACGAACGAGAGAGGAGAGAACAAAACGAAAAGTGGCGGGGGCAGGGCGCCGGGACAGGTGCAAGGGCAGGGGTAGGGGCAGGGGCCCGGGCAGGGAGCGGGGACCCGGGCGCGCGCCGGAAGGACCTCGGGGCGGCCCTGGGGGCGGCGCCGGGGGCGGAGCGGGCTGGGCGCGGCTGCATTAAGTGAAGCTCATGGAGACTGTGTGCTCTAGCGCCTTGCGGCGGAGGGAGGCGATGCTCGTGCCCCGCCACACGTCGCTGCTGTCCGGGGAGCTGCAGAGCTGGGGCGAGCCGGAGACGTTGCTGGGGCCGGGGAGGGAGGCGGGCACCATGCCGGGGAAGGCGGGCTGGTAGAGGTGCGACTGCAGCCCCGCGCCGTTGGAGCCCGCCAGGCTGTTGGACAGGCCCATGGAGTTGGGCGGCGGCCCGGCCGCCAGGCTGCACTGGGACAGCGACTGCGCCATGGCTTGCTGCCTGCCCAGAGCCGGCGGCAGCGGCAGCTGTGACACGCCCGGCATGGCGGCCGCCGCCCAGCGGGTGTCGTTGGCGTGGAAAGAGCACAGGCTGTCGCCCATAGCGGCGGCGGCGGCGGCGGCGGCCGACGGAAACTGAGGCAGGCCTGGTGTGGGCAGCAGAGTTCCCGGCGCGCGGAACACGTTGGTGGTCTTCTTGCGCTTCTTCCACTTAGCGCGCCGGTTCTGGAACCAGACCTGGAGCGGGCGGGACGGGAGACAGACCGGGCGCTATTAGCGAGCCTGCTGGCCAGGAGGAGCGGGAGCTTGAGCCGGAGAAACCTGCGTCAGACATGCCCCAGGCCGGACAAGTACCATCTGCCCAAAGTGCCCGTACACTCAGCCAGAGACCGCGGTTCTTCGCCAGCTCGAGACCACGGCGCCCCTTGCACTCAGCAAGCCCCGACTTCCGGGGTCCTGATAGTGCCCCGGAGCGCTTACACTGGGTGCAAACATACCACCGCGTGCAGTGTTCACCACGCCCCTGCACGCTGGCACATTCTATGCGCTGCTTAGATGCACAAGTCTGCAGGCAGGCATGTGTCAAAATAGGACCCACAGGTGTACAAATGAAGATAAACATGTGTACCCATGTGGCTTAATAGCGTGCCTTAGAACACTGATGGGGTATAGAATTTTCAGGAACGCTGGAAATTTGGAAATTGATGAAGGGCTGTGGATGACATAGCCAGTTTCAAAATCGAAAGACAAAGGAAAACTCCTAACGCCACGGGTGACAGAGCGAAGAGGTTAATATAGTGATCCATGTGGGAAAGCCAGCGGCACTGAGCTACGGTGTTATTTGGGTCGCCACCGTGACTTCTGATTCGTAGCGACTGGTACTACTGCCACAAGTCTCCATGCCTCATTCTCAAACCCCTCTGAGGGCGCCTTTTATCTGAGCTCTGCAGATGTGCTGGAACCTGCTGCCACAGTCCTGAGCCCCTCTCCCTTCCAGTCTATATTCAGAAACGTACTGAGGACCCCAAATTACTAGGCCTCCAATTCCTCAAGTCTCCTGTTTCATCCGTTTCATCTATAAACTGAAAACAAATTTTCTGACCAATACAAATTAAAGGAGGTCAAGTTTAAAGCTCACGCTAGTAATGAATCAAATTTAATTCTGCTTCAGATCCACGCATCTTTCTTTCTGGAGGAGATGTGTTTGATAAGTATACTCCAAATAAAAATAAGCCTCCTATTCGTTCTTTCTTCATAACTCTGAATTTCTGAACTTACCAGACACATTTGATTATTAATGCCATATTCACCACCACAGGAGAAGCAAGAGTTCTTCTGAAAGATATCAGGTAACCTGCCTGACCAAGAGAGCCTCCTGTCTCCCATAGTTGAATTCGATTTTTTTTTTTAAATAATAATTGGCAGCGCTCCTACTTGGCAGGCTTGCACTTTAACACCTAGTCAGTTGGAGGTTTAGTGTGCACAAATAAAATGATGTAAGACACAGCTCAGGTACTGATTGAGTTTCCTCTTAGAACTTGACAAACGCAGTTTCATGACCAAAACGTTATTCATCTGTTAATCCAAGCTATTTAATGTTTATTCTGCAAGCTAAAGGATCAGGAGTATGAACGTACCTGACCTGTTCTCGGTAAGCCAGCTATTCACAGAGGCATGTTACGCCACCGTGCAAGGGAAGACCCTCCACGCTTGCCAGTGTGAATGGCATTGCACTCTAGACTTACTGCCCGCCTTTGGGCTGGCCCTGGCCTTTCTAC
This sequence comes from Paguma larvata, assembly GCA_030068075.1. Lineage (NCBI taxonomy): Eukaryota > Metazoa > Chordata > Mammalia > Carnivora > Viverridae > Paguma > Paguma larvata. Next base: position 92,965,440 of record CM057826.1, on the reverse strand, counting down.
CATACCCAAGCCGTTGCCCACCATTTCATGTTCCTCTGATTTCTACCCCATTTCCCATGTTTCTGCCTATCCCAAGTCCCTGATTGTGTAAAGATGCTGGGTCCCTTACTTGCTAAAGCTCCATGAGTAGGTGGCACAACGAATTGATGAGGCTGCATGGCCCTTGATAGTCACTGGGATCAATGCCGCCGGGCGGCGGAGAATTGAGCTGTTAGCGGCCGCGAGGAGAGAGTAACCCGCAGGAGTCAAGGAAAGCACAGCGAGTTGCATTGCCCATCCAAAGCTGGATTGAGGGGAGGTAGACTGGAGGGAGCCCTAGACAGGGAGGGTGTCTATGTCCAAACGGTCCCCACATCTCACATTCTGCCCCCGGGAGTATTTCAAAAGATCGCCGTAAAGACCGGTTCCTAACAGCCTGCAAAGTGTCAGTGAGTCCCAAAATGTTCGAATGTCTGGGACGGGCAGTGAGTGAAGAGGGTGGGAGACATCTGGGGGGTGGGAAGGGAGAAGCAGAAGAAAGAAAGGCGGGGGTGAGGGGATTGCCCCCATAGAATTTCAGTGGAAAACACAACCGGTAGAAAGGTTTTTGGACCTCAGGCACAGGTGGAAAAGAACAGCTGTTAGAGAACCAAATATTATAGGAATAATCGAAAAATCGTGCTCAATTATGTTTGAGGGTTAGTAGTCAAATGATGGCTACAAAATTTTTTATGTTTCATGGCTTACTGGGGTTGTGAAAAAAAATCTGCATGGAGTCTGAGCACCTCCGTTCCAAGCTCTGATGCATATGTTTTTAAAATGTGAATGTTTCCACTTGAAAACTAGAGCATGACGGATTAAAATGCAGGCAAAACCTAAGGGAGATTTTGAGAATGCACAGATGACAACTCCAGAAAATATATTAACCGCAGCCACTGGCCAACTCTGTACTCAGTTTGAAAGGCAGCTCTTCTCAGAAAATGCTTAATACAACAGTGAGAATCTAATGGAGGTTGGAATTTAAAAATCCACTTTCATGAGATCTGCTGTTACAGTAATATAGACATACTGTAAATGTATTTTAAAATATATAGCCCGTTTAATTCCCCACCTATAAATGGCTCAGAAATAGAGAAAGAGAGGGAGAAAGAGAATATTACTTTTTTTCCCCCTCGAAGCAAACGCTTTATGAAGATCTCATTGGAATCCAGCAAATGATTAATGTGAAGATTTGGGAGGAAATCTGGGGAGCTGTATTAAAGCCGAGATCTCAGGTTCATTTCGATCAGCCAGCCGTGAACTCTGGGCCGAATTCATTACACTTTAATAGTGCTGGGAGAGGAAGAAAATGCAATTTCTCATTCCATTAGAAAACTAGAAAATACTCTCAGCTTGTCCCCCTATTAAGATGTGGCAGGTGACAGGGCCATTCTGGGGGACACGGTCAATGGAATTACAGCACATTATTTTTGTTCGTATAAAATATTGAAAGGCAAGCCTGACTGTGCAGAAGTTATTTCACTGATTTGGTTTTTATGTAAATAAAATATTGAAAGTTAATTAATCCGTGCTAGAGACTAATGATTATGCTTATTATATTGCATTTGATCGCGTAATTTGCATGATTCTCGCATTGCTGCTTAATAAGCCATTCCAGGTTATAAATAATTCTGAAATTGGTTTCTAATAATGGCATGCTATAAAAGGAATGGTTTTATTACACTAGCCAGAAAAGGGGAGCGATATCAGACATGGAATTGGCCTCCGTGTGAGTAGAAGTGCTTTAATAAATACTTAAAAGTGTGATATATACCAGATATAGATAAAAATAAATATGTTGGGTTAGTTAGTCTAGAATTAAAAAAGCATCTTAAAAACATACAATTGGAATAAATTAAATGTTTAGATCATTTTTAATCAGTGCAGTGGCCCACATACTAAAAAGAATGTGTGGCAATCTGTTAACTATAAAGAAAACTATGAGGTACTCATCATATAAGAACATAAACCAATTACTATTTAATTTGAATTTGGTCAAGGAGCAATGGTACAGTGAATTGTGAAGTAAATACATTTTCCATAAATTATTTTTGCATTACATTACATAATGTTAATCATTTTGAAATGTTAATTAAGAAGGTTATGTTGATCTGATTACTTTTTAAACTATGAAACATTATTTTTAAAAATATTGAAATTGCCATTCTATTAAATTGTTCCTATCAGCAGCCTCAAGCTATTATCTTTTGTTGAACATTATGCTAGAACAATTAAAGTACTTTGTCTTTTTCTTCTTGATTATTCTTTTGTGTACTTTTTGAAAATAACTGTTTCTATTACATAGTTTGTATTTTATTTCATTTACAACTTTTTCTATTAAAAGAATCACTGCCATTAACCTTTGGAAGACCTAATAAAGTTTAATAGACCTCATTTTCTTTTTTCATAAAGTCGGTTGTCCAATTATATTTTATTTGTGATTCTAAGTTCTATTTTAATTTAAACTAATTACCACTATGTCTAGGTTAAGCAACAGCATTTTACTCCTTAAAACAAAAATTATTAGGTAGTATTTCTCTTGAGGGACAAAAAGCAAATTTATGAATTTTGAACCTGTAAGATCTTAAGAAGCCAGTAGTATCATTAGCAGTAATGGAAGTATTGAACTTGTATATTTCTGTTAAGGTTTGGATCAACTTCAGATTTAAAAAGAGGTGAGAAGTAAAAAAAATTTTAACATTAATAATATATATCTGCATGATGCAATTAACACTTTTGGGGTGTTTAATTTCAATGCCCGATGATTCAGTGTTTCCAAACTTCACTAACGAAACCACCCAGACTTACATTGAGTAAAAATGTTATGTTCTACCTTGATTATTACTTTATTAATTTGACCACTTTAAGTTCCCAGCGATATTCATTTGCTGACTATTTAGAGCAGAAGCATATGCTATTTTTCCAGGTTAGACTATCTCTACAATGCCGAAAGCAGACATAAATATTCAACACTGTGATTACGGACACCCTTGTCCTTACTTCTTAGATCAAATATAAAGCAACTGGGATCTTTAAACTTAATTTGTTCAAGCAGCTAGAGATGAAATTGACATCCTAGATGACAGAGAAACTATCATGTCCAAGACAGGAAAGAAAGGTTTTCAGAACCCTGGATAGCTCAAGACTCAGTGCGCGTTTTGCTATTTCACCTAGAGCCCTTGTCCGTAAAAGATCTGATATATTGTTTTCATTCTTTTAAAAAGGGGGGGAAAAAAATGAGATTCGCTGAGCTTATACTTTTATTCCTCAATTTTCAGAAAAGTTATAGATGAGATTTTCAAAGTTATATATAATTTACAACTTGGAGGGTGGTTGGCCTAGACGAAGGTGTCAGTAACGATTTCCTCTACTACCTGTCAATCTTTCCTGCCCTAAATGTCCTTTCTTTAGATCGGATATCTACAACAGAAAACCTTCATCCCCCGCATCCCCAGTTTCCTTAAGGGAAAACCGGGGTTCGGAGACTGTGGGGGGATCTCTCGAGCCGCTCTCGGCGGCGCTTTGGTAGACCATCAAAGTTTAAGACCTTTGCAAACCTCAAAGCTAAGGGTTTGTTGCCTTAGGGCTGCTGGACGATGATATGCAGGAGAATAAAGCTGCACCGTGAAACCCAGGTGTGGATTTTTTAAAGGTGCCATTATGTCTTGTTTCCTCCCTTTTCAAGTTTTCTGTATAATTGTTGCATTCCCCATTTATCCAGACGCTTAACGCAAACTCATTAGGTGGTAATGAAATCCTTGTCAAGAACTCGAGGTGGAGTGGAGGTGTGCGCTCAGCTTAGCCGCCTGGGAGTCGCGGAGGCTGGGAGATGCGGAGCTTTCCTTCTCAGGACGAATAAGACCACCTAACAGTCGAACAACGCCGGCTTCGCTTTTGAGGCATTTCTGCTAGAATGTGGCTATACTGGTGGGAGGTGGGGGCCCTGCTTGTCCATAGAACTCATAAGGCAGCCGAAGCGCAGCCCAGGACCCCGACAGGGAAAAAGACCCCGCTGCTTTTGCCCAAATCCTCCCGCCCCTTTGGGTCTTCAGCCCCGGCGCCCGAGCCCGGCGTACCTGCACTCGGGACTCCGTCAGCCCGATACGCAGCGCCAGTTCCTCGCGCATAAAGATGTCGGGGTAGTGAGTCTTCGCGAAGCTCCTCTCCAACTCGTTGAGCTGCGCCGGGGTGAAGCGCGTCCGGTGGCGCTTCTGCTTCTGTTGGCCCTGCTGCTGGCCGGCTTGGCTGGGGTTCGGGCCTCCTTGCGGCCCCGGCTGTTTGTCCGGGTCCTTTGCGCTCACCGCCAGCGAGGCCGGCGTAGAGCCCACTGTAGTGATGTCCTCCCCGGGCAGCAAAGTGGCTCCCTCGACTGGGTCGGAGTTGGGCGCTAGGTCCCCCGGATGGCCCCCAGGGTCGGAGCCCCCCACGCCCAGCCTACACTTCACCGCCTCCCGGTGGCCCAGAAGCTCGGCGGCATCTTTCATACCTGAGGAGGCAAGGGGATCGAGGTCACTACCTTCCTGGTGATGCCAGGAGGGACTGTCCTCCCTGCGCCGTCCTCCTTCAGCCCCATCCTCGGCTCCCTCTGCGCCCACGTTCGCCCTATGAAGGAAGCTCCCGGGATGCTCAGCCGGATTCCCCAGAATTTGGACAGCCAAGTTGGAATACCATCTCCCGGCCCTTTCCCCTCTCTCTGCAGCCGGCTCTCGTAGGAAACAGCACATGCTTTCATATCTCCCGCAGTGAAACACTCCCAGTCCCGGCAAAGAAACGTGCCTTCGAGTCCCTTTCATGAACCGTGCCCCTGACCCCCCAGGAAAGCGAGAGCATATCCTCGGACGGGGGTGGGAGGGGGGAAGAAAAGAAAGAAAGAAAATTAAACGATTCCTTGGTTGCTGCCGCACCTGCGCTTAGACAGCTTGGCGAACCCTACCTCCGGCCCTCAGCCGATTCCCTCTCACTTTTGGAAGATGAATAATTCTCCGAGCCTTCTACCCTCTGAAATCAACCCAAATCAGCTCCGCCTCCCCCTCAAATCAGAGAAAGTGTTTGGAAAATGGAGTCCCATCCATCACCAAAGATTCCCAAACCGGAAACCCAGAGCCCCGCAACCCAGACAGCATTAAGGAAACTCGAGTAAACTCTATCGACAGAGCAGTGCATCAAACTTTGGAGGATTCAACTTCTTTCCGGAGAAATAAAAGGCGCGTTCCTCTCAGCCTTTGGCAATGCAGAGTCCCTTGCAGACGGGGATGCCTGTGAGGATGAATTTGGCTTTTCTCCTTTCTCAATGAACACACAGAAAATCTGCCTCTCTTGCAGCGGCTTCTCATTTATGCCAGGTTTTTACAAATTCAACCATACTTAGATGAGGGGTAGAGAATGAGGCAGTGGGGAGAGAGCAAAAAAGAGGAGAAAAAAATTCCAAATCAAAGCAAACAGGAGGGGAAACGAGAGAAAGAAAAACACCTCCTGACAAATTAGCTCTGGGTAGGTCGCCGTTCAAAAAAAAATTAATAATAATAAGGGAGAGGGAGGAAGAAAAAAAAAGGAAAAACAAAAAGTAACAACACTTCCCAAGTCCTCTTTTGGATCTACATATTCCATAGATTTTTTTTTTAAAGACGATGTTAAATCAAATTAAACTTTAATGCAGCACAATTACTTTTAAAGAAATTAGTCCATTTAGGGCGCATTAAGGTAAAATAAGGAACAAATTGACAATTTCCTGCCCGGGCTTCTCCTGGCTGCCCGGGCGAGAGGCGCGCACTCACCTAGCCTGGCGTCCAGGAGGTCGGCGTGAGACAGCATCGCGCACCGCTCCAGGGCGAAAGCTGTTCCCCCCCAAATTTTAGCGGCTTTAAGTTATTTAAAATAGATATAAGCTATAAGCTATACGATATAGATATATATAGATCACCTAAATGAAAGAAAATTCGGTTTGTGGTTAAAAAGGGGGCTTCTTGCATTATAATGTCCTTTAGAGAGACGGGGAGGTGCTTAACAGTTGAATGAACCCGTGAGCAGCTCGGCAAGGGGACCAATCAGGAGGGCAGCCTGCAAATGTCAGCGCCGGGAGAGTCCCCCACTCCGCCCGCCCGCCCGCGCCCGCCCGGAGGAGGCGGTGGCGGCGGCCCTGGCAGCTCCAGCCGCGAGCAGCAGCAAAAGCAGCGGAAGGCCGCCTCGGCCTCGCCCTGGGCTTCCGGGCCTGGCCCGCGTTAGTTCTTCCCCGCGATTTTCTCCAGTCACACCTTTCCTTTTCCTTGTCCCTGCTCCCTCCAAAGGTGCAGCTCAGTCTCCTACAGCTAGGATCCTCCTGGGGCCGAGGCAGTGCTGGGGACAGAGCAGGGCTTGACCCCCGCGTGACCCGAGAGTCGCTTCTGCCCGCGCGCTCAGGGCAACACTGGCCTGCTGCTGGCTCGGACCTGCCATTACGCAGCACAACCAGGGCACCGCGCTACTTCTAGACCGCGCCTAGACTCCGCTGCCGCCTAGCAGGCCTGAGCCCAGGGTACAGACACCCTGACTGGGACCCCGGGCCTAAAGAGTAGTTAGCGGACCCTCGGCAGGCCTAAAGAGCAAAAAAAAAAAAAAAAAGAGTCGACTCTCCTTGCGCTTCCCAGGGCCCCGCAGTCAGCTTCAGGGCCCCGCACACAGTGCGGATTCGTGCACTCCGCACCCTTCCGGCCCGGCTCCCGCTACTCCGCGGGACGCACGCTTGCATCCCGGCCCACAACCTGCTCTTTTGGTCAAAGTTTCTAAGTTCAGCTTGGTTCCCAATTCCACTTATGGCTGTAAATAAAGTTAAATGCTCTTTATTTTCTTCTTGAATATGTTAAACTACTTGAACAATTTAAAGTGCTTTGCACAAGTGAAGCGAACCGTCCCTAATGTTCTGATTTTTCAGAGCCAGCCAACAACAAAGTTTAGATTAGTAATATATTTCTAACCAGAGTAATTTTCAAGATCATTAGGCATTTATGTAATTAGTGCCAAATCTATAAGCTTTTATTACGATTATTAGAGTAAAATCAGTATAAATTTGTACTAATTTACTACTGTTTAGACTTGGCTGTCAAGCCCAGAGGTTCTTATTGTAAATGATAACTGAGGAAATTAAGTGCAAAATTCTGTACCATTTCTGATCTGCTCCTAAACAATCCGTTTCAATTGTATTTGTAGCAGAACATAATGCCCTTTTAAAGTTATTTGACTTGTATTTTTATTTGCAACACAAGAAAAATGCCCTCTACCCAGGCACAATGAAAACCGATATTTACTACTCTCAACTTGATTAACATTGATTTTTAATTCGAGAGTGATGCAATTAAGATTATTCATTTAGTGCAAATAAAGCTTCTACAAAAGGGTGGTCCTATGAAGTCTGTTTTAAATAATACCGAGCAAATGGCTTTTTTTTGTTCGCCGTCCAATTGACTTACACAAAACATTGGAAATGCTGCCTGAGAGCAGATGCGAGAGGAATGGTGTGTGTGTGTGTGTGTGTGTGTGTGCGCGCGCGCGCGTGTCCTTAGCTGTGTGTGTGACAGGGACCGAGCAAGGAGACAAAGGAGGCAGCAAGGCGAACTCTGGGGCAGTTTTGCTTCCTCCTCCTTCTCTCCTGCAGCCTCTTCCCCGCCTCCCATGCACACACACGTGAGCGCGCACACACATGCACACACGCGTGGACGCCGGACATCGGCCACAACGGTTCCTTCCAAGCTGTGGAGATCACTTCCCCGGAAGCTCCGGGGCTGGCCGAGCTTCGGCGGCCGCCGCAACTGATGCCAACACGGCCTGTGTGGGATTGGGGCAACCGGGAACGCGGGCAGCAGCTCGGCGGAGCCCAGGTGGCAACAGCAAATTCGGAAGCCAGGAGGGAGTTCGGCAAACACCTAGCGTCCTTTCACGAAAGGCTTACTTGGAAGGAGAATCCCTAAACCTAAAGCAAAAAAAGTCCCTCCAGTAAGACCCTCCCGTTCCCGGAATAAAAACCCAAATCTAGAAGCCACAGCGCCAAGCGAGCGCGGCGAAAGGCCAGACGGAGGCCTGGGGCGGGGCGGCGCGCGCCCTGGACGGGGCGCCCGAGTGCGCCCCCGGGGGCAAGTTTCAGAACACCGGAACGCAGGGGCAGTGGTGTGCAGAAGTGGCAGGGGGCCTGGGAGCTGACCCTGCTCCTCGAAATCGACAAGTCCGTGGAGGCCTGCTTTGCCGTGGCTGTGCACTCTGTCTGCAGAGAGCGAGGAGAGGCCGCGACGTGGGGAGAGAAGCAGGGCGCGGAGCCCCAAGTCCGCTCCTGTGTGCACACAAACGCTCTTGTCCTCCTCCCACAGCCACTCCCAGAACAGCCGCCGGCCTGCGGCGTCCTCCCACACGCACTCGCTCGTATATTCTGTTTTGTTGTATCTTTCAGGTCGATAAATAAATGTGTAATAGTTAATGTGAAGACACATCAGAGTAATAACAATGGGACGAAATCAAAGGATTATCCATCTCTGTTAGTAACCGCTGAATAACAATGTTGCGGCGTGATTGATAGCCCGCTTCATTTTATGACTTTTCTATTGGTCTTGATTTTTATAGCAGTATAAACAAACTAAATCATTTCTTCCAAGACTTCAGAGCATAAGCATGGGGGGGGGGGAGAGATAAAGGAAAGAAAAAAAAAAGAAAGGGAAATCTGAGAGTGGGAGGGGGTGATAGGGGGTGGTGTGGGGGCGTCGAGGTGGGGAGGGTGCAAGCCGGAGCTGCAGCCGGATGTCAGGAGCCGGCTGCCAGCAGGCGTGGCGAGGAAAATGACAATAGTCTGGATGTAAAATGCTCGTCGCCGCGCCCGGTTCCCTCTCGGCAGCTCGTTCTGGCCAATGTCTGAATCCACCTGGGCAGCGCCTGAGATGTATTTACCAGAGTTTTATTCCCGTCATCTTCCCACGTTCCTGGGGCAGCCGGGAAAGTGCCGGTCAGGCCCATTGCTATTGATAATTTAAGGCATTTCCCACATGATCATGGGAACTGAAGTCCCTAACAAGGCGAGGCTTTAGCGCAATGGCCCCCAAATCTTCGGAATGACAAGAATGTCTTCAGAAATCACTTCAAAGCAAAGTAAAAGGATTTTCTATGACGGATCCAGTGATTTTTCCTCGATAAATAGGTTTTAGATTGTTACACACACGTAGAAGTGGAACAAAGGGAACTACCAGAAAATATATTGGTTGCCCCTAATAAAATTTATTTAGACAGTTTACTTCTCATAAAAAATAGAGATTGAATTTTGTACAAGAGCCTGCCAAGGGGCGATGCACAGGGAAGTCATTTTTTTCTTTCTCCTCTTTTCCCCTTCTCCTTTTTACCGAAGCACAAAGAGCATCTAAAGGCCAGGGAACCCACTCCCGCTGCCGACCAACCGATTGCCCAGGCCGAGAATGAGAACTTTGTAGTTCTGAGAGAAGTGGCTTTCGGAGATATATGTATATATATTAAATCAAAACCTTGATGGCTGACCATGTAAACTACAAGCTCAACAACTCCCATATCCGTGTCTTTCCTCCTGCTTTGCCATCCTGGTCCAGAGAAAGATTCAGAAATACAGTGCGGTTGGATGGGGAGGTGAATGGTGTGGGAGATCCTGGCAGCGAGTGCCCTAATGATGCATTTATGCTAATTAGGTTTGTAATTCTGATTTTCTCTCTAATTGTCTTTCTGTGTTCATTGTGAATCTTTTGTAGAAACAGAGAGACAGACAGAAAGAATAAAAATTTATACTAGGTGCTCCTGAAGAATTGGGTAGTGTGCCCAGCTCCCCGATTGTTTATTCCACTTACGGAAACCTCGGGTGTTTATTAAATGTAACTTTCGGCTGCTTGGGTTGTTTGTAAACTGCTCTCTTTTCTTTGCAGACAGTGGGCTGAAATATGGCGCGTTATTATTCACATTCCTGCTATTAAATGCTGAATTGTAACATTGTTCCCTCTAATGAGGAGCGCCTCCCTCAATAATTAACGATCTCACATTTTCCTATTTTCTTGCCTGATGAAAAGAATCAATTTTAATTCGTGGTAAATTACAGCCATGCTTTTGGGTATTATTTGCTTACAGAAAACAAATCAAGTGACTTGAACAATCCTGTTTACTTTTCCAGATATGCAATAACCCAAACGCAATGGCAAATCAGATCGCGTTCCTCAGGCCTACCTTAGAACCTCAAAAAGAATAAAGGGTGGGAGCAAATACTCAAGGAAAAAAACAGGAAGCTCTCAAGTTCGCTAGTTTGAAACAATGGGGACCACTTTCTCCTGTATCTTACACCAGGTGCCAGAACAGAAGCTCCCTTAGCCCTCACCCTCACCGCCCCACCCCCGTCCAGAGCAGGGGTCAGTGGTCCTCCTCTCGCCATCGCTGAAGTTTGGGACTGCTTGATGTATGCCTCATTTGAAGGGACTCGATTTGAGAGTGGGGTAAGTGGAAGGCAGGACGTCTGGGAGGGCAGCCAAGTCTCTGGGAAAGGGTGACAGGCACTTGCACACTTCTCTGCATAAAAGAACTCTCTTGAGGTTCCCAGCAAGAGACCACAGCCAAAGAGACTTTGGCTGAGTACTCCTGCCTGGCCACTGCAAAAACCCTTCAGCTCGCCTTCGGGCGACGGCTCCCGGGCGCAAAGTGAACGCCTTTAACTCCCAGTCTCCTGCCTCCTGGCTCGGGTTTAGCCCAAACTTGCATTCTCCAGGCCTCCCTAGGCCGGAAGCGTGGGGACATAGGGCAGCTCTTATCCCTGAGATGTCGCCGCGGGAGCCCAGGGCCGCAAAAACTCTTTCCAAAAAGGACCCGGGCTCCCCAGCCTGTGAGCTTAAAGCCAAGGACCCACACTCCAGGGTTCGTGTATTATTTTTTAAGTTCAGGGAGCCGGGTCGGCTTGGTCCTAACGCGTGTACTTCCGTGCGCGCTTCTGTGCGCGGTGTGTGTCGGTCCACAGCCTGCTTACCCGGACCGCAGGGACGTGCCGGGAGCGACCGAGCTTCGGAAAACTCGCCCCCCGGAGTCTGATTTCCCACCCTTCCTGGAAGCCGGAGGCGATGCACGAGCTCGACTTAATTTTTTTTTTCTGAAATAAACAGTTTCCCATACTTTCGAGTTTGCAAACTATAACCATGCGGTCCACCTGCATGACTCTTCGTAGGCGCTGGGGCCTGTCCCTTGCTTGTTTTTTTCTGTCTTTGCTTTCTAAACACTCGTATCCGCGGCCCTCAACGCAGGAAGCTCTGCACAAAACAATGACGGATCAGTATCCGCCCCCTTATTGTATCTCCTCTCTTTTTTTGCCTTTAGTCCTGTAATTTTAACGGCCCCAATTAGCCACACAGAATACAATAAGCGACATAGAGATTTTATTTGTATGTGTTAAGTTCGCTGCTTTTCTGATTTCTATTTACTCAGGATAAATAATCATATATCAGTTATTCAGTTAGGTGACAGGGCTAGTAATTGGAATAAAAAGAAAAACATCTCATCCTTATCTCTTTCTATAACTAGATATAGCGCTAATAAGACTGCATCAATCTTATCTAGCAAATAAATAAAATAGACAAACAAACAAATTCGCCTCCAACAAGTTAATGCGGTGTATCTGAGTGGAAAGTAGATATTTTCACGCATTCTGGAGATGAGGAGTGACTTTTAATAAAATCACAAGAAAAACAAATGTAATTCTGTAAGCCATTTCTTGGAGCCGCCGGCGCCCGCCCTTCCCCCCTCGCTCCCCGCCTGTCTGCAGCGTCCCAATGTTTTCCTTTTTGTAAGCAGTTAGTCCCCGCTTACTACTGACACCTGGGCTAAGTTTCACTAGCTACTTTACACTTTGCGGGTGGAGTAGGGGAGGGAGATACAATTCTATAGGCAATGAGCCTTCCTCAAACAAAATTTTTCTCTTCCCCCGTCTTTTCCTTCTTTCGTTGTCGTTATCTGTCTGCCTTGGCTCTTCCTTTTTCCTCTCTCCTCTCTCCTCACTCCCCCCTTTCCCCCTCTTCCCTTTATTCTCTCTTCCTCTTTTCTCTTTTTTTCTTCTTTCTTTTTCAGCCTTTTCGCCTTCCCACTCTTCCCTCTCATTCTCTTTCCGTTCTCCTCCTTTGCCTTCGTCCTTCGTGTCCCCTTTATGTCGTTTTCTCTCCCCATTTCTCGGTTCCTCTTCTTTCTTCTCCCGCCCTCCCTTTCTTCGCTCTCTACACCCCTTCCCGGGCCCCCTCCCCGCAGCCCGAGTGCGGCTAATTCCGGGCGTCTATATTCACTCAATTAGAGAAATCTACAGAGAAGATCGATCTTCCATCTGCAGACATGCCAGCTTAACAAATTAGATTCTTGTTTCGTGCAGGTGATTTGGTGACAGTTGGGGAATTAGAAGTAATAAGTTGTTGTGTTTGAGCCCGGGCCCCCGCCCCCCGCCCGCGCCCCTCCCCGCCCGCAGGCCCCCCGGCCGCGCCCGCAGCCCGGGCACCCCCCACTGCCCCCCCACCCCCAGCCGGCCCGCGCCCGCCGCCGCCGCCGCCGCATCCCCCGCCGTAATTAGTGCTGCTGCCCTCCATGTGGGCTCGATTAAACCGTGATTTAGCCGAAAGAAATATAATTATGGCTGCAAATAAAATAATCAGCATTGAAGAGCGATTTCCTTAATGAGATGGAGCGGTTGCACGTCACGGAGTAAAGGGGTCTCATTAAGAGGTGGTAATGAGGCTTGGGTGGATGGTGCAGTTACAAAATAGCCCAACTCCTCTGCAGGCCGGGCCCGCCCGCCCGAAGTGGCCGCCGCCGCGCCTTCACGCCGCCGCGCCGTCCGGCGGTCCCTGCGGGGCACCCGGGCCTGTCCCGCCCGGCCCCCAGGGGGCGCAGCCCCAGCCGCGCGGCCTCCTCCCTCCCGCGGGCAGCGCGGTCGGGCCGCGTGCACAGGGGCGGCCGCACCGGGCGACTGTGCCCGGGCAGCGCCCGTCCGCCCCGCGTAGGGAGCCGGGTTTGCACAAACAATTTCGAGGACGTTGGGCGATGGAGGAGCAGGTCGGAGCGAGGAGCCCCTGACCGGGGCGGGTGCTGAGGGGCAGGCCAGGGAATCTCAGGGCGCAGGTGGAAGCCCGCTCTGGGGGATGTGAGTTCGACCCGGAAAGAGTCACAACAAACAGGTGCTCAGACGCAGGAGTAGAGCGCGGCGGGAGGCATCAGCCCGCGGCGAACACTGCGTCTACACAGGAGCTCGGAGACCTGGCATGGACTGGCCTTGCGGGTTCTCATTCTCCAAACTTTATTAAAGTAGTGACAAGGCAACAACGCTGCTTTAATCGCCTCAAAGGAAAAAAGTCTTAAATAAATTATTCCAAAGATTTCTTAAATTGGTAGCTCCAACCTTTCAGGTTTATTAGGTTTGGGACAGCCTGGGAATTCCTTCCTTACGTCAAGGTGTGTACACTTACACGTTCCCAATATTGAGATGTGGTGATACCTCAGTATTTGTAATTAGATTGTTAACCCTCTCCTTGATGCAGTTTTATCATTTGGAAGGATTCCGAGTTGGACCAGGAAACTCACATTATCCACACAATGAATAAGGTAGCTGGTAGCTGACACACTTTCCCTCATTCATCCAACCAAACTTACTAAGCATCTACTGTGTGCTTGGCATTGAGTTGGGCCCTGGGGAATGAGAGACGAACAGAGGGGCAGCTCTCTGGCCTAGTGGACCTTACCGTTCAGTATGCCCCACATTAAATTTTTCGACCATGGTGGCCTGTGGCCATTGGGCATTGCACCCTTGGGGAGGCAGAGAAAAACCTGGGAAGTAGCTCATTTGAACTTAGGTCCTCTGAGCCTCCCACCTTTTCCACCCAGGAACCTAGGATCCTAAGGGAGAAACTAGTTTGATCAATTCAACTTTCTTAGGTGTTAGGAGTTGATGTAATACCCTTTATTAGAATGTTCCCCGTTTTAAAAGAGGAAATCAAGGAGGGGCGAGTTGCCTAAATGAATGATTTCCACATCTTTCCGATGGCAGGGGGAGGCTTGGGAGAGGGGAGGTGGGAGGTCAATCACTAGGATCCCAAACTACTGCTTCCCTAATCAACATGACTAGCTCTAGGGGAAACTCTTGCACTTAAAAGAAATTTTTTTCCCTTGGGGAGTCACAGATCCCTTTGAGAGTCTGATGAAAGCTGTGGCCCTCCTCCCTCTAAAATGCATATATTTGCAAACCGCTTCAGGGGATTCGGGCCCCCCACAAGCCCTAGTTTATTAAAGAGTGGTATCTAGATGAACCTTTAATATTTGTGATTAAGACGTTCAGAGAAGAAATAAGGCACATATCCAGAGGAGTTCTATCAATAAATCTGCATCTAGGGAAGAGGGGAGTCAAGAATCAAAAATAAATTGTCAACCAGTAAGTTCCAAGAAAACAACTGGTGAGAAGATGCATGCGGTCTAACACATTTATAACCAATTCATATCTTCCATCTGACCCAAATATAGGTTGATATTAGTCCAAACCTATATAAATTGTTTCCATGTTGCAGAGACTTGTCAGGAGACCTACCTGGTTGTTGGGCAGCTCTTGCCCCCAGATGCAGGCCCTGGGCAGCCGGCATCTGGCTGGGGAGGGCAGCAGCCTCACACAACGGTACCTCATAAATTCGCAGACCTTGCCCTGGGTGGAGATGCAAGCGAATGTGATTAAAATTCACACACTGGGACCATGGGGAGTGACGGGTGATTAAAAGTCTGTTTAAGTCCACTAAAGCCCCCAAATCCAAAGCTTAAGCTAATTCTCTTACTCACTGCCCAAAGGAATTTTTCACATCAGGCACTGAAACCAAGGCATACAGCTCGCTTCTCCACCCTCCCCAGCTTTCCCAAGACGCTAACATACAGAACCAGAGAGTCTTTTGGGGCAGGACATAGTTCTTTCCTGGTTGCTTTAGAACAAGGATTTATTCTCCTCCTCTCCCTTAACATTCGAGAAGTCCCCGAATCACCCATCAGGAGGGAAATTTACTTTTCCATATACATTTCCCTGGCATAATCTTTTTTTACTTCCCACAAAGCATGTATTAAGATACATATTAGGCTGTTGTAGCAACGACCCCAAATTAAAGTAGCTTTTTCTCTCTGACATTCCAAGGCTGATACAGCAGCCAAATGGTTAGGAACCCAGGCTTCTGCTTGTGTTGCCTTCCCAACACTGGGCTTCCATCTTGTGATCTGAGATGGCTGCTCCAGGTCCTGCCATCGCTTCTGTATTTTAAGCAGCTGGAAAGGGAGATGATGAGGGCTCAACGCCCCCACCCCACTGTTTGTTTTTTTTTTAAGGACATGACTCAAAAATGTATCTATCACCTTTTGTCACAGGGCATGGACCAAAATTTGTTCTATGGCCATACCTACCTCCATGGAGACCGAGAAATGTAGTGTCTGAATTAAAACATAAGAAAGGATTCCCCATGGCTTTCCTGCTCTAGAAGGGACAAAAACTGCTATCTTCGACGTGGCCCTCACTTCTGACTTCCTTATATTTGCTCTGAAAGATTAGTGTGTGTTAGGAGAGAAGAGAAAGGAAGTGGAAACACAGAGGCCAGTTAGGAGCCTAACGCCAAATCCAAGGCAGAAATTATGATTGTTTGGACCAGAATGAGAGCAGTGGAAGAAGTGATACGTGATTGGAATCTAGAAATATTTTGGGAAGAGTCTAGGATTGGCTTCTGGACGTAGGGACGAGAGAGAAGAGTCAAGGACAATGCTACTCATTGCTCATCAGTTCATTGACAGTTCATCCACTCATTCATGTAGCAGCTTATTATTGAGCATTGGCTATGAGCCAAGCATTGGGCTGAGACCTGTGGATATAATGGGTATGGGCGTGCCTTTACAGTTGATGAAGAAAGAAAGACAGCAGAGAAGTAAATACAAACATGATGTGTATATAAAAACAAAAGAAAACAAGTATCAGAAGCCATGAGATAAACAGAAAGGAAAACAACTTGGTCTAGGGGTCTAGGTAGGGAGGTGTAAGCTGAGACATGCAGGGTATATAGGAATTGGCCGGGAACTTGAGGTGAGACGGTGACAGAAGAGGGAGAGAGTTCCTGCGAAGGAATTCTCTCCGAGTCCTCATTTCTTCCATGGCTTCGTGTTGTCTACTTGGGGTAGAACATGAAAGCCTGCCTGTGAAATCTGGAAACTTGTAATTAGTGCATGCTCTCTTTAAAGAGAAACTGCTCTTTGAAGTTCGACTCAAGTTAATTCAGTTCAGGGAACATTTGTAGATTCCGGGTGAGGTTACCAGCCCAAAGACAATAGGCTATGGTACCATTTAACTAAAAGCAGAGAAGAAAACTGAAGTCACTGAATTTTAGGAAATGCAGAGGCGGAGGGGGAGGGGTTGAACTACAAATTTTTACCTTCTTTGGGTTCTTTCACTTGAGTTTCTGCTCTCTACCAGGTGTGTCGCCCCCTTAAATATTCTGGCTCAAGCAAAGATTGAACCCTTCTCCTGAATTTCCTTCACCAAGACTGAATAGAGCTTTCAAAGAGTTTACTGTAGATGTCAAGAGAACAAAGAAATAAACACAGAAAATACAAGAAACTTGTAAACTTTCCAGGTTAAAAAGTCTAAGATGTCTATCAACTCTTCCCCAGTCTTGTCTCAAAGGTATAGCCCAACTTCTGCACTTGGACCACAGCCCTTTTCCTTGGTCCCCAGCTTGTTTCTGCACAGAGGATGCTGGTTTTAACCTTAATTATTCAGAAAATGCCTCTAGTATCACCCTATTAAGACGTTCCCTGTCTTGGTCCTTGGCTTTCCATGGTACCATTTGGACCAGCCACAGCCCGCTGAGAGCCTGTTCTGCCCCGTCTGCACCACCTGGAGCTCCAGAATTCCTCGCCCAACTTCCAGAGCTTATGTAGGCTCCTTCCCATGTCAGTCCGTCTGCAGTATACACATCTCTAGGCCTGAGGGGCACTAGTTTGTGATGGGATGTCACTGGGGCTTGGACAAGCAGGCTAGGGTGACCACTCATGCATTGGGGAGGCTCCTTGCTGACCTGGATGCAGCTGGTAGGTTGAAAGAGAAAAGGGGACAAGCCCAGAGTCTGGGGCTTAGGAATTAGACATTTGAATTGGAAACTTCCAGGTTTTATGAAGACATATATTTCATGTAACGGTTTGTTGGCTTGCTTTATAATTTTTAAATATTTGGACATATAGTATTTGATCTTCTCTTTGTTCTCTTGCTCCTAGTAGGCCTGGCTGTCTTGCCACATATTTTGTCACCTTTAAAGTCCCACTGTGTGCACTTCCTTCCCTGCAACTCATATGTTTAATTGCCAGGCTGTGACAAGTCAGGTTAGGAAGGAAGGCCCTCATTTTCAGATGGAAGGCCACTACCGATATGCATAGACACTAGCCCCCCTCAGCTGTACCATCCTTGTTCCCACCTCAGAGCCATGGTACATTACTGTCAGTCCCTTCTTCCCAGAACACACTTCTCTGGACCTTCACCTTGTTAGCTGTCTCCTCATTCAGGTCTCTGCTCAAGTGTTATCTCTGTACAGAGGCCTCCCCTGCATCCCCTTCCCAAATCTAAAACCTGTCTCCCCATAGACTCAAATATATCCATCATTCTTTATCCTTTATCCCTTACCCTGCCTTTTTTTTTTTTTTCAGCACAGCACTAACCATACCACCCGAAAGGGTGCTACATGCTTGTTTCTTGCCTCTGTCTGAGTAGGATACCAGCACTCTGAGAGGTCAAGTTTGCCTCCTCACCTTAGCGTCCCTTAAGCTCTTAAAGTGCCTGATACATGATAATGTTCCAAAAAGTTTTTGTTGAATGAATTAATGAATGGATGGCCTGGTTGTTCAATAGCAGTTGGGAATCAGACATCCCAATTTGAATTACACTTATTTTTTTTTTATTATTTAAAAAAAATTTTTTTAACGTTTATTTATTTTTGAGAGACATAGAGACAGAGTATGAGCAGGAGTAGGGCAAGAGAGAGGGAGATACAGAATCCAAAGCGGGCTCCAGGCTCTGAGCCGTCAGCACAGAGCCTGACGCGGGGCTCGAACTCACAGACCGCGAGATCATGACCTGAGCCGAAGTCGGCCACTTAACCGACTGAGACACCCAGGCGCCCCCGAATTACGCTTATTAAGCCATCTGAATTGTGACAGAGAGGCCATGACTCTGGGATTTATGTCCCGTCTCCTATTTAGGATGGAGTTAACCTGGCCAGCTTTCTGCAGAACAATCCAGAATGAGACTGCTGGTGATGTGTCAAGATGGCCCAGTTGCCAACGAGCGCATGTAGCTTCCGCATCTGAAGTTGGGTTCTCCCTTTCCATCTCTGTGCTCAGGTTTGGGCCCTGAAAAGTGAGCTCAGGACAGACACTGCCATGCGATTCACCGTGGTAAGAGACTCAGTGTTTGAACAAAGGACTGGACTGAAATTTGAGGTAGACAAGATAGAGGATGGCGACATGAAGGGTCCTATGCTATCAGAACCAGGAATCTTTAGGGATTTAATGCCTAACATGTCTACTTTTAATGGTGAGAAACTGAGGCCCAGAGGAGCCACGGGCTCATAATGGCTAGTGGAGAATTAGGGCTAGGGCTCAGATCTCCCAACCCCAGGTCTCTTTCCACTCTCTTGGATTAATCCTGATAAGTTTCATAGAAACCTCCAGAATTTGGATGAAATTTCCATTCAGCATTAAGTATAGCAACTCTTATGAAAAGAATCTCTAAGTACCTCATGACGTTGAGATTTAAAGGACTTGGTGGAGAACACATATAGTAAGTGCTATTTCAGTGATTACGATTGCTGTGTTTCTGATTTACCCTTTTAACTGCCATCCGTTCATCTTCAAAGCTCCCATATTCTTGCCGAGAAGTTGTACTATTGACCACAGTGATTCTGGAAACAACGGGATTGGCCCCTGGAGGCCTGTTCTGATCCAGGGTGGAGGTTTTGGCGATGCTCGTGACGGGTAACGTTCTCACCAGTCGGATACCAGTGGCCCCTGAAGTAGCTCCCACAGATCTCTAAGTCTCTGAGCAGCAGAAGCACCCTGCTTTCACTGGCAGGTGCCCCCAAACGTCTGCAGCAATAGTTGGCTAGAAGCCACTGCTCCTCAGGGGACAGGGACGTGCCACGGTGGCAGCCCTTTGAGATTCTCGAAGTCTTGTTTTTCAATTTGGACGCTGGAGCTAAAGAGGTAAATTAAGAATATTGATCAGCTCATCAACTCACCATTAGGTTGTTCTTTTTCCTCTTCTGAAATTTGGTGTAGTGTTTGTGGTAGATGGAGGAAAGGCTGCCTCACACAGTGACAGCGCGCGGGCTCTCACGCCACTTCCAGGATGTCATGCTGTCACTTGAGGTTGGGAATTCCTGATTCTAATATTTTGTTGTCCTTGTTCTTTCTCACCCATTCATGGCCACCAGATTTTGCTCCTTCTCCTGAGGGGATGGTGTAAAGTGGGCCAACCTGCAACAAAGGTTGCCATGAAGGGGGGTCCCACCAACACTAGTTGATCTGGGCTGCCAAAGAAGTCCAAGTTCTCTGTCTTCCTGGGACCCAGAGGATCTGGAGAACAAGAAAGTGATTCATCTCAAGAAAATATTGAGAGTGCAACCTCAGAAGAAAAGAGGAGAGTGGTGATGGAATAATGGAGTAACCAGCATCAAACCTACTTAGGCCATGTTTTGGCAGAATAGCATGCCTGCCCCCTTTGTTTCCAGAATTCTGAGGCCAAGCCCCATAAAACCACAAAGCTTTAATCTTTAATTGCCTTTCAGAAGTAAATACGCCCACACATTAATATTCCTCCTTACCCTAGCCTATGAGTGCCATCTACCTATCTCTCTACCCCCTTTGGTGTGCTTCATACCAGCCATCTTGGCCTTGTGAACATTCATCAAACAATCTCTCCCCCTAATTTGAGGACTTTACACATTCTGTTCCCTTTCCCCTGAATGCTTCTCTGCCATCCTTTGCACATCTGGTTTCTTAGTTTCAGATCTCAGTTTGGTGGTTTTTTTCTTTAAATTTTAGTTCGTTACCATATGGTATTATACTGATTTCAGGAGTAGAATTCAGTGACTCATCACATATTCAACACCCAGTGCTCATCACAAGTGCCCTCCTTTTTACTCATCACCCATTTAACCCTTCTCCCACCCACCCCCTTCCATCAACCCTCAGATTGTTCTCTATCATTAAGAGTCTCTGTGGTTTGTTTCCCTCTCTTCTCTTTTACCCCATTCCCATATGTTCACCTGTTTTGTTTCTTAATTTCCACATGAGTGAAATCATATGGTATTAGTGTTTCTCTGATTTATTTTGCTTAGCATAATACACTCTAGCTCTATCCATGTCATTGCAAATAGCAAGATTTGTATATCACTATCAACAGTAGCCAAACTGTGGAGAGAGCAGGTCTCTTTCCATAGTTTGGTTAGGCTGCTATAAACATCAGGGTGCATGTACCCCTTTGAATCTGTAGTTTTGTATCCTTTGGGCAAATACCTAATAGTGCGATTGCTGGATCGTTGGGTAGTTCTACCTTTAGTTTTTTGCAGAACCCCCATACTGTTCTCCAGAGTGGCTGCATCAGTTTGCATTCCCACCAGCAGTGCAAGAGGGTTCCCCGTTTTCCGCATCCTCACCAACACCTGTTGTTTCTTGTGTTGTTAATTTGAAACATTCTGATGAATGTGAGGTGGTATCTCATTGTTATTTTGGTTTGTCTTTCCCCGATGATGACTGATGTTGAGCCGGATCTCGGTTTAAATCTTCTATGTAAAACCTCTAATGTCTTCTTATCACGCATAATCAACTCAAAATCCCAGGTCATGACCTATAAGGCTGATGTGACCAGGTGTCTGGTCCCTTTCAGACCTCATCTCCAAACACTCTCCTCCTGCTCCAAATCCTGAGGCATCCCCCTCAGGGCCTTTGAATTGGCTTTTCTTTGTGCCAGAAATGCTTTTTCTCCTCCCAGCTCTCCTGTAGCTCGCCCCCTCTCTTCATTCAGTTCTTTATCAAATGCTACCCCAGCAGAAAGCCCTTCTCCAAAGAACCTATCTCGTCTAGAATCCTGCCTGCTCTGATACAGTCTATCTCTAACAGTTTTCTTTTTAATTTTCAATGTGTTGAAGCATAAACACATTTATACTATATATTTGGTATTTAAAATGTTTACTTTTGTCAATAAATAATGATGTGGCTCGGAATTCTAAAATTAGAGAAACGCAAATAGTGAAAATCTCCCTTTTGCTCGTGTCCCAAAGCCACACAATTCTCCTTCCCACAGGATAAAAAAGTTACTGGTCTTTTGTGCATGCTCCCTGACATAACTTAAGCATATATAATATTTATTGCATTTCCATATTCTTTTAAAACTTTTTTACACTCACACTATACACCATCTCTGTATGTATTTATGTATGAATCTATCATGTACCTAATCTAACCTTTTATGTGCTTTTTCATAAAAAATGTATACTTACGTTTACCATCTCACACTTTGTTTTTGTTCTTTACCTAACAGAATAATGGAGATACTTTCCATGTCAGCATATAAAGGGTTTTCTCACTCTTTTCTGCAGCTGCATAGTATTCATGGATGTGTCATAATTTACTTAACTCATCCCCTGTTGATGAACATTTAGGCTGTTTCCAGTATTTTGCCATTAAAACAATGCTGTATTCGGGTGCATGAGTGGCTCAGCCAGTTAAGCGTCTGACTCTTGATTTCAGCTCAGGTCACGGTCTCCCAGTTCGTGAGTTAAAGCCCTGCGTCAAGCTCTGTGCCGACAGTGCAGGGCCTGCTTCGGATCCTCCCTCTCCTCTCTCTCTGCTCCTTTCTCTCTCTCAAAAAACAAATGAAACTAAATATATATGTTTGTTTATCTATTTAAAACAATGCTGCATCATTTTGCACATATGCAAATACACGTGTAGAATAAGATAGAAGTGGAACAAAGCACTGGGACGAAATGTAGCAAATTGCCATCTACAGTAGTTGTGTCACTTTATGCTTGTCCCGCCAGTAGGTGAGAAAGCCTGGTTTCCCCACACCCTGGCCAATCCAGTGCATTATCAAGCTTTGCCCATCTGCTGAGTAAAAGATAGTATCTCACTGTGATTTTAGTATGCATTTCTATTATTACACGTGGGTTGAAATTCATGTATATATATTTTTTAATTTTATTTAAATCTATGGTAATTAACATATAGTGTAATAATGGTTTCAGGAATAGAGTTTAGTCATTCACCACTTACATATAACACCCAGTGCTCATCCCAGCCAGGGCCCTCCTTAATGCCCATCATTCATTTAGCCCATCCCCCTACCCAATACCCCTCCAGTAACTCTCAGTTTGTTCTCTATATTTAAGAGTCTCTTACGATTTGTCTCCTTCTCTGTTTTTATCTTATTTTTCCTTCCCTTCCTCTATGTTCATCCGTTGTGTTTCTTAAATTCCACATATGAGTGAAATCATAGGGTATTTGTCTTTCTCTGACTGACTTATTTCACTTAGCAGAATACACTCGTTCCATCTATGTTGTTGCAAATGGCAATATTTTATTCTTTTTGATCGAGTAGTTTTTCATGTACACGTATACATATATATATATATATATATATACATACCACATACCACATATACATATATATATACATATCACATCTTCTTTATCCATTAGTCAGTTGATGGAAATTTGGGCTATTGTTGATACTGCTGCGGTAAACATTGGGGTGCATGTGCCCTTCGAATCAGCATTTTTGTATATTTTGGCTAAATTCCTAGTAGTGCAATTGTTGGGTTGTAGGGTAGTTCTATTTTTAATTTTTTGAGGAACCTCCATACTGTTTCCCATACTGGCTGCACCAGTTTGCATTCCTACCAACAGTGCAAAAGTGTTCCCTTTTCTCCGAATCCTCACCGACATCTGTTGTCACCTGAGTTGTTGATTTTAGCCATTCTGACAGGCGTGAGGTGGTATCTCATTGTGGTTTTGACTTGTTTTTCTCTAATGGTGAATGACGTTGAGCATCTGTTCATGTGTCTGTTAGCCATTTGGATGTCTTCTTTGGAAAAGTGTCTGTTCATATATTTTGCCCATTTCTTCACTGGATTATTTGTTTTTTGGGTGTTGAGTTTGATAAGTTCTTTATAGATTTTGGATATTAACCCTTTATCTGATATGTCATTTGCAAATATCTTCTCCTATTTTGTCGATTGCCTTTTAGTTTTGTTGGTTGTTTTCTTTGCTGTGCAGAAGCTTTTATCTTGATGAGGTACCAACAGTTCACTTTTGCTTTTGTTTCCTTTGCCTCTGGAGACATGTCTAGTAAGCAGTTGCTGCAGTCAAGGTCAGAGGGGTTGCTGCCTGTTTTCTCCTCTAGGATTTTGATGGTTTCCTGTCTTACATTTAGGTCTTTCATCTATTTTGAGTTTATTGGCATAAGAAAGTGGTCCAGGTTCATTCTTCTGTGTGTCGCTGTCCAGTTTTCCCAGCACCATTTGCTAAAGAGACTATCTTTTTTCCATTGGATATTCTTTCCGGCTTTGTCAAAGATTAGTTGGCTGAATTTCTCTTATATTTAAGAATGATTATTATTTCCTTTTTCTATAAACTATTTGTTCACTTTTTCTATTTGATTGTGATGTGTGTGTGCCGGCATGAAAATGAGGACCCTTCTGAGTGGCGGGTAGGAGAATTCCTCTGGGTCAAAACTTTTATTCATGCTGTGGTTTTTAAATAGCCATCCTGATTTTTCTAAGGATTGCGTTAAATCAGCAAAGGCTTCTTGTGAAATTCCCCACCTCCTGTTGGACAGCATGGGTCACGAAAATATGGAAAAAGAATGGAAATGTGGGGTCTTGCTGCATGACGCAAGATTAGATGAGGAAAAGAACCGTGAAATGTCATTCAGGAATAAAGATAGTACATGCACTCTGTTCACTACAGTGACCGCTGTATTTTTTAAATTAAGGAATACTTTGTTCTGCTTGGCATAAAGTAGAGCTCTAGCTTTTGTGAGTTTTTATTGTTATTGTTTAAATGACAAGTTACAAATATTTTTCTTAATCTTTGTCTTTTTTAAAGTTTATCTGTTTTTTCAGAGAAAGAGTGTGAGCAAGAGCAGGGGAGGGACAGAGAGAGAGGGAGAGAGAGAATCCCAAGCCCTTGTCAAGCTCCACACTGACAGCATGGAGCCTGATGTGGGGTCTGATCCCCTGAATCATGAGATCATGACCTGAGCCAAAATCAAGAGTTGGATGCTTAACCAACTGAGCCACCCAGACACCCTGTAACCTGTGTCTTTTGATTTTGATAATGGTATTATATAGTCTATGGCTTCTGGGTCTCCCATGACTTCTTCATTTAAAAAATTGAAGTCTTTGATCTATTTGAAATTTATCCTGAGTGAAAAATGGGTTCTGCACACTACTTTGCTTCTCTTTATGTCACATGACTATGTAATTATTTGTCTCCATCTCTCTTAATCATACCTGAAAATATATTATACAGCTATATGTTTTCACTTTTTTTGCTCATCACAAGATCATAAACTGCACTAGGGCAAGGACCTTGGCCATCATTGTTTTTCACTGTATCCCTAACACCTTGAAAATTCCTGGGACCTAGTAGGTGCTCAATCAGTATTCAGAGAATAAAGGAACAAACGAGTGTATCAGAGAGCTACGATCGCAATGATGCTTCATAACAAGCCGCCTCAAAACTCAGAGGCATGTAACATATTGCTCAGTCACACAAGATATAATCCTGATACCTTGATCCTTCCTCACAGAGATTGTTTCATTGGTCTGGGATGCAGCCTGGGCATCTGGAATTTTTTTTCCTGAACTCCCCAGGAGATTCTTATATGCATCGGTGTTTGAGCACCTTTATTTTAGTTAATATTTGCTGTCATTCTAACTGATAGTAACAAAGTTTTAAGTTGCTTAATCATGACGCTATTACCTGAAACACAGTAATGAGAGAACTGAGGCATATGGAAAATGAAGTGGCACTTAAGTGATTTTTACAGAGAACAAAAAGGTGAAATTTTAGAAGCTATATGGGAATTTAATCATAGAATTCAGGTTCTACCACTTATAACGTAACCATTTATCTCACAGAGAGGGGAGGATTCCTTGTCAAATGATTCAGAACCCCAAATTATTAAGGACTTACAAAAAGTTCATGTCACAATGATACATATTGTCAAATGTATTGAGGAGGAAATCGGCATTTGCTGTTATTATGAGATGCTCCCTGGACAACCCTGTAGATTTAGACCAAGATCATCTAATGCTGTGATGATTTTTCCTTCTTAGGAGAAAAGCAGATGAAATTAAAGAGGGTGATGATTTATCTATTGTTCTTTGGCAAGGGGTTGCCAAGGTCCCTGGAATTCTCTCCCAAAGACAGCCCATATTAACAACTCTCTTGTCTGAAGCTTCTTTGTTTAGAAGTCCTGCTTGATTGAGCTCCTTCTCGAGTATTTCCTCCATACATAAATTGGGGGAAAACTTCCCTGTTTGTAAAAGGGAAAGAAATTTGTAATTGAATGTCACCATAAGGCTGCAATTTCTACACCAGGGAAGGCAAGAAATCATAACCCTCTTCCCTCACCAATGGAAGAGTCTCTGGGTTGTCACACAGCAGCTTGGCCTAGCTCCGGAGTCGAATGCTGTTTATATTGAAGAGGACATTGTTGGCATTATGAATTATGAGTAAAAGGAGAGAGAAACCCTTTGGCCATTATCTTTCTTCTGAGTCCTCCAACCATCTCATAGTGATGGGAAGAATCAAAGTGCTGTCTGGCCCAGAGAGAGGAGTCATTGCTAACCATGGCAAGCTCTAAAATAACTGTGTGTTTTGAGTGGCATCTAGCACTCGACAGGCACTTAATAAATATTCACTAATAACATTAGGCCACTCAGCACCAAGCAGGAAGATAAGACCATTTTTTTTTTTGTTTTATACTTGAGTAATTGATAAAAAAATAATTGCAAAGCTTTAAATGTTTAGCAGTGATTAGCTAAAACCATCACCTCAAAGCCCTTCCCACTTTGATAAACTCATTCCCATGAAAATACTCAGAACCTGAGGAACAGCAGGGAAAGAAGCCAATAAAAGCAGCTCAAAGAGTTTTACATTATCTCCATAAGCTATCTAATCTAGCCATTTTGAATGATCTATGTAAATTAATTACACTTTTTAATTAGGTGGTCTTTTAGCTTGCATATTGAAGTTTACCACTAATTACAGCAAGGCAGGAGGTCACTTGATTGGTAGGGGAAACAAGAGGCCTTTATTTCATTGAACTGAAACACTGAACAGTTAATGCTTGGGGAAAAAAAAACCGTAAAATTTATGTCAGTTCTCAAAATTCAAACTGCGCAGCTCTTGTTCATTTTTTTCTTTTGACTCAAATCTCCTCAATAGCTCACTGGGGGTTTTCCTTTATAAATATCAGAATGACTTCTAAACACCCACTGACTCAAAACTATTATAATAGAGCAGCTAGGAAGCCTGAATTGTGCATCTCTAATGCTAGGGGGAGAAAAACCCACCCTTTTGATATTAGTCACATTAAATGCCATTTAATTACAAGTGCAGCTGTTTCCAGATGTGACTTTATCTTGTTTTTGCCAGCCAGCTAGTCTTCGATTTTCATTAACTTCGTCATTTAAACAACAACAACAAAAACTCACAAAAGCTAGAGCTCTACTTGATGCCAAGCAGAGCAAAGTATTCCTTAATTTAAAAAAGTACAGCGGTCACTGTAGTGAACAGAGTGCATGTACTATCTTTATTCCTGAAATGACATTTCTTTTCCTCATCTAATCTTGCGTCATGCAGCAAGACCCCACATTTCCATTCTTTTTCCATATTTCCGTGACCCGTGCTGTCCAACAGGAGGTGGGGAATTTCACAAGAAGTGTTTGCTAATTTAACGCAATCCTTAGAAAAATCAGGATGGCTATTTAAAAACCACAGCATGAATAAAAGTCTTGACCCAGAGGAATTCTCCTACCCGCCACTCAGAAGGGTCCTCATTTTCATGCCGGCACACACACATCACAAGCCTGCGAGTTTAGCTACTCTACTGCTGGTCATGTTTCCTCTGGGGCCAAGGGCATGCTTCTGTGAGACGGCCTGCCCGGCTCCCCGAAGGGAAAGGGTGTATTATTCTGGTCTCCTCATCCAGCTTTATGTTTTCAAACCACTGTCAACAGGGCAGTTTAAGAGAAGGGGCACCAGCTGGGGGCCTCAGGAGATGCAGACCCTGCTCTCAGAGAACTGGGGGGCTGCTGCCAGCCCTGCATTTCCCTGGTGGCTCCCACTTTCCTCATCTGTGAAATGAGGGATTCATTTGTACTGGGTGCTCTTGAGTTCTGTCTGCTTCAAAAAACTTCCGAGGCTGCCTCTGCTGCAGCCTGGATCACATTCAGTTCATCGTGAATTTATCTGCACCATGCTAAGGTCTCAGAAGGCAGAAATCAGAAGTTTATTCCCTTTTTTCGACCCCCAGCATCTAAAGACTCAACACTGTGAAAGTGCAATAAACATTTGTTGAATTAATGGGAATGAAAATCAAGACAATGATGGAATGTGTTTTTAGTAGAAGCAGCAACATTTTTTTTTTTGAGTACATATATAAACTAGGCATTGTGCTAAATATTTTATACGGTTTGTCTCATTTAGTTGACAAGCTTATATTTCCTTTTTCCTTCTGTGGCAGACACTGCTAAAACAATCCATTCGGACTCATCCGTACCAGAGGAACCTCACTTTTGTTTGAGGCAGCAGTGTAAACGTTAGAAACAATTACTGCCCAGGTGCCCCGCTCCTTCAGGCAAACCATGTGGCTCAGTTTCGGCCAGTGAGATACAAGCAAATCTATTGGGTAGGACTTCCAGGAAAGCTATTTTCTCCCAGATAAAAAGGGGAAAGATCAGCTGCAATCTGCCTTTTGTCATTCCACCTGCTCTTACTTCCTGGCTGGGGCTTGGACTCAAGGCCTGCAGGCAGGTGGATCTAGTTCCCATGTGAACAAAAGCAACAGTATAAAGGCTTGTGGAGCGAGAAGTCGTATGGAGCTTGGCTCCTTAGTGGCTTCCTTGAGCGGCTGCATCAGCCCTACCCTATACCGCCAGACTTCTGGTTCTATAAGAAAGTTCAATCTCCTCACGTATCCTCTACCCTGCCTACGGTCCATCCATGATGATACTTCAATTGTGGTTTTCCCAAACATGGAGCATTCCTGACCATTGTTTCTATGTGTTTTGGTCTACTCATACTCGTTCTAGCAAGAGTCTTGAGTTTCTACCTTTGGAGACTACTCAGCCTTTGACCACTTCTGTATTAACTATATTTTCTTATTTTCTATATTTTTGATCCTGTGGTATCTGAGGCCTCCCTGATTAGGCAGAGTCTCACCCTCCTAGGGCTTAGCCAATTTTTTGAGACAGCAAACAACTTACCAGCAAGAGTACCTTTCAAATGCAAACTAACCAACCCAGAGCCCTTATTCGAACCGCTTCTTCTATCTGACTCCAGGAGGCAATATTCCTCTGTCCTAAGCACCCCGGGCCCGGGTACTGGACAAATGCGGACTACCCCTCTAGCCCGGGGCCAGCTATTAATTACTCAAACTATCAAACTGTCCAATCCTAAGCCTGCTCAGCTCCTTGTTACTTCGCCCATTCCCTCCTGCAAAAATTGGAAGAAAGTCTTTTGCTCATGCTTTCCTCACATTCCTTCTGCCTCCGGACTCACTCTGGTGCTTCCCTATATGGTCCTACATTACACCATATGAGGACACCATGTGCCTTCTTGGGAGTTTTAAGAAATTGTCTTTTCAGGGACAATTGTCTCTTGATCTGTTGACCTCACCAGACCCAAATAAAACTGAAATTGCGGGTACACTTTTTTTTTTTAATTTTTAACATTTATTCATTTTTGAGAGACACAGAGAGACAGAGCATGAGGAGGGGAGGAACAGAGAGAGAGGGAGACACAGAATCTGAAGCAGCCTCCAGGCTCCAAGCTGTCAGCAGAGAGCCTGACGCGGGGCTCGAACTCGCTGACCGCAAGATCATGACCTGAGCTGAAGTCGGATGCCCAGCCGACTGAGCCACCCAGGCGCCCCGCGGGTACACTTTAAAACAACTTCCAGTGGTTCTTGGCTGACTCAGTCAGCGGAGCATGTGATTCTTGATCCGGGGGTTGTAAGTTCGAGCCCCATGTTGCATATAGAAATTACTTGAAAATAAAGTCTTAGGGGCACCTGGGTGGCTCAGGTGGTTAAGCATCTGATGTCAGCTCAGATCATGATTTTGATTTCACAGCTAATGAGTTTGAGTCCTGTGTCAGGCTCTGTGCCGACAGCTCAGAGCCTGGAGCCTGCTTCGGATTCTGTGTCTCTGTCTCTCTCTGCCCCTCCCCTGCTCATGCTCTGTCTTTCTCTCTCTCTCTCAAAAATAAATAAACATTAAAGATAATTAAAAAAAATAAAATCTTAAAACAACTTCTAGTAACTTGATACTACCTAACCTTTTTCATTCTCTTACACCATATGCCAAGACTTATACAGGTAGGACAGGAAGAAAGTACTGGTTTCATTGCACTTCCTACTCTCATTCTATCTTTAATACTATACTTGGTCACTGCTCGGTGTTTTTTTTTTTATGTTTATTTATTTTTGAGAGAGGGAGGGAGACAGAGCACAAGCAGGGGAGAGGCAGAGAGAGAGGGAGACACAGAATCTGAAGCAGGCTCCAGGCTCTGAGTATCAGCCCAGAGGCCAATGTGGGGATTGAACTCACAAACTGCAAGATCAAGACCTGAGCAGCAATCGTATGCTTAACTGACTGAGCCACCCAGGTGCCCCTGGTCACTACTGTTGATCATGGATTATAAGCCCTTCAATTAGAAGTAAACGCTGCCTCTCTTGATGGATTTAAATTTTTTCCTTTGCAAAAGGTCTCCACAACATTAGATGTCTACTGATGATATGATATACATTAGCAAACAGTAAAAACTACTGGAGACCCTGGGCACATGGATTCTTAGAATGTTAAAGATAAACGGGGCCTTTAGGAATCATCTGGAGACCAGACCCTGAGATCTCCTGTGACCCGGAGAGATAACGTGACTTTACCTAGGCACACAGGGAACCAGTAACATTCCAAAGTATAGACAATTGCCATGAGTGACTTCCTTCTCTGTTGAGCACTTAGTATATACAAAGTCACGTGTAGACACTTCGAAGAAGGTAGTAGAGGTGGATTCGAAGTTAAGGCAGACTTTGTTCCTGCCCTTTCTTCCAGGAAAAAATAAAAGCAGTAGATAACTAGAGCTCAGGGTGGAAACAGGTCTTCAGGTAAAGATGAGAAAATGTGTTGATCTCTATTTACTGAAAGCCTACTAAGAAAATGCTACATAATTAAAAACGAATTAACCCACAAAGACAACCAGAACAGGACAGGAGATAACAGTAGATAAAATATTTAAACACAGCTTAGAGGGGCTCAGTTGGTTAAAACAGCCAACTCTTGATTTGGGGTCAGGTCACAATCTCATAGTTCATGAGATCGAGCCCTGCTAGAGGCTTTGTGCTGCCAGTGCAGATCCTGTTTGGGATTCTCCCCTCACCCGCCACCCCTGTCCCTTCCTGACTCAAATGTGCTCACTCTTTCAAAATAAATAAATACACATTAAGAAAAAATAAATACAGGAGGGGAGCCAAGATGGCGAACAGCATGGAAGTTTTTTCCCATCTTGCGTCCATGAAATACACCCAGATCAACACCAAATCATCTTGCACACCTAGAAAACCGATTTGAGGATTAACACAACAATCTGCACAACCTGAACCACAGAACTCAGCAGGTAGATGATGCAGAGAGGTGAACTGGGGGAGAGAGAAGCCACAGAAGGCAGAGAGCTGTTTTTGCTTGCGGAGACTAGACAGAGATAGGAGGAGAGTACTGGAAAAGCATCCCCCCACAAAAGCAGCTGGAGAGAAAGGGGAAAAGTGGAAACAGCCACAGGGACTGAACTAAAAAGGGAGAAAGGAGAAAGGAGAGGACTTAAATTACATTTAGACTCTCTAAACACGGGGAGCGCAGAGTCTGAAACTCCACAGCTGGATGCCTGGCAGAACTCTGGCAGGAAGGGCGAATCCCCAGGAGCAGAGAGTGAGGTCCAAGGGCCGCACAGGGAGAGGCGGTTCCCCTGCTGGGAGGACACTGGGTACAGGCTATGCGTCCACCCCACAGGCCAAAGTCCCACCAGACTCTTGAGAACAACTATATTCACTGGTGCTGGAACAAGGACGTTAAGGGGGAAGCCTGGTGCCAGAGGGGTGTTGTGATTTTCTCTAATCCCTGAAACGCTGCTGCCACGCGACTGCGTGAACTTTTTAGGGGGCAGGTTAGGGCCGGCCGCAGTCTCGACATCAGCAGTGTCAGGGTCCCATGAACATTCCTGGGTGTGGCCAGCACCCAGCCATTGCTCAGTGAGACCCTCCTGAAGAGGGTCAGAACAGGTCAAACCGCAGTCCCTCATAAGTATGGCATTGGGAAACAGAGCTGCACCTGAGATAAAGCTCAGGAGGGAGGTGCTGTCTGGCAACCCGACGACTTGGCCATGGACAGCGTAAAAGGGGAGAGTGGATGGAAGTCGGAGACAAAGGATGGGTGCGCCACTGCTGGTCGGGGAGAACAGGGCTCCGATACTAGAGACTGGGTAGCTGGGTGACACCAGTTTCATCCCTCCTGGCCTGCGCATACACACCTACAAACGCCACGACAATCCACCCCAGTAAGCTAAGTAGCGCCATCTACTGGAGAACAGAGACATTACACTAAGCCCCGCCCAACGGGGCGACCTTGCTCTTCAGGAACATCACAAGTCTCTCGCCTGCTTAGTTTACTGACTATCAAGTGCTCCATAGTTTCACTTCTAGGGGAGACTGATGTAATTTCGTGTTTCAGTCTGTCCCCTGGTCTATCTATTCAATTTTCTTTTCTTTTTCTTGAACACAGAAAGAGAAAAAATTTATTTTTATTTTCAATTTTTATTAAAAATATTTTTCTTTATTTTTTTCTGCTACATTTTTAACTTTTTTGTAAACCTTTAAAATTCTATTTTACTTCCATCATTTCATTTTATTTCATTGTATTCATTTTTTCAAATCAGTGACTCATTAAAAAGGAACATCCTGGCGAGGATGCGGAGAAAGAGGATCTCTTTTGCACTGCTGGTGGGAATGCAAACTGGGGCAGCCACTCTGGAAAACAGTATGGAGGGTCCTCAAAAAATTAAAAATAGAACTACCCTATGACCCAGCAACTGCACTACTAGGTATTTATCCAAGGGATACAGGTATGCTGTTTTGAAGGGGCACGTGTACCCCTTTTTTATATATAAAAACACATACACAATGGAATATTACTCGGCAATCAAAAAGAATGAAATCTTTCCAACTAGGTGAATGGAACTAGAGGGTATCATGCTAGGCGAAATTAGTCAGTCGGAGAAAGACAAACATCATATGACTTCATTCATATGAGGACTTTGAGATACAAAACAGATGAACATAAAGGAAGGGAAGCAAAAATAATATAAAAACAGGGAGGGGGACAAAAACATAAGAGATCTTAAATACAGAGAACAAACAGGATTATTGGAGGAGTTGTGGGAGGGGAGTGGGCTAAATGGGTAAGGGGCATTAAGGAACCTACTCTTGAAATCATTATTGCACTATATGTTAACTAACTTGGCTGTAAAAAAATTTTTTTTAATAAATAAATGAATATTAAAAATAAATAAATAAATAAATATGGCTTCTAAAAATGAAAGCAGAAAGAAGAATGATAACTGACTTAGCAGAAGAGAGAAAGTTAAACCACCTATGTATTCACATAGAGTATCAAAAAGAAGTGAGGCTCTTGGCCGTACCGTGTGATGGAGGAGAGCATGGTTGGATGAATCACATCCTTTTTTCCTTTTTAGTCAGCTATCTACCTCTACTTTCAAAAGGAACAGAAGGCTTATTCTCTAGAGATATTGAATATGAGAATATCCGGATTTGGAAACCTATCAGAGGGGCCCAGGATAAGTAGGTGCTGAAAATAGTCAAATTAACTGAAAAATGAATATGAGACTTCTAGCATCTCTCTCCATTCCCACAACTACTTACCAAGACATCAGCCTGCACAAAAGTAGCAGAGAAAAAACCTCCACAAACTAACATGTGGTACTGGGGGTGGTGAGAGGTATCCTGAAAAGAAAGTTCAGCTTTCCACCTCATCGATCCACAGTAAAGACCACAAGCCAACAAGTCAAGGCACTTAGGATTTCTCGGCAGCTTTTTTGGTATTTCTTGTGTATAAGTGGGTAGCCAAGAAGCATTAGACACTTGAGGAAACTACTAAGGTGAAAGATGGAGACCAAAGAGAATGAAGAAACTTGTATGGAACTGCAACAGTGAAGAGAGGAGAATAAAAATGTCAAGAGAACTAGAATTAAAAATCAGAGATGAGAAACTATTGTATTCATAGAACAACTGAACTATGCTATGTAAAAGATTAAAAGATCAAAAAATGCTTTTTATTTATTTAATTAATTATTTATTTAAAATAATTTATTGACAAATTGGTTTCCATATAACACCCAGTGCTCATCCCAACAAGTGCCCTCCTCTGTGCAAAAAATGCTTTTGAAACTTAAAAAGATGACAGATGAAATAAAAAATTCAGTTGAAGAATTACAAGGTGGTATTGAAAATTATTTCCCAGAAAACAGACTGAATAACGAGATGGAAAATGAAACAGAGCAGATAATACAAATTAGAGCAGGGCAGTCCATAGAAACAGATTCCAAGCCACGCTTTTAATTTTGATTTTTCTAGTAGTCACATAAAAAAGAATAGGCTCAACGTGCCTGGGTGGCTCGTCTGTTAAGCCTCTGACTTCAGCTCAGGTCATGATCTCACTGTTAGTGAGTTTGAGCCCTACATCGGGCTGTCTACTGTCAGCACTGAGCCCACCTGGGATTCTTTGTCCTCCCTTCTCTCTACCCCTCCCCTGCTTTCACACACACACACTCTCTCTCAAAAATAAATAAAAAAGAATAAAATACATTTTAAAAAAGGAATAGGCGAAATTAATTTTAGTAATATATTCCATTTAACCTAATAAATTCAAGGTACTATGTTTCAACATGTAATCAATATAAAATTTATTAATGAAATATTTTATAGTCTTTTTTAATACTGAGTCTCATAACACACCTCGATTTGGACAGTCTATACTTCAAGTGCTCAGTAGCCACAAGAGGCTAGAAGGCACCGTAATGGAAATCACAGATTTAGAAGATCAGTCCAGAAGATCCAATATCTGAATAATGAAAGTTATAGAAAGGACAAGAAAGAGGAAGACATAGGATTCTGGCAACAGAGGTCTCAACACAAGACCAAGGCTGGAGGACATGTGCATGGGAGAGATCTATGGGCCAGAGGACGGAAGCTTCGGTAGGGAGAGCTCCATGTAGAAAAGAACAGATGTCCTAAGTTTAAAAGTTGGAAAGACTCGTTTGTCAACTGTTTGACAGATTGTCAAAGCATTTGGGAAAAATTAAGACCTATTGATAAAAATTAAATGAAAGTATTGAGGCTATTATATACAAGAAAACAAAATAATCTTGGGGAAAAATCAAACATATAATCAAAGTACATTAATCGACTTAAGCGAAGAAAACCTTCAGCTATCATTCCAACCCTCAGCTGTAAATCAGGAACGCAAGAAATAAGCAGTTTCCACCCATGACTCAGAAATACGGAGGTAAACACCAGAAGGAGCAGATGAAGAGCTAGCACCTTTTCTGGAGAGTCACGCTGGGAAGGTTGGGCAGAGTCTGTTGTGTTTTGTAAGCTTTTATGTTATATGATTTTAAAAACTCTGCCATGAATTATTAAACCCAAATTATTACAAACACATTTATAAAAGGTAATAATATTAACATAGATAAATGCTAAGAGAGTTAAGAGTGGAGAAATTATACACTTCAGAAGGAGGAGAGTAGGGAAAATTTCTGAGAAGAGCTGAGGTTTTCTCCTTCTCCTTGAAGGAAAGGAAAGAGTCTAGTAGAGTAATGTCTAGTTTCTTTTTCACCCCTAGTTGCAGGGAGGTGTTTAAATAAAGTATGAAAATATAAATAAAATACAAATTAATAAATATTACAGTATAAATAAAATACAGATTTCTAGATGTCTGTGAATTTGAAAGGAAAGATGATAAAAATACTGATTCTTTTGCAGTTATTTTTCTTTTGTGACTATTCAAGTTGCTGGAATGGGCAATGCTGCTTTTCAAATTTGGAGCTAGAAAGATCTTAAAGATTAACGGTCTAACCTCATAATCACATAAAAGACCTATTTGTGGGCAGAGGCCCAGATCCACTGCATCGGAAACTCTAAGGGTGAGGCTCACTTATCTGTATTTTTAAAAAGCTCCCCAGTGGATTTGGCAATTATCTAGGAGTAATATGATCTCTCTTTAAGAGCCACTCTTTCATTCTGCAGGTCAGGGAAACCGACATAGTGCTAACTTAAACCAGTGGTTCTTCAAGTGTGGTCCCTGGACTGCAAACTGGTTAGAAGTTAGAACTCATGAACCATGACATCATGACCTGAACCAAAATCTAGAGTTGGAAACTTAACCGACTGACCCCCCAGGCACCCCAAATCATACTGTTTTAATAAACCTTCTAGGTGAATCTGATGTACACTCAAGTTTAAGAACTATTGGGTTAAACTATTCCACCAGCATGGCAGTTGGTATAATAGAAAGCTCATCATCCAATCACATCTCATTTTTTAAAATGTTTATTTAGTTTTGAGAGACAGAGAGAAAGAGAGAGCATGAGTGGAGAAGGGCAAAGAGAAGGGAGACACAAGAATCCTAAGCAGGCTCCAAGCTCTGAGCCGTCAGCACAGAGCCTGACGTGGGGCTTCAACTCATGAACTGCAAGATCATGACCTGAGCCAAAGTCGGATGCCCAGCCGACTGAGCCACTCAGGTGCCCCCAATCACATCTCATTTTATAGAGGAGAAATGGAGAACCAGGAAATTTAAATGACTTGCCCACCAGCATGGCAGAAGCTCTCTTGGTACTAGAAGGAAGACAGTGTCTACAAATTGGAAATGCTAAAGCCAGAGAAGTTGAGACAGCCCGAGCCCTAAATCATATCATTGAACTACTACTCTTAACTCAGAACCACGTACTCCCAGATTCTACTTGAGCGAGACCCTTGATCATCTTTGTTGTTGGAATCAGTATTGGTTGGGTATTGTTACTGACAGCTGAACACATTGTGTGTGATCCAGAGGTCTTCCGAAGACTCTCTGCAGTTTTTCACTTTATCTCCTATTTGAGATAATTTTGACAGCTGTGGTATATCGTACGAAATCCAAACTGAAAGTTTCTGTTCGTCCCTTCCTCTGGGCTCCAATAAGACCTTCTATGGCTCCTATTCTGACACCAATTTTGATGCAAGGGCTTCCCTCTGCCCCATACCATCAAGCAATTCTCCAGCACCAGCTGGGCGTCCTGCAATGTAACTCAATCCTGACACTATCTGCCTGGAGATAGCATCAGATCCCACAGTCAAGGGTTCAGTCCTATGAGACTGCTTCCTACCCCATGGCCACTTCACATGACACTAGCAAGCCTAGGTTATCACCTGGGCTTCTGACAGATCAGCTATACATTGGAGGTATAGCCCCCTCCTTGGGTTTGATTAATTTGCTAGAGCGGCTCACAGAACTCAGAGAAACCTTTTACTTACTGCATTCCTAGTTTATTATAAATGGATTTCACTCACAAACAGGCAGATGGAAGAGATGCTCAGGGCCAGATGTGGGGAGGAGATGCGGGACTTCAGCGGTTCTCCAGGAGGGCCATCCTCCCCCGTCTCCAGGGTGTGCCGACCAACCTGGAAGCTGACTCCTGTCCTTTTTGGTTTTTATGGCGGCTTCATTCCACAGGCATGATTGATTAAATCATTAGCGCTGGTGATCCAGTCAACCTCCAGCCTCTCTCCCCTCTCCAGAAGTCAGAGGGGTGGGACCGAAAGTTCCAACCCTCCAGTCACAGTGTTGATTCCCCTGCCACTCTGCCCTCATTCTTCCCTGCTACCAAAACAAACAAACAAACAAAACCCCACTGAATTAACAAACTCAGGTGTGGCTGGAAGGGGTTTGTTACGGATATTAAGAGACCTTGATCCCTTGTATCACTTAGGAAATTCAAAGGGTTTTAGGAGCTCTGTGCCAGAAACAGAACAAAGACCAAATATGTATTTCTTATTATAAATCACAGTATGACAATGACCTTTATCACAGCACTTGGTCCACTGCACTGTAAGAATTACTTATGGGATCATGAGCTTTTAAGCTTTGTATTCTCAGAGCCTAGCACAGTGCCTGGGCACATAGTAGGTACTGAATGAACGGTTGTGTCATGAGTGGATGAAGAACGTGTTCTAATTCTGTGTTCTTGTTATGGCTACTGCTCCTCTTTTTTTTTTTGTCTATAGGCCCAGCTATTTCCCCATCCATGGGTTTGTCAACTTCCCTGTATATTTATAAACAATGTAATAGTTTCATTTTCAATGCAGCCTTTTCCCTAACAGAACCATACAGCTTTTACTGTGAGTCACAGTTTTCCTACCACCGCTGGGATGTCTTTGGTGGAAGTGGATGTGAAAAGTGGGTATTCACAAGAGAAGAGCTCCTAACTGGAATTAACCTGTAAACTAAACTATGCTCTGCCAAGGGTCTGGAGGGAGTGGAGGGTCTGGAATGAGTGGAAAGGCGCGGAGAGTGGAAGAATCAGAGCAGTCTCTGGTAAGTAGGCCACAGACATCTCAGAGCCAGGCCAAGGCTAAGTTCCCAATGTTTAGGATCCTTACACCTTAAATCTTTAACACGGAGGTCACCCATCAGAGTACTTAGAGAAAGCTCTGCCTTACCTCTCCTTGGGCTCTGATCAGGAAGGGAACTGAAGGCTGTATTTCTCGGGGAGGTGGGGGAACTACCATGAGCTTCACTCTTCTCCCTGGGAGTCTGCTCAGCTGTGGGTGCTGTCAGCAACTAGCTTGGAGATCTACACGCTTGGGAAGCTGGTTGAGGGGGAGGGGAGTCCCTGCTCTGTAACAGGAACAACTCTCCTAAGTGAGTGTTGGAAGCAGGCAAAGACACTGACAGATTACTTTCCTCAATCTTATCTTGGGTCCACTTTACCTCCAAGACTCAGATAACTCATCAGAAAATCATTTGCCTTTTAAAAGGAGCAGAAGAGATGTCAACTGCTCTTTCTCTCTGAGATAACCTAACACATGTCAGTTTTCTGCAGTGTCAAATCCTCTAGCTCGGACCGATCACTTTCCTGACGGACCCTCACCCCTTTTCCCAGCACGGCTGGGACGGGCCCTCAGAGCGGGAGGCTGGCTCCAGTTCTAGCAGGCAGGTTCTAGCTTCTGTAGGTAACCCTGAGCCCTGGGGTTCTACGACATTCTTCTTCCCTTTGTTTTTACCCCCCATCCTCGCCTGCCTGTGGCAGCAGCTTCGGCAGCTGTTAATCTCTGCTGGCTTTACCATTTTCTTTTTGTTCTTGTCGTTTTTACCATTTCCTATTTGACTTTCAGCTTTTCCCTTTCCCATCATGTACCAAACTAAATTCTGCATTAAATTCTCCTTGGAATTTCTCTTAAAATCCCTTTGAAATACTTGGATTCTGTTTTCCTGGTAGGATCCTGACTGATAGAAGCACTTACTGTGTGCGAGGCTCTATGTAGAGTTCCAATATGCCTCATCATTTGAGGCCGGTCCTATCATCATGCTGTTTCTACAACTGTGGAGATTACAGCTCAGACTGAGCTGATGTTCCAAGTTCACATAGCTAGCTCATAGATGACAGAGTAGAGCTCTGAAGAACCCAGGCAGTGTCTCTATATAGTGCATATTCTTAAACACGACACTAGTAACTTGCATCCCACTTATGGAATTCTGGGGGTGAGCTTCTGGCTGGAATACTTCCGGTCTCAATTTAAATCTCACTTTCCTGAGGAAGCCTCCTCCATCGCCCATAGTTGACATCAAATGCCCCCATCCCTGGGGACTAGGGCTTCTTATTCTGTGTCTCATGCTATATTGTATTTGCTTGTCTGCTGTTTGTCTTTCTTGCCCCACTGGAAGGTGCCTGAGGGTAGGGACTATACCTTTTCTAGTTTACCATTCTATTCCTATTACCTTGCACAACAAAGATTTGATAAATAAACGAATGAAACACTCTTAGACATGAGGGACAAAGTGTCACTCTGCTGCTGAAAAATCTCTGTGTCTCCACATGGCCTGGGTTATTAAAGCCCAAGCTTCCTGCCTGGCTTCCAAGAGCATTTAAAACCTCGCCTGACCACTTGTCCACTTTAGCTTTCTCCATGACTCTTGAGTCAGCAAGCCCTCCTTTCCACTCAGGCCAGTAACCTTGCTAGCTCTCTTTGCTTGCTCTTTTTAGATGCACCACACTAAGGAGACTGTCAGAACTGCTTGCCTTCCTTACTTCCATCTCACCATCCTTCAAGTCTCCCCTCGATTTTGTCCTTGAAGTGTGTCAGGTAACACTATTCCTGTCTTACAATTCTTATCATCCATGTCTTTATTTTCAGCATCTGAATACCGCCCCTATCTACCCACAAGTGTTGGAGGGCAGAGCCTTGCATGACGGATGCTGAAAAACTGACATTTGTTAGGTTACAATGCTTGTTTTCTCTGCCTCACTTGCCAAAGGGAGGGTCTGGGCCTATAACCTTGGCTCCACTGATCAAAACACTCATCCTAGACTTTGTAATAGGAACTGGTGTTGTAGAGCGAGAATGATGACGTAGTGCTTTCTCTGGTGGTAATGGTGGTGGAAGTGGTGGCAGCCAGAACTCCGAGGACATTTATGGCAGAGAGGGAACTGACTGTGTGCAGTGTCCACAGGTAGTCACATAGATAGAACTAATGGTCTTAGTGTCCATACAGGATCTGTCCTGCAACGTAATTTGGGGACTGCTATCAGCTACACAGCTAATATTTATTGGCAGCCTTCATGAGTTGCCTGTTCCTCAAGAGCAGAGATCTTTGCTTTTCTTGCTTACTATTGCATCCCAGCTCCATTATAGTGTCTGGCTAATATAATAGTAGAGGCTCGAGAAATATTTGTTGCTTAAATTTACAGTTGACCCATGAACAACATCAGGGTTAGGGGTGTTGACACCTCCCATGCGGTAAAAAAGTCTGCATACAACTTTCAATTCCCTTAGAAGTTCACTACTAATAACCTGTTGACTAGAAGCCTTAGTGATAGCATAAACAGTTGATGAACATGTACTTTGCATGTTTTATGTATTCTGTATTCTTATAGCAAGCTAGAGAAAACCAAATATGAAAATCATAAGGAAGACAAAATAGATTTATAATACTGTACTGCCTGTATAAAAAAATAAGTGCCTAAGTGGACCCACACTGTTCAAACCCATATTGTTCAAGGGCCAACTATAATTCTTTAATCCATTTAGGTTTTGTCGTGTGGGATGAGATATAAATCTATTTTTCTCAGTAGGTATCTGACTTTCCTAATTCCATTTATTTATTATCCATCCTTTACCTCTACCAGGTACTTATGTATTTATATATACTTGGGGCCTGTTCGGGTTTTCTATTCGAGTCCGCTGAGTTTTTTGTTCATTTGTTTAGAGAGAGCAAGCGCGGGGGAGAGGGGGACAGGAAGAGAGAGAATATTAAGTAGGCTACAGAGATGGATGCCACAATCCTGGGATCATGACCTGAGCCGAAATCGAGAGGGACGCCCAACCGACTAAGCTACTCAGGTGCCCCTCTACTGAGTGGCTTTAATCTTATGCCAGTTTCAGTGTTTTGCGTTTTTAATTAAAAAAAATTTTTTTTAACGTTTATTTATTTTTGAGAGACATAGAGACAGAGTATGAGCAGGGGAAAGGCAGAGAGAGAGGGAGACACAGAATCCGAAGCAGGCTTCAGGCTCTGAGCCATCAACATAAGAGCCCGACATGGGGCCTGAACTCATAGACCGCGAGATCATGACCTGAGCCGAAGTCGGCCGCTTAACCGACTGAGCCACCCAGGCGCCCCAGTTTCAGTGTTTTAAATGCATATAGTTTTAAGTTTCAATATCCATCTGCACCATGTCCTACACTTATTCTCTCTTCCTTACGAATTCTCCATTTTTAAGATTTTCTTGGATAGTTTATTTTTTCTCTATAATTTTGGTAATTGTGATATTATTACATTTATGAAATTAAAATTTTTTTAAGTTTATTCATTTTGGAGAGAGAGAGATTGAGAGCAAGCACGAACAGGGGAGGGGCGGAGACAGAGGGCGACACAGAATCCAAAGCAGGCTCCAGGCTCTGAGCTGTCAGCACAGAGCCCGACGCAGGACTCGAACTCACGAACTGTGAGATCATGACCTGAAGCTGAAGTTGGATGCTTAACCGACTGAGCCATCCAGATGCCCCTACATTTTATATATCAATTTATGGAAAATTTGCATCTTTAAAATATTTTTACTAGTGTATTAGGTTTCCTGTTTCCCTAGACATTCACTGCCTGATATCAGTTTAAAATTCATTAATCTTGGGGCACCCGGGTGACTCATAAGAATGAGTGTCTCACTCTTGATTTCAGCTCAAGTCATGATCCCAGCATGGTGGGATCAAGCCCAAGTCAGGCTCCAAGCTGAGTATGGAGCCTCCATAAGATGTTCTCTCTCTCTCAGTCTCTCTCTCTCTTTCCCTTCTTCCCTGCCTCCCTCCGCCCTTTCCCCTGCTCGCATACTCTCTTTAAAAAATTTGTTAATTAGTTTCACCAATGTTTTCTTCTACCTTTCAATTTTTTCCCTCTTTATATTGAAGTCTTGGACTCAGTTAAAATTTATTTTGGTATGAGAGGTGAAATAGAGATCCAGCTTTATTCTACCCCAGTTATCCCAATACAATCTATTGAATAATCTCTTTCTCCCAAGCATCTGAAATATCCATTAGCATATACTAAATTCCCATAAATATATATTTGGGTTTACTTCTGGGTTCTATTCTCTTTGATCTTCTTTTACCATACAGTTACTGAAACTTGTAAAAACAAAGTTCTAACAGTGAGCAAAGCTAGTTCTCCCTCTTTACTATCCTTTTTCATATCCCTGTCCCAGTTTTTAAATTGGGTTTCATAATCATTTCCTAAAATTCTCCTCCTCTCCCAATCCTGTTGTATTTAATTCATTGGATTTACAGATCAACATAGAAATAAAATACATTTTGACATAAACTTTCCATATGCAGTACAAGTCATTTTTAAAAATGTTGTCTTCTATGACTCAGTAGGGATTCATTTTTCCATTATATTCGGTTATTGCTGGCATATAGAATAGGTTCGGTTCTGTGTATCAGTTTCTTAGGAATGCTATAACAAAGTATCACAAACTGGGAATCTTAAAACAACACAAACGTATTGTCTCACAGTTTTGGAGGCTGGAAGTCTGAAGTCAAGGTGCTTGACAGAGCCATACCCTCTCAAAGAGTCTAAGAGAGAATCTGTTCCGTTCCTTTCTTTTAGCTTCTAGGGTCACTTTTGTGTTCCTTGGCTTGTATATATCCAATCTCTATCTATGTTGTCATCTGGCCTTCTCTCACACTATTTTAGGACATCAGTCATAGATTAAGGACCTACCCTCATTATGATCTCACTGCAACTAATTACATCAGGAAGATGTAATTAAAACAAAACTTTTTAAAGTTTATTTCTTTAGAGACAGACAAAGACGGTGGGAGACGGGGAGGAGCAGAGAGAGACAGAAGGAGAATCCCAAGCAGGTTCTGAACCAGCACAGGGCCCAAAGTGGGGCTCGAACTCATGAAACCCTGAGATCGTGACCTGAGCTGAAACAGAGAGTCAAGAGTCAGACGCTTAACTGACTGAGCCACCCAGGGACCCCAGCAAGGACTCTATTTCTAAATAAAGTCACATTGTGAGTACTGGGGGTTAGGATTTCAATATATATTTTTGGGAGATATAATTCAACCCATAACAGTTCTATATATTAATTTTTCAGCTACCTGCTTTAATTTCCTCATTCCTTCTAATTATTTTACAGGTGACTCTTGTGTTTCTCTGGTACATATCTTATCAACTACATATAGCGAAAATGATACATCTTTTCCACTATTTCTCACTTCATCCTTTTATCTAGTCTCATTGGTCAAAACTATAGCACACCCAGCCAGCGGATACTCATTTTTAAAAATTTGCTTCATTATTTTTAAAATTTGAATTTGATTACTGAAGTGAAACATTTTTGAAAAACCTATTCATTTGTATTTCTCTTATGAACCATGTGTTTCTATCCTTTATTTTTTTATACTGGGGATTTTTAAATTTGAAACGGCTCTTTGTGCATTAAAAATATTAACCTCTTATGACATACATTCCCCCAAGATTTTTAAAGAAACTTGTCAACTCTCCAGCAGTCAACAGAAAGCAATAAACAAAATGTAAGTTTCTGATCTACTGTTTCATAAATTAATTATACCTTTCAGCGCAACAGTCCAATATGTGAACAAATGCCTCTCATATTATAAGAGCGATAAGACGAATAGTGGAGTGCAATATAGATTTTTATGAAGCACTCTTGAAAATTTCAAGTACGCTAATACTTATAACTTGTTTCATAGTGCACCATTTCTCAACCATTCAATTTCTTTCCAGCTAAAAGCACTCAAAAGAGTCTCAAGGACTAAATTATCTGATTAACCCTTTAATGCCAAATGCTTCACAGTTCTTGCTCAATATACACGTCAAGTTTACATGACATTTAAAAGGCCCTAACTTGCCATCAAAGTAAGGATTAATCAGTCCTTGGTTTATCTAAATGACCAAATAATAAGATTTAAGTGAGAACCAGCTGTAGGATATGTCCTTATTAAATTTGATAGGATTTTTAAAAAGCCAAGTAATGTAATGAAGTTTGCAAAGTAATTTAGATTAACCAGGTTTGACTGCTCAATTTGGAAGTGATTCACTGCACAGGTATAGGCATAGAGAGAATTTTTAAATATTGGGCTTCGAATGTTCCTGAGCAGAAAGTCAAGAAATGCTAAATGAATATTAAAGTATATTGTCTTAACCAGACTTCATTACTCATAAAATAAACACGTGCTTATTTTAGCGGTTTTTTTTTTTTTAATTTCCCACAAGTTCCATTCCCTCCTGAGGAACTGTTTGCATAACTTACGGTACAAAATATGTTAAAAGTCAACCTAGTTCTTGAAATGTTAATA
Source organism: Paguma larvata (assembly GCA_030068075.1). Lineage (NCBI taxonomy): Eukaryota > Metazoa > Chordata > Mammalia > Carnivora > Viverridae > Paguma > Paguma larvata. The sequence continues at coordinate 92,920,946 of CM057826.1, read as the reverse complement.
CTCACCCACAACGTAAATGTCCCAAAAGCCCAGTCCCATTAACCAAGATGTCCCAGTGAAAATGCTAGAACTTGGAAATGCCAACCTGGATTTGCTTACTTTAACTCATTCCACAGCTTATGTTTCTACTTCTTTATCCTATGCACATTCTTCCTTAGAAATGATGTGCCCTTTGCTACGCAGAAAAGTCAGGTTTACTACTCGATTCTGTCACTTGTCTTTCTTTTGCCTATTTGCTCTATGCTAGCCATTGTATTAGTCTGTGCAAGGACTAAAGGCACCTAACAAACGTTAGATGATTACATGTTACAATGACATTTCATACCTACAATGTGTATAACTTTGCATACATTCACAGAGACAATTGTTTATATATATATTCTAAACATTTATTTCTATAAAGGATAATTATCCTTTATCATAAATAAATGGAGAGAGAAAGAATTCTTATAAGTAGAGCATTTCATATGACTGTATTAGGGTAGTGTTTTTCACGACCTGATAGTAGATGGTCATAATCATTTAAAAACTGAAACAGGGACACCTGCGTGGCTCAGTCAGTTAAGGGTCTCACTTTGGCTCAGGCCATGATCTCACCGTTTCTGAGTTTGAGGCCCACGTCAGGCTCTGTGCTGACAGCTCAGAGCCTGGAGCCTGCTTCAGATTCTGTCTCTCCCTCTCTTTCTGCCCCTCCCCCACTCATGCTTGTCTCTTTCAAAGGTGAAAAAAACAAACAAAAATCACTAAAAAATAAGACAGAATAGAGAACTGAGAAATACATGTTAAAGATACTTCTTGTTTTATGTATATATACCCGCTAAGTAGGTACTGAGTCACAATGGAAAACGTGTTTCTCATCGATGTTCCTGCTTTTCACCTATTCTACAAATGTTTACTGAGCAATTGCTATGTATTGGTTGGGGTCAGGTATTGGTGGAGAAAGAAAAAGGCAACATTACCTTTGGGAATTTCCACCTTTTGTCCCACAGTTGTAGGGTTTTAAATAAAAGCTTCAAAACAAGTTGACATTGAATGAATTACAACTGTTCTTAACTTACTGTGCCTCTTGATGGCTGTGAAAACATAACGGGAATGTGTCAACAATTTCCAGGAATAAACCTTCACAGAATGTTAAGCTTCTCGCTGCTTCTCGTCAGTGTCTGGAGAGAGATCCAGTATAAAATCTATGATTGAGATAGAAATTTGCTAAAGGTATATTTATTTTCATCTACCTTGTTAATTTCTTCTTTTGTAGCCTTTTGGGCAAGAAAATAATTTTTTCAGCAACCAATATTTGGGTCCTCACTGCAAAACTTCCCCTTCAGTATTAATAAAGTGACCAGTATTTTTTGCTATGAATATACACAATATTTATGTATTTCTCAAAAGGTTCAAATGACATTGTTTTACATTTAAAAAATGGGAAAATTCCCTTTAAATGATATTTTATTTGGAAAACTAAATATGGTCTCTGCCCTCTCCCATAAGCCAACCTATTCTGCTTATAGGTTAACACCAACCACAAAATAATCCAGAGTTTCAATTCTCCTGCTACTCAAGTCTCTAATATTAAGCCTTAAGTATAAAGTTTTACACTGTATCATGTTTTTATCTCCTCATCCTTGCCCTCCCCACCTGGTATACTTTAAAAATGGCATGTATTATGGTTCAAAATGATGACACTCCCATTAAGAAATGCTTCTGATGTACATTATTCTCTAATGATGTAATTTTCTGCATGCATAAAGACGTTATTTTAAAAATTATGCAGTCTGTGCTTTAAAACAAGGGTACCCTTTAGAAATAACAGTAGAATAGTATTATTTTTCTCTTCTCTTTTTGATACTCAATAAATGTTATAGTTTCTAGTGATGAGCAACTGCCAAAATTTGACCAACCATCCTACAAGTATGTATCTTATAGCAGCAAAAATTCAGCTTTTGTTATTTTTTCAGTTATGAGCTTTAAAGTTTAAATGCTATTATAACTATTTTAGTTCATTAGATCATGCTCATGCTAGGTTGGTGACATAAGGCTCATACATGTTTTCAAGAAATAGAAGAAAATTAAATGAATTGTCATGTATTTTTAGAAAACAGACTCAAGTGATTAGGTAATTAATTGGTTTACATCTGAACTGGAAAAATACTTTGTGATAAAATGATACTCTTTTCTAGCCAATCAAGATAACCCAGGTTTGGCTATGGCCAGTGTATGCTGGAGCTGACTCCTATCTTCCCAACTTTGTGTTCAGTGATGGCATGTTAGTAGCTCGAAATTAGTCACAGTGGGAGTATTTATACCACAGAAGTCAGAGGTTCCCTTTCCATTCTGAAGACCTGTTAAACATTTCCCAGTACACCACTGACAATAGCTATTATTCCTTTAAAATACAATTCGACTCTTTGGTCGTAAGAATTTTATTTGAAGATCTAAATCACTGGTGTTTTTTGTATAAATCTATCTTTCTGGAAAAAAGATTTAAATGTTTCCACTGGTTAATAGTAATGGAAATGTTAGACTTTGACTGTGAAGGGATAAATATGTGAGGCCTTATCCACAGAGAGGTTCTTTCTTTTGAAGGAATTGTACCCGATTCAGAATGAACTGTTCAAAATCTGGATTTTTATCTAAAAAGAAGGGTATCCTACTTTTAACCCAATCCGTACTTATGAAGCAAAATACTTAGACTTCAAAGAGAACCTAACAGATTTTAATTCTCTGTTAAAAATGTCTATGATTTAATGATAAAAAGTTAATTAAAATATGTTGTAAAGTATGATATAAACAATTTTATTAGACGAATTCATTTATTTGACACGTTAAATTAGGCAAAGAAAAATATATGCAACTGCATAAAAAGAATCACATTCTCCTACTACTTGAACATACAGCAGTGGTCAAAAATAATGAATTGTGGAATGGATCCCAGGATTTAATGCAAAAAACATCCTGTACAGAAAAACTTCAGGCTTCTAACTTCACTGAATCCAATACTAAGCGTGCTTCCTTATATTCCTCAGCTTCTTCCAAGTCTTTTTCACTCTCCTGAAATGAAATATGATAAAAATTAGATTTCTCCTTCTCAGCTTCAGTCCTTGGTTATTTCCTCAAATATTACAAACCAACAATATAAAAATCTCAAAAATTAAAACAAAAATGATTCTAATCCACATCTAAATATTGTTTAAATTCAGATTTCCCATTGTTCTTTCTTTCTTTACACTTACGAGAAGAAATAATAGGTTCTGTTTTGTTTTACTACATAGCTTTCTCACAGAGTAAGTGAAAAACATGGTCATCTAAAGCTACTGGCATCAAATAATTAAATAAAAACCTCAAAAAAATTAATAAAAAGTTTTATTCTCATTTTGTCAACATGTCACTAAACAAAAAGGATTATGAATGGACTAAAAAAAATGATGATTTACTAAAATGTTACATATATAAAAACACTCAGGCCAAATTAATCCTCCAACTACTCACAAGGACAGAGAAGGCCAGTGGTGTCATACTACCACACTTACCAGAGTCAGTATAATCTTTGAATTAGAAAACTGAACTGTCTGCTTATTAATGAGTATTATATGTTGTACTACAAGGAAAAAAAAGTACTAATATGTGTTATTTTTTGATAGAGTGAATATCAGTTCTTGCTAATATTATTAGGCTAAGAGATAAGTAAAATAATATCATCTAAGTCATGCTGCAGGTTTGATTTTTACGTAAATTAAGTAAATCTATGGTTAGTTATTCCTATCAGGTCAATAAAGTTGGGAGTTGTACAAATCGTTATAGTGCAGAAGGAGCAGGTATGTGCGTTTATTTAATATGAAAATTTAAAGCAAAAGGAGTGAGAATTTCCTTAACTCAGACTGTAGGTAAGAATTTCTTAAACCTCTACATTAATACCTAAACATGTCTCTGTTAGTAAATATAAGCTCTTTGAGGGTAGAAATACTGTTGGATACATCCATATACACAAATATACCATCCAAAGACAGTGTAATTTTTTGAAGCAATTTCTATTACCTTTTTAGCTGCTAGATTCATGAGAGAAAAAATTGTCAGGAAATATAAATGGTGCTTCTGTCTCAAGGAGTATTTTAATACAGCAATTATTTTCTGCTTTCATCTATCTTTTCTTTTAAAACCACAGCTTTACTTTGGTCTGTTAAGGAGAATTACCCTGCCTTTAAAAGGTTCCTATAGATAAATATGGAATTCTGTGTCAAAATTAATGTAAAATGTGAACGACTTGTCTCTTTGTTTTTTCTTAACAGATTTAGTCCTAATATTATTTTGGTGGGAAAACAGATGTCATTGTTTTTCGAAGAATACATATGATCATCTTGAAAAAGCCTCATCCTACTTTTGTTATGTAAGCAATAACTATGAATCAGGAGAAAGCTATGCAGCTAGTTAATATTAGCTCAAGAAATAGAAACATAACATGAGAGTAGCTAAAGGAAATGTTAGAAGTCATCAAATTATCATCAAACAGCAGTAACCATCGGATTGAATATAGTATTACACAGTTATCTTTATTAAGAACGAAATAAGAGGACTTTTAATTATTCTGAGGATCCTTTATAAAATGATTCTGCCACTGTATCACAAAGCATTTATACTATCAAGTATGATAACAGTGTTATCCAAGGACTGCCTATATTACAAGGTTTTTCTTACCCTCTCAAATGGATTTAGGTTTGACTCTGAAAGAATTCTAGATCATTTTTAAAAATTCATTTGAACCATTTGGATCTTTAAAAGTTTTAAATAGTCTACTGATCATTAAAAATGTGCCCAAAAAAGACTTTATGTATGAAAACTAAATAATTCAAGATACTGCTGGACAATGTTAGTGCCATGAATATCTACCATGTTAACTCAAATATATTTAATTAACTAAGCTTAAATAGTATCAATATGTTAGATATAGTACTTCCACTGGAGGCATAACTTAAAACACAATTTAATCTCCATCAATTATTTTAAAACATACTGGTAAACAGGGCAAGTGAACAAAATATGTCCCTAACTAGTGTACAGTGTTGAATACTAAAGATTTGGCCTTCCATGTACTGGACTGAAAGAACTAGTAACAGAATACAGAGAAGTATGTACTTACTAGTAACTGCAGAAGGTCGGTATATGCAGCCTCCAACCTGCGCTGGCAATCCGGGATCATCATCCGGGACTCCTGCAGGATCTCTGCCTGTAATGAAAACCTCTGTGAGACAGGCAGAGATGCTAGAACTTATGCGTTTAGCTTATGCCTCTGTAAATATCTAAAATGACTGAGAGGAATCAGGAAAAAATTACAGGTATGTTAAACAGTTCAATACTTCAATTTAAATTGTGACTATTAGAAGTTAGAAAGAATGACTATTGTACTGTAACATTTGAAGTACAAGTTTTTGATCATTTGGTAATCACCTTCTCATACTAAGTGAGGATTAGCTGAAAAAGCTTTTCACAGAGCATTTATTTAAAAAGGCTATTTAAAATAAACTATTTTTCCTGCTGTCACAAAGCACCTTTATCCAAAATGGGATCAGCTGGTTATATAAATATCTCCTGCATCTTCTGAGTAATAAAGAAAAACAGTGTTCAGATAATATCACATGGAGATAATTACTGCATGAAAAAAGTTATTGAGTTATTGATCACATCGTGTGCACACTGCAGGAGGTTCTCACTGAAAGACAGAGGTAAAGAAAAATGAAAAGCAAAGACCAGCAGGTTCATATTTTTGATGCTTATCATGCATAAAAAGTTATTACTTATCCTTGTGCTTCATTTTAGGAGAGAGATTATTCTCCCCATGTAGTTTGAGCCAAATTACCAACCTGGCATCCCTCTGAATGTGAACTTCTGCCTATTCCTCTTGAAGACAGACACAACAGAATTACACACAACAATATTTATTCTGGTGGCTATTTCTGGACCTAAAATATATCATTCAGAGCTGGACTGTAAAATACTGAATCATAAAAGAAAAAATCAAATCGTTCACTGAGAAACCAATCAAAAGGAAGGTAAATAAATTAGTGTCAGATGTTGGCCCTCAAATAAGTCTTTTTCCTAAAGCTTTATCTCCTTAAACTGGTCTCAGAAAGAAACAGAGATGATTTAAACACATATTTCCAAAAAATAGTGTTTGGTCAAACATCTTTGGTTAAATGGGTAAAATCCCACTTTTTCTACTAAGCTTTCTTACCTAGCTCATAAAAAATAAAAGGAAAGTTATAACTTAATGGTAATCATATTATGTTTTAATACAAACTTAAATAAATCCCACTACCTTCTTCCTTTCGCCAATGATTTTGTTATAGCTCTCACACTGTAAACAAAAATCAGAATCATAATACACATCTATTTTCTCAGGTGAAAACCTACTGTTGAACTTGTAATTCTTTTCCTAACAAGACCCTGCTGAAAACTTCAGACAAAGGATCATGACTTTACTTCACTGCTAATCATACTATACCCTGAAATTCAGTCACTGCCACTAAATTATTTTATGTTTCTGGTTAGTTTGAATACATGTGGAAAACCAGAGACAGGCACATTCCACTGGATGCATGATTCATATTTCTTCCTTACGGACTTCCTTTGAGAATAGCTTATATGAATTAAACAAGATGAAATGAATATAAAGAGTAAGGTCAAAAACACAGTAGGTCAAAATGTTTTTACTTGTAAAAATTCTTCTTGAACACTTTAGTGTTGTCAATGAAATGAACTTCAAGCAATGCTGCCCAAAATAACGTCTATTCATTATTATTCTATCCATGATTACAGAGCAAGAATCCTCAATTAATCTATCAAAACAGAACTCTGATGCAACTAGAGCCAAAGGTCAGTCTCTCCCATATACCAGCGCCAATTCATTTAAATAGCTTACTGTATATCTATAGGATGCCAGGTACAAGGGATATAAAAAATGAAAAGAGAAGGTCTCTGCCCTCCATTCCAGTATAGGAGCATGAACGTGAAAATAAACACTTGACACAGCTTCGAGAAGACCATGCCACTGGAAACCAAAGGCACATAGTACACTGATGACTATGATGTGGAATCCATAAACCACATCTTTATCAAGGCCATAAATCATGTACTTTACCTGGTAACAATGGATTACAACTGTCAGGAATAATTTTAAAAGACCATATATAAGGTGTGATTATATAGTAAAGACACCCCTCAAAATACCTGAACTAAACGAAATGAGTATTATCTTTCAAAATGTTCCCCTTGGGAAGGAGTCACTCAAATGAATGGTGCCTGTATTTAAAATATCTGAATAAACTCTCAGTTTATTCTAATGCAGACTATGACAAGACTGAGGTTAAGTCAGGATCTTGGCACAGACTGGGAAGTAGGGGAGGTAGGTAAGGAGCCTTGGGGAACACAACCGGATGTGGTCCTACTCACGTCTTACCGTTTTTAATACAAGTTATGACTTTTGGGGGGAGAAGTTATTCAGGTAAAATGGAAGTCTGGGAAGGCTTAGCAAGTCTCAGATTATAATAATGAATATATTACTGAACTAAAATCTGATCAATTTCCTTTATAATCAAATGTATTTAAGTTGGAAAGGGAAAGAAAAGCCCTAAATGGCAGATTTTCATTTTTTTCAGAAAGAAGAGTTCCATGAAATAATCTGGCCAATGTCACCTTCTTTTGCTATTGCTCAACTGACATAAGATTTCTAGCTTCTTTAGTGATCCATTCACCCAAGGCTGGTTATACCTAAAATAATCTATAGGCACTCTAATTTTGGGATACCGGCTGCCTCTGGAACCTACGATAACTGCATTAGTTTGCCAAACTGAGCTTCAGGATAGCTCAGAGATTACTGTAACAGTGGTTAAGTTTCCTTTTACATGGAGGTAGAATAGGAATGTGCTAATAAACATGTTAAGAAATCCATCTGACAAGAGAGAAAAAGGTAACTGTGTGAGGGGATGGATATGTCAAGGACCTTGGTTATGGTGAATATTTTACAATGTATATATTTATCAAATCATCAAACTGCACACCTTAAATATACACAATTTTAAACTGTCCACCAGACCTCAGTAAAGACAGGGGAAATGGCCTCCAATGATCCTGCTCTTGTGCAGTCACCTCCCACACTACATTTGGGCTGGGCCTGAGACCAATGGAATGTGGCAGAAGTGGCATTCTGGAACTTAAGACATGGGCTTCTTGAAAAGCTTATTTTTAGGAAATCCTTCTCTAAGGATGTCATGCTGTGAGAAGCAGAGGAAGGGATGGAGGGAGGGAGGAGGGAGGGAGGAGGAAGGAAGGATTTCGACTTGTGTTTTGTGGTTACGATGAATGACTAAGGATATGCGATAAATTCCATGAGTGAGAAATAATATGGGCCTGGGGCACCTGGGTGGCTCAGCTGAAGTGTCTGACTCTTGACTTTGGCTCAAGTCATGATCTCATGGTTCGTGAGTTCAAGCCCCAAGTCAGGCTTTGTGCTGACAGTGTGGAGCCTGCTTGGGATTTTCACTCTCTGCCCAGCGCTCTCTCTCAAAATAAATAAATAAACACCAAAAAAAAAATAATCCGGCCCTTAAACCCTAAGGTGTCAGTGATTATTTTAAAAATAAATGGTCTAAATCCACCAGCTCAGGGACAAGGATTCACAAATTAGACCAACCCAACTATATGCTACCTACAAGAAACTCACTTCAAACAAAATGAAACAGAGAGTTTGAAAATAAAAGGATGGAAAAAGATGTTATCAGGCAAATATTAAAAAAAAAGAAAAAGAAAAAGTGACTAAGTTAATATTGCTTCAGAGCAAAAAAATAAATATTAGAGACAAAGAAGGATGTTACATAATAACAAAATGATCAATCCACCAAGAAAAAAATCCCTAAATGTGTACGTAATAAGCAACAAAGCTTCGAAATACATTAACGCAAAAACTGATAAAGCTAAAAGGAGAGAGACAATCCACATATATAGCCAGGGATTTTAATACCTCACTCTTAGCAACTTGTAAAAGTACTAATCCCCAAAAATCAGCAAAGACATAAAAAACTGAACAACACCATCAATTAACAAGATCTAACTGACATTTTTATGGAAAGGTAAAGGAAGTAGAAAAGCTAAAACGAACAAACTAAGAAAAGAAGAAAGTGAGAAGATTCACTCTTCCACAATTAAAGCTTTCTCTATAGCTACAGTAATCAAGACAGGGTGGTATTTGTAAAGGAATACACACAGGTTAATGGATCAAAAGAGGACCCCAAAACAGACCCACACAAATATGTCCAATAGCTTTTTGACAAAGGTACAAAAGCAATTCAATGAGGGAAGGATAACCTTTTCAACAAATACTGCTGGAGCAACTGGGCACCTATAGGCAGAAAGATGAATCTCAAACTAAACCTCACATTTTATATAAAAATTAACTCGAAACTAATCAAACCTTAAATGTAAGACATAAAACCACAAAACTTTTAGAAAAAAATAGAAAATCTTTGGGACCTAGGACTAAACAAAGAGTCCTTAGATTTGAGACCGAAAGTATAATTCACGAAAGAAAGCATTAGTCATAAATTAGATATTCTCAAAATTAAAACGTGTTGCTCAGTGAAAGACCTTGTTATAGGGCTAAAAAGACAAATTACAGACTAAGAGAAAATATTTGCAAACCACATATCCAACAAAGGGCATTTATCTAGAATATACAAAGAACTCTCAAAAATTAAAAGTAGAAAAATAAAGTATCTAATTAAAAAATGAGCAGAAGACAAGAACAGACGTTCCACTAAAGAGGATATATAGACACAAATAAGCAAAAGATACTCAACATTATAGCCGTTTGGAAAATCAAAACTAAAAGCACAATCAGATCTCACTACACATCTATCATATAGGTGATAGCTATATGCTAAAATAAAAAAATAGTGATAACAACAAATGCTGGTGAGGATGTGGAAAAATCAAGTCATTCACACATCCCTGGTGGGAATGTAAAATAGTACAGCCACTTGGGAAAAGAGTCTGGCAGTTTCTTTTAAAACAAAAAATGTACTAATACAACATAGTAATTTCTTGGGCATTTATCCCCCAAAAATGAAAATTTATGTTCATGCAAAAATTGTCTACAAGTGTTCACAGCAGCCTTTTTCATAAAAGCCCAAAGCTGGAAACAATCCAAATGTTCTTCGAGTGGTTACACTACGATACATCCATACCATGGAATACTGCTCAGCAATTATAAGAAACAAAGTTGACAGACTCAATGACTTTAGTGGACCTCAAGGAATTATGCTAGGTGGAAAAAGCCAATTTCAAAAGGTTACATATTGTATGATTCTTCAAATAGTGTTAATTACTTAGGACTTAGGGGTGGAGGAAAGGGACTAAACAGAAGTAGCACAAGACAGTCTTGTGATGGAAGAGTTTCCATGATTCGTGGGGGTAGTTATACATTCTACATATGATAGAATTGTATCGGACTGTATACAAACACACACACACACACACACACACAAATGAGTACATGTGTAACAAGTGAAATACAAAATAGGTCTGTAGTATATCAATGTGAATTTCATGGTCTGGATATTTTAATTACAGAAGATACCATTACTAACATTGCAGGAACAATCACTGGAAGTTATTTTAAATAATATTTTTGTTATTGATAAAACAAATATAGTATTTCCTGCAGAATCAGTCTTGTGAAAGACACTTTATCAAATTCCTCTTTTAAACTGAAGCTTCCTATTATTTTCCACATATTTGAAGAAAAAAATTCCCCTTCATTTTTAGAAAAAAGAAATATCCACTAATGAATGTTAACTCATGTTTCAAGTAAATCACAAAACAATCTGTGTGCATCTTTCTCAAAAACACAAATTTTACAACACTGCAATTATAAGTAATAACTGTAAATCCTTGTTGGGAAAATAGTACCAGTTTGTCTTTTTAATATTACTTCTGGAAAATAAGAGGAGTCATGCCTCAGGTGAGATAATAGGATATATGTTTGATTACCAATGCTAATCATTTCTGCTCCAAGATAGGTTTAAAAACAACAAAAGACCAGAATACCTTCACTATTTGAGGGCAAAATCCTCTGCCTCCATCCCTAACTGGGATGAGGAGAGTAGAGAAGAAGAGGGATATCATGATCAGAGGATCAAAGTTGACCTGGGCAATATCTGAGGTGGCCTTATATTGTTTAGCCAGAAAAGATGAATTATTTGACTGACGGGCATTTTGGCCTCTCAGTGTCCATCTTCTGCCTAGTTACATTTTTACAAGAACCAAAATTAGGCCTAGTCCAGGAAGGTCCAATTTGGACAACCAAATACAGGTAAGAAGTTTGGTAGGGACTGACAGCATTATAAAGGTGTGTTATTAAGATAGGTCCAGTTCAGAAGATCCAGGAAAGCTAGAGCAAAATGAACCCAATTGATAAAAGAGCCAAGGTAGTGAGAAGCCGCTGAGGGGATTTAGCTCAGAAGAGGAGGAAATACAGGGAGATGAGGAGAGAACCCACAAAACACAGCACTTGGCTTCCTTGATATTTTCTGCAAGCGGCATAGCAGATGTAAAGAAACTATTACCAACATTAAAGTCCCAAGCAAATAGGAATAAAGCAGTGCTTCTGACAATGCAACTCCCATTGCATTTAAAGAAAAACATGAATTGCTAGCTATAGTATAGCTAAACTGAGGAAAAGAAATTGAGGAATGCATGTAGGTTGAGTTAAAGACAAGGTTTCATCAAACAAAACTGCAACTGACAACTGTATACACAGATGGTTGATAATAGCAGTAAACAGAATCATTGTTCTGTAATTAGATATGGGACAGTATTTTTTAATATAAGTGTTAGGGTGTCTAGGTATCTAAGAAATCATGTTATAAACCATGACCACTGTGACAAAAGAGAGAATTTTAACATGGCTGAATGTAGATAGGAGTTTTAAACAAAAATATTTCCCTTTTTGTAACTGCATATGTAGTTAATGATAATGTAGCAAGAGGCTAATACTTTTAGGATAACAAGTAGAAGAGAGGATTCAGTGAAGAGTTAGTCCTTATCTATAAAGCGGTAACTTTAATGAAAGATGATCAATATATAAATAGTAAAACAAATTCTGTGATAATCTGTGACATTATTTGTAGAATTTTATTTAGAAAGAGAACACATTTATTCTCTACTTCAGTAACTTACAACTCCTACTATTCTAGCTATACAGCTATTTTTAAATATGTTACTGGTGATTAAAAGAATAGGGTAAAGAAAAATCTAAGTGAGCTCAATACCTACACAACTGGAAAAATAAGCCTTGTTAAGAAGGACCTGGATGATATATATATATATATATATATATATGTATATATATATATATATAGTATGATTTTATAGTATAAATAGTATAGTATGATATAGTATGATTTTATAGTATCATAGTATAGTATGATATAGTATAGTATGATATAGTATATATAGTATAGTATGATATAGTATCACTATATATACTATATATATAACTATATATACTATATATACTATAGTTATATACTATGTAGTATATATAGTTATATACTATATCATACTATTTCTTACTAGATGTTGGAAAACGATACAGGGCATTAAAGTAAGAGAGGTACAAGAGTGATACAAATATTTACAGAAGTACATATTTAAAAAGCATTTAACCATCATAATTTTAAGAATCAAAAAGTTATATTCCACATGTAAATCCTTACGAAGAGCAGTTATATCACAAAAGTCAGTATATTGGGGGACATATTATGTCTACAAATCTGTTTACAAATCCTCCCTTAATTTAGGATATCTTATACAAAAATGTCCACACAGAGGAAGGCAGGCTCTCCAGAAGCTCAAAAACTAAGAAGGTTTTCTTCTTGGATGTTTTAAATGACCCTGTGTTCCTTTTGTACCACAATAGAAAATGCCTACAGAAAAATCCACTTAAGTGATTTAACACTACTGAGTTAGGTCTGGGTTGAGTGTTCACTATTACAATTTGTAACATAATTTATATGATTAAAAACCACTGTGACTGCACTGTGTTCTGATTTAAAGAAGAAGACTTAAGATAGAATCTGCATAAGCTTGTTTATACTCTCCTTTTTTAAAAAAAATTTATTTATTTTGAGAGAGAGCGAGCGCGAGCAGGGTAGGGGCAGAGAGAGAGGGAGAGAGAGAATCCTAAGCAGGCTCTGCCCTGTCAGCAAAGAGACCAATACAGGGCTTGAACTTACAAACTGCAAGATCATGACCTGAGCCAAAATCAAGAATCCGATGCTTAACCCACTGAACCATCCAGGCGCCCCATACTCTCCTTTTTCTTAGTGTCATCTGGATTTTATTCTACATGCACTGCACACTGGATTTTAAGCAAAGGAGAAAAAGATCCGAAGTACCATTTTGAAGTTTATTTATTTTGAGAGAGAGAAAGAATGCAAGCTGGGGAGAGGCAGAGAGAGAGTCCCAAGCAGGCTCTACGTGCAGTGCAGAGCACAACATGTTTTTTGATCCCACAACCAGAGCTGATACCAAGTCGGATGCTTAACCGACCGAACCACCCAGGCGCCCCTGATGTACCATTTTAAAGAGATCAATTAGGCTGTTGTGGTGGAAGGGAATGCAGGTTTCAAGAGACAAAGATGTATGCCGACTAGGGACTTTTGCAACAGAGTAGGCAAAAGATGAGCGTAAACACGATTGGGGAGTGGCAGAAGGGAAAGAAATAGAATAAGAAACAGGACTTGCTTATATTAGCTGTGATTATTAGAGAGCACAAGGAGGATACCCACTAAATATTTGGCTTTAGGTACTGGGATGAGTGGAAGTATCATTTAGTGAAAGGGGATAACAAGAGAAGGAACAGCTTTTTGTTTTGGGAAGGTGGGTTAGTTTAAGGGAAGACCAAGATTTTATTGATTTTTTAAATTTTATTTTACAAAGAGAGCAAGTGAGTGGGAGAGAAGGGCAGAGGTGGGGAAAGAGAGATAGAGATAGAGATAGACAGAGAGAGAGAGAGAGAGAGAGAGAGAGAGAGACTCTAAAGCAGCCTCCACACTCAGTGTGGAGCCCACCACGGGGCTTGCTTCTATGGCCCTGGGATCATGACCTGAGCCAAAATCAAGAGCTGCATTCTCAACCGATTGAGCCACCCAGGTGTCCCAGATTTTTATTTTGGATAATCAAGAGAATATGCCAAGTAGGTGATTAGTTGAATATATATATATATATATGGAATGGTCAAGCCTAGTCCCTCCCAAGTAAGCAGGGACTCTGGTTTTTTGTTTGTTTTGTTGTTCTTTTTAATGCCATACCTAAAAGAATCCCTGGAACAGTATTTGGCAAGTAGCAGGGGGTTCAATAAATATCTATTGAGTAAATAAATGAGTGGACCTAAAAATGGTACTTAAAGTCATAGGATGGTATGAGCTTACCTAGAGATTGTAGATAGAGCTCTTAAAGGTTAAAACACACACATACACACACACACACACGGGAGTGCAGGGTGGAGGAAGACAGAGAGCAGAGGGAGAGGGAGGAAGGTTTCGGCAAAGGAGACTGAGGAATAGGGTAGTGAAACAGAAGGAAACTCAGGAGGCTATTCTATGAAAGATGCTAATATAAAAGAATGCTTCAAGGAAAGTGGTTACCTGTGTCAGATGCTGTTGAGGTGATATGAGATGAGGACAAAGACATGAAAACAGTATCACTGATGGTTCTAACAAGGGTGAGGGAATAGAATCCATTCTAACAGGAAGGAAGGTAGTACAGGTACAGATGCAGATAGGTTGAAAGATTTTGTCATGGAAAAAAAGAGCAAGTTCCCAATGGCTTCTATTTTCTCAAGGAATTATGAATCAAGTGTCAGCCAATAAATGCTATGATGGATTTGCAATGACATGGATGGAGCTAGAGTGTAGTAAGTGAAGTAAGTCACTCATTGTGGATGGAGCTAGAGTGATATTATGTAAAGTGAAATAAGTCAGAGAAAGGTAAATACCATATGATTTCACTCACATGTGGAATTTAAGAAACAAAACAGATGAACAGATGGCAAGGGGGAAAAAAGAGAGAGGGAAACAAACCACAAAAGACTCTTCAGAACAGAGAACAAACTGAGGTTTGATGGAGGGAGGTAGATGGGGGATGGGCTACATGGGTGATGGGCATTAAGCAGGGCACTTGTGATGAGCACTAGGTGTTTTCTGTAGTGATGAGTCACTAAAGTCTACTCCTGAAACCATTATTATGGTATTTGTGACTAACTTGAATTCAAATAAAATTTTGAAAAAAAAAAAAAAAAAGCTATAATGAGAATAAGCAAGCTGTTATGGGAGAACAGAGGAGGAGTACCTATCTCCACATTGAGGTAGACTGCAGGGGATGTCTAAAGGATAAACATGAATTTGTAAGGAGAAGGTAGGGAGGAGACATGAGAAGAGCATCTCACACATAATGCAGTATGTCTGCGGCAAAGGAAAAGGGCATGAACACGAAATGAAAAGGTCCAGAGAGGGAATGGCAAGAGATAAGTTTGGAGAGGTAAGCAGGTACCAAAAGCAAGAAGAACCTTGTATGCAGTACTAAGGAAAGTGAAATTTGTCCTAAAGATAATCATGACATATATATATATCAACACACACACACACACACACACACACACACACACACACACACACTAAGGTTTATTTATTTATTTTTGAGACAGAAAGAGAGGGAGAGGCAGAGCAAGAGAGAATCCAAGCAGGCTCTGCATTGGCAGTATACAGCCCAACTCGGGACTAGAACCCACAAACCCTGAGATCATGACCTGACCTGAAACGAAGTCAGAGGCTTAAGTGACTGAGTCACCCAGGAGCCCCAAAGAAACAATTTTACCTGCTTTTTAATGGCATAATTTTCACCATCTTCAGCTTTCATCTTTTCGATCTTTTCTTCTTGTTGTTTTGCTTCTTTTTCATACATCATTTTTTCTTTGACCAATCTATAAATAAACCAAAAATGTTTCCAAGAATTAACTTTCTCTCTAGCAAACAGACCACAGGAAACAAAGAAACTATGTCAATATAAAACATGCTTAAATAGCAAAGTGTGTGTACTAGATGGGGAGGAGGAGAGAAAGGAAAGAAAAATACTTTAGCCATAGATTTAAGTCTGATCCTCAGGCCCGTGATCTAAAGCAAGTGCACCCTTTGAAATATAAAATTCTTAAATTTTTAATTAAAAACATGTTTCACTATAATAACTGTATTTACAATGCAAAAAGCCCTCAAATTATTATTAGTATTTCTGTCTTGTTTTAGTACTAAAATATGTTTTCCAAGCTTTTATATACGTACTTGAAACAACATAATGGCAAAAGCTCTGCTTACTGGAAAAAAATCAGTATATTGCATTCCAAATCCAAAACAGAAAGACAACAACAAACTTGTTTAATAAGTATTGAGTGCGTACTTAATTTTATGCCTGACACTCCTTGTGTGAGGGATTGGGGTAGGTAGTTTAGACCTGGTTCTCCTATAGACAAATACTGGAAACAAATATTTATTTACTAAAGCAAGAAAAGGTACTGATAAAGATCAGGAGATTTTCAACAATAAATTGGAAGAGAGAAATACAAAGTTCTACTGACTATTCCTCAGATAACCAAAATGCAATTAACCATAAGAGCTCAATCTCTTGTAATCCTGATTAATAAAAGTTTTAATATGAAATAAAAATGTAGTTCAAGAAAACACTAACATTCTGATATACACAATATCTGAAGAAGAATAAAAAGCTTTCCCAGTCCATAGGTACTTTGAAAAGCAGCTTTCTCCATCTGGTTTGTTTACTTATTTCTATACCTATATTGCTGGGATAGAATTTAAAAATCATATTAGGACATGGCTTTTGTTTAATTATTTGTAATGAAGATTTTTAAGTGTATTTCAAAATATTTAATTTTCATATTCTAATAGGTTTTAATAGAAGTTCAGAAATCAAAAAAAATTTTTGTCCTTTTAAATCAGATTTTAAATTTGGACTTACGTCACCACATAAACTACAAATTAAATATTAAAACAGTAAAAATGGTCCAGTTTGGAATTTTGAGGGGTGCAAGCAAGGCTCATCTTCTCTTTCATGATCTTGTGTTCCTGACATAGATAAAAGAAAATATAACAAAATGATAACAATATTTACAGTTGAGTATTATATGATCTTCATACCCTCCTTCTGAAGTACCTCATAGTGAAAAAACTAAAGTACAAAACAGATAGAAAAAAAAATTTTATGTTACAATGAATATAAACCAACAGAGGTAAGATACTCAGGAAAAATAATAAAAAAACACTTGGGAAAGTACTATTTGTGGTTACCTGAGGAGAAAAGCCCTAATGACTTGGGGTAGGGGAAGTCAGCTGGGGTTAAATTTTTTTTTTTGAGCTTTTACATTTGAGTTTACTCTTCGCTTGACTTTTAAAACATTCCTATAGCTGAATATTATTACAAGAGCAATAGTAAGTAGTGAGCTAAGATTACAGTCCTTCACTCATAAAATGCCAACAGTCAGTGGTATTCACCGGCCTCGTTAAGAGGTCTGACCCTGAACATCACCCTTAGGCTGATGTTCATCCCCCTCCTGGGCTCCTCCACTGTAACGGTGCCACCTTTCCTGATTTGGATCAAAGTTCACCAGTTTTTCAATTTTGAATAGTTTTAAAGTTTGCTAGTTATTCCTTTAGCAGTATTTTATAAATTTTCTGGAATAAAGCAAAATCCAATTAGAAAGACACCAAATTTATTTAATAGTTTTAATTCTCTAAACATTGCTGTCTTGCAAATTTTGGAAATGCTATTAGTTAAAATAACAAGTACAAATATAAAGTCATAATTTATTATATTTTAAAGGCATAATTAACTGAAAATATTTTCCATTATTATTATAAACACATACAGAGAAACAAAGCAATTTCAAAATCTGGTCACTTTCAGTAGTTAGATAAATAAATATATGACAGGAAACTACAAAAATAAGTAAGAGCAATAGAAAAGGATACACATAAGGAGACACTTAAAGAAATGAAAATCATTAGGGCAGTGATAATCAACTAATAACTTAGACTATTTAATTATCTAAATATGACAATAACATGATCCTAAATATGTAATCCAGTGTTGTCCAAACTACTACATGGTATGTGAATGGTCAAATAAGCTTAAAAAACAATGCTCGCCAAATCTGACAGATTTAGGATATGTACTCGCATGTTAAAAGGTCAGGAAGTCTTGCAGTAAGGAAAGCAGTTTAACTTGTTCAACTGCAAGCTTACTTGGGGCATAAAAACGAAAGACTTCCCCCCACTCAGCACTCTCCAGAACAGCTGTTCCTCAACACAAGTTTGAGAAGAACATGGTAGAAGTCTGTAAACTACACAAATTTGTATACAACACATTTAAATATATTGTTCATAAAATTCTAAGTAGAATAAAAGTTTGGGTAAAATCAAGAATTTAGAGACCTTGAAGTTAAAAAGGTTTTGGCTTAATTTGTCTTGGTTTTACAGTTTTTCTTACTGTAAATAAGATTTTCATAGTTTTAAACCAAACTTGTACTAAGGGCCATCTAACGACCAACAGTCCAATATCAAGCTAAGGATACAGATGATAGGCCATTACAATTAATGGTGGCAATAAACTATAATAAATTGGTATTTAGAAAAACATTGTTATGGATATTTTCAAACAAAAACCTAGACAAAATAGCATAATAAATTTCATGTGTTCTTCACCGAGCCATCACAATTAATATTCTGACAGTCTTGTTTCATGTATCTCCTGCCACTTTTTTACATATTTACTTATTAGTATTTTCAGATATTTTATCTTTGGTTTGATTTTTGAGGTTAAAGCCTCTGATTTCTACCCCACCACCTCACCTTACACCAACCACATACAAAAATTAATTCAAAGTGGATCAAAGATCTAAAATTATGTAACTTTTAGAAGCAAACGTTAGGGGTTTCTTTTTTCAGGTGACGAAAGGTTCAAAAAACAACTGCAGGGACAGTTGTACAACTCGCTGAATATACTAAAACCAAATGAATGGTATACTTTACATGGATGATTTATATGGCACGTAAATTATATCTCAATAAAGGTGTTTACAAAATAAAAGAGCTTGCTACGAACACAAAGTCAGCTGCAAGTACGTACTCACTGGACACATTCAAACTGAGAAATATGGCAGTTGAACATGTCAACATCACATATAGAAAAGTGCATTTGACTTAGAGTTTAAAACTACTTTAACAGTAGTTTTCAGTACTGAGATAAAAACATCCTCTGGGGGTGCCTGGGTGGCTCAGTCGGTTAAGCATCGACTTCGGCTCAGGTCATGATCTCACGGTTTGTGACTTCGAGCCCCGCGTCGGGCTCTGTGCTGACGGCTCAGAGCCTGGAGCCTGCTTCGGATTCTGTGTCTGCCTCTCTCTCTCTGCCCCTCCCCTGCTCACATTCTGTCTCTCTGTCAAAAAGTAAATAAACATTAAAAAAAAAAAATCCTCTGAGCTTAAAGATTTCAAAATAAGATCATTAATGGGTATCACCACAGATACTTCTCCAGGAGCTCCTTTTAAACAGTTAAAGAAACTTGCTGGGACAGAGATGGCAAGTTAGTTGCCAGTCTGCTTAAATGACTCTTAAAGATGCTTTTGATTCATAATGTTAAAAAGAATATAAAAAACAAAAACAGATTTGTTGCCATATTAAACAACTAGGAGACATAATTTAACTTACATATAAGTCTAGATTTCTCTTGAATGTTTTTCATCAGGGAACACGGGGCCGCTTTCCCTCTACCGGATGGGAGCTAAGTAGTGGCTACTGGTTTTTTTTACATGAGGCATATGCTTTTCACTTTGCCCCAATTCACACAACTTCCTGTTTCCCAAACATTCACTTGGTCCCTGTAAGCAAATTAGTTTGGAATCTTTGCTGGAGTAACTTACATATCATCAGTGCAACAGTGTTATTACTGTTTTATTATTTTTATAGCATCATGATTATTATTCAGAATATCAAGGATACTGAGAAACCACTGGGATTAGCAATGAGATTTTCACTATTCCTAAACCTAGGTTACTAAATTCTCCCAATAAATGAAGATAGCTGAGATGGAACGGACTAACAGAAAGAGGCACATTCAATTAACATCCTGTAATTCGAAGTCTTAGAGCAAGGGTTGGCAAACTATGGCAAATGAGCCAAATTTGACCTGCCATTTGTTTTAGTATGGTGTGAGGGCAATGAATGATTTTTAAGGGTTTAAAAAATACTTGTAATATTTAATTTCATATTTTTAAATGGTTAAAAAATTAAAAAAATTTTCTGTGACATGTAAAAATCACATGGAATTCAAATTTTAGTGTCCAGCCACACTCATTCATCTATGTATCACCTATGACTACTCTCATGCAATGACAGTGGAGACGAGACAGTTGTGATACAACTGTATGGCCACACAGCCTAAAATATATACTATCTCTTCCGTTACAAAAAAGGGTTGCTGACCCCTGACTTAGAAGACCCTACTTAATTCCATCCAACATTTAACTATGTTAGCATTTACCACACAACACTGAAGCCAATTTATCAGCTAGCTCTTAAGTTCCCTGAAGACAGGATGAGGAGAAATTCTTGACCTTTATACATAGTAAGTACTCGATGTTTGCTAAATGGTTAAAAAGCTGAATATAAAAACTTCACTATTGCTTTTTAACATTTTTGACTTAAAGAAATACACAAAACAATTCTAAAGCTAACAAAAGTGATTCGCAAAACTTGAGAAATAAGAAAAATGTGATTTTGAGAAAGTATGCAAAAAAAGAGATGGATTCCATGCCTAGGCCCACAGATGGTTTTCTTCGGTAATCCAAGTCATTCTATTCCATTGTGCTTGTTTACAGAAAATAGCAGCAACAACCCCAGAACAATGGAAGAGACTCTTAATTACATACCACATTTGACAAGTAAAGGTGCTGAATATTTGTATGGCTATTGGCATATCAAAAAAAAAAAAAAAAAAGTAAAAGGTTTTGTTTAAAAAGCCCTATTTTGTGAAAAAGCTCTGGAAGCTAGTTAATGAACAGCAAATGTATGGCCCTGGAAAAAAGAAAAAAAAATCACAGTGAGAAACCTAGTAATGCTCACATATAAAATTACAGTGAATAAAATGGTAGGGGGCAATATGCAGTGGGAGAAATTGAAAAAGTTCCACTCTCAGTATAAATCAATGTATTAATGAAAGGTCACATGACATGATAGAGTATACAACTTTAACTTCACTAGATTGCTTTAACTTCACAAATTGCTTTCCAAAGTAGTTGTATCAATTGATACCCACCCTGCACTGTATGAAATACCCTAGTGTTCCTTGGCAACCTGACGAACTGGAATTGTCAAAATTATTAAATTTCTGACAATAAGAAGAATGTGAAATGTTATTATATCATAGTTTGAAATATTAATTTCCCTATTAACTTAGAAGGTTACCTATGTTTATTAAAACAGTAGAGTCTGGATAAGTATTTGCTAAATCATTCAATGAATATCTCCTGGCTCTTTTCCCTTCCTTTAGGGAAGGCTAAGATTTAGTAAGAAAGCTTAACTCAATTAAGTACATATTCACAGTTTTTAAATTTGTGACTAAAACACTTTTTCTGTAAATATGTTCCTATATAGAAATACAGGAAAAATTATAAAAAATAAAAATAAAAAAAATTCATACTCTCATTGCTTAAATACTACTGATCCAAATATGCACATAATTCTGAAATCCAAAAAGGTTTAAAAAAAGGGAATTTAAAAATTAAGTTTGGCACAAATTGATTTGGCAGTAAAATGTAACCTCAACCAACATGAAATTATAAACTTTATGTATCCTACTTAATGTGAATAGTCTCATGTTTCACTGCAGAAATATTAATGTGTTCAATTATAGAGTATGTCTTTAGATGTTATGAAAACGTATGTTATTGTTCAAAATCTAAAAAAAATTTGGAATGCAGAAATACATACGGGTCCAACGGTTTCATATAAAGGATTATGAACATGTATTAATATTAAAAAAATACTTATTTTGAGAGAGTGTGTATACAAGCAGGGGAAGGGCAGAGAGAAAGAGAGAGAGAGAGAGAGACAAGCAGGCTCCTTGCTGTCAGTGCTCAAACCCAGGCACCGTGAAACCATGACCTGTGCAGAAACCAAGAGTCGGACACTTAATGAACTAAGCCACCTAGGTGCCCCTATATAAACATTTTTAATACTTCCCATAGTCCTTTTCTTTAAACACATATGTGTAAAAACTTCTATGTGTGTGTATATAAATAAATAATTGGGACAATGTAACATTTTCTTTTTTTACTGAAGTACAGTTGACACACATTGTTACATTACTTTCAGGTATACATTAATGATTCAACAAGTTTCTACCTTATGCTATGCTCAATGTATCATTTTCAATATTACTAAGCATTCTTTGAAAAATATAGCTGTTAGTGGCTACAAACCATCTTCATAGTATGAGAGCTTAATAAAGTATTATTTTATTGGACATTTAGGCCCTTCCCATATTATAAATAATACTATAATGAATATCCCTACTCATAATTCTATGGATATATAATATTTTATTACATAGTATTTAAAATATATAGTGTCTGATAAGAAATAAGACTAAGTCCTTTTCCAATAAGTCAGTGATCATTTACTAAATGATTACTTCCTTTTCCTACTGATATGATAAGCCACCTTTGCCATTTGTTATTATTAGTAATAAACAAAATACAAACATTATAGCAATCTATCCTGTTTTAGCCTAGTTGGTATTTCATTTTAGTCAAAGAAAACAGTATGCTAGAGTTCACTGTTTATCAATAAACCTATCAAACCTTAAAGAGACATAAAAAGAGAAAAATATAGAAAATGGCAGAATCAGGGAAAAGAAGATAAATCTGATAATCCACAGGAGTTGTAGATAGTACAGAAAAAAAGCAGGATAAGAATTTTTTTAGTAAAATTTTCCAAAGCTGGAAAAAAACAATAATATTATAGTTAAGTGTGAACTAGAACCAATGAAAAAAAACCCCACATCTTATATACGCTGCTGAAAATTTCCAGAGATCCAAGAAAAAGAAAGCTTTTAAAGAGAAGAAAAAAGACAGAGATTGACATTATATTTCACATTAATAATACTAGGTACCAGAAGACAATGGAGCAATCCTTTCAAAGTTCTCAGAAAAAATTGATTTATAACTTGGATTTAAAACTGTAATAGTAAGGGAAAACTTCACTGACTCATTTAGCAATTACTTACTGAGGGGTTCCCATGTGCCAGGCATGTTTTTATGTACCAAGTGAACAAAACTACAACAATCTCTGCCCCATAGCACTTTTTAGTGGGGAAATATAAGAAATAAATAAGCAAAGTATATAGCACGTTAGAACGTGATAAGCGCTTTAAGAGAAAAAGCAGTAAAGAAGGATTGGTAACACATGGGATTTGCAATTTAAAGCAGGATGGTCAGAGAAGGCCTCTTTGAGAAGAGGGTATGTGCGTTAAGATCTGACAGAGGCAATCAGTTATTTGGATAAGTGATGACATAAGTCATAGGCCAGGGGAATATTTTTTACTTCTATAAAAATACAGAGAGTATTTACAGTGCCCCCTTTCTGAGAAATGTATTCAAGAATGTACTCCAGGGGCGCCTGGGTGGCTCAGTCGGTTGAGCGTCCCACTTCGCTCAGGTCATGATCTCGCGGTCTGCGAGTTCGAGCCCCGCATCGGACTCTGTGCTGACGGCTCAGAGCCTGGAGCCTGCTTCACATTCTGTGTTTCCCTCTCTCTCTGCCCCTCCCCCACTCATGCTCTGTCTCTCTCTGTCTCAAAAATAAACAAACGTTAAAAAAAAAAAAAAAAGAATGTACTCCAGCAAACTGAAGGTGAAAATCAAGAAAAAAAATCATGGTAAATATAAATGCAACAGTCTAATGAAGAAAAAAAAAAAAATCCCAGGACTGAAATTGTGCTGTAGGCCTGGAAAACAGTCTAAATGAGAATCTTAGTATGGAATCTTATAAGAGCATCTTTCGCAATTAGAGGAATGGAATAGATTATTTTTTAATTTTGCTTTTTTAATGTTTATTTATTTTTGAGAGAGAGAAGAGCAAGTGGGGAAGGGGCAGAGAGAGTGTGGGAGAGAATCCTAAGCAAGTTATGCACTGTCAACACAGAGCCTGATGTGGAGCTCGAACCCACGAGCAGGGAGATTACACGATCTGAACTGAAAATAAAAGTCAGATGCTAAACAGACTGAGCCACCCAGGTGCCCCTGGAAGAGATTCTAAGGAACAAAGAGTTAGAAGATATAAGAGAAGACATGTTCCCCCCACCCCCTTTTTCCAATTAAAAAAAAAAAAAGACAACTGGAAACTCCAGGAAAACTCCTCCCCCACGACGGTATTATGGTTGTAATATGAAGCAATTACTGGAAAACAAAATTCATTTAACTTAGATATGTAAGAATAATCTCCTTTGGGAAGCACAGGATCCACTGAAAAATAAATGTAATACTATGCTACACACTATATTTAAAATGATATCTCATCTATTTATTCATTTTCAACTTTTAGAATAGACCTATCAGCAAAATATATCTGTTACCACCTGCCGAAATATTCAACTTGTGTTTTTAATGTTTGTTTAAAAGCTAAGGAATGTCTATTTTTTTCTCATAAAAACCATGAGGTAAGTGATGAGTATGATGACCCTTGACAAGCCAATGAAACTTTAGCATTTCATAAAAGTTATATGAACACCTGTTCAATAAATTTCCTGTATTAAATCCCTGTTTGAGATTCTTAGTATGATTTCCTTTTTTGTGACTGATACAGTTCTCCTCTACCGACATAGCTAATAACAAGCTCTCTAGTCTCTGAAGAAACAAATAATGCTTTTGAGATGTTTGTTGTATAAGACATAAGGAAAAAAAGAAACCTTTATCAAGGGCCTAATATGAAGAGCTTTAAGTACTCTACCACATTAAACACTTACAGTCCACTTACAGTATCAACCCCATTTTACAGTCTCTTGTTAATTATCTCTCCCTATAATGTTTTTAAAAGTCTTTAGATTTAATGAGAAATGAAGCAGGATCAACATTTCAGAAACGAATAAAATACAAGCTATGTTATCTCATGTAACTTTGATAAAAAATGATAAAATGATAGGATTAATGAAAATTAAGCTGAAGAAACACAGCAATGTTTATGGAAGAAGTTAGACTGGATGAAGGACTTGTGATGTCTTAGCATTTCCAATGGCCATCATCAATCTGCCTAAAGCTAGCCCTATGCAAAAGTTCCACAGTTACAACTCAAGAAGAGATAGTTACAACAATGGCATACCACAAAATATAGAACAGATTTAAGCAAAAGCTTGAATCATTCAAAATAAGCTAAAATTAAAATAGGATAATAAAAGCTGTTAACACGTAGTGATCATTTACTATGGGCCAGATACTATGTCAAAGCATGCTACATGCATTATGTCATTTAATCCTCAAAACAACCCTATAAAATAGCTACCATTATTATTCCCATTTTAGTAATAACTAAACTGCAATTCACGGAGCTTGTCCCAAGTTCTCATGGCTGTTGAATGTTCCAGAACTGGGGTGCCTGGGTGGCTCAGTCGGTTAAGCGACCGACTTTGGCTCAGGTCATGATCCCGCGGTCTGTGAGTTCGAGCCCCACGTCGGGCTCTGCGCTGACAGCTCAGAGCCTGGAGCCTGCTTCGGATTCTGTGTCTCCCTCTCTGCCTCTCTGCTCACTCTATGTCTCAAAAATATATAAACATTAAAAAAAATTTTTTTAAAAAGTCCCAGAACTGTTTTATTTCAAAGTTACAGTCTTAGCTACTACTTACACTCTTTTTTACTTATTTGTTTTTAAATTTATTTATTTAAATTCAAGTTAATTGACATACACTGTAGTATTGGTTTCAGGAGTAGAACCCAGTGATTCATCACTTACATATAAGACCCAGTGTGTATCCCAACAAATGGCCTCCTCAATGCCCATCACCCATTTAACCCATTCCCCCCAACAACTTCCCCTCCAGCAACCCTCAGTTTGTTTTCTGTATTTAAGAGTCTCTTATGGTTTGCCTATCTCTCTGTCTTTATCTTATTTTTCTTTCCCTTCCCCTATGTTCATCTGTGTTTCTTAAATTCCATACATGAGTGAAGTCATATTTGTCTTTCTCTGACTGACTTATTTCACTTAGCATAATACACTCTAATTCCATCCATGTTGTTGCCAATGGCAGGATTTCATTCTTTTTGATCATCAATTAATTTTCCATTGTATGTATATACCACATCTTCTTTATCCATTCGTCAGTCAATGGACATTTGGGCTCTTTCTATAATTTAGCTATGGTTGATCACACTACTACAAACATTGGGGTGTATGTGTCCCTTCGAATCAGCATTTTTGTATCCTTTGGGTAAATACCTAGCAGTGCAACTCCTGGGTTATAGAGTAGTTCTACTTTTAATTTTTTGAGGGATTTCCATATTGTTTTCCAGAGTGGCTGTACCAGTACGCATTCCTAGCAGTAGTGCAAAAGGATCCCCCTTTCTCTGCACTCTCGACAACATCTATTGTTGCCTAAGTTGTTCATTTTAGCCATTCTGACAGGTGTGAGGTGGTATCTCATTGTGGTTTTGCTTTGTATTTCTCCGATGATGAGTGATATTGAGCATCTTTTCATGTATCTGTTGGCCATCTGGATGTCTTCTTTGGAAAAGTGTCTGTTCATGTCTTTTGCCCATTTCTTCACTGGATTATTTGTTTTTTTGGGTGTCGAGTTTGATAAGTTCTTTATAGATTTTGGATACTCTTTATCCAATATGTCATTTGTAAATATCTTCTTCCATTCTATCAGTTGCCTTTTAGGTTTGTTGATTGTGTCCTGAGCTGTGCAAAAGCTTTTTATCTGGATGAGGTCCCAACAGCTCATTTTGGCTTTTATTTCCCTTGCTTTGGGACGTGTCTAGTAAGAAGTTGCAGCCAAGCAAGGTCAAAGAGGTTATTGCCTGTTTTCTTCTCCACAAATATGATGGTTTCCTGTTTTTCATTTAGGTCTTTCATCTATTTTGAATTTATTTTGTGTATGGTGTAAGAATGTGGTCCAGTTTCATACTTCTGCATGTCGCTGCCCAGTTTCCCTAGCACCATTTGCTAAAGAGACTGTCTTTTTTCCAACGGATACTCTTCCCTGTTTTGTCAAAGATTAGTTGGCCATACATTTGTGGGTCCATTCCTGGGTTCTCTATTCTCTTCCACTGATTTATGTGTCTGTTTTTGTGCCTGTTGCAGTTGAGCCTATTATAACTTTTTAAATTGTATTTAAACATTTGAACACATAAAAAAAAAGTTAAAATGCAACAGGCATTATTTGTTGCCTATTCAACAGCCACTTCTTACTTGTCAGCAAATCTAATTTTGTTTATGATCATCCAAGCAGCAGGTCATGACCTTTAAAAAGAAAGAAGCCAATCATACCCTCTGCCAAGTGATAGCTTAGGCATGTATAAGTGACCCATTTGTGGCCATAGTTACATAAAGGCCAGCTGTTTGGGGGCTTCAGAGAAGGTTGCCATTCTTCATAAATGCATTACAAGCAGATATAATTCCATTTTCTCCCCTAGACATCAGCACCTTTGACACCTGGCACTTGTGGCAGGTATTATGGGATCATAAGGAGATCCAGCCTGAAAGGACAGGTCACTCTGGGATGTTAGAGAACTTGAGTTTTTGATGATAGTACTAAACTACTGAATTAACCAACAACTCTGAAACACCCCACCTCTAATTTCTTTATTGTACAAGACGATGAATACCCTTACTGTTTAAGCCATATATAGCTTGATTTTCTATTACTCTGGAGCTAAAAGCATCTCAAGTGAAACAGTCATTAAGAGCAGAAGATTGTTCTACAGCTAAGAAATAATGTTTTCTTACTTTGGATTAATTTATTCTGAACCAATAAATCACTCAGAAATTGAGATACCTCATTTTTTCTTCCCTAATACAAATAAACATGAAAAAGGTAAAGAGGAAATTACCTATACAATACCCAATTTTGTTTTCTACTGTTTTAACAAATACTCTATATAAATTTTGTGCAAAAGTCTCTATTTCACACTTAAAACTTAACCTGTATTCATCTTACACCAGTAAGAATGGCTAACATTACTAACTCAGGCAACAACAGATGCTGGTGAGGATGTGGAGAAAGAGGAACCTTTTTACACTGCAGGTGGGAATGCAAACCAGTGCAACCACTCTGGAAAACAGTATGGATGGAGGTCCCTCAAAAAATTAAAAATAGAACTACCCTACAACCCAGTAATTGCACTATTAGATATTTATCCAAAGAATACAGGGATGCTGTTGCGAAAGGGCACATGCACCCCAATCTTTATAGCAGCACTATCAACAATAGCCAAGGTATGGAAAGAGCCCAAATGTCCATCAATGGATGAATGTGTTGGGAGCCATCTCGGGCTCAAAGGTTGAGACACCTCCCTGTGTGGAAAGGCAGTCATAGCAAAGCTCCTGCCAACCAAATGGCGCCACAATACCACCTCCTTCAAATAACCTTTCAGGCCTAGATTTCTGGAGCTGCCCTCCTTAACCTTAGGGAAGGTAATGCTCTTTTGTTTTATGACATTCAAGTAAAAAAGGGAACTTGGAATGTGATGCATTGATGGATAACATCTGAAGGAGACTATGTAAATGTACTTATTCATAAGCCAAAGGACAAGCATTGGGAATTCTGTCCTTGCCAGATGGGTTGCACCTCCCCCATTGTAGTTGGAAGAATAGGCCTCAAGGCAACACCTTGTTTTCTCCTGTTTACAGATAATTAACATAAGGCCTCAAGGAAACACCCTGTTCTCTTCCCCAGCCCTAAATTTATATGTTAATTAACCTGAGACCAACATACAAGATTGAGGAAGTTGCCACCTTACTGGTAAAAACACATTATTGTTAAAGATATCAAACTATGCTTACTGTTAAAGATACCAAACTATGCTTACTCATTGATGTAATGTCACTTACTACCTTTAAAAATAAAGACACTGAGAACAGCAGGACAGAGGTGCCAGAATTGTCAGAGATGCCTGCTTGGTGATCAGACTACATCTTGCGGCTCTCTTATTCCTTTCACTGACTGTCCATCTTTCAGGGACCCCTGAACTCGCAGGAGCTAGACTCCAGCATGAATGGATAAAAATGTGGTATATATATATATATATATATACAATGGAGTATTACTCAACAATCAAAAAGAACAAAATCTTGCCACTATGTGGGAACTAGAGGGTATCAGGCTAAGTGAAATTAGTCAGTCAGAGAAAGACAAATATCACATGACTTCACTCATATGAGGACTTTAAGATACAAAGCAGATGAACATAAGGGAAAGGAAGCAAAAATAATATAAAAACAGGGAGGGGGACAAAAACATAAGAGACAAAAACAGAGAACAAACAGGGTTGCTAGAGAGGTTGTGGGAGGGGGCATGGGCTAAAAGGGTAAGGAATGTACTCTTGAAATAATTGTTGCACTGTATGCTAACTACTTGGATGTAAATTTTAAAAAATAATAAGTAAATAAATAAAAACTAAACCTGTATAAAACGTAAAAAATTTGTGTTTATTTTTAATAATTGTGGTTACTGAAAGCTAATATCCACAATAAATAATATCATATTTTCAATTTATTAAGTACTTCTGTAATTTATAGGATACTGGATATTAAATAGTAAAATATCAAAGCCCCTAAACCATAACTTACAGGAGAGTGGGTATTAGGTAGTTCAACATTAAAAGTCTAGAAACTATTATGGGGGTAAGATGTTTAATGGTGCTACAAAGGAAACTGTATGGCACCAGGGAAACTGTATGCACTTACAACTTGGAGTACAATAACTTCTCGTCAAATGGATTTTTCTTTTAATTTTTTAACATTTTTATTTTATTTTTGAGAGACAGAGACAGAGCGTGAGCAAGGGAAGGGCAGAGAGAGAGGGAGATACAGAATCTGAAGCAGGCTC
This sequence comes from Paguma larvata, assembly GCA_030068075.1. Classification (NCBI taxonomy): domain Eukaryota; kingdom Metazoa; phylum Chordata; class Mammalia; order Carnivora; family Viverridae; genus Paguma; species Paguma larvata. Next base: position 92,890,735 of record CM057826.1, on the reverse strand, counting down.
CAGGCTCTGAGCTGTCAGCACAGAGTCCGATGCGGGGCTCGAACTTACAGACCGTGAGATCATGACCTGAGCTGAAGTCGGCCGCTTAACCGACTGAGTCACCCAGGCACCCCTCATCAAATGGATTTAAAATCCGTATCTTTCCCAGTGAAGAGGGGAAAAATATTCAAGATTACAAAAAGAAGTTATATACATACCTTAACAAGTAAAGCAACAAGTTTTTCTAACACACCAGGAGAAAGCAGTGTGTAGAAATCAAAGTAAAAGACTATATTGAGAGTGAATTTTAGGCTTCTGAAAACTAAGGGTACAGTAATGAGACACCAGAACACAGAAGAAATACAAAAGGATATGGGAACAAAAATACTGAGAGATGCAAGAAAAAAAAAATCTACTCACTTGGGAAAATGCAAGTAGATTGCAAATTAGAGGTTTAGCCCCTTAATTAAGAATTCTCGCTTCTTCCTTAGTAAGAAAGAACTGTAGGCTGATATCAGAATCTGATGATTTAATACTTAAGGTCATACAGTAAAATGTATGTAGCAAAATTTAGTTGAGTTTTAGTGATTCCATACTTTTGAGGTCACTATGAAGTCCCAAGTGAGATTTCTCCAAATTTTAACCAATTAGTATGGTCAAAATTTGGGGGATCAGTAAAATGAAGGAAGAACAAGCTACAATATTGTCTTTAACATCAAAGTAGGTTAAAATTCTATCTACTTCTAAACTTGATAGTGTATCCCCATAGGAATGAAAGTGTGTCTCCTTCTCAGGGCCCATCAGAGTGTGTGCCTCACACGCATGTTTACTGAACGGACTCACAATTACCCTGAGAGGTAAGCAGAGCAGCTATCTCCATTTTCAAAGGGGAAACTGTGATCCAAAGGGGGTGAAATCACTCACCTAATGACAGTTGGCCAGGCAATGGTGAAATTCGAATTTGAAAACACGACTTCTAACTTCAAGTGTCAATACTAATATATCATACCATTTTATGTTTGAAGTAAATAAAGCAATTTTCAAAATTTAAATTTATTTCATCTGTTCCCAAAGTAAAATCATTCCATGGTTCAAATATGAATAGCACGAAAGAGTACAAATTGAAAAGGCAACCCACCACCCACACCCTAATCCTAGCAGCTCAGTTCTCATCACTGGAAGCAACGAGTTATCAATTTCTTGTATATCTAAATGGAAGAAATTAAATGTTTAACTTATGGTATTTGTTACCTTATTATCTTCCATACCCTTCAATTAATCTCCTAAACTGGAGATGGTTCAAGTTATACTCACTGCTCAAATAGAACATATACTTTAATAATTTAATTTTAGTAAATACGATGCGACATTCTCTAAAGAGCTAAAATGATGCATGACAAATACAAAATGAATACCCCCATTTTCTTTGTAATATTATGAATCTCAGGGACTAATAAACTAATAAATCTTAGAAATGAATATAATACAAAAACACAATTGTAAACTAATTATTTCACTAATTCTCTAAACTGTCCCTTAAAAGTGCTGCGGTATCAGTGAGACTGAAAAGTATGTACTAATGAAGGGGCTAAAGATACTCTGAATAGCTTCAAGTTTCGTATGGAAAAGCAATAGCACCTCCCACAGTTGCTTCATCTCCTTACAAAAGGCTCTGACCGTTTTAATTACCTAAAAATCACAAATCTCTCTGTACACTTGACTTTTTATCTTCTGTCCAGACCTGTATCTCTGTCTTAATAACATCTCTATTTAGACAACCCACCAGCAACTAAATGAACCAGGTTGAAAACTAAGCTTGTCATATCCCACTCTAAAATGATACCCTTTTCCCCAACTTAAGCTATCAACATCAGAATCAAACCAGTATTAGATAAAGCAGTCCTGGCTTGCAAGCTCATTATGAGCCAAGAGTGTGATGCAGCTACAAAAGACACAAAACAAAACCAAAGCCACCCATTTCAATCTTAGATGCATTAAAAGGAGAAAACTGAAAACATGGTAGGTAAACATTACTACATTAAAAGAATGGCATCGGTACTATGATTATTCATAATTTATTTCTTTTTTTATTTTTAAAGTTTATTTATTTTTGAGAGAGAGTACAAGCTGGGGGGGGCGGGCACGGTGGTAGAGGGAAGGGGACAGAGGATCCAAAGCAGGCTCTGCCCTGACAGCAGCAAGCCTGATGTGGGGCTCAAACTCAAAAACCATGAGATCATGATCTCACCCAAAGTCGGGCGCTCAGCTGACTGAGCCGCCCAGGTGCCCCTATTCATAATTTACTTCTAAATTTGTTATACATAACTTAGATCTAAAAGGGATTTGGGGTATCATCTGAGGAAGGACTTGACTAACTATAGTATTAACAGAAGAATATCCAACACCATCATTCTGTTCTGTGAGCTAGCACAGCTTGCCTAAACCATTCAGATAGCTGATGAACTATATAGTTACTCTAAATTAGTACAGGTTATCAAAGCCAAAATGAGCAAAGAAAATATCATTTAATGAAAATGACGTTAGCTGATCCATGACTGTCACTGTTCTCATAAATAAGTTAACATCACTTAGAATATCTGAATTTTATCAAATTATAAAATAAGCCCAATTTAATGATATTTTACTATAGTAATTATTTTTGGTGATCCATTAATTCAAGTTATTTGTGGAATTACTGATGAGAACATTTGGGAGCTAAATCTGAGATATTTTAGTTGTAGAGCTCTAGGATGCAGAGAGAAACTCATGACTTTGGGATTATGACCATTATACAAAGGTACTTTGGTATGTAAAGTGGTTTTTCAGTTTGTTGTACTAAGATCTGTTCATTAGGTTAAAACTGTTCAAGAAGAAACAAAGATTTCTCCAGTGTTTATATTAACGGATACTGAGGTCTTGTTTAAGCTCTTTATAACAGAAGAATGATAAAATAATTATTAACTAATAATAATTTCCATTTGGAAAAAAATGTAAGGGTTGAAAATAATTTTCATATTATATTCCTATCTAAAGGTATATACGTACAGTAATTTGGTACATGCTAAAGAGCCTTCTTCAAATGTGTATTTATTTTGTACTTTACCATGTTTAAATCATTTTCTTCATATAAGCCAAAATTTAAAAAAATTTTTTTTAACATTTATTTATTTTTGAGAGACAGAGAGACAAAGTATGAGCAGGGGAAGGGCAGAGAGAAAGAGGCAGACACAAAATCCGAAACAGGCTCCAGGCTCTGAGCCGTCAGCACAGAGCCCGATGCGGGGCTCGAACTCACAGACCGTGAGATCATGACCCGAGCTGAAGTCGGCTGCTTAGCCGACTGAGCCACCCAGGCGCCCCCAAAATTTTAAGTCTTTACTCAAATAATATTTGGTAATGATACTTGATATAGACCTGTATGTGATACAATTTTAACAGCTAGCAAACCTGATTTTAAAATTCAATATAGTACAACTTTTTGAATTATTCTAGGACTAGATTAGTGATTCCCAATGACTGTGAAGGCCTCCAAATCTTTTTTGTCTATGTCACATTAACAACTATTGTCTGTAGTTTTAAAAAAGTTTGTGTTATCTCTAATATTACACTCTTTTATTCAATTGTTTAGTCAGAGTAAAACAGTGATTTTACAGCTTGACTTGTTGAATGTGTCAGTAAACACTTTAAAATGCTGCATTTTTACAACTGGAGGCACACCACCCTTAGCTCTTGCCCCATTAACAACGTGTTGCCATGTAAAAACATAAAAAGCCTATAACTTTATCTCACAAAAACAGAAGAATATAGAATGAATTTTATGGCATTTCAAGAGTATCACAGCTTTTTGCAAGTATTTCAGATGAGTTATTCGATACAATATTTCAGGATCCTGATTCTGTGGAGAGACTACCATGATTATATATGGACATATCTACAATAAACATCTTTCTCTGGTCAACCTAAAAAACCCAAGTAATAACTGCCAGCACTTGGGGTTAAAGACATGGGGCGGGGCATGTGGCTAGCTCAGGTGTTGGAGCATCCAACTCGTGCTCTCGGGCTTGTACATTCGAGCCCCATATTGAGTGTAGAGATTACTTAAAAATAAAATCTTAAAAAAAAAAGAAAAAAAAAGAAAGACATGGGAGCCAGCTCAAACTTGTTTACATTTAGGGGGCAAATCTATCTTTTAATTCACCATGTAAATATAACAAAACAGCCAACAGCAGCCAATTTTCAAATGTGGTAACACTTGCTTTCTCTCACAGAAGAAAAAGGAATGCTCTTCGAAGAGAAGTTAATAGATGTGGTCAAAAGAAAAAGATTTTTATGAATTAAGCTTAGGAAATATTGCATTCTCTGTTCCCCTCTTAAAGGTTCACATAGTGAAAGCTTTTGAATAACCCTGCAACAAAGAAACATGTTAAACTTTAACTCCGCCCCTCTCAAATTAATTTGAGCACAGAACACTTTTTCAACTTACCTGTTGAAATCTTGTTAACCATATTCTATGAAACACCTACTTGGAATCCAAAATAAGAGGCAGGGAATATTAAAATTTCTGACTACAATATTTGATAAATTTCTATTTCTAAATTTCTGAAGTTTATTTTTACCCTTTATTAAGTGCCAAAATATTCTATTCAAAATTTCCAATTACAGAACTTAATAAAATGTCATATTGATTAACAGTTTAAAATAATTTTTAAAATAAATCTTAATGTGGCAACAATAGCTTAATTAATACTAGTACATATCTCTATATGGTAGAGTAATGAACATTAGTGAACGACAATGAACTTTATAACTATCCTATCATTTAAAATTTTAATTTCCTATAAATAAATTCACATTTTAGTAGAAAGTAACTAGCCATACCATCTTGTGATATTATCAACCAATATTTTAAGTTCGAAAAATCATATAGTAACATTATTATAAGTGACAAAATGCTTTTAGAAAATCAAGTCCAACTTTTCCTAGTGTAAGTTTATTTTTCTACCTTAGATATGGTATCTGAATGGTAATGAATGCTCAGTGGCCTTCAGGCCCAATTCCATAAAGAATGCATTTTTTTTTTTTAAAAAGGAGAATTTTAAAGTAAGAGCTCTAATAGAAAATACTATCTAAATAACCATTCCAAAATTGGTGCCTTAACTAGAGTTTATGAACAAATCAGTACATGAAACTTTCATCTACTTATCTCTAAACATTCATTAACAAATAGCCACTAATTTAAATTTCCAAATTAGTACATATCACATGGGTGATGGGGTAGCATTTTCACTGGTAAAACAGGCTAAATATCTAGTTTCAACAATGTGATAAATTAAACTTTTAACTTTGTGACCATCTGATTCTACCTATTAGACAATCTTTTATTCCTAACAATAATTCCTGTAAAAAGAAAACCAAGAATGGCTTTTAATTAAAGTAAAACAAAACAAAACCCCAAAACATGTAGTTTATTTTATTTGAAGTTTGACTTTCCAGTAACTGTAAGGTTCTAGTGTGCTTTGTACAACTTAAATCACTCATTTATTTTAGATGTTAAAGTATAAGGAAATACTACTCTTAAGACAATGTAGTACTAGATACCGTATATCTTTTAAAAATCTGATAATATGAATGGAGGTTAAAAACTAGACACTACTTATGATTATAGAAAATAACTTAATATGATATATGTGTGGGAGAATATACAGGTTCATGTTATTCCCTCAGTTCATAAATACTTTTAAATAATTTTTAATGTTTCCAAACATTTTAAACAGCAGTTCAAAGTTTCCAGTGTTACAACAATTGCATGTATGATTTGAAAGGCCAATAATTTCATTTTCAGATTAGGTAGTAAATTTACCAAGGTATAATTTGTTTTCTCCATTTA